>JAWUZG010000775.1:0-601643 GCA_036785705.1 Acanthornis magna
GATTCCCCGTCCCTCCCAGCACCGGATCTGCTCTGGACCACCCTGGGGGTCCCCAGGGTTCCACTCCAGGAGCTGATGTGGAATAAATCTTGATCATCGCTCCTGGAGAGTCTCTGTGTTTGTTTCCTGGGGGAGATGCCTGTTTCCTCTGGCACTGGGATCTACCCTGGGAGCATCCTGGGGGTCCCCAGGACCCCCTTCCCACCCTCGGAGCAGGATGTGGAATAAATCCTGATCGATGTCACTTGTACATTCCCCATCCCCTGACATTCCACGGGATGCAAATAGAGTGTGGGTTTATTCCAGAGCGTCCCCCCATCCCGGGCTCTCCCGGTCACATCTCATCCCCATGTCCCCGTGTCCCTGTCCCCACATCCCGCCTGGAGAATTGGTCCCTGGTTCCCTCTGGGGGGGGTGGATCCCATTCCCCAGGCTGTCCCCCAGCTCCATCCTCCACCCCCGATTCCAGCTCTGCCCCCGACACCCATCCCGGGGGCAGGAATTCTCTGGCCGGTCCTGGCTCCCGCCGCATCAGGATGTTCCTGGAGAGCACTGCGGGAACAGGAATGGGATGGGCAGCGCAGGGGGAAGGGGGGGCTGCCCCCACCCCCATCGTGGCGCTCCCGTTACCTCCGGTGGGTGCGAGGCTGTCCCGGCTGCTGCCCCGGCGGAACGGGCTGGAGCTGGGAGCAGGATCAGCCCCAAGGACAGGAACAGGATCTGGGGGAGAGACGGGAGCTGTGAGCCCGGGGCCGTGATCTGCGGGGGTCCAGGGTGTTCCCAGGGGGCCATACCAGGACACAGGTGCCAGTCTGGGCAGGCTTGGTGGACGTTTCCTTGATCAGTGCCTGGAGCTGCCGCAGGAGAGACCTGCGGGAATGGGGGTCAGCTCTGTGCCCCACCCGGACACCCCTTCCCGGTGCCTCCTTCCGGCTCCCGGAGCCCCCTGGGGCCCTCCCCCGCTCACCCATTGCTCTTCTCCAGCTCCTGGACCTTTTTCCGCAGCTCCTGGTTCAGTGCCGAGCACGCAGCTGCCCTGCCGGACAGGACAGGGACAGGGACAGTGACAGTGACAGTGACAGGGGGGACACACCCGGGTGCGTCAGGATAACGGGACCACCTGCTCTCCAGCCCGTCCAGGTATTCCTTCTTCCTCCTGCGGCTGTCCTGCGCCGACTGCTTGTTCCGGATCTTCCTCCGCACCTTCTTCAGGAGCCGCTCCTCGGCCTGGGGCACGAGGGGTCACCCTGTCCCGCGCTGCCCCTCCCGACCCCCGTGTCCCACACGCACCTGGGTGAGGGGCAGGTCCGCGGGCAGGGTCACCCCCTCCTGCGCCAGCAGCCGCTTCTCCTCCTCCGTGAGCCGGAGCGGCGCGACAGGGACGGGCTGGGGGGGCTGGGGGGGAGCTGGGGGGCTCCGGGGGCTCACTGCGGGCGGGGGCTCAGGGCCGGGCGCGGGGCTCGGGGACAGCTCGGTGCCGGGGAGCAGCGCGGGGTACAGGGGGGCGTTGAGGTCACAGACCACCTCCAGCAGCACCGGGAGGGTCCCGTGGGGCGGGGGGGCTCCGGGCCGGTGCCGAGCCCGCAGGCGATGTCGGGGTTCACCGTCAGCCCCAGCAGCTCCTCGCTCCGCTGCCCTGCGGGGATACCGGGGGGGGGGACACGTGACGGAACATTCCCGGTGTTCCCGTGGGGGTCCTGCCCACCCGTGCCCCCTCCCACCCCCCACTCACATCATCCTCCGGAGCATCAAGGTCTGGAAGCCCAGCACCGGCACCGGGAGCGAGGCGGGATCCGGGAAGAGCCGGTCCGGCTCCGGGCGCTCCGGTGCCTCCATAGGGGCTCCCCGGGGACCCCCCGCGGGGACCCTCGTGCCCCGACGCCCGGGGATGTGCCCCCCGCGCCCCCTCCTCGCGGTCCCCCGGCCTCCACCACGGTCCCGGCGGTGCCCGCCACCTCCGCCCGGTGCCGGCGCTGGGCACCAGGATCTCCGGGATCCCGGGGAGTCCAGCCAAGTCCCGCCCCGTGCCGGGAAGGGCCGGGATCATCCCTCCCCCGGCGGGACTCGGGGCTCCTCCGGCCCTGCCGGGGCACCGGGGACAGCGCGGGGGTGCGGTTGCCCCGGTACTGCGTCCCGGAGGGTCCCGGGGGGGAACCGGGACCGGGGACCGGGCCCGGGGCGGCTCCGCTGGGGCCGCCGGTGGCTCCGGACCGGGGCCGGTGCCCCCCGCGATCCCCGGTAACGGGGGCCGGGGATGGCGGAACGGGGGGCATTCCTCCGGTAACGGGGCCGGGGGTGCAGGAACGGGGGGATTCCCCCGGTAACGAGGGCCAGGGAGTGACACGGGGGGACACGCAGCATTCTTCCTCCCTGCCGGCCGAGCGGACACGTGCGCGCTCCCGGCCGCGGGGCCGCGCAGGCTCCGCTCTCTTCCCATTGGCTGCAGCGCGCGTCAATCAGTGACGGCGACGGGATTCCGTGTCGCATTGGCCGAGCGCGCGGCGCCGGCCCCCGCCCCCCCGGAGTTCCCGGGACGCGGTTGGGATGCGGCGAGCGGTGAGTGCGGGGGGCACGGCGGATTCGGGGCACTTCGGGGGGTCCCGTCCTCCTTCCCGGCCCTCGATCCCTGTCCTCGATCCTGGTTCCGATCCCGGTCCCAGAAAACCGATCCCGGTCCAGCCCCTGAGTCCCGGTCCCGGTCCCCATTTCCCGATTTCCCGGGTCTTGGTCCCGGTCCCGGTGCAGGAAACTCGGTCCTGGTCCTGGTCCTTGATCCCGGTCCTAGTCCTTGATCCCGGTCCCGGTCTTTGATCGCGGCCCCGGTCTTTGATCGCGGTCCCGTCCTTGATTCCGGTCCCGGTCCTTGTTCCTACTCCCGGTCCCTCCCCGCCGCCGTGTCCGTGTCCCGGGGCCCCGGGCGGGGGGGTCGGCGCCGGGTGAGTCACCGGGGCCGGGGGGCGGCTCTGAGCGGCCCGTCCCGTTCCAGCCCCGCTTCCCGGGGATGCGCAGCGCGGCTCGGAGCCTCCCGGCGGCGGGCGCTGAGCTCCCGGCAGCGGGATGGACACCGGCACCGGGCCGCGCTGGCCTGGAGCCCCGGGAAGGCCTCGAACGCCCCGCCCGGCTGGAGGTGAAGTTGGGGTCGCTGTGCTGCTGCTGCTGCTGCCCTCGCCTGCGGCCCTCGCGCCCCTCTGGTGCTTCCGACAGCCCCCCGGTAACGGGATCGGGGGTTCTGGGGGTGTCCGGGGGGGTCTGGGGTGTCCGGGGGGATTCGGGGGATCCCGAGGAACGGGGGGTGTCAGGGGTTCAGCGGGTCTTGGGGAGGCTGGGGGGGTCTCAGGGATCTGGGGGGTCTGAGGGCTTTTGGGGGGTCTGGGGGTCCCTGAGGGGACCATGGAGTCCGGGGGGGTCCGGGGAGGCTCAGGTAGTGGAGGGGTCGTGGGTGTCTGGGGGATCCCGGGGGCTCACAAAGTCTGGGGGTCTCAGGGGTCCTGGGGAGTCTGGGGGTGTTCCGGGGGTCTGGGACAGGCTGGGACCATGGCTGTCCCCACATCAGGGCTGTCCCCAAGGGGCTCTGTCGGGGTGTGGGGTTGAGGGGGGGTCGTATCGGGGTCTCAGCCCCTCAATCCCCCCAGACCCCCGCAGCCCCGTGCTCAGCCTCGTGAGCTGCTTCTCCGGAGGTGTTTTCCTGGGCACTTTCCTGCTCGACCTCCTGCCTGATTACCTGGGCAGCATCGCCGCGGCGCTCGAGGGGCTGCGCATCACGGTGAGACCCCCGGAGCCCCCCCGCGGGCCTGTCCCTGTCCCCATGGGTGTCCCTGTCCCCTGGGTTGGGGTCAGCAGCTCTGGCTGCTGGGGAGGGGGTGGCAGGGAGCAGGGCAGTGGGGATGGGACAGGGACGGGAGGGACAATAGGAATGGGGTGGTGGGGTGGGGACATTGAAGATGGGGAAGGACAGCGAGGGCTGGGACAACGGAGGAGGGACAGTGGAGACAGCGACAGCAGGGCCAGACTGGTTCCAGTGGAGCAGCTGGAACGGGTGACAATGTCCGGAGCCACTGCGAGCCCCTTGTGCCCTCATGTCCCGCGTGACTCATGGAAAGATCCTCCCCCTGCCCACAGCTTCCCCTTCCCCGCTGACCCCCGTGCCCCCCTCCCCGCAGCTCCAGTTCCCTCTGCCGGAGTTCATCCTGGCCATGGGCTTCTTCCTGGTGCTGGTGCTGGAGCAGGTGACGCTGGCGCAGCGCGAGCTGTCCGAGCCGCCCGAGGAGTCGCGGGCGCTGCTGCCCAGCGGCTCCATCCAGAGCCCGGTGCCCGGCGTGTCCGGGGGCTCGGTGGGATCGCCGGTGCCGGCGGCCCGGTGCCCCCGGGGCGCTGCGGGCCGGGGCGCTGGCGCTGGCGCTGGCGCTGCACGCGGTGCTGGAGGGGCTGGCGCTGGGGCTGCGCGAGGGCGACGCGGCCGCGCTGCGCGTGCTGCTGGCCCTGCTGCTGCACAAGGGCGCCGTGGCCTTCGGCCTCTGCCTGGAGCTGCTGCGGAGCCGTCTGCGCCCGCCCGCCGTGGCCTCGTGCCTCGTGCTCCTGGCCCTCATGTCCCCGCTGGGCGTCGGGGTGGGCACGGTGCTGGCGGCGGGCGCGGGGCCGCGGCAGCGCCTGTGCCGGGCCGTGCTCGAGGGGCTGGCCGCCGGGACCTTCCTCTTCGTCACCTTCCTGGAGATTCTGCCCCAGGAGTTGGGGGTGCCCCAAAATCGCATCCCCAAGGTCATCCTGATCCTCGCCGGCTTCGCGCTGGTCAGCGCCATCCTCTTCGTCAAGGGATGAGACCCCCCCAGCCTGAGATCCATCCCCCCACCCTCGGAGAATCCCATGGGATTCATGTACCCCCTGTCCCCTCTTTTCTGAAGTGCCAAAGTGCCTCTCCCAGCACCGTGCCTCAGTTTCCTCTCTGCACAAGGGATCGGTGCTGTGACCCCGCCTCAGGAGCCCAGGAGGGGGTGAGTGTCCCCCGCAATAACCACAAGTGCCCTTACAGATCCCCCCGGACTTGGGGGTGTTGGATGAAGCAAATAAAGGACTAAACCCAAAAGTGTTGTCTCTGCCTGAGGAGGGTGGGATGAATTTGGGGCAGGTCCCATAGTGCCCCCACCTAGGATATATGCACTTCCTCCTAATTTTGAGGGCGGGGGGTGTCTGCTCTGTTCCCAGGCATGGGACGGGGGATGACCCCGATGTACCCCCAAGGCCCCCCCATTTCAGAGCCCCTCCATCCTTGTCCCCCCCATTTCAGAGCCCCTCCATCCTTGTCCCCCCCATTCCCGTGCCCCACAACGGCCCCAGACCGCGCCCCGTTCCCCGCCCCGGGCTTGGCCGCCGCGCGGTGCTCTCTGGGACTTGTAGTCCCCCCCTCCCTCACCCCCCGGCATCGCGCACCCCAGCGCCTCCATTTCCCAGCACTCCCCGCGCCGCGCCCCCACGGACCGCTAGGAGTTGTAGTCCAAGCGCCCCTCGCGCCCCGTTGTTGGCCCTGCCCGCCGAACTACAGTTCCGGCGGCCCCGCAGGGCGGCGGCGGCGGCGGAGCGGCAGAGCGGGGAAGATGGCGGCGGCGGGCGCGGGGGCCGGGCCCGGGCCCGGCTCGGGACCCTCGGCCGGCGCTGGTGCGTCCAACCCGCGCAAGTTCAGCGAGAAGATCGCGCTGCAGAAGCAGCGGCAGGCGGAGGAGACCGCGGCCTTCGAGGAGGTCATGATGGAGATCTGCTCCACACGGGTGAGGACGGGCCGCCGCGCCGGATGCGCCGCGGGGCGGGGGGGGCCGGGGCGGAGAGGCTGTGAGGGGCTGGGGGGCACCGGCGCTGAGGTGTGTGGGGGGGCGCGGGGGGATCCTGAGGGGCTGGGGGGGGGTCTTGAGGGGCTGGGGGGGGCCGTGGTTTGGGGGGTCGTGAGGAGACGGCGTGGCGAGGGTTTGGGGGCGGCTGGAGGGGTCGTGAGGGGACGGGGGAGGCCGTGAGGAATTTGGGGAGGGGGGTCAGAGGAGACCAGGGGGCTGTGAAAACTTTCGTTGGGGAGAGTTAGACGGGTCCAGGGGTGCTCTGAAGAATTTGAGTCGGGGCTGGAAAGGTCCGGAGGGCTCTGAAGGGTTTGGGGAGGAGCTGAAGGGGTTTGGGCAGCTGTGAAGGGTTTGGGGAGGGGTCCAGGGGGCTCCCGGCGGATCCCGGCGTGTCCTGCGTGCCGGCGCCGCTTCCAAGCGCAGTCCCGGAATTGGGATGGGAAAAGGATCCCTGATCCCTCGGATCCCGGATGAGCTCCCACCCCGTGTCCCCTCCCTCCACGAGGCTCCGGGCTCTGTCCCTGTCCCCGGGCACCCGCGGGACCCGGCGGATGCTCCACGCTGGGAGATGCTCAGATCGAGCTTGGTTGGAGCCTGGGAAGGCAGGGATCCTGGGGTGGGATCTGGGTGGGATCTGGGGTGGGATCTGGGGTGGATCTGGGATAACTCCCACTCGGCAGCTCCGGGAAGGGGCGATGCTGTCCCCGAGGGCTGCTCGGAGGGATCTCGGAACGCTCCAGACGTGCTTTCCCAGGCAGGGAGGAGCTGGTCAGGAATTGCTTCCCGGAGCCGGTGGGAATTGCAGTGTCCGTGATCCCGGGGTTTGGTGGAATTTAGTCCTTCCCGGCAAAACTGCGGGATGGATGAGGGAGGATGTGGAGTGTGGAACTCAGGGAGACACGGAGGGGCTCTTCCAGGGGACAGGGATAGCTCTGTCCCTGGGACGATCCAGGGAAAATCCAGTAGAGCTTTAGAAACCAGGGATTTTTGGGCTGGAGAGCCCCGTGGGTCTCGGCTCTGGGATGTCACTGGTGCAGTGACAGGGACATCCTTGGAGAGTTTGGGAATGGCCTGGAGCTCTCTGTCCATTCCTGAGGGAGTTTAGGAATGGGGTGGAGCATCCCTGGAGAGTTGGGGAATGGGCTGGAGGCTCCGATGTGCTTCCATCCCCAGGATTTTGGGAATGGGCTGGAGCCTCCGATGTGCCTCCATCCCCAGGGATTTTGGGAATGGGCCGGAGCCTCGGACCGTGTTTGCAGAGCAAACAGCTGGTTAATGTGCAGCGGGGCAGCGGGACTGTCCTGATCCCTGCCTGGAATCATTCCTCCGGGAATTCATTCCCTAATCCCTTCCTGGATGGTTCCTCTGGGAATTCCTCCCCTAATCCCTGCCGAGGCTGATTCCTCCTGGATCCGTTCCCTGCGTGTGGGATCTGCTGTCCCGGGAGGGGTCCGCAGCCCCCCAAGCTTTGCTCCGTGATTCCTGGAGTTTTTCCCGGCTGTTTCTGAGCTGCTCCTGGATTCCGGGCTCCCGCAGAGATCCTGGCTTGGAGCTCGGAGCGCGATCCCAAGACCTTAAGCCCCAGTGCAGCTCCAGGCGCTAATCCCGCCAGCTGCTGCCTAAATCTCCTGGTTTTTGGGTTGTTTTCCTTGTTTTTCCCTCTGGATCTGCATTTCTATGGTTTTAAGCCCAGGAATTCGGTGTTTCTCGTTTCTCAGCTGTTTTTTGGGCTTCAGCTTCTCTTTCCCCGGTGATTTCTCCAGGCGCTGAGGAGCAGCAGTGCTTGGATCTACTCAGGGACCCCCGGCTCCGAAGGGAAAGGGGATTTGTGTGGATTGGGATCAGGGAAACTCTGCTTTCCCGTGGATTGTGCTCGGGAAGCCCTTCCTCCCTGTGGGTTTGATCAGGGAAGCTCTCCTCCATCAGGATGCTGGAGGGGGAGCTTGGGACATCCCCGAGCAATGCCGTTCCCTTTCCCGGGCCGCCGGGACTGCGGAATCCCAGCTCTCCGTGGTGTTTTCCTGGGATCCCGTTATCTCCTGCGGCTCTTTGCTGTGACTGCTTCCCCTGGCCTTGAGCCTCGTGCCGGGCTGGGATCTCCAGGCTGGCCTTGGCGTGGATGAGGTGCCTGCTGGAAAATCCCTCTGGACCCGCGGGGAGGGGCCGATCCTGGAGCCTGTCTGGGGACAGGGGCGCGGGGGCTCCGGGAATGCCCCTGACCCTCATCCATCCTGCCCTGGAGTGCCCACGGATGCAGGAAGAGGTCACTGGAGAGCAGGAAGGGGTTGGATCCAGTGTGTCCCCGCGGGTGTCACCGTCACCGTGGGGAGCAGTGCTGCGCAGGAAGGGCAGTGTGGGGTGTCCCACGGGGGCCCTGGACCCCCAAGGACCCCCCTGACGTGTCCCCTCCCTGTCCCCCAGCTGCAGGCGCAGAAGCTGCGGCTGGCCCACAGCCGGGGGCCCTTCTACAGCGGCTCCCTGCCCAACGTCAACCAGATCGGCACCGGCGTTCCCGAATTCCAGGTGACTCCACGGGGGCTCCGGGGGGCTGGCGCTGTCTGGGGTGGGGAACGGGGGGCTGTGGAGCCGGGAGGATCTGTGTTGGGGCAGATGGGGACAAGGGGACATTCCCTAATCCTTTGGCTTTCTCCCGGTTCTGGGAGTCGAAGGGGAGCTTGTCCCGATCCCCTTTCCCTGGTGGAATCGCCCGTCCCCCTCTCCGCAGGGTCCGTCGCCGCTGGATTCCACGCGGAGCACGCGGCACCACGGGCTGGTGGAGCGCGTCCAGCGGGACCCGCGCCGGATGATGTCCCCCCTGCGCCGCTACGTCCGGCAGATATCCTTTGTCCCGTGTCCCCAGCGCCGTCCCGGCGCTCCCTCCCTTCCCTCGGGATTCGGGAGCTCCCCGCTCTCCGTGTGGCCCTTAACGTGCCCCCCACATCGACAGCTCTCCCTACGGACCCACCTACCTGTCGCCTCCGCCCGAGCCCAGCTGGAGGAGGTAATTCCCTGCTTTCCCTGGATCCCCCAGGGTCGGGATCGGGAGAGGCCCCGGCACAGGCACCGTTCCTGGGAACCGGGGCAGGGCGGGGGGAAGGTCCCACCCCGCGGATTCGGGACTGTCCCACAAAGTGGGGTTTGAGGAGGAATTTCATCCGGGAGAGGGATCTGGCTGAGGGACATCGCCAGGAACAGGGACAGGTGACAAATCAGAGCCTGGACTCCATCCCCGGAGTGTCCCTGTCCCAGTCCAGGGTGTGACAGCCATGTCCCTGTCCCCGTCCCATCTCCCGTGGCAGGGATCGGGGTCAGGGATCACTGAGGGGTGTCCTGCCTCCTCCGTGGCACCTTGTCCCCACCTGCTGCCTCCCTAACCACACCTCCTCCCTCCTAAGGACCATGCCCTGGGGCAATTTCCCCATGGAAAAAGGACATTTATTCCGGCTGCCCTCAGCTCTCAACAGGTAATGATCGTTCGATCGTTTTCTCCCTCTCCGTGTCCCCAAGCTGGGCTCCAGCCTTTCCTTGGGACCCCTGGGGAGGAGGTGGCCCCCGACTCCCCCTTGGGGCCCCCCGCTGGAGGGGTCCCTGTCCCCCCCCGCGCCACGGCTGAACAATGTCCCCCTTTGTCACTCGCCCCAGCAGCCTTTTCCCAGCCCTTCCCTGCCCTCGTCCACCTCGGAACAACTAATTGGGAGCACACCGAGTGCCCCCAGCCCCTAAAGGGTCCCCGGGGGGGTCCCGGGGGGTCCCATTGTCCCTCTGTGCCGAGGAGCGGTGGAGAAGACGGGAGCAGAGCTGCTCTGGGGGTACAGGGAGAGGGACCCCCGTGGGGAGGGGGCACAGGAATGGCGGAAGGGGCCCGGGGCTGGGGGGAGGCTGTTTTGGGGTGGGGGGTGAGGGCCAGGCCTGGATCCATGCGGCTCTTCCCATTTCCAGGACAAATTCTGACTCGGCGCTGCACACGAGCGTGATGAACCCTGCGCCCCAGGACGCCTACCTGGGCCCCTCGCAGGCCGGGCCTCCCCCCGGCCGCCGCGCCGGTGAGCGCCCCTGCCCCCTGTGCCCCTCGGGGGCTCTGGGGGGGTCCCAGGGCAGCCCCCTCCCCTGTTTGCTCCCCTGACCCTCCTGCTCCCCCACAGGTTTCCTGGACGGTGACTCGGACAGCAAAGGTGAGCCCGGCACCCACCTGTGTCCCCAGGTCCCCCTCTGCGCCGGGGGGCTCTGATGTCCCCCCCGTGTTTCCCTGTCCTCCTGCTGACCCCTGTCCCTCTCCGCAGTGTTTCTTTTCCAAGTGCCTCCCATCGAAGAGAACTTTGATGACAACAAGCACTCGCTGAAGCCCTGGGACACCAAGAAGGTGGGCAGGGACATTCCCCCGTGTCCCCCGCCGTGTCACCCCGTGTCCCCCACCCCCCTGGCCTGGCCTGATTCCTGCGCTTTGGTCCCACAGCTCTCGTCCTCCTCGGCCCGGCCGCGCTCCTGCGAGGTCCCGGGAATCCAGTGAGTGCGGAAGGGGTGGGGATGGGGATGGGCAGGGGGTCCCAGGGAGGGGCAGGGGGTTCCAGGGAGGGGCAGGGGGTCCCAGGGAGGGGCAGGGGGTCCCTGGGAGGGGCAGGGGGTCCCAGGGAGGGGCAGGGGGTCCCAGGGATGGGCAGGGGGTCCCAGTGAGGGACAGGGGACACCGGGGGATGCTGGGGAAGGGCTGCCAGCGGAGGCAGCGCCGTTCCCACCATAATCCTGTCTCTCTCCCTTCCCCCCCAGCATATTCCCATCCCCGGATCAACCTGCCAACGTGCCCCTCATGCCCTCGGCCCTCAACACGGGGGGGTCCCTGCCCGACCTGACCACACTGCACTTCCCGTCCCCCCTGCCCACCCCCCTGGACCCCGAGGAGGCCCCGTACCCACCCCTGAGCGGGGGCAGCAGCACCTCCAACCTGGCCACCACCATGACCCACCTGGGCATCAGCGGCACCGGCGGCGTTGGGCTGGGCTACGACCCCCCAGGTGAGTGGGACCCCCCGCCCCGCACCAGGGCCACCGGGGCCAGAGAGGATCCCGTGGCCGCGACCTGCTGTGGGTGGACAAAGGGAGCCCCCGCCAGTGTCCAACAAAGACAGGGACCCCCCAGCCACTGTGGGGGGACACAGACGCCCCCATCCAGTGTCCCGGGGCGGCTGTGGCAGCAATCGGCAGCTCCAGGAATCCCAGTGTGGGATGGAGACTCGGCAGTCTGCGAGAGGGGTGGGGAGAGCTGGGGGTCTGATGGGTTTGGGGGGTCCCATGGGTGTGGGGGGGGGAGCCCAGCCCAGCTCCCACCCCGGTGCCCTCCTGCTCTGCAGGGTCCAATGGCACCGTGGGTCCCAGGGGGGTCTGGGGGGAGCCCGGCTCTCATTCCGTGGGGTCTGACGGCGGCAGGGGTCTCACAGGGTTCTGGGAGGAGCCCCTGTCCCGCCCCGCTGCCCCCTCACGCCGCTGTCCCCCGCCCGGGGTGTGTGTCCGTCCGTGTCCGTCTCCATCGTTTTGGTCGCTCCGTCCCCCTCCATCCCCGGGAGCCCCGTCCGGGCCGTCCCGGGGCGCGGGGCCGTGCCGGGGTAACGGTGCTCTCTGTTTTTGTCCCCACAGGACTCCCCTCACCTCTGCAGAGCTCCCTGAGTAACCCGTCCCTGCAGTCCTCCCTGAGCAATCCCAACCTCCAGGCCTCCCTGCGCAGCCCCTCGCTCCAGGCCTCCCTCAGCAACCCCTCGCTGCAGTCCTCGCACAGCAGCTCCTCCATCCCCTCCTCGCTCTCCAACCAGTCCCTGCCTTCCTCCCTGTCCTCCTCGCTCTCCAACCCCTCGCTGCCCACGTCCCCCCGGAGCCAGCCCCTCCAGTCCTCGCCCAGCAACCCCAGCCTGCCCTCGGGGCTGGGGGGCTCCTTCGCGGCCACCTCGCCCCGCCGGCGGGTCCCGCTCAGCCCCCTGTCCCTGCCCGTGGCCGGCGACTGCAGACGGCAGCACCCCAAACAGTTCTCACCAACAATGTCACCCACATTGTCCTCCATCACCCAGGTACGCATCGTCCCCACGCTCCAGCGCCGCCGCCTCCGCCTCCTCTTCCTCGGCCTCTTCCTCGTCCTCCTTCTCTTCCTTGTCCCCTGCTCCTCGTCCTCATCCTCGTCCCGCTCCTCCTTGTCCTCTTCCCCATCCTCCTCGTCTGCCTTCTCTTTGTCTTCTTTTCTTTTCTTCTCTTTCTCGTCCTCCCTCTCCTTGTTCTCCTTGTCCTCGTCTTCGATCTCTTCTTTGTCCTCTTCCTCGTCTTCATACTCTTCCTCCTTGTCCTCATCCTCCTTGTCCTGCTTGTCCTCCTCCTCCTCCTCCTCCTCTCCTTCACTTCTCGTCTCGTTTCCATCCTCATCTCACCCACACCCAGGGCCCCCCTCGCCCCTGTGCCCCCCGCGGGTCCCCCCCGCGTGCTCAGGGCCATTGGGGGGGGACGCGCTGTGTCCCTCCCAGGCCCCCCCTCCCCGCAGAGGGGACCCCCGGCCCGCCCTGGGCCCGGGTGCAGCCAGGGCTGAGTTCGGGGTCTCAGGGACGGCTCCCGCTGCCGGTGCCGGGGGCTGCGCCGGGGGGGCTGGGGTAGCCCCCCACCCTCGGGGGGCCGCCGCTGACCCCAGCCCTCCCCTGTCTCTGCAGGGCGTCCCCCTGGACACCAGCAAGCTGCCGGCGGACCAGCGGCTCCCGCCCTACCCCTACGGACAGCCGGGAATGCTGCTGGGCTCCCAGCCCCCCCCGCGGGCCCCCGCGCCGCCCCCGCGCCCCTACAACCCCCCCTACGCCCCCGGCCCCGCCCTGGGCAGCCCCTGGCGCAGCCCCCCAGCGACTTCGGCCTGGGCAGCGTGAGTGGGGGCACGGGGGGGACGCGGGGATGGGGACCCCTCTAGGGGGTTGTCGGGGGGGGACACGGGGATGAGAACTCTTCAGAAGGGTCTTTTGGGGGTGGGCATGGGGTCAGGGGACCCTCCGTGGGGGACGTGGGGATGGAGAGCCCCTGGTGGGTCACCAGGGGAGAGATGGGGACAGGGACCCTCCGTGGGGTCACCCCTGATGTGCCCCTCCCCACAGCTGGAGCAGTTCGGGATCGGGGAGAGCCCCCCGGGAACAGCGGAGGGTTCCCCGAGGAGTTGGGGGCCCTGAGTTACCCCCCGAGCGAGGGGGGCTACGACCCCCCCGGCCTGAACCGCCCAAACCTGAGCAACTGCAGCCGCCACGGCCCCATCCCCAACATCATCTTCACAGGTGGGGGCTCCGTGGGGGTCACGGGGGCTGGGGGCTCTGGGGGGGGAGCTGGGGGTCTCTGGGGTGGCACAGGGGGTCACAGGTGGGTGGCTGGGCTGGGGGCTCTGTGGGGTGGCACAAGGGGGGTGGGCTGGGGGCTGTTTGGGGGATCCGGGGGCTTTCACAGGACACGGGGTGGGGGCTCGGAGCGGTGCTGGGGGGGTCCCTGGGGGGTTACACGGGGGGTGTTCGGCCTGGGGTCTCCACAGGCCGTCCCGGGGCCGTGCTGACCCCCGTGTCCCCCCCACCCTTCCCCGCAGGCGACTCCCCCCCCGGGCTGTCGAAGGAGATCGCGACGGCGCTGGCGGGGGTCCCGGGCTTCGAGGTGGAGGGGGGGTCGCTGGGGGGGCTGGGGGGGCTGGAGGAGGAGCTGCGCATCGAGCCCCTGACGCTGGACGGGCTGAGCATGCTGAGCGACCCCTGCGCGCTGCTCACCGACCCGGCCGTCGAGGACTCCTTCCGCTCCGACCGCCTCCAGTGAGCCCGGGGGGGCCCCGGCCCCGCGCCCCCCCCCGCCATGCCCGCCCCCGGGGCCGCCCCCCGGCCCCGCCGCCCGCTGCGCTCCCGCTGAAACCCCGGGAAAAACGCCGGGAAAACGCCGGGAAAACGCCGGGGAAACCCCGGGGAAGGCGGGCACGGGCACCCCGAACCCGGCTGGGGAGGGCTGCGACTGCCCCCGGTGAGCCCCGGGGGGGTCCAGCGCCGCGCCCCCCCAGGTCCTGCCCCAGGCCCCAGCGGTCACTGTGCTCCTGGGAAAAGCCTGGGAAAAGCGGGCAGGGGGCTCCAGCCGGGCGCTGCCGGCCCCACGGACCCCCAAACTGTCGCTGTCAAGGGCTCTGACCGCCTCCAGTGAGCCCGGGGGGGCTCCACCGCCGTGACCCCCCCTCGGGGACTGCCCCCCTGCCCCAGCAGTCCCTTCTCCAGGGAAAACCCTGGGAAAGTGGGGAGGGGGCTCCAGCCCCGGCTGTCAAGGGCTCCTTCTGCTCCATCCAGCTCCAGTGGGGCTGGGGAGATCCCCAGCACCACGAACCCCCCAATTCCTCCCCCGACCCCCACCACGCCCTGTTCTCCCGGGAAACCCCGGGGCCACCTCGGAGCCGGGAAAATTGGGGAGGGGGAGACAATCCAGGTGCCCCACGGCCCCCAAAACCAAGCCTGGGGGGGCCCCACCCTGCTCCCCTCCCCTAATTCCCACCCCCAGACCCGACCAGGCACTGTTCTCCTGGGAAAACCCTGGGAAAATCGGGGAGGGGGGGGCAATCCAGGCGCCCCCAGACCTCGGCGGAGGGGGGTCCCGGCCCCCCCGGGGTGGCTGTACATAACCCCGTAGGTAGAGACCCCCGGGGGGGCGGGGGGGGGCTGCTTCTGCCTTTACTTTATCGTTTTTCCGGCTAATCATCATGTTTAAGGAGGAATCCCGCTCCCCCCCAGTATGTACCCCCAGCCCCCCCCCCAATTACCCAGCTGCCGGGGACGTGTAGAAAGCACTTGTAACTTTGCCCCCCCCCCAAATTTCCCCCCCGGGGGAGCAGGGGGCCCGTCCACGGGTGGGGGGCCCTGGGCCCCCCCCGGAGGGAGCCAGAGTGATTTATTATTATTATTATTTTTTAAAATATATTCTATGTTAATTAAGCCCCCCCGCCGGCGCGTGATTGATTTTTGAGGGGGTCCAGCTGCTCCAGGCCCCCCCACCCCACCCCGTCAGCCCCTTTGGGTGGGGGTCACTTAGTGGGGAGGGGACAAGGAGGTTCTTCAATGAGGAGAGGGGCGAAGGGGTCTCATTTTGGGGGAGGAAATGGGGTCCCTTGCTGGGGGGCAATGTGTTCTCTTACTGGGGGGGGGAATGGGGTCCCCCACATTCCCTGGGGGGCTCCTTGAGTTTGCTGGGGAGGGTCCAAGGGGTCTCTTGCATGTCCTGGCAGCTTCTGTGGGATCTCGGGGTGGGTCAGAGGGGTCTCTGGGCAGTTTCTCTGGGGTCTGGGGGGGTTCTGGGGGTCTCGGGGGCATTCCGGTGGTCCTGGGGGGGGCGGCATCCCTCGGCGGGGGCACAGAGAGTCCTCCGGGCCCGCAGGGGGCGCTGTCGCGGGCGGCGGGGCCGGGCGGGCGCGCGGTCGCGGCCCAGCGGAGTCCAAAGACGCGGCCCCGGCCCGGCCCGGCCCGGCCCGGCCCGCAGGTACCTGGGGGGGCCCGGGGGGGCCGGCCCGGGGGTCCCGCGGGGCTCTGGGGGCTGCGGGGCCGGGCCTGGGGCCTGCGAGGCCGGGGGCAGGACCCGCGCCCCTTGTGGGGCTGCTGTGGGGGCGTCACTGGGGGGGACACGGGGATGGGGACCCCTCCGCGGGGTGGCACCGGGGGGGACATGGGGACGGGGGACCCTCCGGAGGCGTCATCTGGAGGGACACGTGGACAGAGGACCCTCCGGAGGGGTCACCGGGGGGGACACGGGGACGGGGGTCCGTCCCAGGCCTTCCGCAGGATGCGCCCCTCGGCCGGGGGTGTCCCTGTTCCAGGAGGCTCCGACCTCCCGCCTGAGGAACTGTCACTGTGTTCGGGGGGCTGCGACCCCCGGCCGAGGGGCTGTGAGCCCCATAGCGGGGGTGCCCTCCTGGGGTCACGGTGCCCCCCCAGCCCTGCCGGGGGTGTCCGGGCTGGGGTCGGGGCCGTTTCGCCCCCCCGGTGTGGGGGCCCGGGGCTGACGTGGGCGTTCAGGGCCTGGCGCCCGCTTCCTTCCCCTTTCCTGCTCCCCCATTCTCCGGCTCCGGAGGCTCCAGGGACCCCTCCGCGGGCACGCCGGGGGTGCTGGGGACAGCAGGGGGGGCTGCGGACACTGGGGGGCTCTGGGGACGGGGAGGATTTTGGGGACGGGCCGAGCATTTGGGGACAGGGGGTGCTGGGGACAAGGAGGGGGCACAGGAAGGGACAGGGTCCCCAAACCAGGGGCGCAGCCCCCAGACCGGGGGTGCCTCAGGGTGGGGGTCCTTCCTCCGAGCACTGCCCAGGGGAGCCCCCCGGGCTGGGGTGGGGGTGGCTGGAAGATCTGGGGGATCCCCGTGTCCCGCGGCGTGACCGGAAACCTCCTCCCTTCCCGTCCCCCGGGGCAGCGGCGGGGCCGGGGCCGGGGGCGCGGCGGGCGCTGGTGGCATCGCCCGTGTCCCCGCAGATGCTGTGACAGCCATGACGGACGAGAAGCCCCCCCAGCTCGTGGATTACTTCGTGGTGGCCGGGCTGGCGGAGGCGTCGCGGGCGCTGGAGGAGGAGCAGCAGCCGCGGCCGGCGCGGCCCGGGGAGCCCATCACGGACGTGGCCGTGATCATCCGCTCGCAGGGCGAGGAGGTGCCCCAGGGCTTCACGTGCATCGAGACCACCACGTCAGGCCACCCCGTGGACCTCAACGCGGGGCTGCTCAACAACCCCCAGATGTTCCTGTGCTACAAACGCGGGCGGGACAAACCCCCCCTCATCGAGCTGGGGTGAGTGGGGGGGACCTGAGTCCTGCTCTGGGATGCTCCAGGCTGGGGGAAGAGTTTGGGAAGCTGGGAAAGGACGTGGGGGTGCTGGTGACAGTGGCTGGACATGAGCCCGGGTGGGCAAGAGGCCAGTGGCACCTGGACTGTAGCAGTGTGGGCACAGGACCAGGGCAGGGATTGTCCACTGTGCTGGGCACTGGACTCGAGTCCACGGCCTCCGATTGTGCCAGGGGAGGCTCAGGTTGGACATGAGGAGGAATTTCTTCCTGGAAAGGGTGGTCAGGCCTTGGAAGGGGCAGTCCAGGGAGGTTTGGAGTCGCCATCCCTGGAAGTGTCCAAGGAACAGCTGGACCCTGGGTGACCCTGGCGATTCCCAGCCTGGATCATTCTGGGATTCTGCTGTGGGATCGCAGCAGCTCCAGGGGTTCCCCCTCACCCCTCTGCACCCCCAGGGTGCACTATGAGGGCAAGGACCGCCCGAAGCCGGGCTACCAGATCCTGGACACGACCCCCTACAGCCGCTCGGCCAACCTGGCCTCGGGGTCCCCGGGCCACCAGCGCACGTTCCTGACGTTCCGCCGTGCGTCCGAGCCCCCCGGCCACCACACCCTGGGGGTCACCGACATCTGCCTGGTGATGCCCAGCAAGGGCGAGAGCACTCCCCACACCTTCTGCCGTGTGGACAAGAACCTCAACACCAGCATGGTGGGTTTGGGGGGTCCCCCTCACTCCCCTGGTGCTGCCCAGCCCCTGCTGACCCCCCAAACCCCGATCCCTCCTTGCAGTGGGGCCCCGCGTTGTTCCTGTGCTACAAGATCGCCGTGGCCAAGGGCAACACGCTGGTCTACGAGGCAGGTGAGGACCTCGGGCTGGGCGAGCTGGTGCCCCCCAGCCGCTCCTCCTTGCTGGGGTGGGGGAGGTGACCTGGGGGGCTCATCCCGACGTCCATCGGTGTGTCCATGTGTCTGTGTGTCCGTGCAGGGCTGCTGAGCCGCTACCCCGAGCAGGACAGCGAGTCCTTCCCGCTGCCCGAGTCGGTGCCCGTGTTCTGCCTGCCCATGGGGGCCACCATCGAGAGCTGGCCCGCGGGCACCAAGTACCCCCTGCCCGTCTTCTCCACCTTTGTCCTCACCGGCGCCTCGGGGGACAAGGCACGGCAGGACAGGGGCTGGGGGGGCTGTGGGGTGGGGGTCCCCAGTGCCGTGGGATGGGATCCCCGCTGCCATCGGAGGGGTTGGGTCCCAGGTGTCAGCACCCACGTCCCCAGTGCCACTCGTGGGACAGGGGTCCCCGTTGCCGGGGTGCCCTGACGGCCGTGCCCCGCAGGTGTACGGCGCCGCCATCCAGTTCCACGAGGCGTTCCCGCGGGAGCAGCTGTCGGAGGCGCAGGCGCTGCGCCTGGGGCTGCTCAGCGTGGTGGACCGGCGGCCGGTGCCCGGGCGCTCCCTGCACACCCGCAAGAGCATCTGCGTCCTGTCCCACTGGCCCTTCTTCGACGTCTTCCGCAAGTTCCTCATGTTCATCTACCGCTACTCCATCTCGGGCCCCCACGTGCTGCCCCTGGAGACGTGAGCGCGGAAAGGGGGGGCCCCGGGGGGGGCGGGGGCCCGCGGGGACCCCCCCGCTGACGGGGCCGCTCCGCCCGCAGGCACATCTCCCACTTCATGCACAACGTGCCCTTCCCGTCCCCGCAGCGCCCGCGGATCCTGGTCCAGGTGAGTCGCCTGGGGGGGCTCGCGGTGACCCCCGGCCCAGCCCGGCGTGTCGCTGTGCCCCCCAGCACGTCCCCGTGTCCCCGCAGATGTCCCCGTACGACAGCCTGCTGCTGTGCCGGCCCGTGTCCTCCCCGCTGCCGCTCAGGTAGGGCTGGGGGAGTGCTGGGGGAGGACAGCTGGGGAGGGGACCGTGGGTGGCCGAGTGACATCCCCGCCCACAGCGGGGCCAGTTTCCTGACGCTGCTGCAGAACCTGGGCCCTGACAACGCGGTGGCACTGCTGGTGGCCGTCCTCACCGAGCAGAAGCTGCTCATCCACTCCCTGCGCCCCGACGTCCTGACCAGCGTGGGCGAAGCCCTGGTGGCGGTGAGTGACCGCAGGGGACGCCGCGGGGACACCGCGGGGACGCGCTGCTGTGGGGCTGGGGGCCCCCGTCCCGTGGGGCTGGGGACCTGCCGTGCTGGAGATCTCCATTCCATGGTGCTGGGGATCCCCATTTTGCGGTGCTGGGGACCTGCTGTGCTGAGGACCCCGATCCCACAGGACTGGGAATCCTGATCCCACAGGACTGGGAATCCTGATCCCACAGGACTGGGAATCCCGGTCCCACAGCTCTGGAGACCCCGTCCTGCGGCGCTGGGGCCCCTGTCCCGCCTGGCAGGGGCCCCGCGGCACTGACCACC
Organism: Acanthornis magna; assembly: GCA_036785705.1. Lineage (NCBI taxonomy): Eukaryota > Metazoa > Chordata > Aves > Passeriformes > Acanthizidae > Acanthornis > Acanthornis magna. Next base: position 19,000 of record JAWUZG010000775.1, read on the forward strand.
CTTGTCCTGTCCCCAGATGATCTTCCCCCTGCGCTGGCAGTGCCCCTACATCCCGCTGTGCCCGCTGGCGCTGGCTGACGTGCTGTGTGCCCCCGTGCCCTTCATTGTAGGCATCCACTCCAGCTACTTCGACCTCTACGAGCCCCCCCGCGACGTCATCTTCGTCGACCTGGACACCAACACCATCTTCCAGTGAGTGTCCGGGGGCTGGGGGCGGGTGGGCCGTGCCGGGGGGTCGCAGGGGTCCCGCCCTGCCCTCGTGCCTGTGCCCGCAGGAGCGAGGAGCGGAAGCTGCTGTCGCCCCGCGCGCTGCCCCGCCGGCCCTGCAAGGTGCTGCTGGCCTCGCTGCACAGCCTGGCCCAGCAGCTGGATGAGCGTGAGTGGGGTCTGGGGGGTGGTCTGGGGGTCTGGGGGTCACCACATCCCCCACCCCTGCTGTTAGAGAACCATGGAATAGCCCAAATTGGGAGGGGTCAAGCCACACCCTGAGATCCCCCCGTGCCCGGGAGCATTTCCCAAGTACGATCAGAGCTGTGCTTTCATTCCCTCGTTCCCTGGGCATCTGTTCCCAACCATTCCACGGCCACCGGGACCCCCACCAGGGCTCCCCAGCCCGGGACCGGTCCTGCTGGCCATCCCCGGTGCCGACACTGTCCCCTCCGTGTCCCCGCAGTGCTGAGCGCGCCGGGCGAGGAGGAGCCGCCGGAGCTGGTGCTGAGCGACGCGGAGGCTGCGGGCGCGCGCCGGGCGCAGCTGGAGCTGGAGGCGCGAGCAGCCTTCCTGCGCTTCATGGCCTGCGCCCTGCGCGGGTACCGCTCCTTCCTGCGCCCCATCGCGCCCGCGCCCGCCCCGGCCGGCCGTGACGCCGGCAGCCTCTTCGCGCTCCAGGGTGGGTGGGCGAGGGGGTGGCGGGGGGGCTGAACCCACCTGGCGTGTCCCAGGGAGTCCTGTCCCGTCACGTCCATCCCATCCCATTGATCCCATTGATCCCATCCCATTGATCCCATTGATCCCATCCCATTGATCCCATTGATCCCATTGATCCCATTGATCCCATTGATCCCATCTCATCTCATTAGTCCCATTCCATCCCATTGATCCCATTGATCCCATTAATGCCATTGATCCCATTGATTCCATTGATCCCATCCCATCCCATTGATCCCATCCCACTGATCCCATCCCATCCCATTGATCCCATCCCATTGATCCCATCCCATTGATCCCATCCCATCCCATCCCATCCCATCCCATCCCATCCCATCCCATCCCATCCCGTCCCATTGATCCCATCCCATCCCATCCACCCCTTCCTGTCCCACCGTGCCCATCCCACCCCATGATGTCCCCCCCGTCGCCCTGACCCCGTCCCATATTCCCGGCAGGATTCCTGCGCTCCCGGGAGCGAGCGTACCAGCGCTTCTACGGACAGCTGCTGCGCACGCAGCTCTTCACGCAGTTCATCGAGGACTGCTCCTTCGCCAGCGACCGCGAGCCCTGCCTTGAGTTCTTCGACACCTGTGTTGACAAGGTGTGTCCCCTGTGTCCCCTCTGTCCTTTTTGTGTCCTTTGTGTCCCCCTCGCTCCCCGCCTCGAGTTCCTCACACCTGCAGGGACAGCGTGTGTCCCCCGTGCCCCCCGGTGACTCTGCTGTCCCTCCACAGGTGCAGGCGGACCTGGAGAAGCCTGAGGACACGCCCCTGATGGAGCTGGACGACCCCCGGGGCGGGGAGCACACGGTGTTCATCACCCCCCCGGAGCAGCCGGCGGGGCCGGACGGGGCCGAGCTCCCCGCGCGGTACAGGTGAGCCCCCCGGGCCCTCTGCGCCCCCCTCCCCAAACCGCCCTCACCCGTGTCCCCCCCAGGTATGACGGCTTCCCCATCCTGCGCCCGGAGCTGCTGGAGCCCCCCCGGGACCCTCTGGTGGCGCAGCTGTGCCAGGCCCGGAGCAGCGCCCCGAGCAGCCCCGCCCCGCGCCGCACCAAGCAGGTGAGGGACAGCGCCTGGGCAGGGCTGGCTGTGCCTGTGACACCTGGCCAGGTGCCCACCTGGGAGAACACCTGCACTGGTGTCCCCGTGAGCTGTGACACCTGGCCAGGTGCCCACCTGGGAGAACACCTGCACTGGTGTCCCCGTGAGCTGTGACACCTGGCCAGGTGCCCACCTGGGAGAACACCTGCACTGGTGTCCCAATGAGCTGTGACACCTGGCCAGGTGCCCACCTGGGAGAACACCTGCACTGGTGTCCCTGTGAGCTGTGACACCTGGCCAGGTGCCCACCTGGGAGAACACTTGCATTGGTGTCCCCATGAGCTGTGACACCTGGCTGGGTGCCCGCCTGGGAGAACACCTGCACTGGTGTCCCCGTGAGCTGTGACACCTGGCCAGGTGCCCACCTGGGAGAACACCTGCACTGGTGTCCCCGTGAGCTGTGACACCTGGCTGGGTGCCCACTTGGGAGAACACCTGCACTGGTGTCCCTGTGAGCTGTGACACCTGGCCAGGTGCCCACCTGGGAGAACACCTGCACTGGTGTCCCAATGAGCTGTGACACCTGGCTGGGTGCCCAGGTGGCACAGCACTTGGACAGGTGTCCCCTCAGATCGGTGGCACCTGGCCGGGTGCCCACGTGGGCGCGGTGCCGAGGGGCTCAGCTGCCACTCCCTGACCGTCCCCGGTGTCCCCAGGAGATGAAGGTGGCCCAGCGGGTGGCCCAGAAGTCGTCGGCGGTGCCCGAGCTGTGGGCGCGGTGCCTGCTGGGGCACTGCTACGGCCTCTGGTTCCTCTACCTGCCCACGCACGTGCGCGCCGCCCCCGCCAAGCTCCGCGCGCTGCAGCTCGCCTACGACGTCCTGCGCAAGATGGAGCAGCACAAGGTGGTGCTGCCGGACGAGGTGGGTCCGGCACGGGCGGCGTTGGGCCTGGGGCTGTCCCAAATCCTCACGGGAAAGGGCATCGGACACTGGAATGGGAGCGGTGGTCACTGAGTCTGGAGGGGCCCAAGGAACTGCTGAGGGAAACGTCCGGTGCTGTGTCCAGAGCTGTGTCCAGTGCTGTGTCCAGTGCTGTGTCCAGTGCTGTGTCCAGTGCTGTGCTCAGTTCTGTGTCCAGTGCTGTGTCCAGCGCTGTGTCCAATTCTGTGTCCAGTGCTGTGTCCAGTGCTGTGTCCAGCGCTGTGTCCAGCGCTGTGTCCAGTGCTGTGTCCAGTGCTGTGTCCAGAGCTGTGTCCAATTCTGTGTCCAGTGCTGTGTCCAGTGCTGTGTCCAGTGCTGTGTCCAGAGCTGTGTCCAGCGCTGTGTCCAATTCTGTGTCCAGTGCTGTGTCCAGTGCTGTGTCCAGAGCTGTGTCCAGCGCTGTGTCCAATTCTGTGTCCAGTGCTGTGTCCAGTGCTGTGTCCAGTGCTGTGTCCAGTGCTGTGTTCAGTTCTGTGTCCAGTTCTATGTCCAGTGCTGTGTCCAATTCTGTATCCAGTTCTGTGTCCAGTGCTGTGTCCGGTTCTGTGTCCAATGCTGTGTCCAGTGCTGTGTCCAGTGCTGTGTCCAGTTCTGTGTCCAGTTCTGTGTCCAGTGCCATGTCTAGTTCTCAGGGCAGAGGGGCAGACACTGAGGAGCTGGAGCGTGTCCAGAGAAGGAGAAGGGTCCAGAGAGCTCCTGAGGGAGCTGGGGGGGCTCAGCCTGGAGAAAAGGGGGCTCGGGGGGGATTTGGGATCTGATCCCAGGGAACAGCGACAGGAGGAGAGGGAATGGCCTCAGGCTGGGCCAGGGGAGGCTCAGGGTGGACAGGAGGAGGAATTTCCTCCTGGAAAGGTTGGTCAGGCCTTGGCAGGGCTGCCCAGGGAGGTTGGAGTGCCCATCCTGGAGGTGTCCGAGGACTGGACGTTGGTCTGGGTGACCAGGCAGGGATCGGGCACAGGGTGGACTCAGCGATCCCGGAGCTCGTTCCCACTGGGATAACCGTGGGACTGAGGGTGGAATGGTGGCCGGGGGGGTCCAGGCTGACGCGGAGGTGCCCCCCAGGTGTGCTACCGCATCCTGATGCAGCTCTGCGGGCAGTACGGCGAGCCCGTGCTGTCCGTGCGCGTCCTGCTCGAGATGAAACGCGCCGGCATCGTCCCCAACACCGTCACCTACGGCTACTACAACAAGGTGACCCCGAGGGGTGCACTGGGGGGGGTCCTGGGGGTCCCCTGGCCAGCCCTGACCCCCCCGTGTCCCCCTGGCAGGCGGTGCTGGAGAGCAAGTGGCCGGCGGGGACGCAGGGGGGGCGGCTGCGCTGGGCCAAGCTGCGGAACGTGGTGCTGGGGGCGGCGCAGTTCCGGCAGCCCCTGCGGCAGCGCGAGCGCCGGAGCGCCGCCGGAGACCCCTCGGGTGAGGGCCCGGGGGGACGGGGGGAGGCTGTCACCCACTCACACCCCCTCGGCCCCTCCCAGGCGATGGAGCCCCTCCGAGCGTGTCGGGGGCCTGGGGGGGACCACATTGACACCCCCGTGTCCCCTCCTGGGTTGGGGACAGTGTTTATGGGGGTCAGCGGGGGGGTCCTGTCACCCCCTTGTCCCCGCTGGTGACAAGGCCCCCCCAGGTGTGGGTGACAGGGGCTGACCACTCTGTCCCCCCCCCGGTGACCAGGCCCCCCCAGGTGTGGGTGATGGACACTGCTGTCACTGACCGCTCTGTCCCCGCAGGTGACCGAGCCCCCCCAGGTGTGGGTGTCACTGACCCCTCTGTCCCCGCAGGTGACCAGGCCCCCCCCGCCCCGCGGCCCCCCCTGCAGCGCCAGACCACCTGGGCCGGCCGCAGCCTGCGGGACCCCGCGCTGGCCCCGCGCCTGGTCAAGAGCGGCAGCCTCAGTTTCCCCGGCAGCGCCCGCGGCGAGGCGGGGGCTCGGGGGGCGCCGGGGGAGCCCCCCCTGCTCCCCGCGACCCCCACCCCACCGCCCCCCCGCCCGCGGGGCCCCCCCGGCTCGGCCGACGGGAGCCTCTCGGACATCGCCACGGACGAGAGCGGCGGGGACGAGGGTCCGGCCAGGGGTCCCGGGGGGGGGCCCGGGGGGGTGACCCCGCGCCGGGGGCTGGCGGCCAAGCTGCAGCAGCTGCTGTCCCCCGGCAAGCGGCCCCCCCCGCGCCCCGCGGAGCCCCCCCGGGAGCCCGGGGCGCGCCGGGGGTCGGAGCAGCGGGACGGGGACCCCTCCTCGCGCCGCAGCCCTGCCGAGACCCTGCTGCGGCCCCGGGAGCGCCCCGAGTCCACGGCGTCGGAGGTACCGCGGCTCCGCGTGTCCCCGCGTGTCACCGTCTGTCCCTCCGTCCCCCCAGCCGTGCCCCTGACCCCGTGTCCCCTGACCCCGTGTCCCCCCCCCAGAGCTCCGTGTCCCTGGGCAGTGAACTGGACCTGTCCGATGCCTCGGGGGGCAGCACCGGAGCCCCCAAATCCACAGAGCCCCCCCTGGATGGGACAGCGGGGACAGAGCCCCCGGCCCTGGAGGTGAGGAACGGGGGCCAGGGGGGTTTGGGGGGCAGGGCCCAGCCCAGGCCCGAGTGACCGCTGCCCCCCAGGTGCTGCTGTCCAGCTGCTCGCGCTGCCCGGGCTGCGCCGGGCTCGTGTTTGACGAGGAGCTCATGGCCGGCTGGACCTCGGACGACTCCAACCTCAACACCTCCTGCCCCTTCTGCTCGCGCTCCTTCGTGCCCTTCCTGAGCATCGAGATCCGCGACTTCCGACGGCCCCCCAGGTGCGACCCCGGGGATGTCCCCCAGCCCCACTGCTGTCCCCAAGGTGTCCCCGAACCCCCCCCTTCCATCCTCTGGGGAACCGCAAACATTTCCCGGTGCCCCCCCATTCCCGTGACCCCCCTGTCTCTCTGCAGCCCCCCCGGGGCCGGCCCGGTGCCCCCCTCGCCGCAGGGGCCTGTGCTCAGTGACCGCCGGCGCTGCCTCGAGCTGGATGAGACCCCCGAGCTCTGCAACGGCTGCGCCGACACCCCGGTACCGGGGGACACCGGGGGGACACCGGGGGGGCACCGGGATCGGGGGCTGGGGGGCACTGCCGGTGGGGAGGGGGATTCACACGGGATTTTGGGTGGGGGGGAGTCCCAGCAGGTGCTGGAAATGGGAAGGGGTCCCCCATCCCTGTTAATTTGGGGTTGGGGGAGTCCCCCCTGGGATTTGGGGTCCCTGCAGTGGTCCTGGGCTGCGCAGGGAGTCCCTCACCACCACACTTTGGGGGTCCCAAGTGTGTCCCCCCCATTCGCGGGTCCTGGGGCTGTCCCACCCCTGTAATTTGGGGGTCCCAAGCGTGTCCCCCCCCCACAGCCCCCAAGGTGTTACAGGGCTGGGCAGGGGCTGTCCCACCCCTGTCATTCGGGGGTCCCAAGTGTGTCCCCCCAATTCACGGGTCCTGGGGCTGTCCCACCCCTGTCATTCGGGGGTCCCACGTGTGTCCCCTCCCCCATTCGCGGGTCCCAGGGCTGTCCCACCCCTGTCATTCGGGGGTCCCACGTGTGTCCCCCCCCCATTCGCGGGTCCCAGGGCTCTCTCACCCCTGTAATTCGGGGGTCCCAAGCATGTCCCCCCCCCCGCAGCCCCCGGGGCGCTGGGAGCGCGTGGCCTTCGCCTACCTGAGCCCGCTGGTGCTGCGCAAGGAGCTGGAGAGCCTGGTGGAGAACGAGGGCGGGGAGCTGCTGGCGCGCCCCGAGCTCGTGGACAGCCACCCCATCATCTACTGGAACCTCGTGTGGTACTTCCAGCGCCTGGCCCTGCCCAGCAACCTGCCCCTGCTGCTGCTGGGCTCCCAGCACGCCCCCCGCGACCCCCAGGTGGGCTTGGGGGGCTCGGGGGGCTGCGAGGGGTTTCGGGGCTCCGTGCGGGTGCTGACCCCGCCCGTCCCGCAGCCCCCCGAGCCCTCCCGGGTCCGTGTGCGGCTCCTGTGGGATGTGCTGAGCCCCGACCCCGAGAGCTGTCCCCCCCTCTATGTCCTCTGGAGGCTCCACAGTGAGTGGGGACAGGGGACAGGGGGTGGGGACAGGGGATGGGGACAGGGGATGGGGGACAGGGGGTGGAGGACAGGGGGTGGGGGACAGGGGACAGGGGATGGGGACAGAGGATGGGAGACAGAGGATGGGGGACAGGGGATGGGGACAGGGGATGGGGACAGAGGATGGGGACAGAGGACAGGGGATGGGGACAGGGGATGGGAGACAGAGGATGGGGACAGGGGATGGGGACAGGGGATGGGAGACAGGGGATGGGGACAGGGGATGGGGACAGGGGATGGGGACAGGGGATGGGGGACAGGGGACAGGGGATGGGAGGGGGCAGGGGACAGGGAACAGGGGTGGGGGACAGGGGTTGGGGACAGGCGATGGGGACAGGGGACAGGGGATGGGGGACGGGATGGGGACAGGGGTTGGGGACAGAGAATGGGGGACAGGGGATGGGGACAGGGGACAGGAGACAGGGGATGGGGACAGGGGCTGGGGACAGGGGGTGTGGGGCTCAGAAATTGGGGTACGGAGGGATGGAAGGAATCGGGTGATGGCTGAGAGCAAAGAGGAGGATTGGGAACACCTTGGGGGACCTGGGGGCTCCCCAAGGTAACACCCCCGGGGCTCTGGGGTGACATTTTGGGGTCTCCCAGGTAACATCCCCCCGCGGCTGCACCCCTGGGGCCCCCCGGCCCCTCCGTTCTCGCTGACGTTCCTCGAGGCCCTGCTGAGCCACGTGGGGCTCAACGAGGTCCACAAAGCCATCGCGCTCTTCCTGGAGACCCTCGCGGCGCCTGGAGCCCCCCGGACCCTGCACAGGTACGGACAGACCCCCCGAGTGCCCCAAAAATCCCCCCCAAATCCCCTCACGGCTCCTCCTCCAGGAGCATCTACCGCGAGCTGCTGTTCCTGATGCTGGCGGCGCTGGGCCGGGAGCACACGGACATCGGTGAGGGGCGCGGAGTGGGGGACACGGGGGGGACACGGGGGGGGACACGGGGGGCTCAGGGCCGGAGGGACATGGGGGGTTGGGGGTGGCTTTGGGGGATGCCGAGGGTGGCACTGGGGGGCTTTGGGAGGGGCTCGGGGGACAATGGTGGAGAGGGACGCGGTGGGTCTGGGGGAAACGTGGGGGTTCAGGGGACTCGTGGGGGGCTCAGGGCACCCCGCTGACCCCCCTGTCCCCCCCCAGCCGCCTTCGACCGCCGCTACCGCTCGGCGCTGGGGAAGCTCGGGGGGGCCCTGGGCCGGGACGAGCTGCGGCGGCGGCGGGCGCAGCCCCCCAGCGCCAAAGCCTCCGACTGCCGCCGCACCTTCGGGGCCCCCCCCGAGTGCTGAGCGGGGATCGGGACCCCCCGGGCCGGAGACCGGGAAAAAGGGACCCCCGAGACCTCCCCCAAATGCTCCGCGGTGGGAGAAGGGACCCCCGGGACCCCCCCAGGGTCTTCCCAAAGTGTGACGGGGATCCCCCGAGTGTTGGGGGAGGGCCGAGGTGGGGAAGGGACCCCCCCGGGCCACCTTCGGGTGATGCTGGGGGGAGAAGGGAGCCCTGGGACCCCCCCCTCAAATGCTCCAGGGTGGGAGAAGGGACCCCTCAGTATTAGACGGGAGCCCCCCCATGGGGAACAGAGTCCCCCGAGTGCTCCAGAGGGAGAGAAGGGACCCCCAGCCCCCTCCCCAAAATGTTCCAGGGTGGGGAGAAGGAACCCCCAGCACCCCCCAGGCTCACAACGGGTTTTATATGTCAGTGTTAATATATTTTTATTTATTTATTCACCCCCCCAAATGAGGGCACGGGCAGGACGGGAGGGGAGGCTCTGGGTGTTTCCCCCTCCCCATTTCTTTCCCTGTTCCCCCCGGGGGGGTTGGGGGTGGTTTTTTCCCCCGTAAGGTGGTGACAGGGCAGCTGGGGGGGCTCTGGGTGTGCCCCCCCCTTCTCCACCCCTTCCGCGCCCCCCGGGGGGGTTTGGTGGCCATTGGGGGGGGGTTCGGGGCCGCCCCCTCCCCTCGCACTGTGCAATAGCAGCCCCCGCCCCAGGGGCCTGTAAATAAAAGCTGCTGCGGTATTTTCCCCGCTGTCTCCAGGACGATTTTTGGGTGGGGGGTTCTGGGGGCGCGGGACCCCCCCCGGGGGCGGCCGTGGGGGGAGAAGGTGAGGCCGTGTCCGCCATCTTGGATCCTGGCACGGCCCGGGCGCTGCCCTCAGGCCGCCATCTTGGATCCTGGCACGGGCCATGAGGCCTGGCGGGCGCCGGGCCCCGCACGCTGCCGCCGCGCCGGGCCGGGGGGCCGCGGGAGGGCTCTACCCGGTGCCCGCCGGTGCCGAGATCACCCCCAGAGGCACGCGAAGCCTCTCATCGGCGCCACGTGGGGCGGAACCGGGCCGGTCCTGGGCCCGGGGCCGGTACGGCGGCCGCGAGGGGCCAGAACTCCCTCGCGGGCGGGGGGAGAAGTCGCGCGCCGCCACCGCGCGCTGCCGACGATGCCCGGATGTTCAGACTCGGGGACCCATTAAAGGCGCCCCGCGGGGAAGCTCGGCGCGTTCCCATTGGTGCGGCGGCGCGTCAATCCCAGCTGGGACAGCCAATAAAAGCCAAGAGGTGGGCTCAGAGAGCAGCGCTGCGATTTGGTTGGCGGATCTGTGTGTCCGTCCGGAAGCCGCGCCAATGGGCGTCGCGGCTGGGGTCGGGAGGCGGGGCGGGCGCGGCGGCGGCGGCGGCCAATCAGCGGCATTGTTTGTGGTGGTGCCGGTTGCGCTCGGCGGTGGCCGCGTCTGCTCCGCCCGCCCGGCCGGGACCCCCGGGACCCCCCGGGACCCGCCGGGATCCGCCGGGATCCGCCGGGAATCCACCGGGACACGCCGGGAACCCGCCGCGACCCCCCGCGACCCCCGAGCCAGGTGAGGCCCGCGGGGGCGGCGGGGCCGGGCCCGGCGGGGGCGGGGCAGGGCCTGGTTGAGGGTGGGGGGGCGAGACCCGGGGGTTGGGGGGGATTTTGGGGCGGCTGAGGGCGGTTTTTGGGGGGCTGAGGGGCGATTTCGGGCGGGGGCTGCGGGCAGGAGGCAGAACCCGCGGGCTTGCGGGCGATCGGGGCTGTGCCTTGGGGGGGCAGAGCGCGGATTTGGGGGGGCAGAGCCCGAGGGCTTGGGCGGGGGCAGAGCTCGGATTTTGGGGAGCAGAGCTCGGGGATTTGAGGGGGGGCAGAGCTCGGGGATTTGGGGAGCAGAGTCGGAAGGATTGGGGGCACAATGCAGACGGATTTTGGGGAGCAGATCTCAGAGATTTTGGGGAGCAGATCTCAGAGATTGCGGGGGGGAAGGGCTCAGGGATTTGTGGGGGCAGAGCTCAGATTTGGTGCACAAACTGACGGGATGGAGGATAGAGCTCGGATTTTTGGGAGCAGAAACCCGAGAGGTTTTGGGGTCACAAAGGAGATGGATTTGGGGGGGCAGAGCAGGGAGATTGTGGGGCTAAAGCCTTAGGGATTTGGGGGGCCGAGCTCCGGGATTTGCGGCAAAGCTCAGGAATTTTGGGGAGCAGAGCTCAGATTTGGGGGGGAGAGCTCGGATTTGGGGGAGCAAAGCACAGGGATTTTGGGGAGCGGAGCAGAGAGATTTTGGGGATCTGCCCGGGGGGGTTGGGGGAGCGCCGGGAGATCCCCCGGGAAAACGGGGGAGGGGCGGGGGCGGCCCGCGGGTTCCCGGAGGGATTTTGGGGGGCGGATGCCGGGAACCCCCTGGATCGGCCCCCCGCGAGCCCCCCTTTGTTCGCTGCCGTCTGTGCCGAGATTCGGGAGCGGTTCCCGATCCTTTCCGCGGCGTTTCCCCGTTCCCTGCTGGAAGTGGGTCCCGGCCTCATCCAGGATTTCCGCCCCGCGGGATTCTCCCTCTTTTCCTGCTGCCCCCCCCGCCACTTCCCGGTGCTGCTTCCCCACCTCAAACCCAGCAGGAAAACTTTCCCATCCCCGGAATAACGCGGAGCAGGAGCCTCCGGCGACGCCGGCGCCTTCCCGGTGGGCACTGCCCGCGCCCACTCCCGGTTTTTGGGTGGGATCGGGATGAAAACGCCGCATTGGTGGGGGGGGGGTACGGACCCTTCCTCACCCAGGTTTGGGAAGCTGGATCCTCTCCCAGGAGGAGATCCGAGAGGATTTCTCCTCCCAAGGATGAGGATTTCTCCTCCCGAGGAGAATCCTCTCCCAGATTCCCAAAATTGAGGCGTTTGGGCGCTTTCCCCTCCCCTCGGAGCCTGGAAAAGGGATCTGTGATGGCGGGGGGGAGGGGGTGGTTTGCCGGGAAGAGAGGAGGAGGAGGAGGAGATTTGGGAATCTGGGAGCAGGGAGGAAGAACGACGACGTACATGTGCACCGCGATCGATCGGCTTTTCCAGAGCGTTTTTGGTCGGTTTTTTTTTTTTTTAATATCCATTTGATTTTCTGGAGCTTCCTTGGCCGCTGCCGGGCAGGAGGAGGAGGAGGAGGAGGAAGGGGGAGCACGGGAATGGGAACAGCCTCCTCCTGGCAGGAGTGTGGGAGGATTTGACTCCTGTTCCTCGGTGCTCCCGGGGTGGGGGTTGGGGCGGGATCGCACAGGCAGCCGCGGCTTTTCGGGAATTTCAGGGTTTTTAAGGATTGGGGGTGCGGGGAGATGCCGGCACACGCCGGGATTTGGAACATCCGCGATGCTCCAGCTGTGCCGGGGTGAAATGGAGCCGATGTATCCATGGGGAGAGCCCCATCCCTAAGGATCCCCCATCTGTGGGGATCCCCCGCCTTGCCGTGATCCAGGATTCTGCTGGAATTCGTTGCATTCCCGTGGTGCTGGAGCCGCTGGGATCCATCCGAGGGATCCATCGCGTGGCTCTGATCCTTTGGGATCTCGGTGCCACCTTCTCCTGGCGCCTTTCCCGGTCACGAGGCCGGCGCTGACGGGAGCATCCATCCATCTTCAGCGTCCCCTCCTGACGGCTCCGCTCGGAGCATCCCGCCGGAGCGGGGTGGGTCCCAGCCTCCCTCAGGTGTTCCTGGGATGGGGGAAAGCAGGAATACCTGCTCGGCAGGGTTTGTCCCACTCAGGATGCTTTTGGAAGCATCTTCCCTGCTGATGTCTTACTCCAAGGGGGTCGGAATCCGCCGCTCGGGAGATGCCGGGAGAAGAATTTCCCAGATCCCCTCACTTGCCGTGCCGGGATTTAAGCAAAATCAATCACCGAAGCTTTTTTCCTGATTATTTCCCAGTTAATTGGCAGTTTTCCACACTTGGCTCTTTCATATCCAATGGCAAAACGCTCTTTGGTCCCATCGGTGTTTCCCTGTGGAAATCTGGGGGTTTGGGTTTCTTATGGATCACGGATTTCTGCTCCATAGTTTTGGGGAACGCAGCCATCGATGGCTGGGATTGTGTTTGCCATGGATTTTGTTGGTGCTTTAGGCTTTTTTCCAGGTTTTTAGGAATATTCCGTATCTTGCAGCATCTCGGGATGCTCCTGGCGCCGGGGCTGGGAAGGGACACGTTGGGATGTGCCTGCATCTCTCTGCAGGAATTTATTCCCAATATCCCATCTAAGCCTCCCCTTTTCCAGCCTAAAGCCATTCCCCCTTTCCCTGCCGCTCCATGTCCTTGTCCCAAGTCCCTCCCAGCCCTCGGAAGATGCTCCGAGGTCTCCCTGGACCTTCCCTTCTCCAGGCTGAGCAATCCCAGCTCTCCCAGCCTGGCCCCAGGTTCTTTCTCCGATGGCTTCAACAGCTCCCGATGCTCCCTCCCACAAATCAGGGAATGTTCAAGGATATCCGCGGCCCGTTCCCGATAAGGAGCCACGGGAGCTGCCCTGTTGTGTCTGGGGGTCCTTCCACCGCCGGCTCCTGCGGAATCCGGGCGGGCCCCGATCCCGATCCCGGCGGTTTTGGGTTTCCAAGCCCCTCGGTGCTCTCGCAGAGCTCGGGGAGCTCATCCCGATCCGTGGGAAGTGGGTCAGGAAGAGGCTGCGGCGCCGGGGTTGGTTCTTTTTTTATTCCCCGTGATTTTCCGATGAGCGCGGCGCTTCCCGGTCCTGGTGGGTTTGGGATGGGCCGGGGGCGGGGGGATGGCGCTCCCCTTCGGATCCCAATGCCGCGACTCTGCCCCTTGGATGTGGAATCGTACCCGGGCGTTTGGGATGGCGGTATCCAGAATATGCCTGAAATCCCTCTGAAGAGCAGCACCAGCCTTTGGAATCCGGAGGGTGTTGGGAGCGGCGCTTCCAAGCCTAAAATTAGCCCCGAGCCCGGCATCGAGGAGGCTGGGTTTGATTTCCATGGATCCTCCTTGCATCCATGTTGTTCCATCCCTGAGGTTTGAGCAGGGATTTTGGGGCTGGATCCCGAAATTGCCCTGTTTTGGAATCCTGGTGGGATCCGTGCTGGCTCCTCTCGGGCAGAGGGTCCGGGTGCTGGGAAGAGTTGGATTTGTGTGAGTTTTCCATGCCTGATGTGCTTTTCCTGATAAAACTTGGGCTTCGTTTCCATGAAATCCCAGAAAACGGATGTGTGAATCCTGGTGTTTTTGGGATGAGACTTGAGCCAAAGCCGTGTGTCCCCTCAGGAAGGGGACACTGCTCCTTGTCATCCATCCTGGGCTCCATCCGTGCCTGCGAGCAGAGCCTGGCGCTTCCACAGGGAGGCCATCCATCATTCCGGGATGATCCATCATCCCCGTCAACACTCCGCTGTCAGGGACACCAAATCCAGCTCTTTTCCCCCCAAAAATCCTTGGGAGGCAGCTCCAGCTTCCTGTTTTCCTCTGATCCCCGTGAAAAGCTCTGTCCCAATCCTGCTCTGCCGAGCAGGGAGTCCTGGAAGGAGATGGAGAACTGAATTCTCCCTTTTTCCCCAACAAGTTCAAGAGGTTCCCAGTTTGTTTTCTGGCCCTTTGAGGGAGATGATCCGTGGGACTGGGATAAACCCTCTTTCCTTGTGGTTCTGCCTTTTTTCCATGCTGGAGCTGCTCTTTGAATGGGATCAAAGTAACTTCAGGCCCTGGGAAGGCAAAAGATCAGGAATTCTGGGCACTGCGTGGAGGCAGAGGGAGCAGGATGGTCCCTCAGAGGCCCCGTGTACTTCCCCAGTCCCGTTTTGGGGTTATTTCTTCCAATTTAAACTCTTTGCCGTGGATTTCCAGAGAGATTTTTGGTTTCTGAGTTGGTTACGAGTGAGAAGTTCCCCAAAATCCGTGTAAAATTCCCCAAACTCTGAGGGGTTCACGGCCATCTCCAGGTGTGGTCGTTCTGTCTGCGCTCCCCAAATCCCGGTTTTCGGGGAGGCACTGGCTGGAGAACCTGCTCGGGCTGTTTCCCGCGGGATCCGTGTCCCCCAGGGAATTTCAGTGCTCCGGGGATTCATCCAGGCTGGGTCCTGGGCTGAGGGAAGGGTTGGGAATCTCGGCTGTTCCCAGTTCAGCCCACAGAAGGATGAGGGTGGCGGAAGAGCTGCTCCTGTCCCGTAAGGAATCTCCGCGCTCCTCAAACCAATCCCGGCGGCCGCTCCAGAGTGGGAACTTCTGAGGGAAACGACAATCGGAGGGATGCAGAATTCCAGGGAATTCCAAAACGATCCCATGGTCCTCCTTGAGCAACTCCAAACCTGCCGGATTTTCCCCTTCTCCTTATTAAATCCCGGATTCCAATTAAATCTTGGAGCCCTGACAAATTCCAACACCTACTCGAGCGATGGGGGCATTCCCGTGGCTGGTTGTTTATTCCCTGCGAGAATTCCTGCAAAGCAGCAGCGCTCCGGGATCCGTGTCCGGAGCGTTCGGAGCGGAGGGAAGATGCCCAGGGCCTTGTTTTCCATGGAATGGTTTCAATGGAAGGTTGGATCTGGAAATTTGGGAACGCTTGCTGGAAACAGCTGGATTGGGAAGCGGGAGCGGCTGGATTTGGTTAACGAATGTGGGAATAGGAGTGGAGATTGGGAATGGCACCGCTGTGCCTTGGGGTCTCACTGCGATGGGAATCCCGTCCCGGAAAACGGCGGCACCGCTGGGAATAGCGAGCGAGGGGAGCGGATCCCGAATTCCGAGGGGATCGGGTTTTGAGGGGCTAATCCCAGCTGGGGTTGGGATGAGTCCGCAGGAAATGGGATCGCTGTGTTCCCGGGGTCGATCCTGGCGATCCTGCGGTCACGTTGAGTTTGTTGGTGGAACCTCCCCTAGCGACTCCTTCCTTGGAGATCAGCCGGCTTTGGATTCCCATCGGATGGCAAATTTGGGGGAAAATCTGCCCTTTCCCTGTGTAACCATCCTGCAGTTTTCCCAAAATCTCTTCCCGGGTGTGTGGCGTTGGCCTGAAGCCACATCGGGATGGTGTCAGTGTCAGCTGCTGTGGGGTCAGGAGGAGGAAAGTCCAGAAAATGTGAGGAGGAGGGAATCGGACCCAGGAGATCCAAGGATCCTTTGGATTTGGGATGGAAGGAACTTCCATCAGATACCTTTTCAGCCTGGAAGCAGAAGCTCCCAGGGAATGGATCCATAGGAAAAAACCCCAAATTCCATTAAGTGATGTTTTAGCGCTTTCTTTGCCCATCCTGGCTGGAGGATCCGTTGGGAAGGTCAGAGCAGTGGGATGGAGGCCGGGACAGGAGGCACCGACCCCTCCGAGGGCGTTGGGAAGGTTTCCATCCCTGTCCGGATCTCCACCTGACACAAAACAGGGATGGAAGGGCCGGAGGAAGATGGGGAGGATGGAAATAACCTGGAACGGTCAAAAGAAACAGGGAGTGAAGAAAGAAAGGGATTTTGCCACTCTCCTGTGACCTCTGCGTTTTCCATGGACACCGCCTGGAATAAATCAGGGCCCATCCCACCCCCTCATTAGCTGATAAATCCATGGAAACGACCGTGCAATTAAAACTAATTAATCCTTTCCCCCTTTGGAAACCAAATTGCTCCATTTTATCCAATAAAGGCAAACTGGGGGCTGCTGGTGCTGGAATGCTGCGGAATTCCCGGACTCTTGTGGCTCAGGGATGGAGTGTAGCCATGGAAGTTCTGGGATGTTGGGGATTACAGGATTGTCGCTGTGTTTTGGGGGAATCCGACACCTTCCGTCTGCTCCGGGCCCAGTCCAACCTGGCCTCGAGCACTTCCAGGGATGGGGCAGGCCCAGATTCCCGGGATAACCTGGGCCGGGGGCTCCCCACCCCCACAGGGAGCAGGGAATATCCCTGTTGGGATATCCCAGATATCCAACCTGAATCTCCCGCATTCTCCATCTCCTGCCTTCTCCGTGTGGTGGATGCTCCAAACGCTCCTTCATTCCTTAACGAGGCCCTG
Source organism: Acanthornis magna (assembly GCA_036785705.1). Classification (NCBI taxonomy): domain Eukaryota; kingdom Metazoa; phylum Chordata; class Aves; order Passeriformes; family Acanthizidae; genus Acanthornis; species Acanthornis magna. The sequence continues at coordinate 35,280 of JAWUZG010000775.1, forward strand.
AACTCATCACCGTCCTCTTCCCACTGCTCCTGTCTCGGGACCCGCGGTGGGAATGGGGCACCTCTGGAATGGGGCGCCTCTGGAATGGGGCGCCTCTGGAATGGGGCGCCTCTGGAATGGGGCACCTCTGGAATTGGACACCTCTGGAACGGGGGCACCTCTGGAATGGGGCGCCTCTGGAATTGGGCACCTCTGGAATGGGGCACCTCTGGAATTGGACACCTCTGGAACGGGGCACCTCTGGAATGGGGCGCCTCTGGAATGGGGCACCTCTGGAATGGGGCGCCTCTGGAATGGGGCACCTCTGGAATGGGGCACCTCTGGAATGGGGCACCTCTGGAATGGGGCGCCTCTGGAATTGGGCGCCTCTGGAATGGCACTGGAACAGCTCTGCGAGAGGTTCGGGAGAGCCAAAATCCCGTGGGATCGTCCTGCTCCAGTGCCAGCCCTGCAGGTGGCACCTCCCAACCCTTCTTCCCGGGAATCTTCCTTGGGATCCCTCAGCATCTCCTGCGCCATCTTCACTTCATCCCTTGGATCTTGGCTGGAGCCTTTCGGCACCTTCCGCCCATCCCTCAGCGTTTCCTGCCTCACCTTCCCTGCGTCCCTCCGATCTGCGCTGGGATTTTGGTGTTTGCCTTGACATCCCTCGGCATCTTCCTGCCGTATTCCTGGGCACCTTCTCCGGCATCTTCGCCATATCCCTCAGCGTGTTCCCCGGGATCCCTCAGCACCTTCCCTGGGATCCCTTGGCGTGTTCCCCGGGATCCCTCAGCACCTTCCCTGGGATCCCTTGGCGTGTTCCCCGGGATCCCTCAGCACCTTCCCTGGGATCCCTCATCATGTTGCCAGGATCCCTCAGCACATTCCCGGCATCCATCGGCACATTCCCGGGATCCCTTGGCACCTTCCCGGGATCCCTTGGTACATTCCTGGGATCCCTTGGCACCTTCCCGGGATCCCTTGGTACATTCCTGGGATCCCTCGGCGCATTCCGTGGGATCTCTCATCATGTTCCCTGGGACCCCTCGGCACCTTCCCGGGATCCCTCGGTACATTCCTGGGATCCCTCAGCACATTCCCTGGGATCTCTCGGCACATTCCCGGGATCCCTGGGATCCTTTCCAGCACGGCTGTGCCGTGGACCGACTGATCCCGAGGATGCTCCGCCACCGGACCCAACCTCGGGCCGTGTTTTTTTGGGAATGGGAGGGGCGGATCCTGCGCTGGCAGCGGCGTCGAGGCCCTGACCCTCCTTTTTGGGAGGGAAACAGTTAAAATTCCAGGGGAGGGAAGGAGCTTCCATGAATGAAGACAAAGTTTGGCGGGGGGCCAGCAGTGGGGGGAGGGGGGAGCGGGGAGGGGGCGGCCGCGCCAGCGCCGAAATCCCAGGAAAAATTAACCCCCCCCCCAAAATCCGGAGCCAATTCCACATCGGGAGGTGCCAAACCGGCCGCGACCGGATTTTTTTCCCGATTTTTTTTTTTCCCATTCCAATTTTTTTTTTTTTTTTTTATTCCCGTTTTTTTTTTTTCTCCCCTTCTCTTTTTCCCTGCCCCGCGAGGCATCATGGGAAAAAGTCAGCATCCCCCTTTTCTTTTGTTTAATAAAACAGAACGGCGCATGATTGGCAGGGAAGTGCCCGCTCGGAGCGCGGCTCCGGCTCCGGCTGCGGCTCCGGCTCCGCAGGGGGATGGAGCGCGGGGCCGCCCTCCCGCCCCCCCAGCCCCCGGCTCCCCCTGCCCCTTCCCGCGCCGCTCCCGGGCCCCCCCGCGCTGCTCCCTAATTTCCTTGACAACTCGAGGCAGCGGGAATATTGTACCTGTAAGTATCCGTGAGACCATCCCGGGGTTTGTCGGGAATTCGGACCGGACAAAAGGGCTCCTTACAGATGAGCAAAGCTGCTTTTCTGCTTTTTTTTTTTTTTTTTTTAATTTTTATTTTTTTGGCAGCGGGACGGGAATGTCTCGAGGGAATATTTTAAGGAGAAAACGAGCGCCGGTGCTGGGATTTGCTGCTGGAGTCGATCCGTGATTCCCTTCTCCCTTCCCTCCCCCCCTTCCCCACCTCATCCACGCTCCCACCGTCGCTATTCCGCCGGAACGATCCAATCCCACCCTCCCTGTCGCCGGCTCGTGGGGTGACAAAAACGCCGGGAATAACGATGCCTCGGATCGATGTCACCCCCCCTTCCCGCTGGTGATTGATTGAATTATTGATCGGGTTATTAATGGGTGATCGATGGCCCGGCCGGGGCCGGGGCCGGAGCCGGAGCGGCCGCACAAAGGCAGCGCCCGCAGTCGAGGAAATCGGGAAGCGTTATATAAGGAAGCCTGGGAAGTCTGCGTCATCCCGGATGGGGAGGGGGCCGGAGCCGGGCGCTCCCTCCCCCCCACCTTCCATCCCATCGGTTTCTAGTGGATTTTATTTTCCCCGAGCGTTTTCCAGCTGGCTTTCCCCAAAATGGGCCGTCCCAGCTGGATCCCCTGGAATTTGTGTCTATTTTTCAGACTTTGTGGAGTTTTTGGGTCTTTTCCCCCCATTTTGGGGTGTAAAGCAGCTTCTGGAATTGCTGTTCCCCTCCTGCATCTGGAAAATCCCGGGATGGGATGAGGTGTGAGGCCCACGGTGCCGTGTCCGGCGCCGGCGTTCCCTGCTCCCGAGAAACGGAGTTGGATGAGAGCACAAACTTAGGAGGGAAGGGAAGCACTTTTTGGGGAGGGAGGCTTTTCCTGCTTTCCTGCTTTTCCTGCTTCCCATCGTTAGCTTTGTACTTGACCTGCGGAATCCGGGGACAATCCCGAGCTGGCAGTGGCGATCCGGAGCCTGAGGGATCCGGGCTCTGGGGGATGTGGAGTTTGGGGGTCCGGGTCTGGGACACACGGAGTTTAGGGGATGCGGAGTTTGGGGGATCCAGGGTCCAGGAGATGCAGAGTTTGGGGGATCCGTGGTCTGGGGGATGTGGAGTTTGGGGGATCCGGGGTCTGAGAGATGCGCAGTTTGGGGGTCCGGGTCTGGGACACACGGAGTTTGGGGGATGCGGAGTTTGGGGGATCCAGGGTCCAGGAGATGCAGAGTTTGGGGGATCCAGGGTCTGGGGGATCCGGAGCCTGAGGGATCCGGGGTCTGGGGGATCCGGGGTCCGGGGGATGTGGAGTTTGGGGGATCCGGGGTCCGGGGAATGCGGAGTTTGGGGGATCCGGGTTCTGAGGGATGCGGAGTTTGGGGGATCCCTTGTCCGGTGTGTCGGAGCAGGGACAGGTGTCCCCACGCTGGGCTCCAGGAATGGGAGCAGCAGAGCTCTGGGAGTAGATTGCTCCATAGGAATTCCCCTGCTCCCATCCCGACCCTTCCGTTTGCCTTCCCAAATCTCTGATTCCCATTCCCCTCGCCTCCGGGAGCGGCCGCGTCCCTGCGCATTCCGGGACAGCTCCAGGGCTGTGTTTAAGGGCTTTTCAGGGATTTTCCCTTTGTTCGGGGCTGGGTGTTGCTTTAAATCCTGGTGCTCGCGCTGCTCTGGAGAAAATCTCCGCGCTCCGTGCTCAGCCTCCCTTACCTGCCTCACAATTCCTCCCCGGAGCCGGCGATTCTCCACATTCCTGGACACCTCCCCGGAGCAGCCGGGCTGGGAGCAGCACGGTTTTTGTTCAGCTGTGGAGTTCTTTCCCTTCCCTTTCCAGCGGCGTTCCCTGGATCCCGCTCCAGATCCCGCTCCAGATCCCACTCCCGGCTGCCGAGCCGTTAAATCCTAATTACCTTTTTAGGTTATTATCCTTTTCCTGGCGTTCCTTGGGAATGCTCGCCCTGGGAGCCAGCCATTTTGTGTTCCGTGCCGGAACGCGTTTTACGACGCCGACGTCGGGATGTGCCGAGCCCAGATGGAATCGGAGCCGCCTCGTGCCGGGCTCCGGGCAGGCCCCGGAGTGGGATTTCAGCCGGACGGCTCCGGATGAGGAGCCAACCCCGCGGATTTCCCGTGGGATCCCAGGATTTGAGGGGGTCTGGGCAGCGGGAACGCGCCCAGGTGAGTCGGAGGAGTTGGATCTCGCCGGTTCCTGCTCCCTGATCCTGGGAAAAGGGGACTTTAAACAGCCTTTATCCTGTCGGTGTCGCGGGGTTTGATATCCGGAGGATGTCCTGGAGCAGCTCCGGGGTTTGGAGGCACCGGAACGGTGCCGGAGCCTCTCGGAGCACTGGATCTGGGGATGGATATTCCCGGGGGGCGTTATGGATCATGTGGGCTTGGATGCTGCGTCTCTCCTGCGCTTCATTCTGAAATTCCAGCCCCACATGGAATTTGGGGAGCCTGTGCTGCCTCCAGGGCCTATTCCCACTGGGAATTCTGGGCCGGAGCTGGGAGCAGCCCCACAGCCCTGGGGTGGAGGATGGGACACTGCCGGGATCCGCTGCGGGGGCTGGAGGAGCACAGCCCCTCCGGATCCGCTGGTGTTCTGGGGTGAGTCCTCGGAGCCGAATTCCCTCCCGGAGCATTCCCGGGTGTCCCTGCGGAGGATCGGGATCCGGGAGTGGAAGCTCTACCGTCACTGGGCCAGGGGACTCGAGCTGCGCTTGGGAAGAGCAGGAATTGGCCTTTCTCGGGAACAGCCGCCCCTGGTGGATCTGGGATCATTCCTGGCGGATCAGGGATCGCTCCTGTGGATCAGGGATCACTCCTGGTGGATTTGGGATCACTCTTGGTGGATCAGGGATCACTCCTGGCGGATCAGGGATCGCTCCTGGCAGATCAGGGATCATTCCTGGCAGATCTGGGATCACTCCTGTGGATCAGGGATCGCTCCTGGCGGATCTGGGATCACTGCTGGGGGATCAGGGATCGTTCCTGGTGGATCAGGGATTGCGACCCCTCCATGAGCTCCAGAGGGTCTGAGGCCTGGAATTGGGGCTGGAAGACCCAACATGGGATTGACCCAACGGAAAACCCTCCAAGGAATCTGGCTAAGGGCTGGAGCCTCCTGGGACTTCCCTGGACAAACTCCGGCTGGAATTGACTCCTGCTGATGCCAAGTCTTGGTTCTGGATTCCATCGGGCAAATCCCGGGATATTTTCCCTCCTGACTGCATCTCTCCCTGGATATTCCCACTTCTCCACCAGCATATTCTTTCTTGGCCCAACTCGCTCGTTCCAGCCTTTCAAATCCTCGCGCTGAGGTTTTTTTTTGGGTTGGATTTTTTTCCCCCGTGGGCGCCGCATCCAATATCCATGGAAAACGGGGCGCTGCTTTGTTTGTCTGGGAACGCCAAACCCGTCCTGCCGGGCGCTCCGGAGCCAGCGGAACGTGCCGAGCGGCGCGCGGTGCCGGAGCCGCGGACGGGAGCGGAGCATCGGGAATCGCCGTCGGGAATCGCCATTGGGAATCGCCATCGGGAATCACTGTCGGGACACGGCCGGCAGTGTCCGGCACGCCAGGATTCCCGGAAAGCACTCCAAGGTCAGCCGGGCTGACCCTGCTCATCCCACCTCGGCAGCCTCCGGAATCTCGGCTCTGCCTGGCTCCAGGGTCCCGTTCCGGGCACTCGGGGATAATCCCAGTCGGAGGCACCCCATGGATTTAACTCCAATTTTCCCTAGTTTTTGCCACCGTTTGGGAATTTGGTTACAGCAAGGAGGATTTTTTTAGATGAGGCTGAAGGGAGAGGCCGAGGCCGTTCCTGGGATGTGCCGATCCCCGGGAGCGCTGTGCCTGAGGGCGGCGGGGCCGGATGATCCGGTTTGGGATGTGCCGAGACCGAGACCGGAGCGGGGCCAGCGCTGAGCCTCCCTCCTGTCCGACCTCCAGAGCCGCCAATGCCCCGGCCCTGCAACAATTCCTGCTCTTTGCCGTGGATTTCTGCATGGAATCGAGAGCTCTCCCCTGGCTTTCCCAGTGCTCTGGAAATTCCCAGTGGATCCTCCCCTTCCCCCTCCAGCCAAAGGGCCCCATTCAATACCGAGTCCGAAGCCTAATTTAAATTTTATTGGATCTGGCTGGGCCTGGAAAACCTCTGGAGCGGATTAAGTAGTGGTGGGCCCCATTCCTGGTAATGACACTTTGGGTTTGTTTGGAATACTGGAGGGGAGGGAACCCTTGGGAGACCCTCGAGCTGTGTCTCTGCCAGCAGGGGCCTTGTCCCTGGGCTGCTCCCGAAATCCGCCGCCCGGCTCCCGTCGGGATGTGCCTGCTGTTCCCGTCGGGATGCACGCTGTATTCCCGTGGTTTTGTTGGACAAGGCTTTGTTTTCCTGCCCCATTTTCCCTCTGCGTTCCCAGGCTGTGTTTCCATCATTTCCCAAATGATCAGCTCCTCATCCAGCTCTGCGCAGAGCTGGAACTGCACAGGGATAGTGGAATGCTGTGGTTTTGGGGATGCTCAGGGTTTGGGGATGCTGCGGGTTTGGGGATGCTCGGGGTTTGGGGATGCTCAGGATTCAGGGATGCAGGGGGTTTGGGGTTGATGGGGGTTTGGGGATGATGGGGGTTTGGGGATGCTCGGGAATGCTGTGGGAATTCTGGGGATTGGGATCACGGCGCCGCCCTGGTGATGGAGCAGGAAGTGTCCATGGGGGTGAGGGACTGGGGAGTCTCCAGAATTCCCACAGGATCCTCCTGCCCCACGGAGAGGACGAGCAGGAGGTTGGCAGTGCAGGAGATCCTGGATCTCCCTGGTGGGTCCTGGCCGTGCCAGTTCCGTGCTCAGCTCAGGTGGCTGCGTTATTCCCAGCAGGGTCTGTCCCGTGGGACATTGGTCATCATTCCCAGCAGGGTCTGTCCCGTGGGATATTGGTCATTATTCCCAGCAGGGACTGTCCCGTGGGACATTGGTCATTATTCCCAGCAGGGACTCTCCCATGGGATGTCAGACATTATTCCCAGCAGGGACTGTCCCGTGGGACATTGGTCATTATTCCCAGCAGGGTCTGTCCTGTGGGATATTGGTCATTATTCCCAGCAGGGACTCTCCCATGGGATGTCAGACATTATTCCCAGCAGGGACTGTCCCGTGGGATGTCGCTCCTGCAGGCTGTCCCTCCTCCCGCTGTGCTCCCCTTCCCGGGAGCGCCGTGCGCTGTTCCTGCCCCGCTCTGGGCTCCTGGCGCCTTCCCAGCGGCTCCAGCCGCAGCGCTGGGCGCGGCTCCGAGCGCTCCCGGGGTGTCTGGAACATCCCTGATTCCCCCCGGGGTCACTCCTGCGGGACGGGGGCGGCAGCGGCTCCCGAGACCTGTCCCGGCTTGCCGGGCTAAATTTGGGAGACGTGCGGAGAGACGGGATCAGCAGGTAGCGCAGAGCCCCAGGTGCTCCCCCGGAGGCTCCATCCGGCTTTTTTTGGGTCCTGTTTGGGATTTCCATCGCTTTTCCCGATTCCCTCCCCTGCTCCTGGTGTCTCCAGGGGACACTGAACTCGTGTGCCTGCTCTATGGATGTGTCATCTGGGGATTTAAACCTGAGCCAGAGCCTTCCCCTGGCAGAGCTTTGGCTCGGGGAAGCTTTATCCCGGGAATGGCTCGGAACTGGGCCCAGGCAGGTGTGGAGCAGCTCCAGGTGCTCGGGGTCCGGCCGCTTCGGCTGCTCGGAGCACGGACACTTTCTGTTCCCTGCGGAGCAAACAATTCCCGGCGTTCCCACAGAATTCCCACCTCTTCCCCGGGTGTTTGTCTCGGTCCCTGGCCCCGCTCGGCAGGGAAAGGCCTCGCCCAGCTGCTTTGCAGGTGGAGCTCCGGTGGCTCTTTGTTGTCGGAGCTGTTCCTTATCAGCCTGGGAGCGCGGTTGGGATGGGGCTGGGATGGGCTCCGGGCTTGGGATGGGGTTGGGATGGGGCTGGGTTGGGCTCCGGGCTTGGGATGGGGTTGGGATGGGGCTGGGATGGGCTCCGGGCTTGGGATGGGGTTGGGATGGGGCTGGGATGGGCTCCGGGCTTGGGATGGGGTTGGGATGGGGCTGGGATGGGCTCCGGGCTTGGGATGGGGTTGGGATGGGCTCTGCGGCTCCCGCCCGTTTTCCAGAGGGCATTCCTGCACCTGGAGCCGCAGAGGTGGGAGGGCGGGGATGGACCTGCCGAGCATTCCTGCCGGAGAGCCGCGCTGGGGATTTCCTGGGGGGATTTCCTGGCGTTCCAGGGCTCCCGAGGGGGCTCGTCCCGGCTCCCCTTCCTCGCCAGGCCGCATCCGTGGGGTTTTAATCCCGAAGGAGGGATTGAGCCACCGTTCTCAGGGATGTCAGGGCCTTTCTGGAGCTCCTGGCCTGCTTTGGGACTGGGGAGGTTGGAGCTTGGTGAGGAGACTGGAGCTCTCCAAGGGGTCAGAACTCTGTGAGATCGGAGCTCTCCAAGGGGTCAGAGTTCCATGAGATTGGAGCTCTCCAAGGGGTCAGAACTCTGTGAGATCGGAGCTCTCCAAGGGGTCAGAGTTCCATGAGATTGGAGCTCTCCAAGGGGTCAGAACTCTGTGAGATCGGAGCTCTCCAAGGGGTCAGAGTTCCATGAGATTGGAGCTCTCCAAGGGGTCAGGACTCTGTGAGATTGGAGCTCTCCAAGGGGTCGGGGTTCCATGAGATTGGGGCTTCCCAAGGGGTCAGAGCTCCCCGAGGATCCCGGAGCTCCCTGAGGATCCTGGAGCTCTCGGAGAATCCCAGAGCTCTCGGAGGATCCCGGAGCTCTCGGAGGATCCCGGAGCTCTTGGAGAATCCCGGAGCTCTCGGAGGATCCCGGAGCTCTCGGAGGATCCTGGAGCTCTCAGAGGATCCCAGAGCTCTCGGAGGGTCCTGGAGCTCTTGGAGGATCCCAGAGCTGAGCTCAGAGGTGGCCCCGGGGGGGGAATCAGGACATCCCTGGCCCTGACCGTGTCCCTTTTCCCGCAGGATGGACCGGATGACGGAGGACGCGCTGCGCCTGAACCTTCTCAAGCGGAGCCTGGAGCCGGCGGAGGAGCGCGAGGACGTCCTGGCCAAGCGGCTGAAGATGGAGGGCCACGAGGCCATGGAGAGGCTGAAGATGCTGGCGCTGCTCAAGCGCAAGGACCTGGCGGGGCTGGAGGTGCCCCACGAGCTGCCGGTGAAGCCGGACGGCATCAAGGGCTACGAGGAGAAGCTCAACGGGAGCCTGCGGCCCCACGGGGACGGGCGGAGCGCGGCCCGGCCGGGCAAGGAGAACATCAACGACGAGCCCGTGGACATGAGCGCCAGGAGGAGGTGGGTGCTGGCAGCTCCGGGGTGCCGCGGGGTGGGAGCAGCCAGCTCGGGAATTCGGTGGGATTTGGGGGGTCCTGGAGAGCCCTTTGGTGGCGCTGAGAGCTGGGAGGGACTTGGGAACGGCAGGATGAGGAGGAATGGCTTCACACAGATGTTGGGAAGAATTTGGGGAAGGATTTTTCCCTGCGAGGGTGGCACAGGTTATGCAGGGATTTGTGGATTTCTCGTCCCTGGAAGTGTCGCAGGCCAGGATGGACGAGGCTTGGAGCGGCCTGGGGTGGTGGGAAAGGTCCCTGGAGGTGTCCTGCTCCGAGTGCGGAGTCCAGGGCAATCCTCAGCAGAATTCCTTGGATATTGTGTGAGGTGAGGCGATCCGGGCGGGACCAGCATCGGACACGGACAAGTGGATCAGGAGATCGGCCCTGGAACGAGGTGGGAATATTCCACCCTAAGTTTTGAAGTCGTTGAGAAGCGAGACTGGGAATGTCTCATTTTCCTGGATTTTCCTTGGGAATGTGCTCCACGTCTCCTCACCTCCGCCTGCCTCCCTCGCCGGGGCTCCTCTTCCAGTGGTTCTGTTGGAATTCTGCTCTTCCCGGGACAAAGGAAATCCAGCGATTCCTCATGGATCCATCTGTTTTCCCTGCTGGATTTGGACTCTGGCTCTGCACCGTTCCCTGATGGAATGTAAATGATCCAGCCTGGATGTGTCCAGGTGCTCCTGCAGAGCCATCCCCGCAGGACAGCACAGCCAGGAAATCCCAGGGTCCGGTGCTGGATGGCTCTGGATGTGCCAGCCCTGTCCGGAATCCCTGGGATGCAGCTTAGGATTGCTGGGATGGGCTCCATCTCCTTGGGATGCTCTGGAATTTCTCAGCTCCGCGCCCTGGTGCTCCAAACATCCACGGAAACATCCGGAATGTTCGGGAGGCGAAGGCCATCCCTGCTCTGAGCATCTCCCATCGGCCAAAGCTGGGAGCTGAAGTTTGGGATAAGACATTCCACGATCTCCCCTCATGCCAAGGACCTTCCGGGGAGCCAGAGGTGCCTCCGTGGATCTGAGCCTGGCGTTCCTGCTCTCCACGCTGGATTATCCCACAGTTTTCCAAGGCTCTGAGTGAAATCCGGGATAGCAAAGGGTTTTTCTTGGCACCTCCTTCCCTGGGATGATCCCACCTGGATCCTGCTGGAGTCCACCACTGATTTTTGGTTTATTTCTTCTCCCTGCTGCTCATTTTGTTTCTCAATCCTGGTCACGGATCAGTGGGAAGTTTGTGCAGGTTTTCCTTTATGGAATGAGCTTTTCCTGAGGATTTGGGTTGGGACAGGCTCGGAGTGGTGCCGTTAATGGGGGGCACCACAGTGAGGATGAGCAATTCCAGGCTGCAGTTTCCCTGCCGTCCCCTCCTGATCCCCACCTGATTCCCAGGTGGGATTTGCACCCCTGGAGAGACACCTGGGGGGTGAGGGAACTCTTTCTAGGGAGTCCTTTCCTCCTGGTGTCCATGGGAGCTGCACCATGCTTTGCTCCAGATCCCTGCTGGAACGAGGGGGATCTGCTCCTGAAATCCCCCATTCCTGGCTCAGTGGGGGTCCCCAAATCCCCCATTCCTGGTGCACTGGGGCTCCTGAAATCCTCCATTCCTGGGGCTCTCGAAATCCCCCATTCCTGGGGCTCCCCAAATCCCTCATTCCTGGGGCTCCCCAAATCCCCCATTCCTGGGGCTCCCCAAATCCCCCATTCCTGGGGCTCCCCAAATCCCCCATCCCTGTCTCTCTGGGGTTCCCATCCCTGGCTCACTGGGGTTCCTTTCCCTCGCAGTGACCAGGACCGGGGCCGCCTGACCCCATCCCCGGACATCATCGTCCTGTCGGACAACGAGGCCTCCAGCCCCCGCTCCAGCTCCCGCATGGAGGAGCGGCTCAAGGCAGCCAACCTGGAAATGTTCAAGGTGAGGGAACGGCGATTCTGTCCGGGGAAAGGCATCGAGCGGGAGGGAGTGGAGGATTTGGGGCGTTTCTGCCCAAATTCCAGACCCGTGGTCCGAATTCCCGCTCGGATGTGGTTTCCCCCTACTGCCTGCTCACGTTTTGCCGGTGCCGTGCTCACGATTTGCAGGGGAAGAGCCTGGAGGAGCGGCAGCAGCTGATCAAGCAGCTCCGGGACGAGCTGCGGCTGGAGGAGGCCCGGCTGGTGCTCCTGAAGAAGCTGCGGCAGAGCCAACTCCAGAAGGAGAACGTGGTGCAGAAAGTGAGGATGGGGTGGGATCAGTGGGATGGGATGGGGTGGGATCCATGGGATGGGATGGGATGGGATCCATGGGATGGGATGGGATCCATGGGATGGGATCCATAGGATGGGATGGGATCCATGGGGTGGGATCAGTGGGATGGGATCCATGGGATGGGATCCATGGGGTGGGATCCATGGGATGGGATCCATGAGATGGGATGGGATCCATGGGATGGGATCCATGAGATGGGATGGGATCCATGGGATGGGATGGGATCCATGGGGTGAGATCCATGGGATGGGATGGGATCCATGGGATGGAATGGGATGGGATGGGATGGGATGGGATGGGATGGGATGGGATGGGATGGGATCCATGGGGTGGGATCCATGGGATGGGATCCATGAGATGGGATGGGATCCATGGGGTGGGATCCATGGGATGGGATCCATGAGATGGGATGGGATCCATGGGGTGGGATCCATGGGATGGGATCCATGGGGTGGGATCCATGGGGTGGGATCCATGGGATGGGATCCATGAGATGGGATGGGATCCATGGGGTGGGATCCATGGGGTGGGATCCATGGGGTGGGATCCATGGAATGGGATGGGTTGGGATAACAGGAAGGTCTTGGCCTCTCCGGGATGGACACGGAGCCTCCTTTGCTCCGGTGTGGGAATCCCTCACCACATCCCCGAGGCTGACTGGGAGCACAAATCCGTGGCTCTGTCCGTGGTTTCCCGCTCCGAGTGCTGATCCCTCCTCGCCGTTTCCAGACCCCCGTTGTCCAGAACGCCGCGTCCATCGTGCAGCCGTCTCCCGCCCATGTGGGACAGCAGGGCCTGTCCAAGATTCCCTCCCGGCCTGGAGCCCAGGGGGTGGAGCCGCAGAACTTAAGGACATTACAGGTGAGCGTTCTCGTTTTTCCTGGAAAACACTGATTTTGCTGGATGCACGCAAATCGAAGGGCTTTTTCCAAGATTCTGGGAGTTGGATTTTGGGGGTGTCCTGTGCAGGGTCAGGAATTAGACTCGGTGAGCTTTGTGGTTTGGATATTCCATGATTCTGTGAATGCCCGGCATCCCAGCTGGAGGGGGATGAGGACGGTGGGAATTCTCCAACACCTGTGTAGCCTTCCTGCTTTTCCCAAAGGAAGAGCGTTTGCTCCACGGATTCCTGGCCCTCGCCTTGACTGTGGAGCAGTTCCAGCCTCCCATGGGAAATGGGGAACCCTTGAGGATTTGGGGAAAAGGAGGGGTTGTCGGCATCGGGAGCTACCCGGGGTTCTGGATAAACAATTCCCTGGGTCGGGAGAGCAAAGCTCCGAGTTTGCCTGAAATCCCTCGTTTTTGCATTATTGTGCTACTGAGCTTTGGGCTGATGGTCGGGGCGGCTCCGCGCCACTCCCGCGGTTCTGGGCCCTGACCCGTGCGGTTCCCCCAGGGCCACAGCGTGATCCGCTCGGCCGCCAGCTCGGCGCTGCCGCACATGCTGATGTCGCAGCGCGTCATCGCCCCCAGCCCCGCGCAGCTGCAGGGCCAGCGCGGGCCACAGAAACCTGGCCTGGTGCGCAGCTCCACGCCCGGGATGAGCCCCGCCATCAACTACCAACCGGTGCGTCTGCTGGGGCTGCTCGGTACCGCTTCTTACCGGTTCCTACCGGTTCCTACCGGTTCCTACCGGTCCGCGCCGCTCTGCACCGGTTCTGGTGCCTGTGGAGCGCTGCTTTGCGCCGAATCCCCACCCCGAGGCCACAGCCGCTCGCCCTCTGCTCCGCAATTCCCAGGATTCCGCAGCCCCCGAGGGACCCCACGGTCCCCAGACCCCCTCACCCCCGAGGGACCCCGGGATCCCCAAATCCCCTCACCCCCGAGGGACCCCGCGGTCTCCAACTCACCCCCAAGGGACCCTGTGGTCCCCAGCTCCCCTCACCCCGTGTCCCTCTGAGGGACCCTGCGATCCCCAACTCACCCCCGTGTCCCCCCGAGGGACCCCATGGTCCCCAACCTCCCCTGACCCCGTGTCCCTCTGAGGGACCCTGTGATCCCCAAACCCCCCTCACCCCTGCGATCCTCAACTCACCCCCGTGTCCCCCTGGGGGACCCTGCAATCCCCAACTCCCCCTCGCCCCCCTGCCCCCTCTGAGGGACCCCATGGTCCCCACGCCCCCTGACGCCGTGTCCCCGCAGCAATCTGGCTCCTCGGTGCCGTGCCAGCGCTCGTCGTCCTCCGCCATCTACATGAACCTCGCGTCGCACATCCAGCCGGGCTCGGTGGCCCGCGTGTCGTCCCCGCTCCCCAGCCCCAGCGCGCTCTCGGACGCTGCCAACTCGCAGGCCGCGGCCAAGCTGGCGCTGCGCAAGCAGCTCGAGAAGACGCTGCTGGAGATTCCGCCGCCCAAGCCGCCGGCGCCGCTGCTGCACTTCCTGCCCAGCGCGGCCAACAGCGAGTTCATCTACATGGTGGGGCTGGAGGAGGTGGTGCAGAGCGTCATCGACAGCCAAGGTGGGCGTCTCGGGGGAAAAACAGCCCGGGGAGGGGGGTTTGGGGTGAAATCGGGGGGGTTTGGGGTGAAATCGGGGGGGTTTGGGGTGAAATCGGGGGGGGTTTGGGGTAAAATCAGGGGGTTTGGGGTGAAATCGGGGGGGTTTGGGGTAAAATCGGGGGTTTGGGGTGAAATCAGGGGGTTTGGGGTGAAATCGGGGGGGTTTGGGGTGAAATCGGGGGGGTTTGGGGTGAAATCGGGGGGGGTTTGGGGTAAAATCAGGGGGTTTGGGGTGAAATCGGGGGGGTTTGGGGTAAAATCGGGGGTTTGGGGTGAAATCAGGGGGTTTGGGGTGAAATCGGGGGGTTCAGGGGGTGCTCAGGGAGGCCTTGGATGGAGGTGGTGGGGTTCGGGGGGAAATGGGGGAATCTTGGGGTGGGTTTGAGAGGTTTTAATTGGTTTGCAAAGTTTCAGCCGAATTTTCGGGATTTCAGCCTAATTTTTAGGATTTCAGCTGATTTGCAGGATTTCAGCTCCAATTTCCACACTTCCAGTCCCGTTCTTAGCCCCATCCCACTGCTCCCAGCCCTGTTGGCTTTTCCCATCCCTGGTGCTTTCCTCCCAAGCCACCAACCTCTGAGTCTGCGAATTCTGTCCCTGTGGGTCACATCCTGACCCAGGGTTACATTTTCCAGGGCAGAATGCCCCAGTGGTGCCGGATCCTCACCCAGGGTTACATTTTCCAGGGAAAAGTGCCCCGGCAGTGCCGGATCCTCACCCAGGGTTACATTTTCCAGGGAAGAGCGCCCCGGCAGTGCAGGATCCTCACCCAGGGTTACATTTTCCAGGGAAAAGTGCCCCGGCAGTGCAGGATCCTCACCCAGGGTTACATTTTCCAGGGCAGAGTGCCCCGGCAGTGCAGGATCCTCACCCAGGGTTACATTTTCCAGGGAAAAGTGCCCCGGCAGTGCCGGATCCTCACCCAGGGTTACATTTTCCAGGGAAGAGCGCTCTGGCAGTGCCGGATCCTCACCCAGGGTTACATTTTCCAGGGAAGAGCGCCCCGGCGGTGCCGCGCGTGGAGCCGTTCGTGTGCGCGCAGTGCCGCACAGACTTCACGCCGCACTGGAAGCAGGAGAAGGGCGGGCGGATCCTGTGCGAGCAGTGCCAGACCTCCAACCAGAAGAAGGCTCTCAAGGCCGAGCACACGAATCGCCTCAAGAACGCCTTCGTCAAGGCCCTGCAGCAGGAGCAGGTCGGGATCCGGCGGGAACGGCTCCGTCGCGGCCCCGGGGCTTCCAAACCGCCCGACCCGGCCCATCCCATCCCATTCCGGCTGGCTCATCCCACCCCAAACCACCCTTGGATCCCATCCCATTGATCCCATCCTATCCCAGCCCATCCCAGCTGGCTCATCCCATCCCAAACCACCCCAAACCACCCGTGGATCCCATCCCATTGATCCCATCCTATCCCAGCCCATCCCAGCTGGCTCATCCCATCCCAAACCACCCTTGGATCCCATGGATCCCATCCCATCCCATTGATCCCATCCCATTGGTCCCATCCCATCAATCCCATCCCATGGATCCCATCCCATTGATCCCATCCCATCCCATTGATCCCATCCCATCCCATCCCATGGATCCCATCCCATCCCATCCCATCCCATCCCATCCCATTGATCCCATCCCATCCCATTGATCCCATCCCATCCCATCCCATGGATCCCATCCCATCCCATCCCATCCCTCGCGGTTTTCCCTCCCTGGAGCACAGGGGAAGCTCCTGTCCCTGTTTTGCCCTCGCTCCGTCGCTGCTCCGTGTGCTGCGCTGTTTGTGGGGTGGATTCGCCGCATTCCGGGGATAAATTAAATGGGCGTTGGGGGAAAATTATCCACAATGACCAAGGTTGGGGCGAAAAACCCCTCAATCGTGGAGCGGGATGTGTCCTGGGAAGGGAGAGGAGCCTGCGGGGCTCTCCTGGCCCCGAGGGGAGCACATCCCATGGGAATTGAGTGTCCATTCCTGTGGGAATTGAGTATCCGTTCCCATTCCTGTTGGAATTGAGTGTCCGTTCCCATTCCCATTGGAATTGAGTGTCCGTTCCCATTCCCATCGGAATTGAGTGTCCATTCCCATGGGAACTGAGTGTCCATTCCCATTCCTATTGGAATTGAGCGTCCGTTCCTGTTCCTGTTCCCATTCCCATTGGAACTGAGTGTCCGTTCCCGTTCCCATTGGAATTGAGTGTCCGTTCCCATTGGAATTGAGTGTCCGTTCCCATTCCCGTTGGAACTGAGTGTCCGTTCCCATTCCCGTTGGAACTGAGTGTCCATTCCCGTGGGAACTGAGTGTCCATTCCCATTCCCATGGGAACTGAGTGTCCATTCCCATTCCCGTTGGAACTGAGTGTCCGTTCCCATTCCCATTGGAATTGAGCGTCCGTTCCCATTCCCATTGGAACTGAGTGTCCATTCCCATGGGAACTGAGTGTCCGTTCCCGTTCTCGTTCCCGTTCCCGTTCCCGTTGCCGTTCCCGCCGCAGGAGATCGAGCAGCGGCTGCAGCAGCAGGCAGCCCTGTCCCCCACGGCCGCGCCCGCCGTGCCCAGCGTCGGCAAACAGGACGGGATCCTGCGGCACCACACGCTCCGGCAGGTGGGAACGGGGCGGGGACAGTGACATGGGGTGGTTTGGGATCGTGGGG
The DNA here is from genome assembly GCA_036785705.1 of Acanthornis magna. NCBI lineage: Eukaryota > Metazoa > Chordata > Aves > Passeriformes > Acanthizidae > Acanthornis > Acanthornis magna. The sequence goes on from JAWUZG010000775.1 coordinate 51,892, forward strand.
ATGGTTTGGGATGGTTTGGGATCACAGGGGTGGTTTGGGATGGTTTGGGATCACAGGGGTGGTTTGGGATTGCAGGGATGGTTTGGGGTGGTTTGGGATCCTGGGGATGGTTTGGGATCCTGGGGATGGTTTGGGATCCTGGGGATGGTTTGGGAGCACAGGGGTGGTTTGGGATGGTTTGGGATCCATGGGATGGTTTGGGATGGTTTGGGATCGCAGGGATGGTTTGGGATGGTTTGGGATCGTGGGGATGGTTTAGGATGGTTTGGGATCGCGGGGACAGTTTGGATGTCCCCCGTTGTCCCTCCTGCTGCCGATCCCAACGCGTGTCCGTGTCCGTGTCGGTGTCCGTGTCCCGCAGGCCCCCCAGCCCCAGAGCAGCCTCCAGCGCGGAATTCCCACCTCGGCGCGCTCCATGCTCTCCAACTTCGCCCAGGCCCCGCAGCTCTCCGTGGCGGGAGGGCTCCTCGGGATGCCAGGTATGGCCCGGGGGGGTGGGATTGATGGGGTGGGATCCGTGGGGTGGGATGGGATCCATGGAATGGGATCCATGGGATGGGATTGATGGGATGGGATCCATGGGATGGGATGGGATGGGATCCATGGGATGGGATGGGATGGGATCCATGGGATGGGATCCATGGGATGGGATGGGATGGGATCCATGGGATGGGATCCATGGGATGGGATGGGATGTGATCCATGGGATGTGATCCATGGGATGGGATGGGATGGGATCCATGGGATGGGATCCATGGGATGGGATCCATGGGATGGTTTCAATGGGTGGGACAGATGGGGCCATGCCCACTGGATTTTGGGGCAGGATTTGGGAATTCCCGCCTGGCTCCAGCACCGTCCTGGCCCTTCCTCCCCTGTGGGGGTCCCGGGGGTGGCTGAGGGACTGTGGGGAGCAGCAGGATCTGCTGGGGGGCTGTGGGATCCCGGGGGCCTGTTGGATCCTGGGGGATTTGGGATCCCGGGGGCTTTGGGATCTGTGCCGGAGGGTCCGTGGTGCCCCCCAGGAGTGAACATCGCCTACCTGAACGCGGGCATCGGGGGCCACAAGGCGTCGAGCCTGGCGGACCGGCAGCGCGAGTACCTGCTGGACATGATCCCGCCGCGCTCCATATCGCAGTCCATCAGCGGACAGAAATAGCCCCGGCCGCCCCGCCCGCCCGGCGCCGCTCGCTCGCGGGGACGGCGGAGCCCGAGGGTCCCCTGCCACCGCCCGCCAGCGCCGCGAACCTGAACAGACACACAAACATTTCAAACGGCGACCGGCCGCGCTCCCGGCCCCCAGCCCGCGCGTTTTTGGGGCCGGGGGTCGCTCCCCGCGCGGCCGGAGCAGCCCCGGCCCCGCCGCTCGTTTTGTAACGCCGACGCTTTTTCCTTGTGTTGTGGGTTGTTTTTTGCCCCTTTTTTCCTTATTTTTCCCCCCTCCCTTCGCTCCATGGATGGTTAAAGCTTTTTTATCCCTTTTCCAGAGACTTTGGCAAGGGCACCTTCCCCAATTCCCGTGCCCGGGGGAGATCTGGGGGCGGCCTGTGCTGACTGGGGGGGACCGGGGCGGGGGGCTCTGATCCCGGGGGACAAACCCCATTGGGATCTGATCCCGGGGTGAAAAATCTCATGGGGATCTGATCCTGGTGTCACCCCCACCCCAGGGCCCCGACCCCGGTGTCACCTCCCCATTCCCGGTGTCACCTCCCCGATCCCGGTGTCACCTCCCCATTCCCGGTGTCACCTCCCCATTCCCGGTGTCACCTCCCCCCGGTGCCCGTTCCCGGTGTCACCTCCCCGATCCCGGTGTCACCTCCCCGATCCCGGGGGGCCGTGGCCCCTCGGCTCTGCAGGAGGATTCAGTGTCACCTCCCCGATGCCGATGTCCCCGGACAGTGCTGGAGCCCCTCGGGGGTCCCTCGGTGTCCCCAGGGGTCCCTGGAGGTGCCCGGACCCCCCGGGGTGTCCCCGGTGTCACTGTCCCCACCGGGGGGACGCGGTGGCTCCGGAGCGGCCGGCGGAGCAGAGGCGCGGCCGAGGGCGGGTGAGTGTCCCCAGAGCTGTCCCCAAAGTGTCCCCAAAGTGTCCCCAGACTGTCCCCAATCCCCGCAGCTCCGGAGCCACACTCGCCCCATCAGCGCTGTCACCCGGGGGTGGCACCGGGGGGTTTCAGTGTCACCCGGGGGTGGCACCGGGGGGGGTCTCGGTGTCACCCAGGGGTGGCACTGAGGTGTCCCCTCTGTCCCCTGGGGTGGCACCGGGGGGGTCTCGGTGTCCCCTGGGGGTGTTGGGGACAACCCAAAGCAGAAAATGAGCCGCGAGAAAACGCTCGATTTGCACTTCAGCCTTCCCGACCTTCCTCTGACCTTCCTCTTCCTCTGACCTTCCTCTTCCTCTTCCTCTTCCTCTTCCCCTTCCCCTTCCGCTCCCATTTCCTTTTCCTCCTCCTCCCCTCATTGTTTCAAGGTTTCAGTGAATTTTTTCATTTCCCTTTCCCGTTTCCCTTCCGAGCCTTTCCCGTTCCTCTCGTGCAATTCCCGACGGGGGGAGGGCCCCGAACCCCCCCCGACCCCCACGGGAGGGGAGCCCCCGACCCTGAACTGGGGAGACCCCGACCCCCGAAGTGGAGGAGGGTCCCCCTCCCCACCCCCGAACCGATGGGGCTCCCCCTCCCCAAATTCAATGAGCACTTACCCGGGGGGGGTTGGACCCCCCAAAATCCCCCCGGGACCCCCCGGAGGCAAATCACTGGTGGGGTTTATTCTGATTTGGGGTGGGGGGAGGGTTTCGGTGGGGCTTTCTATCCGAAACGGGGAATTTTGGGGTGTTTTTGTTGGCTTTGACCTTTTCCAGCTGCCCCCCTTATGCCCCCCCCCCTTTTCCCCTCCGATTTTCTCTTTCTCTCCCCAAAATCCCCCACCCCCAATTCCCTCTTCTCGCCCCGGGAGCACTTTGACAAATCGGGTTTTTGGGGCTAAAACCTGAATTTTTGGGTTATTTTAGGGGTTTCTTTTACTTTGGGAGGGTCATTCCCCCCCCCCACCCCCGCGGGGTTCCCCCCAAGTGCCACTGTCCCCCCCAGGGCCCCTGGGCCGAGTCCGAATGAGAAAATGAACTAAAAACCCCCGAAAACGGCGAAAACCAGGCAAAAACCCCAAACCCAAGTGCAATAGGGGGGGCCCGGGGGCGAATTCTTGGTGCTATAAATGAATTGGGGGGGGACAGCCGTGTCGCCCCCCCGGGGGTCTCAGCCCCGGGGGCTGCGGGCAGTTCCCCCCAAAAACGATCCCAAACCCTTCCCGGGGTCCTGGGCCCTTCCCACCCCCCAAAATTGATCCCCCAATCCCAAAAATGACCCCAAACCCTTCCCGGGGTCCTGGGCGGTTCCCACCCCCCCAAAAATTGATCCCCCAATCCCAAAAATGACCCCAAACCCTTCCGGGATCCCAGGCAGCTCCCCCCCCCCCCAAAAAAAAACCCCACCCCCGCCCCACTCCTGGACCCCGGGGGGGTTGGATCCACGTCCGCCCCCCAGCACAGGTTTATCCTATTTTTATTATTATTATTATTATAATTATTATTATTTTCGGCTTGCCCCCCTCCCCCCCGCCGCCCCCAGGGCTGTGATATTCCCCAAAAAATTCCCTTTTTTTATTCCCCCGTCCCCTCCCGGCTCCGAACTTTAAGGGTTTTCCTGCTTTTTTTCCGGCTAGGGTTAGATCCGCTTGTGAAAATGCTTTTTTGGGGTTTCTTTTTTTGGGGGAGGGGGGGGTGTTTTTTTTGGTTCCTCCAAAGGCATATCCCATTCCCATCCCCAAATTCCCGCCCGAATTCCCGACCCTCGCCCCCGATTGCTTCCGCTCTCGCTGCCGATATAACCAGGACTCATCCGTGTATATAAAACTGAGCTGTTTCTTGACACATTAAAAAAAAAAAAAAAGGCGAAAAAAAAAAAAAAAAAAGACAAAAAAAGGTTTAAAAAAAAAAAAAAAAAAACCACCACAAAAAAAAAAAAAACAAACAAAACCGAGGACGGGAAAAAAAAAAAAAAAAAAATCCAACCAAACCTGTACATTGTGTAGAAAAAAAAAATGGAAAAAAAAAGGAAAAAAAAAAAAAAACAAAAAAAACAAAAAAAAAAAAAGGAAAACCGGCAAATCTTCCCGGGCTCGCGCCGGGAAGGACGCGCTGGGTGTTGTGGAAGTGTCACGTCCGTGTCGTGTGACCTCGTGTGTGTGACATGAACCGTGCAAGGAGGGGGGGCCGGGGGGGGCCGGGGGCGTCCCGGGGCAGATCCGCGGCTCGGGACCCTCGGCCCCGGCGCCACTTCCCCAAATTCTGTGCCTTTCACACGGGGCGGCCCCGGGGGGGCGGGGCCGGGGGGGCCGAGTTCCCTGTTCCTGTATTTGCACTGTTTTTATTCTGGATTGGCTTCCCGACAATACACGGCTCCAACAAAGCCCCGCCTGCGCCTCTTCCTCCGCCCGCGACCCCCGAAAAACACAGGAACAACCCCAAGGAAAACACAGAAACAACCCCAAAAAAATCCCCCAAAACAACCCCAAAAAAATCCCAGAAACAACCCCAAAAAAATCCCAGAAACAACCCCAAAAAACCCCCAAAACAACCCAAAAAAACCCAAGAAAACGCCCAAAAAACCCCAGAAACAACCCCAAAAAAATCCCAAAAAACCCCAGAAACAACCCCAAAAAACCCCAGAAACAACCCCAAAAAACAACCCCAAAAAAACCCCCAAAAACAACCCCAAGGAAAACCCAGAAACAACCCCAAAAAAACCCCCCAAAAACAACCCCAAGGAAAATCCAGAAACAACCCCAAAAAAATCCCAAAAAAACCCCAAAAAACCCCCAAAACAACCCAAAAAACAACCCCAAAAAACCCCCAAAAACAACCCCAAAAAAAACCCCAAAAACAACCCCAAGGAAAATCCAGAAACAACCCCAAAAAAATCCCAAAAAAACCCCAAAAAACCCCCCAAAAACCCCAGAAACAACCCAAAAAACCCCCAAAACAACCCCCCAAAAAACGCCAAGAAAACCCCAAAAAACCCCAAAAACAACCCCCAAAAAATCCCCAAGAAAACCTCCCAAAAAACCCCAAAAAGCAAAAAAAAAAACCCAAAAAAAATCCCCCCAAACCCCCCAAAAAACCCCAAAAACAACCCCAAGGAAAACCCAGGAACAACCCTAAAACAATCCCCAAGAAAACCCCAAAAAACCCCTCAAAAAAACCCAAAAAGCCCCCCAAAAAAACCCAAGAAACAACCCCCAAAAAAATCCCCAAAACCCCCCAAAACGACTCCAAAAAAATCCCAAGAAAACCCCCAAAACAACCCAAAAAAAAATCCCAAGAAAACCCCCCAAAAAGCCCAAAAAAACCCCCAAAAAACCCCAAAAACAACCCCAAGGAAAACCCAAAAACAATCCCCAAAAAAACCCCAAGAAAACCCTCAAGAAAACCCCAAAAAACCCCAAAAACAACCCCAAGAAAACCCAAAAAAACCCCAGAAACAACCCCAGAAGAAACCCCAAAAGAAAACCGAAAAACCCCAAAAAAACCCAAAAACAACCCCCCAAAAAACCCCAAGAAAACCCCCAAGAAAACCCCCAAAAACGACCCCCAAAAAAATCCCCCAAAAAATCCGAAAAAAAGCCCCCCAAAAAAACCCAAAAAAACCCCCAGAAATACCCCAAAAAAATCCCCCAAAAATCCGAAAAGAAACCCCAAAAAAAACCCAGAAAACCCCAAAAAAATCCCCCAAAAAATCCGAAAAGAAACCCCAAAGAAAACCCAAAAAAACCCCAGAAAACCCCCAGAAAAACCCCCAAAAAATCCCCAAAAAATCCCAAAAGGAACCCCAAAAAAACCCCAGAAAACCCAAAAAAATCCCCAAAAAATTCCCAAAAAACCCCAAAGGCCGCCGTGGGGGTGGGGGGGGCACGGGGGGGTCAGGCCCCAATTTTGGAGTTTCGGCCTCGATTCGTTCAGGATTTTACACCCAGGTTTTGTCACCTCCCGGCCGAGTTCGGGGATTTGGGTGAAATTCCCAGGATTTGAGTAAAATTTCAAGGATTTGGGTGAAATTCCCAGGATTTGAGTAAAATTCCCAGGGTGAAATTCCCAGAATTTCAGTAAAATTTCCACGATTTCAGTAAAATTCCCAGGATTTCAGTAAAATTCGCAGGATTCTGGTAACATTTCCAGAATTTGGGTAAAATTCCCAGGATTTCGATAAAATTCCCAGGATTTCGGTAAAATTCCCAGGATTTCGCACCAATTTTAGTTTCAGAAAAAAATAAAAAAATTCAGTATTTCAGACCCAATTTCATGCCCAAACCGTGGGGTTTTGGTCTCGGTTCCCAGGGTTTTCGGTTTGATTTCTGCGTTTCAGGCCCCGTGTGGAATTTGACCTCAATTCGAAGGATTTCAGTCCCCGGGGTTTGGGCTCAGGCCAAAATTTGGGAATTCCGGCACCAATTTGGGGCATTTCGGCCCCAATTTGCACCGCGGGACTTCACCCCCAGTTTCTGGACTCAGCCCCAAAATTAGCGAATTTAATCCCAAATTCCAGGGCTTCAGCCACGCCCGCAGGATTTTAATTCCTATTTCCGCATTCCGGGCCCAATTTGGGGGATTTGGTCCCAATTTGGGGGATTTTGTCCCAATTTTGGCGATTTTTGTCCCAATTTGGGGATTTTGTCCCAATTTGGGGATTTTGTCCCAATTTGGGGATTTTGTCCCAATTTTGGCGATTTTTGTCCCAATTTGGGGATTTTGTCCCAATTTGGGGGATTTTGTCCCAATTCAGGGGATTTGGTCCCAATTCGGGGATTTTGTCCCAATTTTGGCGATTTTTGTCCCAATTTGGGGATTTTGTCCCAATTTGGGGATTTTGTCCCAATTTGGGGGATTTGGTCCCAATTTGGGGGATTTTGTCCCAATTCGGGGGATTTTGTCCCAATTTGGGGGATTTTGTCCCAATTTGGGCGATTTCAGGCCCAATTTGCAGGACTTCAGCCCCAATTTCTGGCTGGGGTGGAGGGGGGTGGAAATGGGGATTTTTGCACGAATTTAAGGTTTTTTCCCTTTTTTTCCCTTTTTTCCATCGGGGTTGGGCTCGGGGCCGAGGGCGGGGGGGGGCGAGGACTCCCCAATTTTTGGAGAAAGGCTTAAAAATAAAATGAATTAAAAATCCAACCTTTTGTTACAATCATTTAATTAATTAAGAGATTAATCGGTTTTTTTGGGGGTGGTAAATTGGGGGGGACAGCCCTTGTCCTGTCCCAGAGCCCCCCGGCCATGGGGACAGAGCTTCGGTGTCCCTGTCCCCAATTTGGGGGTGACCCTCCCCAGAATTAAACCGGGGGGGGGGGGCAGGGCTGAGATTTGCTACAAAAGAGTTTTATTTGCCAAAAAAAGACCCCAAAATGAGGAATTTTTTGTGTACAAAGAGCCCCCGGGGGGGTGAGGCACCGCGGCTGGGGGGGGACAGGGGAGGGGACAGCGACCCCCGAGGGGGAGGGGGGACAGGGATGGACAGGGGAGGGGACAGAGGGACCCCGGGATGGACAGAGTGACCCTCGGGATGGACATGGGGACCCTCGGGATGGACAGGGGAGGGGACAGAGGGACCTCGGGATGGACAGAGTGACCCTCGGGATGGACAGAGGGACCCCGGGATGGACAGAGGGACCCCCGGGATGGACAGAGTGACCCTCGGGATGGACAGAGATGGACAGAGGGACCCCCGGGATGGACATGGGGACCCTCGGGATGGACAGAGTGACCCCCGGGATGGACAGAGTGACTCCCGGGATGGACAGAGGGACCCCGGGATGGACAGAGGGACCCCGGGATGGACACAGGGACAGGGATGGACAGGGGAGGGGACAGAGGGACCCCGGGATGGACAGAGTGACCCTCGGGATGGACAGAGTGACCCCCGGGATGGACAGAGTGACCCCGGGATGGACAGAGTGACCCTCGGGATGGACAGAGGGACCCCGGGATGGACAGAGGGACCCTCGGGATGGACAGAGTGACCCTCGGGATGGACAGAGGGACCCCGGGATGGACAGAGGGACCCTCGGGATGGACAGAGTGACCCCGGGGTGGACATGGGGACCCTCGGGATGGACATGGGGACCCCCGGGATGGACAGAGATGGACAGAGGAACCCCCGGGATGGACAGAGTGACCCCGGGATGGACAGAGTGACCGTCGGGATGGACAGAGGGACCCCGGGATGGACACAGGGACAGGGATGGACAGGGGAGGGGACAGAGGGACCCCGGGATGGACAGAGTGACCCTCGGGATGGACAGAGTGACCCTCGGGATGGACAGAGGGACCCCGGGATGGACAGAGATGGACAGAGTGACCCCGGGAGGGACAGAGTGACCCCCGGGAGGGACAGAGATGGACAGAGTGACCCCGGGAGGGACAGAGTGACCCCCGGGATGGACAGAGTGACCCCGGGATGGACAGAGTGACCCTCGGGATGGACAGAGGGACCCCGGGATGGACACAGGGACAGGGATGGACAGAGGGATGGACCCCCGGGATGGACAGAGGGACCCTCGGGATGGACATGGGGACAGAGATGGACAGAGTGACCCCAGGATGGACAGAGATGGACAGAGGGACAGGGACAGAGTGACCCCGGGGTGGCTCTGGGGGGGTCCCGGGGTGGCTCTGGGGGGGTCCCGGGGGTCACACGCGCTCCCGCCCCTCCCGGAGGCGCTCCCAGCGCTCGCGGTCCAGGGGGACGAAGGCGCGCGCGCTCTCGTCCAGCACGAAGAGCGGCTCGGGCACGCGCGCGGGGTCACAGCCGTCGCGCGCCAGCAGCGCCTTCTGCTGCTTGAATGTCCCTGTCACCTCCAGCCGCTCCTGCGGGGGCGGCGCTCGGACACCGCGAACCACCCAGAGACCCCCGGACCCACCCGGGACCTCCCGAGACCCCCCCGGGACCCCCGAGATCCCCCCGGGACCCCCTCGGGACCCCTCGACACCCCCTCGGGACTCCCCGCGCACCCCCTGAGCACTCCCCGGGACCCCCCTGACATCACCCCGGACCCTCCAACACCGCCCGGCACCCCCCGAGACCGCCCGGGACCCCCTTGAGCACTCCCCGACACCCCCCTGACGACCCCGACACCCCCCGAGACCCCCACGGGACTCCCCCGAGCACCTCGGGCACTCCCCCCAGACCCACCGAGCACCCCCCCGGACCCCCTGGGCCCGCCCCAGAGCCCCCGACACCGCCCCGGGACCCTCTGAGCACCCCCCGGGACCCCCCCGGACCCCCTGGGCCCGCCCCAGAGCCCCCGACACCCCCCGGGACCCTCTGAGCACCCCCCGGGAGCCCCCCGGGCCCACCCCAGAGCCCCCGACACCCCCCCGGGCACTCCGGGACTCCCCCGAGCACTCCCCGAGACCTCCCCGGGACCCACCGGGACCCCGCTGAGCATTCCCCGGGACACCCCGACACCCCACGACACTCCCCCGAGACCCCTCCGACACCGCCTGGACCCCCCGGGACCCCCCGAGCCCCCCGAGCCCCCCGTTACCCGCAGGCGGAGGAAGCGCGGCCGCGCGTAGGGAGGGAGCAGCCGCTCCAGGTGCAGGTACAGCGCGGGGCCGTCCAGGGCGCGGCCAGGCCGCAGCACCAGCGCCGCCATCCCCGCGCGACCCTCGTGCCCTGCGGGACAGGGACACTTGGGGGGCGAGGGACACTTGGGGGGCGAGGGACACTTGGGGGGCAGCGGGGGGTAAGGGACACTTGGGGGGCTCGGGACACTTGGGGGGCTCCGGTGGGCTCGGGACACTTGGGGGGCTCTGGGGGGCAAGGGACACTTGGGGGGCGAGGGACACTTTGGGGGCACCGTGGGGCTCGGGACACTTGGGGGGCGAGGGACACTTGAGGGGCGAGGGACACTTGGGGGCGGCGCGGGGCCGGGGGGGCCCGGGGGGCGGCGCGGGGGGGCCGTACCTGGGACGGGGACGCCGTAAACGGTGGCATCCTGCAGGGACTCGTGGGCCAGCAGCGCCTCGGCCACCTCGGTGGTGGCCACGTTCTCACCTTTCCACCTGCGAGGGGACAGGGAGGGGACGAGACCCCCCGTGTTTAGTGGGGAGGAGACCCCAAATATTTAATGGGGATGAGACCCCCCGATATTTAGTGGGGACGAGACCCCTCAATGTTTAATGGGAATGAGACCCCAAATGTTTAATGGAGATGAGACCCCAAATGTTTAATGGGGATGAGACCCCAAATGTTTAATGGAGATGAGACCCCAAATGTTTAATGGGGATGGGACCCCCCAATGTTTAATTGGGATGAGCATCCCCAAAACATTGAAAGGGCTCAGACTACCCCAAAACCCCGAACGGGGCCGAGCCCTCCCGGCCATGCAGGGATGGAGTCCCGGGGTCCCGCGCTGTCCCCCCGGGGCAGGCCGGGGCTGGGGCTGTCCCCACCCCGGGGGGCTGTGGCACCTGAAGGTGTCCCCGGTGCGGTCGCGGAACCACACGAACTGCTGCTCGTCCTGCTCCACCAGGTCCCCGGTGTTGAAGAACTCGTCCCCTTCGGCGAAGACCCCGCGCAGGATCTTCTGCTCCGACAGCTCGCGGCTGCCCGCGTAGCCCAGGAACGGCGTCCGGGGGGTCACGGGCGCGATCAGCAGCCCCGTCTCACCTGCGGGGACGGGGACGGTGACGGGGGCACCCCGGGGACCCCCCGAGCCGCCCCGGGCCCGCTCCTCACCCGTGCGGGCGCGGATGCAGCGTCCGGCCTCGTCCCGCTCCGGCGCTCCGGCCACGACGTCGTAGCGAATGACCTCGAAGGGCGAGAAGAGCTGGGGACACACCGGGGGGGGGTCAGCGCCCGGGGCAGGGCTCGGGGGGGCTCTGGGGACACGGCCCAGCCCCACGGCCCCCAGACCTTGTAGATGAAGCTGCTGCGCCCCACGGCCCCCGGGGTCCCGGTGTAGTTGAAGAGGCTGACGTTGCCCTCGCTCATGCCGTAGGTCTCCACGATGCGGATGGGACCGAAGCGCCGCTGGAAGCTCCGCCACACGTCGGGCCGGAGGCCGCTGCCCACCGCCAGCCGCAGCCCGTGCTGCCGCTCCCCGGGGCGCTGCGGGGCCACCGTCAGCACCGGGGGAGCCCCCCGGACCCCCGGGGCAGCCCCCCGCCCTGACCTGGGGCTGGTTCACCAGGTAGCGGCACAGCTCGCCGATGTACTGGAACACCGTGACGCCCTCGGCGCGACAATCGTCCCAGAATTGGCTGGCCGAGAACTTTTCCTTCAGCACGCACGTGGCCCCTGCGGGACCGAGAGGGGATCAGCCCCGGCACAGCCCCGGGATCCCCCCGGGATCTCCCCGGGATCCCCCCGGGCCCGGCCCCGCTCACCGACGCCGAGGCAGCCCACGATGCCCAGGAGGGACCCGGCCATGTGGTACAGCGGCAGCGCCAGGTACACGACGTCGCGGCTGGAGGCTCCCACCAGCTCGTAGAAGCTCAGGCACATGATGGACTTGAGGTGCGACACGCGGGCGGCTTTGGGGAGGCCTGCAGGGGGAGAAGGGCGCTGAGCCCCCCCGGACTCACCCAGAGCCCCCCGGGTTGGGCCCGGCCGCACCGGTGGTGCCCGAGGTGAAGATGTAGAGGCAGGTGTCGTTCATGTCCTCGGGCTCCCACACGTCCTCGGGCCGCAGCTCCTCGGAGGCAGCGTCCAGCAGCTCCTGCAGCGCCAGGGCGCCGGGAGGGTACGGCCCCGAGCCCAGCACCCACACGGCCACGCCGTCCTCCCGCAGGCTCGGCAGCAGCGGCTCCACCGAGCCGAACAGCTCTGGGGGACAGCGCCGTGTGGGCCCCGCTGGCCCCGGGGCCGCCAGCCCACCCGCGGTGCCCCGGGTACCGCCCGCCCCTTGTCCCCTCGTCCCCGGTGCCAGCCGCTCCTCATCATGCCCCGGCCCCGCTCCGGCCCCGTTACACCCCAGGATCGCCCCAGCCCGCGGTCCCCATTATCCCCGGGACCCCCCGGTGCCTTTCCCCCTCCATTCCCCGCTCCCGTCCCGTCCCCGCCGTGTCCCCCCCGTTATTCCCCGGTTCCCCTCGGCCCTTTCCCCCTCCATTCCCCGCTCCCGTCCCGTCCCCGCGGTGTCCCCTCCTGTCCCCGCCGTGTCCCCAGCTCTCACCGTCCGTCACCAGCAGCGCCCGCGCCCCGCAGGCGCGCAGGCAGTGCCGGAGCCCCGCGGGGCGCAGCGCCGTGCCCAGGAAGGCCGGGCGGGCCCCGAGCGCCGCCAGCCCGAACCAGCCCCACACGAAGCGGGGCTCGTTGCCCACCAGCAGCCCCACGGTGTCTCCGGGCCGCGGCGGGGCCCGCAGCGCCCGCAGCGCGTTCGCCAGCCGCGCCACGCTCCGCGCCGCCCGCCCCAGCGGCTCCGCGCCCGCCGGGCCCCGCAGGAACGGCCGCGCCGGGGCCGCGCGGGCCGCGCGCAGGAACCGCGAGGCCACGCTCCCCCCGGGGCCGCCCCGCGCCCGCCGCCGGCAGCGCAGCGCCCGCAGCGCGAACGCCAGGTCGGCCCAGAGGTGCGGCCGCAGGCGCCGCTGCAGCGCCAGCAGCGCCCCCAGAGCCCCCAGCGCCGCCGCGCCCAGCGGCCCCCCCAGCAGCCCCCCCAGCAGCCCCCCCAGCGCCCCCAGCGCCCCCAGCCCCAGCGCCCCCAGCGCCGCCGCCAGCGCCATCGCCCGCCTCGACGGGGCGGGCCGGACACGCCCCTCTGGCCACGCCCACCGGCCACGCCCGTTTTGGCCACGCCCCCTTCGGACCCTCCCCCCCGACCCCCGTGCCGAGCCCGGCCCCGCCCTCCCCGGGCCCACCGCGGCCCCCCCGTGTCACCCTTGCCCCCCCGTGTCATCCCCGCCCCCCCCCGTGTCACCGCGGCCCCCCCGTGTCATCCCCGCCCCCCCCCGGCCGCGGCCCCTCCTCCACCCCAGCCCTGAGACCCCCCCCAGCCCCGACCCCCACCCATGTCCCCTCTGTCCCCGCCCCCCGCGGTCCCCCGCTCCCATCGCTGTGTCCCCTGCCCTGTCCCCTGCCCTGTCCCCTGCCCTGTCCCCCTCCGTGGCCTCCCCGCCGCTCCCTCCCTGTCCCAGATTCCGGTGCCTCGGGGGGGTCTGGCAGTGCCACCGGCAGTGCCGGGGGAGCCACGTGCCCCGGCCGGGCCGCACCGGGGGGGGACACGGCCCCGGCCCCCCCGCGCCCCCGGTACAAATCGGGGCCGTTTCGTACAAAACAGGAAGGTTTTTATTGCCGCTTTTCTTAAAAACACTTAAAAACGCTGAGGGAGCCCGTGGCGGGGGGGCAGGACCCCCCAAATCCTGCTGGCCATGGGTGCTGACCCCCCCGGACCCCTCGGGGGGGTTTTCTCGGGGGAAGACCCCCCTCCCCCTCCCCAAATCATCCTGGAGCAGCGACTCAGTTCCACCCTTTATTTACATTTCTATAGGAAAATGCGGGGGGGGTGTCCCCCCTTCCCCGCGAGTTGTGTCACCCGCCCGCACCGGGGGGTCCTGGGGGGACACCGGGACCCCTCCCACGGCGGTGATGTGGCTGGCGCCGCTCTGGGGGTGCCCGGGACCCCCGGGGGGATCCCAGCCCTCAGTCACTGTCCGAGCCCACGGCGGAGGAGCCTTTCCTTTTCCTCTTGGCAGGTTTGGGCTTGGTGTCCTCTTCCTCCTGTGCCACCAGGGACGGGACAGTGTCACCCCGGGATTTCACCCTGGGGTTTCATCCCGGGATTTTGGGGATTTCGGGGTCCCGGGGGCACTCACCGAGGCGCTGCTGGACCCCGACTCCTCCTCGTTGTTGGGGGGCTGCGCCGCGTTCTTGCGGCTGCGGGGGCTCGACAGCGCCGTGGCTTTCCGGCGACTCTTGGGAGGTTTGCTGGAGGAGTCCTCGTACTCCTCGGCCAGCGAGAACAGGTCCGAGAACCTGCGGGCAGTGGGCAGGGGGTCCGGGAGGGCTCAGGGGGTCCGGGAGGGATCAGGGGGTCCGGGAGGGATCAGGGGACAGGGGGTCCGGGAGGGCTCAGGGGGTCTGGGAGGGATCAGGGGGTCCGGGAGGGATCAGGGGACAGGGGCTCTGGGAGGGGACAGGAGGTCTGGGAGGGGACAGGGGGTCCGGGAGGGCTCAGGGGGTCCGGGAGGGCTCGGGGGGTCTGGGAGGGGACAGGGTGTCTGGGAGGGCTCAGGGGGTCCGGGAGGGCTCAGGGGGTCCAGGAGGGATCAGGGGGTCCGGGAGGGCTCAGGGGACAGGGGGTCCGGGAGGGGAGGGGACAGATGGGGACACTCACTTCATCTTGTGAGCCTCGTCGCAGCTGGCCTGGACGTGCTGCAGAGCCTGCAGGATCGGGGTCTGGCTGAAAACTGCGGGGGACGGACGGGGTCAGGGACCCCCAGAGCGAGGGGACCCCCAAACCCGATCCCATCCCGAGGAGATCCCCCAGACTGAGGGGACCCCCCAGAGCAAGGGGATCCCATCCCTAATCCCAGACCGAGGGGATCCCCCAGAGCGAGGGACCCCCTGAGCGAGGGGACCCCAGCCCAGATCCCATCCCGAGGGGATCCCCATCCCAGATCCCATCCCAAATCCCATCCCAAGGGGATCCCAGCCCATCCCTAATCCCATCCCGAATCCCACCCCGAGGGGATCCCAGCCCACCCCGAGGGTGGGGAGCACCACCCACAGTTCTGCTTGGTGTTGGTGAGGTTGAGCCGGAGGTTGTCCAGGTGCTCCAGGATCTGCTCCAGGGTCAGCTGCGCCAGTTTGCTGCTGGAGCTGCGCAGGCTGCAGGGGCGAGGAACCGTCAGGGCCCCAAAAAATGGGGGTAAAACCCCAAAAAATGGGGATGAGACACCAAAAAATGGGGATAAAACCCCAAAAACTGGGTGTGAGACCCCAAAAATGGGGATAAAACCCCAAAAAACAGGGGTGAGATCCCAAAAATGGCAATGAGACCCCAAAACATGGGGAGGGGGGAGGAAAACTGCCCCAATTCTGGGGAAGCGCAGCACGGAATTCCCAGACCTCAGGTGTTCGTGGGGCAGGTGAGAAACACCCCACAGTTCCCGAGGCTGGGAATTTTTGGGAATTAGGAATTCCTGACCTCTGTCTCTTGCAGGGCAGGCTGTTGCTCACTCCCCCCCTCCCCCAGTTCCCAAGGCTGGGAATTCCTGGGAATTTTTGGGGAATTTTTGGGAATTTTGGGCATGAGGAGCCCCTGACCTCTGTCTCTTGTGGGGCAGGCTGTTGCTCACCCCCCCCCCCCGCCAGTTCCCGAGGCTGGGAATTTTAGGCATTTTTGGGAATTAGGAATTCCCGACCTCTGTCTCTTGTAGGGCAGGCTGTTGCTCACCCCCCCCCCCCCCCCCAGTTCCCGAGGCTGGGAATTTTTGGGAATTTCTGGGAATTTTCGGGTATTTTTGGGAGTTATTGGAACTTTTGGGAATTAGGAATTCCCGACCTCTGTCTCTTGTGGGGCAGGCTGTTGCTCACCCCCCCCCCCCAGTTCCCGAGGCTGGGAATTCCTGGGAATTTTTGGGGAATTTTTGGGAATTTTGGGCATGAGGAGCCCCTGACCTCTGTCTCTTGTGGGGCAGGCTGTTTTTCACTCCCCCAGTTCCCGAGGCTGGGAATTTTTGGGAATTTCTGGGAATTTTCGGGTATTTTTGGGAGTTATTGGAACTTTTGGGAATTAGGAATTCCCGACCTCTGTCTCTTGCGGGGCAGGCTGTTGTTCTTGATGAGCAGCGCCTTGATGTGCTCGCCCAGGAGGTCGTCGTGCCGCAGCCCCCAGTGGCGCAGGATGCTCGTGGTGAACTGATCCTCGGGGTGGCACGGGCGGCTCAGCACCATCTTCACCATCTCCTCGCTGGGCCTGGGGCGGGAACGGAACGGGGACGGGAACGGGAGTGGGGATGGGGATGGGGACGGGATTGGGGATGGGATGGGAATGGGATGGGAATGGGATGGGAATGGGATGGGAATGGGAACAGAACGGGAATGGGATTGGGGAGGGAATGGGATGGGAATGGGAACGGGATGGGAATGGGATTGGGGATGGGATGGGAATGGGATTGGGGATGGGAACGGGATGGGAATGGGAATGGGAACAGGAATGGGAACGGGATGGAAATGGGATTGGGGATGGAAATAGCAATGGGATTGGGGAGGGGAACGGGAATGGGAACAGGAACAGGAAGGGGATGGGAATGGGAATGGGATTGGGGATGGGAATGGGAACGGGAATGGGATTGGGGATGGAAATGGGAATGGGAATGGGATGGGAATGGGATGGGAATGGGAATGGGGAAATGGGATTGGGGATGGGAATGGGAACGGAATGGGAATGGGGATGGAAATGGGAGTGGGAACGGGAACGGAATGGGATTGGGAATGGGAACGGGAATGGGATTGGGGATGGGAACAGGAATGGGAATGGGAACGGGATGGGAATGGGATTGGGAACGGCAATGGGAAGGGTGGTACACCCCCCGGGAACGGGAACAGGAATAGGAACGGGAATGGGAGCGGTGAGGGTGGGAGACCCCCCGGACCCTCGGGGTCCCACTCCAGCCAGGATTGCAGGCGCTGCCCCAGCACCCCAGGGCTCCCACGGGGACACGGGGACAGCCCCGGTGTCCCCCAGCACTCACTTCTCCCTGCGGAGCTGCAGCAGGAGGCAGGACAGGGCCTCGGGGTGCTCTGCGGAGGGGAGGAGAGGCTGAGCCCGAGGGTCCCGGTGGGGATGGGGAATGTTCCCCATGGGAATGTCCCCCGGGAATGTCCCCCCGCCCCGGCAATGTCCCCCGGCCGTCCCCCGGCTCACCCTTGTACTTGAGGTGCTGCAGGATGGGGATGATGGTCTCCAGGGGAATGTTGTGCGCCAGGAAGAGCTGCCACGTGCAGTACTGCTCGAAGGTCTCCCAGTCCAGGCTCTGAACTGCGGCGGGAGCACGCGGTGGGGACACGGGGACACGGGACGGGTGACAGAGGGGACACGGGACAGGTGACAGAGGGGACACGGGACGGGTGACAGAGGGGACACGGGACAGTGGGGACATGGGTGACAGGGACAGAGGGACAGAGGGGACACGGGACGGGTGACAGAGGGGACACGGGACAGTGGGGACACGGGAGAGCAGGGACACGGGACAGCGGGGACAGGTGACAGGGACAGAGGGGACAATGGGGACAAGGGGGATAGATAACAGGGATAATGGGGATAATGGGGACAATGGGGACAATGGGGACAATGGGGACAAGGGGGACAAGGGGGACAAGGGGGATGGATAACGGGGACAATGGGGACAACAGGGATCTCTCAGCCCCTTCCCGAGTTCTGGGGACCCCCAAACCTGCCCGGGGTGTCCCCACCCCTCTGGGCACTGGGAATGGGGACAGAGCCCTGTCCCAGGTCCAGAGTTAACGAGGTTCCTTAATTAACAGGCTTATCCCACTGCTCCAAAGCTGGATCAGGGCGAGCGGGATTTGCTGTGGGAGCACTGCGGGACCCCCGGAGCGGCTGCGGTGCCGCGGCAGATTTTGGGATTTTGCCCTTTCGGTTCGTGCCCTGCCTGGCACTGCAGCAGCTCCCGGGAATCCCATGCGGTAAAACCCTCGGAGGGCAGGGGTCACGGATAAACCCCACAATCCGCTTTGGGGCAGCGAGCCTTTAATTCCCGGGGAAAATCTGCCCCTCGGGATGGCGTGGGAGCCTCGGGAGGAATCGGGGAGGGAATGGGAACAGGAATGGGGAACGGGAATGGGGAACGGGAATCGGGAATGGGGAATGGGAACAGGGAACAGGGAACGGGGAACGGGAATGGGGAACGGGAATGGGAACGGGGAATGGGAACGGGAACGGGGAATGGGAACAGGGAATGGGAACGGGGAACGGGAATGGGGAACGGGAATGGGAACGGGGAATGGGAACGGGAACGGGGAATGGGAACAGGGAATGGGAACGGGAATGGGGAATGGGAACAGGGAACAGGGAATGGGAACGGGAACGGGGAACGGGAATGGGGAATGGGAATGGGAACGGGGAACAGGGAACGGGGAATGGGAACAGGAATGGGGAACGGGAATGGGGA
The DNA here is from genome assembly GCA_036785705.1 of Acanthornis magna. Lineage (NCBI taxonomy): Eukaryota > Metazoa > Chordata > Aves > Passeriformes > Acanthizidae > Acanthornis > Acanthornis magna. The sequence goes on from JAWUZG010000775.1 coordinate 70,078, forward strand.
ACGGGAATGGGAACGGGGAATGGGGAATGGGAACGGGGAACAGGGAATGGGAACGGGAACGGGGAATGGGAACAGGGAACAGGGAACGGGGAATGGGGAATGGGAACGGGGAACAGGGAATGGGAACAGGAACGGGAACAGGAATGGGGAACGGGGAATGGGAACAGGAATGGGGAATGGGAATAACAACAGGGAATGGGAACGGGAATGGGAACGGGAAACGGGGAACGGCCGCGCCCCGCTCCCCAGAGCGCCACTCACTGAGGATGTTGAGCACCGAATCCTTGCGGAACATGACGAGGTTCCCCATCATCACGTGGCACACGAGCTCCTGGAGCTGGGGGGACAGGGAATGCAATTTTGGGGGGCCCTTCCCGGTGGGATCCAGCGGGAGAGGAGAGGAAACCCCCGGGAGCATCCCTGGGGTCCTGGGGGGATGGGGGGCCCACACGGAGCCCAGCCTGGCTCTCATCCTCCTCCTCCCTGCTCCCCTCCAGAACCCTTGGAGATCCCAGGGAACTCCCCAGGAAAGCCCCCGGACCCTCCAGATTCCCTGGAGCCCCCCAGGAAAGCCCCCAGGAAAGCCCCCGGACCCTCCAGATTCCCTGGAGCCCCCCAGGAAAGCCCCCAGAGCCCCCCAGAGAACCCCCCAGGAAAGCCCCCAGACCCTCCAGATCCCCCGGAGACCCCAGGGAACCCCCCAGGGAACCCCCCAGGGAAGCCCCCGGACCCTCCAGATCCCCCGGAGACCCCAGGGAACCCCCCAGGAAAGCCCCTGGACTCCCCCGGATTCCCCCCAGCCTGCCCCGCACCTGGAAGGAGTCGATGACGGCCACGATCATGTTCAGGAGCTCGCCGCTCCGCAGGGTCTCATCCGGGAACTGAGGGGAACAAAACCCAGGCAGGGTCAGGGAGCGCACGAGGGAGAGGCCTCCAAAAACTCTGATCCCCACGGAAAAACTCCGATCCCCATGGAAAAACTCCGATCCCCATGGAAAACACCAATCCCCAAGGAAAAACTGATCCCCACAGAAAAACCCCGATCCCCATGGAAAACTCCGATCCCCACGGAGGAACTCTGATCCCCTGGGCACACCTGGGGTTGGGGACACACCTGGGACAGGGCTGGAGACACACCTGGACAGGGCTGGGGACACACCTGGGACAGGGCTGGAGACACACCTGGACAGGGCTGGGGACACACCTGGGACGGGGCTGGGGACACACCTGGGATGGGGCTGGGGACACACCTGGGACAGGGCTGGGGACACACCTGGGATGGGGACACACCTGGACAGGGCTGGGGACACACCTGGGACAGGGCTGGGGACACACCTGGGACAGGGCTGGAGACACACCTGGACAGGGCTGGGGACACACCTGGGACGGGGCTGGGGACACACCTGGCAGGTGAGGCTCACCTCGCTGTAGATGGAGGGCGTGAGGAAGCAGAGCAGGCGCACGTCGTCCTCCTGGCAAGCCTTCATGTCCATCATGAGGCAGGTGTGCAGCTCGCCGAGCTGCGTGGCCTGAGCGAACGACTCGTACAGCCCCATCCTGCCCAGCGCCGCCTTGCTGGGGACACAGCGCACCTGGCACCTGGCACCTGGCACCGGGAGCGGCCGGACACCGGCACCGGGCACACACTGGACACTGGCACCGGCACGGCCGGACACCGGCACCGGGCACACACTGGACACTGGCACCGGCACGGCCGGACACCGGCACCGGGCACACACTGGACACTGGCACTGGCACGGCTGGACACCGGCACTGGGCATGGCCGGACACCGGCACTGGACACTGGCACCAGGTACAGCCTGGCACAGGCCAGGAGCACACCTGGCACACACCTGGAGCACACCTGAGCCAGGGGACCCACGGGGACTGGGACTGGCAGGGCCCAGGTGAGATGGACACACCCAGGTGAGAGGGACATGCCCAGGTGAGAGGGACACGCCCAGGTGAGAGGGACACGCCCAGGTGAGAGGGACATGCCCAGGTGAGATGGACACACCCAGGAGAGAGGGACATGCCCAGGTGAGAGGGACACGCCCAGGTGAGAGGGACACGCCCAGGTGAGATGGACACGCCCAGGTGAGATGGACACGCCCAGGTGAGAGGGACACGCCCAGGTGAGAGGGACATGCCCAGGTGAGATGGACACACCCAGGAGAGTGGGACATGCCCAGGTGAGAGGGACATGCCCAGGTGAGATGGACACGCCCAGGTGAGAGGGACACGCCCAGGTGAGATGGACACGCCCAGGTGAGAGGGACACGCCCAGGTGAGAGGGACACACCCAGGTGAGAGGGAAGTCCCCAGGCGAGAGGGACACGCCCAGGTGACAGGGAGGGACCCAGGTGAGAGGGACACAACCAGGTGAGAGGGACACAACCAGGTGAGAGGGACACACCCAGGCGAGAGGGACACGCCCAGGCGAGAAGGACACACCCAGGTGAGATGGACACGCCCATGTGAGAGGGACATGCCCAGGTGAGATGGACACACCCAGGTGAGAGGGAAGTCCCCAGGTGAGAGGGACACACCCAGGTGAGAGGGACACGCCCAGGTGAGAGGGACACGCCCAGGTGACAGGGAGGTTCCCGGGGGTCTCACCTGGCCCTCAGGTAGTAGAGCAGGTGGTATCCGATCTTGGGCTGCTTCTGGTAGAGCTCAGAGAGCAGGTCCAGCAGGAGGGAGAAGCCACTGTTGTCCTCCTGCATCTGGCACAGGTTCCTGGGGAAGAGCGGGAACGGCGCTCAGGATAACGGGAACGGTGCTCGGGATAATGGGAACGGTGTTTGGGATAAGGGAACGGTGCTCGGGATAACGGGAATGGCGCTCGGGATAACGGGAACGGCGCTCGGGATAATGGGAACGGTGCTCGGGATAATGGGAACGGTGTTTGGGATAAGGGAACGGTGCTCGGGATAATGGGAACGGTGTTTGGGATAAGGGAACGGTGCTCGGGATAACGGGAATGGCGCTCGGGATAACGGGAACGGCGCTCGGGATAATGGGAACGGTGCTCGGGATAATGGGAACGGTGTTTGGGATAAGGGAACGGTGCTCGGGATAACGGGAACGGCGCTCAGGATAACGGGAACGGTGCTCGGGATAATGGGAACGGTGCTCGGGATAACGGGAACGGTGCTCGGGATAATGGGAACGGTGCTCGGGATAAGGGAACGGTTCTCGGGATAACGGGAATGGCGCTCGGGATAAGGGAACGGTGCGTGGGATAACGGAACGGTGCTCGGGATAAGGGAACGGTGCTCGGGATAAGGGAACGGTGCTCGGGATAACGGGAATGGCGCTCGGGATAAGGGAACGGTGCGTGGGATAACGGAACGGTGCTCGGGATAATGGGAACGGTGCTCGGGATAATGGGAACGGCGCTCAGGATAACGGGAACGGTGCTCGGGATAACGGGAATGGCGCTCGGGATAACGGGAACGGTGCTCGGGATAACGGGAATGGCGCTCGGGATAAGGGAACGGTGCTCGGGATAACGGGAACGGTGTTTGGGATAAGGGAACGGTGCTCGGGATAATGGGAACGGCGCTCGGGATAACGGGAACGGTGCTCAGGATAACGGAACGGTGCTCAGGATAACGGAACGGTGCTCGGGATAACGGGAACGGTGCTCGGGATAACGGGAACGGCGCTCGGGATAACGGGAATGGCGCTCGGGATAACAGGAACGGCGCTCGGGATAACGGGAACGGTGCTCAGGATAACGGAACGGTGCTCGGGATAAGGGAATGGCGCTCGGGATAACGGGAACGGTGCTCGGGATAAGGGAATGGTGCTCAGGATAACGGGAATGGTGTTTGGGATAACGGGAATGGAGCTCGGGGTAACGGGAACAGCGCTCTGTGGGGCCAGGGAGCGCCTCCCGCCCCCAAAATCCCAAAAAACCCTCTTCGCTTGCCCACGCCACCAGGGAAATGAGGAATTCCGTGGATTTTTGGGATCGAGCAAACAATCCCAGACGATGCGAGGATTTGGGAACGGACGTACCTGAAGATGAGGTAAAGTGGCTTCCCCACGGACTCCTCCAGGGACCTGCGGGACAGACGGACACCCTGAGCTCCGGATTTCCCGGGAATGGCCCTGGATGATCCCGGAATGTCCCGGATGATCCCAGAATGGCCCTGCTGCAGCCCCGACTCCAAGAAAACCTTGGAGTGGTCCGGGTGAGTCCGGCAGAACTTCCCCGGGCAGCTGCTCCCGAAATTGGGAATGTTTCCCCGGGAAAACCCCAAATCCCGGCGCGAAGGGAAACAAAGGTTCCGAGTCCTTACTCCTCGGTGATCTCCTCGGGCAGGACCTCCCCGCGGAAGTGAGCCTTGAAGAGCTCCTGGAGGCAGGAGGCGAGCACGGAGAGCTGCTCCGAGTCGAAATCCTCCTGGAAAACCCAGAGGGGACGGGAGAGGGGCGGGGAGGGGCTCAGAGCCACCCCGCTCCGGGAAGGGACACGGGAACGGATCCCAACAGATCCCAACGGATCCCAGGCTGCTCTGCTCCGGAGCGGCTTTGCAGCACCAGCACCCCAGAGCTGCTCCCAGCAATCCCAGATCATCCCAGATCTCTGTCAGCAATCCCAGATCATCCCAGATCTCTGTCAGCAATCCCAAAACCACTCCCAGCAATCCCAGCTCATCCCATATCTCTGTCAGCAATCCCAGATCATTCCCAGATCTCCGTCAGCAATCCCAAAACCACTCCCAGCAATCCCAGATCATCCCAGATCTCTGTCAGCAATCCCAGATCATTCCCAGATCACTCCCACCAATCCCAGATCATCCCAGACCTCTGCCAGCAATCCCAAAAACACTCCCAGCAATCCCAGATCACTCCCAGCAATCCCAGATCATCCCAGATCTCTGTCAGCAATCCCAAAACCACTCCCAGCAATCCCAGCTCATCCCATATCTCTGTCAGCAATCCCAGATCATTCCCAGATCACTCCCACCAATCCCAGATCATTCCCAGATCACTCCCAGGTCATTCCCAGATCACTCCCAGGTCATTCCCAGGTCATTCCCAGATCTTTGCCAGCAATCCCAGATCATTCCCAGATCACTCCCAGCCATCCCAGATGATCCCAGATCACTCCCAGCTCTCCACCAGCAGCTGCTGGGGACATTCAGGCCCCGGGAGCAGGGACACAGAGCACAGATGGATCCATGGATCCATGCCCAGGCTCCAGTAACAGATCCCAAACGGATCCAAGCGTCCCCAGGGTGCTGTGTCCCTTCTCTGGGGGTGGAGCAGATCCCAGATTTTGGATCCCAAATCCCCGATCCCGCCCCGCTCCGGCTGCTCCCGGCTCCAGTACCTCCAGGACCTGATCCACGATTTCCTGCATGACCTCACACTGTGCCTCGGTGTCACTGCAACGACAGGGACAGGAGATGGCGGTCACTCACTCGGTCACTCACTCGGTCACTCACTCGGTCACTCGGTCACTCGGTCACTCACTCGGTCCGTCACTCGGTCACTCACTCGGTCACTCGGGATCCCGAGGGGGATGGGGATCGGGGCAGGCACAGCTGGGAGAACCCCGCGGATCCCGGAGCCACAAACCCCAGGATTAATGCAGGAGATTCGGGGCACTCAGAGCCGGGAATTCCACGGAACCACCCGGAATCTCCCAGGGCTGCAGGGCAGGGAATTCCGAGGGCCCCGGGAATGCTCGGAGCCTTTTCCTCCCTGTCCCCGGGAATTCCTGCACCTTCCCAAGCCTTCCCTGCAGGAATTCCCTCCCCGTGCTCCGTGGGGACAAACCATGGGAACGGAGGAGCTCTGGGAGTCACTGCCCTGGAGAGATCCATGGGAACGGGAATGGGAATAATGGGAACAGGAACGGGGACGGGAATGGGGACGGGGACGGGAACGGGAACGGGGACGGGAATGGGGACGGGAATGGGGACGGGAATGGGGACGGGAATGGGAATAATGGAAACAGGAATGGGAATGGGATTGGGAATGGAATGGGGACGGGAATGGGGATGGAATGGGAACAGGAACAGGAACGGGAATGGGAACAGGAATGGGAATGGGAACAGGAATGGGAATGGGAACAGGAATGGGAATGGGCCCGACCTGCCCTTCTGCAGCTGCAGCACTTTGTCCTTCAGGGACTCGTCCAGCTGGTCCAGGAACGGGGTGATGTCCACAGGCTCCTCCACGATGGACTCCTTGATGGGATGGAACCTGAACTCCCTCTTCTTCCCTGGAAGCAGCACAGCCCCGGCGGAATGAGGGAATTTCCTCCTTCCCCCAATCCCTGCCCTTCACTGGGACAAACTTTGGGAGTTGGGTCCCTGCTCAGCCCCATTCCCAAACCGGACCCTACAGCATTCCCAAGGTGTCCCCAAGGAGGGATTGGGATTCTGGGGCTCCTGTGTCACATCCCAGCCCTGGGGACACCTCCCACCGCTGGGAAAAGGCCCCGGCACGGCAGGAATCCCACGAGGATCTGACCACCGGGGCCGGGAATGGCTCCAGAGAGGGAGCGGAGGGATTTGGGAGAGCCCAGTCGGGATCTGGAGAGGACACGAGGCTGGGAAAGCGCTCCGAGCTCCCGGGAACGGCCGGGAAAGGCAATGAACCCCAGGGGTGCGGATGTGGATCCGGATCCGAGCCCCAGGAACCGGGAATCACCTCCCGGCAGGAGGGAATCTGGGATTTCCAAGTGGGATCTGCTCCGAGGCAAGGGGCACTGAGGGGACAGTGTTCACAACTCTGAATTCTGTGGGAATTCTGGAAGAATTCTGTGAGAATTCTGTGGGATTTCTGTGGGAATTCCGGGGGAGTTCCATGGGAATTCTGTGGATATTCTGTGGAAATTTTGTGGGAATTCCGTGGGAATTCCATGGGAATTCTGGGGGAATTCTGTGGGAGTTCTGTGGAAATTCTGTGGGAATTCTGTAGGAATTCTGTGGGTATTCTGTGGGAATTCCGGGGGAATTCTGGGGGAATTCCATGGGAATTCTGGGGGAATTCTGTGGGAGTTCTGTGGGAATTCTGTGGGAGTTCCGTGGGAATTCTGTGGATATTCTGGGGGAATTCTGTGGGCATTCCGTGGGTATTCTGTGGGAATTCCAGGACGGGAGCCCGGAGCTCCCTCACCTTTGCTGTTCAGGTCCTCCTCGTCATCGCTGAAGGCGGCCTCAGCGTTGTCATAGCAACCGTCATCCTTCTCCAGGTGGTTCTCCATCTCCATGGGAACCGGCTCCTCGATTTTCACTGCCGGAGCACGGTGCCGGTGAGGCCTTTCCCGAAAAGCAGCTCCGGGAAAGGCTCTGCGCTCCCGGGAAAGCTCCGGAGCTCCAAACAGCGGAGCGGTCACAATTCCCTAAATCCTCGCGGTCCCAACCCTCCTCTCCCCGGAGCCACTGCCGCTGGAGGAATTCCATGGAAAACTTTGGGGATCGGCCTCGACCCCTCCCCGCTCCCTACCTTCGATGGGGGGCGAGGGCGAGCTGCAGAATTCCGGGAATTTCTCCCTCAGCATGGCCCGGAGCTCCTTGTCCAGCTTGGGGTTGTCGAAGAGCGGGGCCAGGTGCCTGGCGGGGAGGGACAGGGGTGGGACAGGGGTGGGACAGGGATGGGACAGGGATGGGACAGGGATGGGACAGGGTGAGACAGGGATGGGACAGGGATGGGACAGGGATGGGACAGGGTGGGACAGGGTGGGACAGGGATGGGACAGGGATGGGACAGAGCTGGGACCATTCCCATCCCATTCCATTCCCATCCCATCCCATCCCATCCCATTCCCAACCTATTCCATTCCCAACCCATCCCATTCCCGCCCAGGGCTCCTCCCTGTCACCAGGGTTTGTCACCAGGTGCCACCTGAGCTCCCCGGGGGCCTGGGGGAAGAGGCTGGAATTGCTGGGAATGGACCCGGAAAGGACCCGGAGCAGCTCGGCTCATCCTGGGAAATCCCAATTCCCATCCCTTTCCTTCGGGAACAGCTCCGGGACAGCCCCAGGGCCGCAGGGACACAACCTCGGCCTCTCCCGAGGTGTCACGGATAACAGAACTGCTCGGATCAGAGCTCTGTCCGTGTCGGGAAGCTCGGGGAAATGTGGGACAATCCGGGGCTCTTACGCCAGGACGCGCTTCTCCACGATGTGCGTGAGGGAGTTGAACACGCCCTGCCGGACGTGAGCCTCCAGAGGGGGATAGAAATTGGGAATGATCTGGAAGAGAGCGGGGAGGGACGGCAGGTTAGGGATTGGAAGTGGGAGAAGGTCACTGTCTGCGGTGGGAAATTCGGGAGAAGGGACCCCGAGCTCTCAGCTCCGTCCAGGCCTTGGGAGGGCAGAATTCCTCCCTGGACATCCCAGGAACATTCCTGGTTTGGGATGGGAGCGATGGGAGGAATTCCCCCCTGGACATCCCGGGAACCTTCCCCGGCTCCTGTGCCAGTTCGGGATGGGAGCGATGGGAGGAATTCCTCCAATTCCCAATTCCCACTCCCTGGACCCAATTCCCCCAATTCCCAATTCCCACTCCCTGGACCCAATTCCCCCAATTCCCAATTCCCACTCCCCGGACCCAATTCCCCCAATTCCCAATTCCCACTCCCTGGACCCAATTCCCAATTCCCATGCCCTGGACCCAATTCCCCCAGTTCCCAATTCCCACTCCCCAGACCCAATTCCCGGATCCGGCGGCTCCCGGCACCGCTCCCCTGCCCCGGGTGGGACACGGAGCCTCCGGATCGATCCCTGCTGCCCGATCCTCCCGGGGTGGGGCTGGGCCAGAATTCCATGAGGAATGATCCAGAAGCCTTTCCCTGCCTCATCCCGGAAGGATTTGCCGGCTCTGCCTTGCCACCGTTAGGGAATGACACTCGGGCCCAGAGCTCGGGAGCAGCTCCGGATCCATCCCTGAGCTCCCACCCGGGGCAGCAAAGGGAAAATAAATCCCTCCTGGATTTGGGATCAGATCGGATGGATCTGACTCCGGAACCCAGAGGGGGAAAATCCCAGGAACAGCCTTCTGGTTGGGGTCTGTGGAGCCCAGCGGTGGTGGGGATTCCCCAAATCTGGGAATTCCCTGGAATTCCCTGCAGGAGGAGGGACGCTCACCCGGCACATGAAGTCCAGCAGCGTGGCCGTGATGGCTGGGTGCGGCTTCATGGAGTGGTGCATCACCAGGATGGCAGGCTCTGGGGAAAGGGAACGGGATCAGAGCCCCAGGGATCCCAAATCCCGCCTGGGGAATCCCAAATCCTCCCCGGAGATTCCAAATCCCTCCTGGGGGATCCCAAATCCTCCCCGGAGATCCCAAACCCCTCCTGGGGGATCCCAAACCCTCCCTGGGGCTCTGCAGAGCGATTGAGACACCCACAGATCCCACCCCAGGCCGATCCCATGGATCCCACCCCAGGCCGATCCCACAGATCCCACCCACCGATGTTCATGATGCTGTCCTTCTCGGGGTTGAAGAAGAGCCAATCATAGAACAGCGCCAGTTTGGCGTTGGAAGCGGCGACGTTGGACTGGAGGAGACAGAATTCCCAAATTATTGTACGGACACGACACTGAGATCCCTTTGCAGCTTCTCAGAGATTCCCTTGAGATCCCTCCGAGATCCCTCCAAAATCTCTCTGAAATCCCTCCAAGATGAGGTGCCCTTCCCACCACCGGGACTGTCCTGTTCCCAGGCCATCCTGTGCCCCATTCCTGTACATTCCCATTCCCAATCCATCCCATCCCCATTTTTGGGACTGTCCCATTCCCAGGCCATCCTGTGCCCTGTTTTTGGGACTGTCCCATTCCCAACCCATCCCATCCCACAATCCCATTCCCATCCCATTCCCAATCCCAATTCCCATTCCATCCCCAATCCCGTTCCCACTTCCATCCCATTCCGTTCCCATTCCCGTTCCTGCTGACCGTGCAGGTGGTCAGCAGCCAGCCGATGATGGCCCAGCGGGGCAGGATGTCGGAGCTCAGCACTTCCATTCCATCCCAATCCCAATCCCAATCCCAATCCCAATCCCATTCCCATCCCATTCCCGTCCCCGTTCCCAATCCCGTTCCCGCTGACCGTGCAGGTGGTCAGCAGCCAGCCGATGATGGCCCAGCGGGGCAGGATGTCGGAGCCCAGCACTTCCATCCCACCCCATTCCCATCCCATTCCCATCCCATTCCCATCCTATTCCCGTCCCCGTTCCCATTCCTGTTCCCGCTGACCGTGCAGGTGGTCAGCAGCCAGCCGATGATGGCCCAGCGCGGCAGGATGTCGGAGCTCAGCACCTCCATCCCATCCAATTCCCAATCCATCCTATTCCCATCCCATTCCCATCCCATTCCTGTCCCCGTTCCCATTCCCAATCCCAATCCCGTTCCCGCTGACCGTGCAGGTGGTCAGCAGCCAGCCGATGATGGCCCAGCGGGGCAGGATGTCGGAGCTCAGCACTTCGTTGCTGGGGTGCACCACGCCGCAGATGTAGCGGATCAGATCGCAGCGCAGCGATTGGCTGTCGGGCGTGGCCAGGTACTGCCGCTGGAACCAATCCTGGTAGCGCTTCTGCTGCCCGAAACGCACCTGCGCGGCGGGACGGCGTGGGAACGGGAACGGCATCGGGCGGGAATGGTGTGGGAACGGGAACGGCATCGGGAACGGGCGGGAATGGTGTGGGAACGGGAACGGCATCGGGCGGGAATGGTGTGGGAACGGGAACGGCATCAGGCGGGAATGGTGTGGGAACGGGAACGCATCGGGAACGGGCGGGAATGGTGTGGGAACGGGAACGGCATCGGGCGGGAATGGTGTGGGAACGGGAATGGCATCGGGAACGGGCGGGAATGGTGTGGGAACGGGAACGGCATCGGGAACGGGCGGGAATGGTGTGGGAACGGGAACGGCATCGGGAACGGGCGGGAACGGTGTGGGAACGGGAACGGCATCGGGCGGGAATGGTGTGGGAACAGGAATGGCATCGGGCGGGAATGGTGTGGGAATGGAATAGGGAATGGTTTGGGAATGGTGTGGGAATGGTGTGGGAATGGTTTGGGAATGGTGTGGGAATGGTGTGGGAACAGTGTGGGAATGGGAACGGCATTGGGAATGGGCGGGAATGGTGTGGGAATGGAATTGGGAATGGTGTGGGAATGGTGTGGGAATGGTGTGGGAATGGAATTGGGAATGGTGTGGGAATGGTGTGGGAACGGTGTGGGAATGGGGCGGGAATGGTGTGGGAATGGTGTGGGAATGGTGTGGGAATGGGAACGGCATTGGGAATGGGCGGGAATGGTGTGGGAATGGTGTGGGAACGGAATTGGGAACGGTGTGGGAATGGAATTGGGAATGGTGTGGGAATGTGTTGGGAACGGTGTGGGAATGGGCGGGAATGGTGTGGGAATGGTGTGGGAACGGAATTGGGAACGGTGTGGGAATGGAATTGGGAATGGTGTGGGAATGTGTTGGGAACGGTGTGGGAATGGGCGGGAATGGTGTGGGAATGGTGTGGGAATGGTGCGGGAATGGAATTGGGAATGGTGCGGGAATGGCGTGGGAATGGAATTGGGAATGGTGTGGGAACGGAGCCTTCGCGGGACCCTGAGCCACGGGGGAGTGGGAGGGAATCCGGGGGGAAATTTGGGGGGGAATTCAGAGGGAATTTGGGAGGGAATCCTGAGGGAATTTGGGAGGGAATTCAGAGGGAATTTGGGAGGGAATCCTGAGGGAATTTGGGAGGGAATTCAGAGGGAATTTGGGAGGGAATGCAGGAGGAATTTGGGAGGGAACCCATGGGGAATTTGGGAGGGAATCCTGAGGGAATTTGGGAGGGAATCCTGAGGGAATTTGGGAGGGAATCCTGAGGGAATTTGGGAGGGAATCCAGGCGGAATTTGGGAGGGAATCCTGAGGGAATTTGGGAGGGAATCCAAGGGGAATTTGGGAGGGAAACCAGGAGGAATTTGGGAGGAAATCCAGGGGGAATTTGGAGGGAACTTGGAGGGAATCCTGGGAGGGAGCCCAGGGGGAATTACCCGCGAGGTCATGAAGAGCAGCTTGGTCTCCATGTCGGGAGTGAGGCGGCACGCCAGGAATTTTCGGGAAGTCCTGGACTGCAGGAGCTGCAGGACACCTGCGGAGGGAAGGGAACACGATTTTGGGTGGAAAAGGGGTAAAACAGGCCTGGAGAAAGATTTTAGGGATCAGTAAGGAGGAGTCTCCCTGAGCATCACCCGAGATGTTCCCAAGGGGGATTTAACGTGGCCCTAAAGGGGTGGGAACACTTCCAAGCCTCTTCTCCCTGGAATTGCTGCCTCCAGAACCTGCTGTGGAGCACCCGGAGAAGGGAATTATTTATTTAACATAAATAATTTGGTAAATCTAGCACTGTCCCCATGGCACGAGGCTGCTGGGAGGAATTAAATCCCATTAAAGCGCCACTCAGAATTCCTGATTTTCACGGAGTTTCTCCAGGCTCTGCTGGCCTGGAGCCCCTCGGAGTTCGGGCTCACCTTCTAAATCAGTCAGTCAAGGGAAACAACCCTAATTTATCCTGGAATTCCAGACGGGTTTGGCTCGGGATGACCCCAAAGATCACCCAGCCCACGGGCAGGGACAATTCCCATGGGATCAGGTTGTTCCAGCCCGGCTTGGAACAATTCCAGGGAGGAGAAACCACGGAAGTGTCGAGCCCAGGATGACCATTTAAGGATCCCACGAGGTTTTCCGGGACGGGTCAGGCTCGGATAACTCCAGAAATTTCCAGAAAACTTTCAGAAATCCCCGGAAGAGGCGGCGGTACCTGTGAACTGCGGGCTGAGCACCTGCGGGTTGTGCAGGATGTCCTTCCAGAGCTGCTCGAACTCCGGGATCCGCGCCACGTTCTGCAGCAGCCGCACCAGGTCCCGGCCGATCATGAAACAATCCATGAACTGGGAACGGCAGAGAAAATCGCCGTCAGGGCTGGAGCGGGGCCGCGGCGAGGGAGGAACGGCCCCGCCACCTTCCCGCGGCTCCGGGGGGACGGCGGGGAAGGTCGGCGGCTATTTCGGAATGTTCTCCCTCCCAAAGCAAACAATCGGACCATAAATCTGCCGCTTTTCGCCCAGGACTGCGGCCAGGCCCCGAGCCGCATTCCGGAGGGGAGGAAGGGGCGAGTGGCAGCTCGGGGAGCTGGGGGAGGGTCGGGAATGGGAGGATTTGGGATAAGTCTCAGCCCTGGGGGGTTGGGAGTGTGAGGATTTGGGACAAATCCCAGCCCTGGGGGTTCTCCTGCCCCATCCAGAAATGTGGCCTGGAGCTGCTGCCGTGTCCCCATCCCAAACTGCCCTTCCCAGGATGGGTCCCCAGGGGAACAGGATCCCAACCCCAAAGCGCTCACCCGCTCCCGCAGCAGCGAGATGCAGAACTCCATGGATCCCAATCCCATCCCACCCCAATCCTATGGATCCCAATCCCACACACTCACCCGCTCCCGCAGCAGCGAGATGCAGAACTCCACGGATCCCAATCCCAATCCCATGGATCCCAATCCCAAGGATCCCAATCCCACACACTCACCCATTCCCGCAGCAGTGAGATGCAGAACTCCATGGATCCCAAAGCCAATCCCAATGCCATCCCCATCCCATCCCAATGGACTCACCAGCTCCCGCAGCAGCAAGATGCAGAACTCCATGGATCCCAATCCCAATTCCCAATTCCATCCCAATCCCAATCCCATGGATCCCAATCCCACACACTCACCCGCTCCCGCAGCAGCGAGTTGCAGAACTCCACGGATCCCAATCCCAATCCCATGGATCCCAATCCCAAGGATCCCAATCCCAAAGCGCTCACCCGCTCCCGCAGCAGCGAGATGCAGAACTCCATGGATCCCAATCCCATGGATCCCAATCCCAAGGATCCCAATCCCACACACTCACCCGCTCCCGCAGCAGCGAGATGCAGAACTCCATGGATCCCAATCCCAATTCCATCCCAATGCCATCCCAATCCCAATCCCACACACTCACCCGCTCCCGCAGCAGCGAGATGCAGAACTCCACCTCCTTCTGGCGCAGCGCCTGCAGCGCGGCCGTGCCGTGGTGGTCCACGATGAGCCGCAGGAAGGTGTACACGGCCATGGCCACCAGCAGGCTGCTCTTGAGCACCCACTCCCTGCAAAACCGACCCCAAATCAGCCCCGCAGGGAGCGGGACGGACCCCGGGATGGGGGGGTTGGGGTTTGGGGGGATTGGGGTTTGTGCGGTTCGTGGGAATTGGGGTTTGTGGGATTGGGGTTTGGGGGAGTTGGGGTTTGGGGGGTTGGGGTTTGGGGGGATTGGGGTTTGGGGGGTTGGGGTTTGGGGGGTTGGGGTTTACAGGGATTGGGGTTTGGGGGATTGGGGTTTGGGGGGTTGGGGTTTGGGGGGTTGGGGTTTGGGAGGTTGGAGTTTGGGGGGATTGGGGTTTGGGGGCTTGGGGTTTGTGGGATTGGGGTTTGGGGGGATTGGGGTTTGGGGGATTGGGGTTTGGGGGATTGGGGTTTGGGGGATTGGGGTTTGGGGGGATTGGGGTTTGTGAGATTGGGGTTTGGGGGATTGGGGTTTGGGGGATTGGGGTTTGGGGGGATTGGGGTTTGGGGGGTTGGGGTTTGTGGGATTGGGGTTTGGGGGGATTGGGGTTTGGGGGGATTGGGGTTTGGAGGATTGGGGTTTGGGGGGATTGGGGTTTGGGGGGCTGGGGTTTGTGGGGTTGGGGTTTGGGGAGGGTTGGGGTTTGTGGGATTGGGGTTGGTGGGGATTGGGGTTTGTAGGGTTGGGGTTTGTAGGGTTGGGGTTTGGGGGGATTGGGGTTTGGGGGGTTGGGGTTTGTGGGATTGGGGTTTGGGGGGATTGGGGTTTGTGGGATTGGGGTTTGGGGGGATTGGGGTTTGGGGGGTTGGGGTTTGGGGGGTTGGGGTTTGGAGGATTGGGGTTTGGGGGGATTGGGGTTTGGGGGGCTGGGGTTTGTGGGGTTGGGGTTTGGGGGGGTTGGGGTTTGGGGGGATTGGGGTTTGGGGGGCTGGGGTTTGTGGGGTTGGGGTTTGGGGAGGGTTGGGGTTTGTGGGGTTTGGGGGATTGGGGTTTATGGGGTTGGGGTTTGGGGGAGTTGGGGTTTGTGGGATGGGGAACGCCTCTGGTCCCGGAATGTTCCGGCAGCAGAGGTGGGACCGAGGTGGTGTCACCCGGAAACCATCGCCCAGGGCATCAATAAAGGCATTAATTAATAAAGATTAATTAATAAAAGTACTAAATAATAAAGGTATTAATTTATATTTATATCAATAAATGTATTAATAACTACTTTAATAACAACTACACAATTGATAGGTGTTGACAAGCCTACTATTAATGAAGATATTAATTGATATAGAAAATCAATAAAGACATCGTGGGTAAAGATATTCATAAAAAATACTAATAAATACTATAATTGATAATAACAAAGTTGATTATTATAAAAAGTTATAAAATATCATTAGTATATAATTCATAAAAATATTTATAGACACCACTGATAAAGATATCATTAATAATTAATAAAATTATTTATAAAGGTACCACCAATAAAGGTATTTATTGATACCTTGGGCTCCAGCTTCATCCCACCCTCTAAATCAGTTAATTAAGGGAAGTAAGCCATAATTATCCCGGAATTCCAGACAGGTTTGGATTCGGATTCTGGGAATGACAATCCCAGGAGCTCCAACGAACACTGGAGCAGCTCGATGGGGCAGGAGCAGATTTTGGGGAATGAATTCGCTGCTATTCCATCTCGGACAGAAGCCATCCCCCAGCCCCACCTCGGGAATTCCGCAGATCTCCGAGGACAATGCCGAGCCCGGGATGAGCTTCCCAGATGGCCCAGCCCGGCCAGCCCAAACACAGGAAACTTTTCGGGCAATTAACTCCGAGCTCTGCTCCCGAAGGAAAACCTCCCCCACGGCTCAGGAAGGAAATATTCCCGGGACGCTGGTCCCGAGCCACGCGTGCGCCTCAGCCCCGCACGGGGGCTTGGGGATTGTCCCACCCGGCAAAGGTGGCGATTCCCGGTTTGGCAATGTGGGATTTCCCCCTCCCGGCGGGGTCCGGGCGATTCCCGGCCGTACCTTTGCTCCGTCAGGATCTCCAGGACGTTCTCTGCCAGCCAGATGTTCTTGGCAGTCACATCCCCACCTGGAGAGGCCACAGGGAAAAGCCTGGAGCCAGACGGAGCGGTGGGGCTCGGCCGCCGCCCACCCCCAGCCCTGAATTCCCCCCGGGAGGCTCATCACGGAATCTGCTCCGAGTCCGGAGCAGAACGTTCCTGCCCGGCCCTGCCCCAGACCCTCCGATTTCCAGGGATCAGTGTCAGGGATCGAGGGCTCGGAAAGCTGTGGAGCTACGGAGGTGGCGCTGAACCCTCCGGAAAGCTCCGGAGAAGGGAATGGGCAGCTGGAAAACCATGGGAAACCATGGAAAACCATGGAAAACCACGGAAAACCATGAAAAACCACAGAAAACCATGGAAAACCACGGAAAACCACGGAAAAGCACAGAAAAGCACAGAAAAGCACAGAAAAGCATGGGAAACCAGCAGGTCCAAACAATGGGATCGCAGGGAAGGGCAGAGAGTGAGAGTCAGAGGGGCCCCACGGGGGAGGAAGGCCCAGGGGACCTTCCAGGGACGCCTTTTCCAGGGCTTTGCCAACTGTCCATGTGGGCAGCGCGGCCGGAGAGCTCCGGACCGTCCATCCCTCCCATCCTCCCTCATTGCCAGAGAGCTCTGGACCGTCCATCCCTCCCATCCTCCCTCATTGCCAGAGAGCTCCGGACCGTCCATCCCTCCCATCCTCCCTCATTGCCAGAGAGCTCCGGACCGTCCATCCCTCCCATCCTCCCTCATTGCCAGAGAGCTCTGGACCGTCCATCCCTCCCATCCTCCCTCGGGGCTGGAGAGCTCCGGACTGTCCATCCCTCCCATCCTCCCTCGTGGCCACAGAGCTCCGGACCGTCCATCCCTCCTGTCCATCCCTCCCATCCTCCCTCGTGGCCACAGAGCTCCGGCCCGTCCATCCCTCCCGTCCTCCCTTGAGGCTGGAGAGCTCCGGACTGTCCATCCCTCCCGTCCATCCCTCCATCCTCCCTCCCTCCCGGCGGCACAAACAGCCCCGGGGCCGCCGGGGACAATTCCTGCCCCGCGCACGTCAGCCCCGGCCCCAGCACACGGAAGAGGCTCCGTTCCTGCGGCTCCGGAAAGGCGGGAGCTGCCGGCCCGGCTGATCCCGGGGGCGCTTCCCGCGGGATGAGCTGATCCCCGAGCTCCGGGGGCGCTTCCCGTGGGATGAGCTGATCCCGGAGCTCCGGGGGCGCTTCCCACGGGATGAGCTGATCCCGGAGCTCCGGGGAAGGCAGCAGCCGCAGGATCCAGAGCCCTTCCTGCCTGCTCCAGCCTCTGCCAGGAGCTCCAGCCTCGGCCTGGGGATCCTCCTGGGGGAGATTCCCTGGGACAGATCCTGGGGGATCATCCTGGGGGAGATTCCCAATCTGGACAGATCCAGGGGATCATCCCGGGGGAGATTCCAAACCGAGACAGATCCTGGGGATCCTCCCGGGGGCGATTCCCTGGGACAGATCCTAGGGGATCGCAGGGGGATCCTGCCTGGACTGAGCTCCAGGGGCTCTGAGCTGGGGACAGACTCCAGGAGATGCTGGGGATAGATCCTGGGGGATCCTAGGGACAGATCCTGGGGGATCCTGGGGATAGATCCTGGGGGATCCCGGGGCTCCGGAGCATTCCCAGCTCGGATCCATTACATTCCCGGCTCCCAGCTGGGCTCACCCGCGATCTGCTTCATGAAGGTCATGCAGACTCCGTCGGCTCCCAGCACTCCGCTCTTCACCAGCTCCCGCAGCAGCCACACCAGCTGGGCATGGACATTTCGGGGTCAGACCCCACGGTGACCCCAGGGCCCTCCCCGCTCACCCCCCGGGCTCGGGCTCACCTGGGTGCGGCAGGTGTCCTGCAGCTTCAGGTACTTCTCCATCAGGATGTGGTTGATCTTGTTGAGGACGATGTTCATCCCATCGCGGCTCACCAGCGCCAGGTCCCGGTAGCACTGCGGGGACAGGGGACAGCGGCGTGGGAAACGCGGCCGAGGGTTTGGGACACCGCGGAACGGCGAATCCGCGGGGCTCGGGGAGAGAACGGAGCCCTGCGGGTCACTCCTGATTGATCCCGGCAGGATCCAGGGGCACTCCCGACCGATCCCGGCAGGATCAGGGGCACTCCCGACCGATCCCAGCAGGATCAGGGGCACTCCCGACCGATCCCGGCAGGATCAGGGGCACTCCCAACCGATCCCGGCAGGATCAGGGGCACTCCTGACCGATCCCGGCAGGATCAGGGGCACTCCTGACCGATCCTGGCAGGATCAGGGGCACTCCTGACCGATCCCGGCAGGATCAGGGGCACTCCCGACCGATCCTGGCAGGATCAGGGGCACTCCCGACCGATCCCGGCAGGATCAGGGGCACTCCCGACTGATCCCGGCAGGATCCAGGGGGACTCTGAGGGATTCACTCCTGGCCGAGCACTCAAACCCCACGGGAAGGACTCCATGATCCCATTCCCTCTGCAGCTCTGCCCTGGCACATCCCCAAATCCATAGGGAAACACTGGAAAATTGGGAATAAACCCCACGTGCCCCTGGCCAGAGAGGAGAACCTGTGCCATGCCATTAAAACCGGGACGGGACCGGGAAAATCCCCCGGGAGCGGAGGGAGAACCTGAATTCCTCCATTTCTGCCAGGCTGACACAATCCAGGGGCTCCTCCCGGCCCCGGGTGTTTAATTAACGCTGGAGTGATTAATGGAGGCTTTAACGAGGGGCAGGGAGAGACAACAGTCCTGGGGGAGTGGGACAGGGAAACCTGGGACTGTCCGTGGGCTCCGGAGCCGAGTAATTAACCCAGAGGAGGAGGAGGAGGAGGAGGAGGAGGCGAGGGGCAGAGCAGCCAGCTGTGCCCAGCTGGGGACACCGAGGGGACCCTGGGCAGGTCTGGGGACACCGAGGGGACCCCGGGCAGGTTTGGGGTCACTGGGGGACCCTGGGCAGCTCTGGGGACACCGAGGGGACCCTGGGCAGCTCTGGGGTCACTGGGGGACCCTGGGCAGGTCTGGGGACACCGAGGGGACCCTGGGCAGGTTTGGGGTCACTGGGGGACCCTGGGCAGGTTTGGGGTCACTGGGGGACCCTGGGCAGCTCTGGAGTCACTGGGACACCCTGGGCAGCTCTGGGGTCACTGGGGGACCCTGGGCAGGTTTGGGGTCACTGGGGGACCCTGGGCAGCTCTGGGGTCACTGGGGGACCCTGGGCAGCTCTGGGGTCACTGGGGGACCCCGGGCAGGTTTGGGGTCACTGGGGGACCCTGGGCAGCTCTGGGGTCACTGGGACACCCTGGGCAGGTTTGGGGTCACTGGGGGACCCTGGGCAGCTCTGGGGTCACTGGGGGACCCTGGGCAGCTCTGGGATCACTGGGGGACCCTGGGAAGCTCTGGGGTCACTGGGGGACCCTGGGCAGGTTTGGGGTCACTGGGGGACCCTGGGCAGCTCTGGGGTCACTGGGGGACCCTGGGCAGCTCTGGGGTCACTGGGGGACCCTGGGCAGATTTGGGGTCACTGGGACACCCTGGGCAGGTTTGGGGTCACTGGGGGACCCTGGGCAGGTTTGGGGGTCCCTGACCCCCTGTCCACGTTTTTCCTGGCAAAGTGGATCCCACAAATCCGGCGAGGCCTCTCGGGGGATTCGGGAGCTCCTCGGGCAGGGAGGGGTTAACGCTGCCCGCAGGGACAGCCCATCCCAAATCCTGGCAGCAATCCCGGCCCAGCTCCAGCCCCAGCCCCGGCGGAGCCCGGCAGATCCAATTATTCCCTTGGAAAAGCGCCGTGTTCCGGGAGCAGGAGCAGGAGCAGCTGCCCCAGCCACCGCCAGCTCCAGGGCTGCCCTTCCCGGGGGAAAATTCCAGAGGAATCCACAGAAGGGAAAAGCTTTCCCAGCGGGGTGGGACCCTCTGCTTCCAGGTGTGGAAGGCCTGGAGCCTCCAGGAGCAGCTCCTGGACTTTCCCAGAGGGATGGGGAGGGCTCAGCCCTTGGAAAAGCACCTCTGGCTCCCGCAGGAAAACCGGGAAGAGTTCCTGGGATCAGGGATGTGCTGGGAAGATCCCATCCCAGGGGATTCAGCCCCTCCAGGGCTCCATGGGAAGGGTTTGGGAACGCTCAGGTCAGCCGAGCTTTCTCCAAGGAAAAATCTGCTTCCTGGGAATCCTTAGGCCTGGCTGGTGTTGGTGGGAATCCGATTTTCCCTGGGGTTCCAGCCAGGAGAATTCCCTCCCTTTTCCCTCCCTTTTCCAGGCGTTCCTCACCTTCTGCGCCTGGGCCGGGTCCGTCAGCACCAGCGTGAAGAGCCCCAGGCAAATCTCCTCGTGCTGGGGGGTGCCCTTGCAGATCTGCGAGGGAAAATCCGAGCTCCAGGTGAATCCCAGGCGGGATCGGAGCGGAGGGAAGGGAAGGGGAGAAGGAAAATCCCCCCAAACCCCCGGATCGTGTGGGAATCCGAGACACCCGGGGGGTCCTGATGTTTATTTTAGGTGGGAAAACCCCACCAGGATTGTGCTGGCCTTTTCCAGGGGCTCATCCCTGAGGGGGAGCAACCCCCAAAAATCGGGAGCAGATCCCTGCGCCGGGCCCTGTTCCTGCCCTTCCCAGGGGAAACATTCCCTGAGCTCCGGGGAATCCTTGGAATTCCTGCCCTGGGTCCTGCTCCTGCCCTTCCCTGAGCTCCGGGGAATCCATGGAATTCCTGCCCTGCCCTGCATCCCAGGCTCCCACATCCCACGGTGCTCCGGGCAGGGAAAATCCACCTGGAGCTCCCGGACTTGTCCCGGGATTCGTTCCAGGATTGGGAATGAATTTTGTGCTGGGATTGGGAATGAATTTTGTGCTGGGATTGGGAATGAATGCTCCAGGTTGTTCCCTTTTAACCGGGAATGGACAAACCGGGAATGGATGAACTGGGAATGAATAAATTGGGAACGAACAAACTGAGAATGAATAAACTGGGAATGAACAAACCGGGAATGAATAAACCGGGAATGAATAAACTGGGAATGAATAAACGGGGAATGAACAAACTGAAAATGAACAAGCCAGAAATTAATAAACTGGCAATGAATAAACTGGGAATGAATAAATTGGGAACAAATAAATTGGGAATGAATAAACTGGGAATGGACAAACCAGGAATGAATAAACGGAGAATGAACAAACTGGAATTTTGTGTCAAACAATGGATTTGGGCCCGGGAACCCTCAGGCTGAGGGTGAGAGCCCCAGCTCCGCTCCCTGTCCCCAATTCCCCGTTCCCAGTTCCCCCAGAGCCCCCCCAGGACCCCTATCCCAGGATTCCCAGGGTCCGGGAGGGAATTCCCGGCACTCACGTGGGCGTTGAGGGCGTCGTTGGCCTCGCGCTCCGAGAGGCCATTGGTCAGCGAGGTCACGATCCCGACGCAGCGCTCCAGCCTCTGGAAAACCGGGAAAAAAAAGGGAAAAACTGGGAAAAACGCCCGGCCCCGGATCCCCCCCGGCCAGGCAGGGGCTGCTCCGACCCCCGGAATATTCTGGGAAAGACCCCTGGAACCTCCTGAGGCAGCACAGGGAGGTGGGAAACCTCAAAACGCCTGGAATCTTATGGAAAAGGCACCTGGAACCTTCCCAGGTGACCACCTGGAATCTTACGGAAAAGCCACCCAGGAGATCCTTGGGATCTCCTCTTCCTTCCCAAAACCCAAGTGTCCAACCACCAGCAGCCAAAAAAGGGAGTTCTGTCCCCTAAAAATGCTCCTGGAACAGGTCCCAGGTGTCCCAGGGAGATCCCAAACCTGCACAGGTGGGAAAGCTCAGAGGGAATTTGGAGAATTTGGGATCTGGAGGATCAGGAGGATTCTCAGATCACAAGAAGTCTGTTCCACACCTGGAACAGGTCCCAGGTGTCCCGGGGAGATCCCAAACCTGCACAGGTGGGAAAGCTCAGAGGGAATTTGGAGAATTTGGGGTCTGGAGAGCACAGATCAGGAGGATTCTCAGATCCCAGGACAGGAGAAATCCCAAACTCGGGCAGGCGGAATAGCCCACCGGGAATTTGGACAACACAGCCCAGCAGAATTCCCAGACCCCAGGAATCCCTGCCCACGCCCACACCTGTCCCAGGTGTATTGGGGCACCGGGACCCCCCCGAGCCCCCCGGCCCCTCTCACCTCCTCCAGCTCATCCTTGGAGTCCAGCAGGGAGGACACCAGGAGCTTCCCGGCTCCGGCCGCGGCCGCCCCCGCCTTCCCCTTGGGGAGCTCCATGGCTCGGGAGGGGGGGGCTCCTCCCCGGGGGGTCTGGCCGGAGACCCCCCCCTTGTCGGGGGCCGAGCGCCCCCGCCCAGCTCTGCCCGGCGGGATCGGGGGGGTTTTTTTGGGAATTCCGCGCCTTCGGAGCCCCCCCCGACCTCCGGTGGCCGCGTGGGGCTTCCCGGGGGGGGTTTGGGGGCGTGGGTTCTGCGGGGGGGATTTGAGGGTTTAAATGGGGCTGGGGGCGTCAGTTTTGGGGGGTTTCAGTTATGGGGGCTCGGCAATGCGGAGACCCCCTCGGGAGAGCTCCGGGGGCCGCCGGGGTTGCGGGGTCCCCGTGAGTCCCTCCTTGAGGGGTCCCGGATGGGGGAGCTGAGGCAAAGCGGCCCCGGGGGTACCGGGAGGTTCCGCTCCGGTGAGGAGGGGTCGGTCCGGGCGGGGTGTCCCGGTGCGGGGGAGCGGTGCCGGGCCCGGTGAGGGCTCGGTGCCGGTGCGGGGGGGCCCGGGCCGGGCCGTTCCCGGCAGCTCCGGGCCGGGGGTAGACAGCGGCGGCCGGAAGTTACCGGAGAGCGACGGCGGCGCCCGGCCGGAAGCGGAAGCGCAGCGCGGGAGGAAGATCCCGCCCCCCAGGCCCCGCTGGCCAATGGGAGCGGCGGGACCGCTCTGAGTGACAGCTCGCGGGGCGGGGCGGAGGGGGCGGGGCCTAGCGGGGCGGCTCGGCCAATGGGGAGGAGGGGGCGGGGCCTCCGCGCGCGGGGGTGGCACGTGCGGGGGAACCCCCGGGGATCCCCAACACCCCCGGACCCCCCGGACCCACCGGGAACCCCCCGAACCGGGACCCTCGGGAACCCCCCGGACCCACCGGCATCCCCGGGAACCCCCCGGGACCCCCCGGAACCCCCGAACCGGGACCCTCGGGAACCCCCCGGACCCACCGGAACCCACCGAGCACCCCCGAACCGGGACCCTCGGGAACCCCCCGGACCCACCGGAACCCCCCGAGCACCCCCGAACTGGGACCCCCCGGGACCCCCCCAGGGCTGTGAATGGCCGGGATCTCCCCAAGCCCTCCCCTCGGACAGCCCCCCCCAGACCGCCCCCCCCACTATCGCAGCCCCTCGGGGCCCCCCTGGTGCCCCCCCCACACTGAGACCCCCGAGTGCGTTCACAGCAGCTTTATTACAAAAATTAGAGCTCTTGTGACCCCCCCCGGGGTCGGGGGGAGCCCCCATGGCCCCCCCGGACCCCTCCCGTGTCCCCCCCAGCCCTCCGTGTCCCCCTCGGCGCCGCCGGGGGTCCCCTCCGGAGCCGGTTTGGGGGGCGCAGTGACCTGGGGGGGCTCGCAGCCCCCGGCCGGGGGGGGTCCCGTGGTTGTGGTTCCCCGTGGGCTCCGGGTGCTGATTTTGGGGTGCGGGGGGGGTCACCCCCGGGTGCTGCTCCCGCGCTCCCCCAGCAGCCAATAGGTCCTGAGCTTCCCCTTGCCCTGCGGGGTGAGGGGGGGCTGGGGAACCCCGGGATTTGGGGTGCGGGGGGGCTGGGGAACCCCGGGATTTGGGGTGCGGGGGGGGCTGCGGAACCCCGGGATTTGGGGTGCGGGGGGGCTGGGGAACCCCGGGATTTGGGGTGCGGGGGGGGGGGCCAGGGACACCCCGGGATTTGGGGTGCGGGGGGGCTTTTGGGGAGATTCGGGTGGGGTGGGGCTCCCCACTGGGGCGGTCACTGGGGGGTCGGGGTTGTTTTGGGGAATTGAAGTGTTTGGGGGGAGGTTGGGGCAGTTTGGGGGCATTTGGGGTCGTTTAGGGGGGGTCGGGGCTGTGTGGGGAGGTTGATGCTGAGTTGGGGGGGTTCAGGAGAGTTTGGGAGGGTTGGGAGAGTTTGGGGGGGTCTCAGGGCACTTTGGGGTGTTCGGGGCAGTTTGGGGAGGGTCTCAGGGCACTTTGGGGGGTTCGGGGCAGTTTGGGGGGTCTCGGGGCAGTTTGGGGAGGGTCTCAGGGCACTTTGGGGTGTTCGGGGCAGTTTGGGGAGGATCTCAGGGCAGTTTGGGGGGTCTCAGGGAAATTTGGGGGGGTATCAAGGCAGTTTGTGGGGTTTGGGGCAGTTTGGGGAGGGTCTCAGGGCACTTTGGGGGGTTCGGGGCAGTTTGGGGGGTCTCGGGGCAGTTTGGGGGGGTCTCAGGGCAGTTTGGGGGGGTCTCAGGGCAGTTTGGGGGGTCTCAGGGCACTTTGGGGGGGGTCTCAGGGCACTTTGGGGGGGGTCTCAGGGCACTTTGGGGGGTCTCAGGGAAGTTTGGGGGCTCGGGGCTCACCTTCATCTCCACGTCCCCCCGCAGCTCCAGCTCGAAGCACCCGAATTCCTCCAGCACAGCCTTGGTGACCCCCGAGATGTGAATCTTCAGGGCTGGGGGGGTGGGACAGGACCCTCAGCACCGCGAGGTGTCCCCGGTGTCCCCCGAGCCCCCCGCAGCCCCCTCACCTTCGCCGTTGGACTCCATGCGCGAGGCCGTGTTCACCGTGTCCCCGAAGAGGCAATACCGCGGCATCTTCAGCCCCACCACCCCGGCACACACGGGGCCTGCGGGGCCACCGTCAGCCCCCGCGGGGCCACCGTGCCACCGCTGCCCCCTGTGTGCCACCACTGCCCCCCCGAGTGCCACCACTGCCCCCCTGGGCCACCGTCAGCCCCCGCGGGGCCACCGTGAGCCCCCCACGGGCCCCACTGTCACCCTGTGCCACCGTCAGCCCCCGCGGGGCCACCGTGCCACCGTGAGCCCCCCACGGGCCCCACTGTCGCCCTGTGCCACCGCTGCCCCCGCCCATGGGCCCGGGGGGTGCCATGGCCCCATCCCTGCTGAGCTGTGTCCCTGTCCTTGTTCCTGTCCCCGTGTCCCCCCCGCACTGATCCGTGTGGCTGCCATGTCCCTGTCCCTGTCCCTGATCCATCTCTGTCCCCATCCCTGACCCCACTCCCGCTGACCTGTGTGGATGCCCCATTCCCGTTCCCGTTCCCGTTCCCATGGGAATGCCCATTCCCATTATTCTCATAATTCCCATTCCCGTTATTCCCGTGGGAACACCGACCCGTGTGGATGCCGATGCCCACTCCCATTATTCCCATTATTCCCGTTATTCCCATTCCCGTTATCCCCGCGGGCACACCGACCCGTGTGGATGCCCATTCCCATTATTCCCGTTATTCCCGTTATCCCCGCGGGCACACCGACCCGTGTGGATGCCCATTCCCATTATTCCCGTTATTCCCATTTTCCCCGTTATTCCCGTTATTCCCGCGGGAACACCGACCCGTGTGGATGCCGATGCGCAGCTCCAGCTGCTGCTGGGGCCGGTGGCGGATGCGGAAGGAGCGCACGGCGTCGAGCAGGGCCAGCGCCATCCGCGCCACCTCGCGCGCGTGCAGCTTCCCGTTGCGCACCGGCAGCCCCGACACCACCATGTAGGCGTCCCCGATGGTCTCCACCTGCAATCCCCGCAATTCCCGCCTGGAAAAGGCCGGCCGGGCCTCGGGAGGGGCTGCCCGGGGACGATGGGGGTCCCCAGCCCTGGAGGGGGGTCCGAGGAAGGGCGGGGAGGGCTTTTCCAGCCTCACGGATCCTGGGGTTCTGGGATATTGGGATATTGGGATTCTGGGATTTGGGGATTCTGGGATTTGGGGATATTGGGATTCTGGGATATTGGGATTCTGGGATTTGGGGATTCTGGGATTTGGGGATACTGGGATTCTGGGATTTGGGGATATTGGGAGTCTGGAACTCTGGGATATTCGGGTTCTGGAGTATTAGGCTTCTGGAATATTGGGATTCTGGAACTGTGGGATATTGGGATTCTGGAACTCTGGGATTCTGCAATTCTGGGATTTGGGAATATTGGGATTCTGGAACTCTGGGATTCTGTAATTCTGGGATTTGGGGATATTGGGATTCTGAGATAATTCTGGGATGCTGGGATATTGGGATTCTGGAACTCTGGGATATTCGGATTCTGGAGTATTAGGGTTCTGGGATGCTAGGATTTTGTGATCCTGATTCTCTGATTCTCTGATTCCCTGATTCTGGAATCCTGGTATTTCCTGATTTGGGAATTCTGAGACACCTGCGATTACACAGCATGTCCATGTGTGCCCTTACACGTCCTTAACATGTCCCTGCGTATCCCCGTGTGCCCCCCTCACCTTGTAGACGTCGAAGTTGTCGATGATGGCGTCGAAGCAGGTGTAGAGGTCGTTGAGCAGCGTCACCACCTGCATGGGCGTGCTCTGCGCCGACAGCGCCGTGAAGCCCACGATGTCGCTGAAGTAGATGGTGACGCTGTCGAACGCCTCCGCCTGCACCGTCTCCCCACGCTTGAGCTGCTCCGCCACCGAGCTGGGGACAGCGCGGGGGTCAGGGTGGGTACAGCCCCCCGGGACCCCCCAGGACCCCCCAGGACCTCCCCGGAGCTCACTGGGGCAGGATTTGGTAGAGCAGAGCCTCGGCCTTGCGCTTCTCCTCCAGGTAGGCCTGCGTGCGCTCCTCCACCAGCTCCTCCAGGTTGTTGGCATATTGCTCCATGCGCGACAGGAGGTTGTCCAGGATGTTGGTGCTGCTCTCCCTGCGGGACCCTTCTGGGGTCACCTCCAGCCCGGGGACCCTTCCGGGGTCACCTCTGCCCGGGGACCCTTCCGGGGTCACCTCCCGCCCGGGGACCCTTCTGGGGTCACCTCCGCCCAGGGACCCTCTATGGGAGTCACCTCTGCCGGGGGAACGGGGTCACCCTGGCCAGGGACCCTTCTGGGGTCACCTCCGCCTGGGGACCCTTCCGGGGTCACCTCTGCCCGGGGGCCCTTTTGGGGTCACCTCCGCCCAGGGACCCTCTATGGGGGTCACCTCCCACCCGGGGAACGGGGTAACCCCGGCCAGGGACCCTTCTGGGGCCACCTCCCGCTCGGGGACCCTTCTGGGGTCACCTCCAGCCCGGGGACCCTCTATGGGGGCCACCTCCCACCCGGGGAACGGGGTAACCCCGGCCAGGGACCCTTCTGGGGTCACCTCCCACTTGGGGACCCTTCTGGGGTCACCTCCCCCTGGGGACCCTTCTGGGGTCACCTCCCCCTGGGGACCCTTCTGGGGTCACCTCCGCCCAGGGACCCTCTATGGGAGTCACCTCTGCCGGGGGAACGGGGTCACCCTGGCCAGGGACCCTTCCGGGGTCACCTCCCACTTGGGGACCCTTTTGGGGTCACCTCCGCCTGGGGACCCTTCCGGGGTCACCTCCCGCCCAGGGACCCTCCCGGGGTCACCCTGGCCCGCGGGCCGGGGCCGTGCCGGCACCTGTTAAACTTGCGGAGCTGGACCTTGATCTGGTTGAAGTCTGGGCGCTCCAGGACGTCCTCGGCCCAGCAGTGCTGCATCAGCTGGCCCAGCTCCTCCAGGTGACAGCCCACGTTGGCCGAGGGACGGAAGCTCGGCCGCTCGCCGCTCTTCACCCGCTCGATGATCTCTGTGGGGACGGGGACGGGGACAGGGGCGCGTCGGGGGGTGGCACCACAGGGACTCAGCGGTGGGTCCGGACACCCACCGGGGGGCCCAGGAACACACCAGGGGGTCCAGACCCCACCAGGGGCTCCAAAACCCCACCAGGGGGTCCAGACACCCACACCAGGGGCTCCCAGAACCCAGCAGGGGGTCCAGAACCCACTGGGGGGTCCAGAACCCACTGGGGGGTCCAGACACCCACCAGGGGGTCCAGAACCCACCGGGGGGTCCAGACACCCACCGGGAGCTCCAAAACCCCACCAGGGGGTCCAAGACGCCATCACCTGCTTCAGGAGCTCACCACCAGCTCCAACCACCCTCCAAAGTGTCCCAGGCCCCAGCGATGGTTCCCAGCCCCCCATCCCCACACCCAGACCCCCCCGGCCGCCCCCCAGCAGGTCCCTCCGTGTCCCCGCTGACCTTTGGGGCTGAGGTCCATCCCCTCCACGTAGAAGACGCCGCTGCGCAGGGCGATCTCCTGCAGGATGATGCCGAAGCTGTAGACATCTCCCTTCTGCGTCCCCCGCGCCGGCGGCGCCTCCATGCGCAGCAGCTCCGGAGCTGTCCACAGCTTCTCTGCGGCACCGGAGACGGGGTCAGGCCGGGCGGGGACACGGGGGACACGGGAGGGACACGGGGGGACACGGGGGGACACGGGGGACACGGGGGGACACGGGGGACACGGGGGGACACGGGGTCAGGCCGGGCGGGGGCGCCGGGGACACGGGGGGACACGGGGGACACGGGGGGACACGGGGGGACATGGGGTCAGGCCGGGCGGGGACACGGGGGACACGGGGGGACACGGGGGGACATGGGGGGACACGGGGTCAGGCCGGGTGGGGACACGGGGGACACGGGGGGACACGGGGGGACATGGGGGGACACGGGGTCAGGCCGGGTGGGGACACGGGGGACACGGGAGGGACACGGGGGACACGGGGTCAGGCCGGGCGGGAACACGGGGGACACGAGGGGACACGGGTGGGCACGGGGGGACACAAAGGGACACGGGGGGACACGGGGGGGACACGGGAGACACGTGGGGGACACGGGAGGTCACGGGGGGACACGGAGGGACACGGAGGGACAAAGGGCGGACATGGGGGGACACGGGGGGCCCTCACTGGCGAAGAGCGCGTGCGTGTCGTCGCCGTCGGGGGCCACGCGGAAGCTCTCCAGGCCGTAGTCGGTGATCTTGAGCACGAAGCGCGAGTCCACCACGCAGTTGGAGGACTTGAGGTTCCCGTGGGACACGATGACACCGCTGTGCAGGAATTGCATCCCCTGGAGGGGCGGCGAGAGCTCGGACACGGCCGGACCGCGCTGACCCTTAGGGTGGGGGGTTCTGTGGGGTTGGGGACCCCCGGGATGGGGGACCCCCCCGGGAACGCCGCGGGTACCTTGACGATGTCGTG
The DNA here is from genome assembly GCA_036785705.1 of Acanthornis magna. Taxonomy (NCBI): domain Eukaryota; kingdom Metazoa; phylum Chordata; class Aves; order Passeriformes; family Acanthizidae; genus Acanthornis; species Acanthornis magna. Next base: position 99,414 of record JAWUZG010000775.1, read on the forward strand.
GGTGAGGGAATAGCGGAACATCCAGTCCAGCGTGATGCTCTCGTTCTCCAGGATGTCCTGGGGACACACAGGGGGTCAGCGCGGCCCCGGGCCGGGAGTCCGCGCCCCCCGCGCCCCCCGCGCCCCCCGGGCCGTACCTGGAGGCTCCCGCGGGGGCAGTACTCGGTCAGGATGCAGATGTTGGGAGGGTCGGTGCAGGCGCCGATGAAGCGCGTCAGGTGCTCGTTCTGCACGTCCCGCATCTGCCGGGGGGGCACGGGGGTGGGCCGGGGTCCCGCCGTGTCCCCCCCGCCCCGGGGACACCGCTGGGGTCAGCCACCTACGTGTTTCAGCTCGAACAGGACCTTGCGCGTCAGCTCGATGCGTTTGCGGTTCAGGTGCTTCACGGCCACCAGGTTACCCTGGGGGGACACGGGGGGGACGTGGAGGGTGGGGACACGGGGGTGGGGACACGGGGGGTGCGGACACGGGGGGTGCGGACACGGGGGGTGCGGACACGGGGGTGGGGACACGGGGGTGGGGACACGGGGGGTGCGGACACGAATGGTGGGGACACGAGGAGTGGGGACACGGGGGGTGGGGACATGGGGGGTGGGGACACGGGGGTGGGGACACGAATGGTGGGGACACGAGGGGTGGGGACACGAGGGGTGGGGACACGGGGGGTGGGGACACGGGGGGTGGGGATAGGGGGGTGCGGACACGAATGGTGGGGACACGGGGGTGGGGACACGGGAGGGGGACGTGGAGGGGTGGGGACGTGGAGGGTGCGGACACGGGGGTGGGGACACGGGGGATGCGGACACGGGGGGTGGGGATGGGGGGGTGGGGACACGGGGGTGGGGACACGAGGGGTGGGGACACGGGGGGATACGTGTCGCCCCTGCCGCCCCGCCCCCGTACCTTGTAGTAGGCGGTCTTGGCGTACACCTGGAACTGCCCCTCGGTGGTCATCAGCGAGCCGTAGTTGGAGCCCCTCTGCGGGAGGGGTGCGGGGTGAGCCCGGACACCGCGACCCCCGAGCGGGGCTGTGGGGTCCCCCCGGTGCCCGCGGTGCCCACCAGGGACAGGGTGAGCTTGCTGCCGGCGCTCCGCAGGTGTTTCTCCAGGCTGCTCATCTGCACGTCCTCCCAGCGCACCCGCCACAGCTCGGCCGCCAGCTCCTTCTCCAGCTGCAGCTTCCTGCGCCCGGGGGGTTCGTGAGACCCCCGCCCGCGCCCCCCGCCCTCCCCGGGGTCCCGCCCCGCCCCGCGGCCCCCCACCTGTAGATGAAGAAGGAGGTGGCGGTGATGGCCAGCAGGATCAGGCTGACCACGAGGGACAGGACCTCCAGCGTGGACAGCGAGGCTGCCGGGACAGGAGGGAGCGGTCAGGGGCCGGGCGGGCCGGGCGGGGGTCCCGCGGCTCCCACCCCCCCCTCACCTTTGCGGCACTGCGGGTCGGTGCCCTCGAAGCCGCAGGGAGGGACATCGGACGGGACGGCGTTTCCCGGCCAGTGGATCTCCCGGCCCGGCACCATCTGGATCTTCTTGGTGGTGCCGTTGTAGTTGGCCACGATCTGTGGGACGGGGGGGCAAGAAATGGGTGGGAGGAAGCCCCCGGCGCCCCCCGGGAGCGGCGGCCCCCGCGCCGCGGCTCACCTGGAAATTCCCCTGCTCGGGATCCATGTCCCACAGGGAATAGTCGCTCTCCCTGTCCCCCTGCTCGTCGATCTTCAGGAAGCCGGTGACACCTGGGGACAGAGGGTGAGGGGCTGGGGGGCACCGCGGGGGGGCTCCGATCCCAAAATATCATCCTGGGAGTGGGGCAGGGAGCACTGGGCTGGGACGGGGACGGGGCTGGGGACAAGGATGGGATGGGATGGGATGGGATGGGATGGGATGGGATGGGATGGGATGGGATGGGATGGGATGGGATGGGATGGGACGGGGATGGGATGGGATGGGATGGGGACAGGATGGGGACAGGACGGGGACAGGACGGGGAGGGGCCGGGCCGGGCCAGGTCTCACCGTAGAAGGTGCGGTTCCACATCTGGCGGGTGATGGCCGCGGCGTCGCTGACAGAACCGCCGCGCTCCAGGGTCTCGTTGAGGGCCTGGGCGTAGAGCAGGACCCCATCGTGGAAGGCGGCGGCGATGAAATTCATCTGGGGACATGGGGACAGCTCGGGCACAGGACACAGTCGGGGGTCCCTGTCCCCTGTCCCCAGCTCCATCCCGTGTCCCCCAGCAGCTTCAGCTCCCCGCTGTGCCCCATGTCCCCAGCTCCCCGCTGTGCCCCCCAGCCCGGTGGTCCCTGTCCCCTGTCGCGTGTCCCACCAGTCCGTCCTTGATGGAGAAGTTGAAGTGCTCCCGCGCCTCCTCCTTGAGCCGCTGCAGGAAGGGTCGGTACTCGGCGTTCTCGGGCTCCTTGTAGGTGATGATGGTGACGGCCTGCGACAGGGACAGGGGCTGGAGGGGCTGCGCAGACCCCCGGGGGTGCCCACCTGTGCCCACCTGGGCGCGTCCCCGCCCGCCCCGCTCACCTGGAAGGCGCGGCGGGCGCGGGCGTCGTGCGCGTCCCCGCGGAGCCAGGGCCGCCGCGGCTCGGGGAAGCGCTGGCCCTGCAGGCTGGCCCCGAACGTGTCGATGTAGAAGAAGGCGAAGTCGCCCCCCGTGAGCCCCTCGCGCTCCGCCTGCAGCATCAGCTCCCGCAGCGTGTCCGGGGCGCAGCACACGTACACGACTGGGGGGACACGGCCCTTGGGACGCGGGACCCCCCGGTTCCGACAGCCCAGAGCCCCCAGCCCCGCACCCCGGGGTCCCCCGCCGTTGCGTGACTCGGGCGGGGGCCGCGGTGCCCCCGGGGCGGGGGTCCCGACCCCGCTGCCGGCCCCCCCCGTGCCCTGCCCGGCGCTGCCCTCGGCGCCAGGCCGAGGTTTCCTGTTTTCCCGACTCCGTTTCCTCCTCCCCGCGGCCCTGATGGATTCCCGGCGACACCGTGACCCCGGGGGTGCCGCCTGGCCCCCGCCGCGGCCCCTCCGGCCGTGCCACCCCCGAGGGCCAGAGCGCACCCCCGGGGCTGAGCGCCCACCGCCCCCGCGGGGCTCCCGGGGCCACCCGGGGCCGGAGCTGTGCCATGGGGTGGGACAGAGCCAGCCCGGGACAGCGGGGCAGGTGACAACGCCCGGAGGTCCCGGTGGGACAGCGAGTGGGGAGGGGTCCGGAGGGTTCGGAGGGGCAGGGAGGGGCAGGGGCAGCGTGGGCGTGTGTGCGGCACGCGTGTACGGCTGTGCCATGCGTGTGCTGCCATGTACAGCCATGTACAGCCATGAACAGCCATGTACAGCCATGTACAGCCATGTACAGCCATGTACAGCCATGAACAGCCATGAACAGACATGTACAGCCATGTACAGCCATGTACAGCCATGTACAGACATGAACAGACATGTACAGCCATGTACAGCCGTGAACAGCCATGTACAGCCATGAACAGCCATGTACAGCCATGAACAGACATGTACAGCCATGAACAGACATGTACATGTACAGCCATGAAGAGACGTGTACAGCTGTGACACCTCTGAACAATCATGAACAACCATGAACAACCATGAACAGCCATGTACAGCCATGTACAGCCATGAACAGCCATGTACAGCCATGAACAGCCATGTACAGCCATGAACAGCCATGTACAGCCGTGAACAGACATGTACATGTACAGCCGTGAACAGACATGTACAGCTGTGACACCTCTGAACAACCATGAACAGCCATGTACAGCCGTGAGCAGCCGTGTACAGCTGTGTACAGCCGTGAACAGCCGTGTACAGCCGTGAACAGACATGTACAACCATGAACAGCCATGTACAACCATGAACAGCCATGAACAGCCATGAACAACCATGAACAGCCATGTACAGCCATGAACAGCCATGTACAGCCGTGAACAGCCATGAACAAACATGAACAGACATGTACAGCCATGAACAGACGTGTACAGCTGTGTACAGCTGTGACACCTGTGAACAGCCGTGTACTGCCATGTACAGCTGTGTACATCTGTGACACTTGTGAACAGCCGTGTACTGCCGTGAACAGCCATGTACAGCCATGTACAGCCATGAACAGCCATGAACAGCCATGAAACCCCCGCACAAATCTGTGCCCAGCTGTGTCTGGCCACGAACACCTCTGGACAGCCGCGAACACCCTTGAAACCCCGGCGTGAAGCCGTGCACAGCTGGGCACAGCTGTGAACACCCCGTAAAGTTGTGTATGGCCACGAACACCTGCGCACATCCATGATCACCCATGAAACCTCCGCGCACAGCTGTGCACAGCCGGGCACACCCAGGAGCGCCCGCGTACAGCTGTGAACACCCGTGTACAGCCAGGCACAGCCATGTATGGCCATGAGCACCCGGGCACAGCCGTGCCAAGCCTGGCTCACCCACGGGCACCGTGTGTGGCCGTCCCCGGCCCGTCCCGTCCCCATCCCGTCCCCGGTCCGTCCCCGGCACTCACTGCGCCCCTTGGCCTTGATCTCCTGGATGATGAAGGAGAAGTTGCCGCCGTCGCGGAACACGACGTCCATGACGGTGAGGTTGCGCAGGGTGGGCAGCTGCACGTACAAGCCCTCGGCGGCGAAGTAGTAGGGCCGATCGTCCACGCGCTCGTCCAGGTACACCAGCAGCGCCCGCCGCGTCCAGTTGAAGCGCCGGTGCAGCTGCACGCCCAGTTCGCCCAGTTTGCGGTGGCTGGGGCCGGCGCGGGTGGTCAAGCCGAACTCCTCGCTCTTGTCGTCGAAGCCGTGGGCTTCGGCCCCCGCCGTGACCAGCGGCAGCTGCCAGTGGCTGGTGAAGCGGGCCACCGGCGCCGCCGAGTAGACGCACCCCGGCCCCAAAAACGCCGCGGGGTGGTGGGCGAGCCACAGGTCCACGGCCACCAGCGGCGCGGCCATTTCCGAGCAGACCCCGTGGCGATCCTCGCTGTTGCCGAACACCCACCCCAGGGTGAAGCCGGGCAGCAAATCCCGCCGGGAATTCACGGCGGCCGCGGCCAAGCGCACGGCGGGTCCCACGCGCGGCCAAGCCCACGGGTAGGTGAGGTTGTGCTGGGGCAGCACCACGGCGAGGGTCAGCGGGGCCGGGGCCGTCACCGCGCCCGGGAGCAGGGCCAGGAGCGGGGCCAGGAGCGGGGCCAGCACCGCCAGCATCGCCCACGGACGGAGAGTGGCTTCCCCCCCCGCGGCGGGGCTGAGCCCTTGCTCGCCCCCCCCACTGGTGACACAAAGGGCCGTTATCATCCACACCGAGCTTAACTCCTTCCTGCCCGCTCCCCCCACGGCATTCCGGCCGGGATGGCCGGCGGATGGGGCCGCCCGCTGGTGGGTGCGGATATTCCCACTCGTGGGGCGCTGGGGTGGGGTTTGGGGTGGGCGGCGGTGTGCCGGCGTGTGTCCCCTCCGTGCGTCGTGTCCCGGGGGTCGCGACCACCCAGGTGCGGCTGCTGACCCTGTGACGCACGGGGCGCTGAGACCCGAGAAACTCATCAGTGTGCGGGGGACACCCAGGGCCACCGACCCCACGCTGTCCCCAAGAAGTCCCGGAGCCTTCGCGCGGCCCCGGGGGATCCGTGGGGGGCTCGGACGCCTCTGGCCCCCCACCTCCGTAGGTGGTTCTGCCCCACGGAGGGGTCAGGGCAGCCCCACGGGAGTGGGGAGGTGACTCCGGTCATGCCACTCGGGCGTTGCGCGGCTGCTGGGGACGCTGGCAGCGCCCGGGGGACACGCATAGATGGGGACACGGGCAGAGGCTGGGGACAGGCGTGGATGGGGACACGCACAGGGGGACGCAGTTGGATGCGGGGACGCGCGCAATGGTCCGGCCACGGTGCACCCGCAGCTCCCGGGGGCGCGCGGGGCGCTCGGGGACGCGGCTCTGGTGACACCCGTGACACTGGGAACCCCGCGATGCTGCCGATCCTCCGCACCGGACAAGCCTAGAAAAGCATTGCGGAGCATCAAGAAGCCAACAGAGCAAATAAAAAATGTTAATGTGCAAAACCAACCTCATGTGGGTGAGGAGGAAAAAGCTGAGCTAGCAGAGGATGGTTTCGATCCATCGACCTCTGGGTTATGGGCCCAGCACGCTCCCGCTGCGCCACTCTGCTGCTGAGCGATGCTCCCTGCCGGCGGCGCCATGAGCCGCGAGCACGCGCTCCATTCATGGACCCCGCGCCCCCTCCAGCGGCCGCGCGGCGCGCGCCGCCATTGGCCGCTTCCAGCTGTGATTGATGGGCAGCTCCACCAATGGCTGCCGGCGGAACCCCCGCGCGGGGCGGGCTGGGAGGCAGCGGCGGCCAATGAGCGGGCGGATTGCTGCGGGGTCTGCGAGCGGCGCTTCATTGTCGGGAGCGGCGGCGACATGAGGTGGGGGCACATCGGCACCGGGGAGGGCACACCGGCACCGGGGAGGGGACACCGGCACCGGGGAGGGGACACCGGCACCGGGGAGGGGACACCGGCACCGGGGGGGGGACACCGGCACCGGGGAGGGGACACCGGCACCGGGGAGGGGACACCGGCACCGGGGAGGGCACACCGGCACCGGGGAGGGCACACCGGCACCGGGGAGGGCACACCGGCACCGGGGAGAGGGCGGGAGCGGGGAGGGACCGAGACCTTGGCGGGAGAGGGACCGGGGGCGGCCGGACCGGGGGGATACCGGCACCGGGGGGGAAGGGGCAAGTGGAGGGAGAACCGGGATCGTGGGGGGCCGCAACCGGGGAGGGGGAGACCGGGACCGGGGGGCGGCGGGACCGTAGGGACAGCGGGAGTGAGATGGGGGGACGGGAAGGGGCCGGGGAGGGAATCATGGGGAACCGGGATCACGGGGAACCGGGGGGCGGCGGGACCGGGGCCGAACCGGGGGATGGGGTAGGACGGGGACTCGGGCCGGGGGCTGCCGGGACCGGGGAGGAAGCGGGCCCGGGGCTCTGGAGCCCCCCGTTACCGCCGCTGCCGTTCTCTCTCCGCAGGGGCGATCGAGGCCGCGGCCGCGGCGGCCGCTTCGGGTCCAGGCGAGTCCCGGGGCGACTCCGGTGGTGCTGAGGGGGACCGTGCCGGGTCCCTGCATGTCGCGACAGGGCCGTGTCGTGACGGGGGGGCTGCGGGGCCCCGAGGATCAAGTGGGGTTTTCTCTCGCCTTTAGGTTCCGGCCCTTCGTGCCCCACATCCCCTTCGACTTCTATGTCGTGAGTAACCCCTGCCCCCAGGAGAATTCCTGGGAATTTTCCAGGATTTTTCCAGGATTAACGACCCCCCATCCCAGATCTGGGAGGCTTTGGGTTCTCGTGGTGTGGCTGACCTGGATTTGTTTTGGGGATTGTAACAGATAAATCCCTGGACTGAGGTTTGTCCCCACTCCTCAGGGTGATGACAACACCTGCCACCCCCCTCAGGCATTCTCTTACCTGTTTCCTACCTTTTCCAGGAGGAAATCATCCCCTCCTCCCAAATTCCCTGAGTTTCTGCCCTTTGGGCAGGTGATTCCAAGGCCCTGTGGCTGCAGACAAAGGGGTTTAATGAGTCAATTTAATAACTTTTTAAACAGAGTTAATAAAACCCTCTGGATCTGCTCCAGATCTGTACAGGTGGGAGCTCCTGGACGCCTGTGGAGCTCTCGTAAGGTAACGCAAACACAGAATTGTGCTGGAGGGTAATTCCCGTTGGGAATTCTGTCCCGTTCCAGTGTGAGATGGCATTTCCCCGCGTCAAGCCCGTGGCAGACGAGACAGCCTTCAGTGAGGCCCTGCTCAAGAGGAACCAGGACCTGGCTCCCACCGCTGCCGAGCAGGTGCTGTGCCCAGAATTCCCCCAAATCCTTGGGATGTGGCGTGGAGAATCCAAAGTCCTTCAGGAGTGGCCTAAAAATTAATTAGTTCTCCGGGATAAGCACCTGGCGGAGTTTCTTGGCGAATAACGTGGATTTTGTGCTCTGCAAATGGGGTTATTCCCGGTGTTCCTTCCCAGGCTTCCATCCTGTCCTTGGTGACCAAAATCAACAACGTCATCGACAATTTAATCGTGGCACCGGGAACGTTTGAAGTGGTGAGTGCAGGAGTTGGGAGAAAAGCTCCATGGAGAGATGCTCCTGGCCCAGGGCGGGCTAGGGATTGATGCTGACCCCCCAAACACAGCGCGTGGGTTGAATTCCTGGGATTTGGGGTTGTTCTGCCCACAGCAAATCGAGGAGGTTCGCCAGGTGGGCTCCTACAAGAAGGGGACGATGACAACGGGGCACAACGTGGCGGATCTGGTGGTGATCCTGAAGATCCTGCCCACCTGTGAGTGTGATCTGCTGGGATCGGAGCGGCCCTCGGCTCCTGGCCCCGCTCCGACCCTTTCCTCCTCTTTTTCCTTCTGTTCCCAGTGGAAGCCGTGGCAGCCCTGGGGAACAAGGTGGTGGAGAGCCTGCGGGCGCAGGACCCCAGCGAAGGTGGGGCTGAGATCCACGGCCGTTCCCGCGCCCCCACGGAGCTTCCCAGCCCCTCCACGCAGAATTCCGCTCTTCCCCCACAGTGCTGACCATGCTGACCAACGAGACCGGCTTCGAGATCAGCTCGGCCGACGCCACGGTGAAGATCCTGATCACCACGGTGCCGCCCAACCTGCGCAAGCTGGACCCGGAGCTGCACCGTGAGCGCCCGGCCGCGCGTCCCGCCCGGAGCTGCAGCGGCGCCCGGAGCTGGCTGGAAAAACCGGGAATTTCTGCTTCTTGCAGTGGACATCAAGGTGTTGCAGAGTGCCCTGGCCGCCATCCGGCATGCACGCTGGTTTGAGGAGAACGCCTCGCAGTCCACGTGAGTCCAGCGCCGGGGGAGCCGCGGATCCGAGGCTGGATCCGAATCTCCGTTAGGGAGAACACGGAGAGCGCTCCTGGCGTGGGACTGACCCTCCTTGTGCCTCCTTTCCAGGGTGAAGGTCCTGATCCGGCTGCTCAAAGACCTGAGGATTCGCTTCCCCGGCTTCGAGCCGCTCACGCCCTGGATCCTGGACCTGCTGGTGCGGGGACGCTGATGTGGTGCTGATCCCGATCCCAGCAGAAGTCGGGATTCTTATCCCGGGCTGGGATTCTTCCCGTTCTGCCTGCCCTAATTGCTCTTCTCTCCCCCACCAGGGGCACTACGCCGTGATGAACAACCCCACCCGGCAGCCGCTGGCTCTCAACATCGCCTACAGGTTCGTGGCATCGCTTCCCTCGGAAAAATTCCCATTGCAGCTCTGTTTTCCTGATAAAACCATTGGAATCTCAGGAGCTTGACTGGGAGATGGATCCAGCTCTTCCACCTGGGACTTCCTGGAGGTGTTTTTGCTGGAATGATGCAGTTTTAACCCAAAATGTCCTGTGCGCAGGCGCTGCCTCCAGATCCTGGCGGCCGGGCTCTTCCTGCCTGGCTCCGTGGGCATCACGGATCCCTGCGAGAGCGGCAACTTCCGAGTGCACACGGTGATGACGCTGGAGCAGCAGGTGAGAGGGGTCCCCGGAGCGGAGGGGACACCGGGGGGACCCTGTCCCCACACTGACCCATCCCTGTCCCCAGGACATGGTGTGTTACACCGCCCAGACCCTCGTCCGCATCCTCTCCCACGGAGGGTACCGGAAAATCCTGGGACAGGAGGGTGACGCCAGCTGTAAGTGGGGCCGAGGGTTGTCCGGGTGGGAATGGGGCTGGGGTCCCAGAGTGGGTCCCCAGGGTCACCTCTTGGGGCAGACCTGGCGTCCGAGATGTCCACGTGGGACGGGGTGATCGTGACGCCGTCGGAGAAGGCGTACGAGAAACCTCCGGAGAAGAAGGAAGGGGAGGAGGAAGAGGAAAACCAAGAAGAGCCAGCAGCGGGTGAGGAGGAGGAGAGCATGGAGACGCAGGAGTGAGGGCCCAGTGACACACCTGCGCTGCCTGGAGCAGGTGAGGGGACACCGGCCGAGGGATGCCAGGGGGTCTGGACCCCTCCTTGGTCACCTGACGTGTCCCTGTGCCATGTCCCTGTTTTGTAAGTTGCACATTAAAGTGTCCCCCCTTTCCAGCGTGTCCTGCTTGTTCAGGTCCTTGTGGGATAGACAGGAATGAGATGGGTGGAGCAGCAGGAGAAGCATCCAGGACTTGAAAGACCCACTTGGGGCAGCCCAAATCCCACCTGGGCCTCCCAAATTCCACCTGGTGTTGCTCAGACCCCTTTGGCAGCACCTCTGTTGTCCCCAAGGACCCTCATGGACGTGGGAGCATCACGGACTCTCAGTCACTTTTATTCCAGCGCCCTCAAATCCAGAAACACGACTCGGAGCATCCTGGTTCCCTGGTGCAGGTGGTGGGGGCTGTCCCCCCAGTTCCCGAGCTGGGATAAACAGGGATACCTGCTCCCCTGCCTGGTCACTTGTCACTTGCCCTGGTAGCTCCCGGCCTCCAGCATTGCCCTCCTCCGCACCGTCTCCTTGGCCACGCTGTGGTTCAGCCTCCGCAGCCTCTCCTGGACACGGCAGAAATCACCTGTCAGCACCTGGGGGGGCTCTGGGACCCCCAAACCCCCTGTCCCCGCTCACCTGCGCGTTCTGCAGGATGTTGTTGACCAGCACCACGCGGCGCCGGGCGTTCAGCAGCTTCTTCACGTAGGGGTCGAGGTCCAGCGCCACTTTCTGGTCCTCGTTGATGCGGCAAAGCTCTGGGGAAGGGTTTGGGTGAGCCCCCTGGGCCCCCACACGGAGGGGGGCAGGGGTGACCCCAGTTTGGCTCACCTGTGGCCAGGCTGTCGATGTGCTCCCGCAGCTCCACCTGGCTCTCCCTGTGGAGGGGGCGCAGGTAAAACCCTGGACCCACACCCCAAATCCACCTCTATCCCCCCCAAAATATGGGACCTGCATCCCCAGCACCCCCCGGCTCGCCCTATGGAGGGGGCACAGGTAAAACCCTGGATCCACACCCCAAATCCACCTCTATCCCCCCCAAAATATGGGACATGCACCCCCCAGCCACCAACCCCCCCTGCACTGCCCACCTCACGTACCCCCAAAGCCCTTCATCCCCAAAAGTGGCTCCCGCGTGTTCCCAAATCCCTTCAGCCCCACAAAATTGCCCTTCCCGGCTCCACCTACCCCTCAGCCTTTCAGCCCCGGCCCGCCGCGCCCCGCCCCGCTCCCAGCCCGTCCCGCCCCGCTCCCGCCGCTCTCCGCCGCCGCTCGTTGTGCCCGGACCTGACGCTGTGGACGTGCCGGTCGAGCTGTCGCACCGCGGGCCGCAGGAACTGCAGGAGTCCCTCAGCGAAGAGCTCCCGCGCCCCGGGACCGCTCGCCGCCGCCATCTTGGTCCTCGGGAGCCGCGGGGGCTGCCGGGAAACCGAGTCCGCGGGGCTGGAGCGGCCTCTTCCGGTGCGCGCCGCGGGGGCTGCTGGGAAATGTAGTCCGGGGGGGGTGTGTGTGGAGGCACAGCGGGACTCACATCTGGAGGCGCATCTGGCGGCACAACTGCTCTGCTGAGCGTCCGTCGAAGGCGCTGACAAGCCCAGGCCACAAACTCCAACCCCATCCATTAAATAACAGCACGCTTTTGGTTCTTTCTCCTTGGTTTTTTGGCTTTTTTTTTCCTCTTTTTTTTTTTGGTTTATTTTCATACAAAAGTTAAATCAGGAGGTGGAAATCAGCGCCGAGGGCTGCACTACACCCAGGCCACAAACTCCGACCCCATCCATTAAATAACCCTTAAACCAACACATTTTTGGTCATTTTGCCTCATGTTTTTGGCTTTTTTTTCCCTCTTTTTTTTGGCTGTTCCTTCCAGGAGTCAGGCGTGGGCGTCAGGCAGGGCATGCAGGACGTGGTCGAGCAGCTGCAGGGCGCGGTGCAGGTGCACCTCGATCCAGCAGGGCGTGCAGGTGATGCTGGCCCGGGGGTAGTCGGGCCCCCAGCCCTTAACGAAGCTCAGCCTAACGAGGCACAGGCGCCGCAGGTCATCCACGCCGAGCCCTGCGGCCACCGACAGCCCTGGGGAGAGACACGGTCATCACAGGGGTCCCAGTCCTCCCTGGGGTCACTCACTGATGGTGGGTGGCCGCTGACAGCCCTGCGGGGCACACGGCCATTGCGGAGGTCCTGTCACCCCCGCGGTCACTCACCGATGGCCGGGGCGATGCCACCCACGGAGCCAGGCCCGGGGATGCTGCCGGCCACAGCAGCGGCCTGAGCGGTGGCCGCGGCCTGGGCGGTGGCCGCCTGCTGCTGCATCTGCCGGTGGCACTGGCGCAGGTCAAACACCTGGGGGGACACGGGGGGACCCCTGAGCAGGGCAGCTTTGGGGTGGGGGGCACCCCAGGAGGGTTCAGCGTGGCCGTGAGGGTCCCTCCACCCCTGGGGTCCTTCCGCTGCTCCCCCATTGCCCAAGACCCCCTAAAATGTGGGCGCAGAGCTTCCCCCAGTCCAGGTGCCCCTACCGGGGAGTCGTGGCCCCCCAGGACTCCCGACCTTGATGTGAGCTCCGGGGTACACCTTGTGCACGGCGTCGCCGGGGGCTCTGCCGGCCTCCCTGTCCAGGTAGAAGCTCTGCACGAACACGGCGTGGTCGCTGCGGCAGCGCATCCACACGTCGCCCTCTCCGCGCCGCTCCAGCTGCACGCCCTTGCCGATGTGCAGCCTGTCCGAGACCCTCAGCACTGACCCCCGGCTGCCCCCGGCCCCCACAGCCCCCCTGTTCCACCTGCCCAGGGCAGTCCCTGCTTTGTCCTGATATCCCACATTTTCCCCTCATATCCCCCCATCACCCCCCCGTTTTCTCCCGTTATCTCCCTTTCTGCCCTAATTATCCCTCCCGGGTCCCCTTTTCCCCTCCATCCCCTCTCTTCCCCCCACATCACCGCTTTCTCCTCCGAATTTTCCCCTTTTCCTCCTTCTGCCCCAATAATCCCATTCTCCCATTTATCCCCCAAATCCCCCCCTCCATCCCCTTTGCCCCCCATCCTTCACCGCCACGTCGCCTCCCCCACACCCCCCGTGCTTCCCCAGCCCCCTGCCCGATCCCCCCATCCCTCCCCGTGCCCCCCGTGCCCCCCGACCCACCGTGCCCTCTCGCTGGCCGCGCAGCGCTGGACGTTGGAGAGCTGCCCCAGGCAGAACCGGGCCCCCCCCGAGGGGTCCACGTACCCGTCGACCACCACGGTGGGGCAGCTCGAGGGCACCTTGAAGATCTCCCCCACCTGCACGTCCTGCTCGAAGTAGGCGATGGAGCACCAGAATTCCGGCCCTGGAACGGGGAATGTTTAGGTTTTAGGGGGGTCACGGCACCCCTGGGTGCTCGGCAGGGTGGGGGCACTCACCGGGGTGGGTGGACACGGGGGGCTGGAGCACGGGGTTATGGTGGGGGGGCCCTGCGAGGGGCAGAGAGGGGTCAGCACCCTGCAGACCCCCCCCAGCCCTCGCCCAGTGCCCCCCGAACCTACAGCAGTGGTGCTGCGGGGGCTGCTGGTGGCTCCGGCCGCGGGGCTGCTGTGGTGTGGGGGGCTGCGGGCCCCCCAGATTCGGGGTGCAGATGACCCCACCGGTCCAGCTCAGCGGCGAACCTGCGGCGGGAGAGAGGGTGACACAGGGGGGTCCCCAAGGGCGGTGGGGGGCGGTGGGGTGTCCCCATACTCACTGTGGTAGGGTGGTTTGGGGTACCCGTTCTGCGGGGGGGGCTGAGCTGGGGGGCCCTCGGCGTGGGGCAGGGGGAGCAGGGGGTCCTGGGGGGCCCCTGTGGGGTGAGACGGGAACAGGGAATTACGGGGGGTCACTGTGGGGGTCCCCGGGGCTCAGGGCGATGCCCCCAGACCCTCGCAGGGTGGGGTTAAGAGGGGGTCTCACCTCGGGGGGCCATGGGGAGCGCAGGGTAGGTCCGGGGCACACGGGGGGGCTCAGGGGGCCGCCGGGGAGGCAGCGCTCGGTAGGGCTGGGGCTCGGCCCCCAATTCCCGACGGGCCGGCAGCTCCATCTGCACACAGTCATGGACAAACTCCTCCTTCACCGGGCGCGGGGGGGGCACTGGGGAGGGCGGGGGACACACACCGGAGACCATGGGGGGCACGGGGACCCGCTGCGGGGGGCTGGGCTGGCTCCGGGGGGGCTCCCCGCCGGCCCCGGGCCGGGGTCTCACCTGTGCTCTGGATGCTCAGACCTGCCGGGAGAGGTGAGGGGGGGTTAGGGGCGCTGGGGACCCCCTCCTGGCGAACGCCCCCGCCCGGGGGTCCCGGGGGTCCCGGCTCACCGCTGCCGGGGGTCCCCACGCGTTCGTAGTGGTAGGGGTTGACACAAACGCTGTCGCACTTGAGGTCGAAGGCGAACTGGCAGAATTTCACGGGTTTCAGCTCGTTCTTGTGCAGGTCGGGCCAGCGCCAGAGCCGCGCGTAGATGACGTGGGGGAAGCCCTTCCTGCCGGCCACCTGCGGGGGCACAGAGGGGCCATGCGGGGCGGTGTCCCCCCCCTCAGGGTGACAACATCCAGCCCCGACACCGGGATCCCCCCCCCGAGCCCCCCCGGCGCGGGGCTGGCGCCAGGCCGGGGGTCCCCCCGCGCCTCCCGGCTCCAGACATAACAAACCCCCCCCGATCCCCCCAGGCCCGGGGCTGCCAGACACTGACTCATGCGGGAAGGGAGGGCGCGGGGGATGCCGCAGAGGGGAGGGGGCTGCGGGCAGGGGGGATCCATCCGCTCCCACTGCGCGGGGAGGGGTCTGGGGGCTTAGGGGGCACCCAAAGCTTGGCGAGGGCTTGCAGGGTGGTGTCATGGGGCACCTCTGTCCCCCCAGGGCGCTCCCAGAGGGTTCCCGGGGGTCCCAGGCTGGGCCAGCCCCCCCGAGCCCCCATCCCGGGGTACCTGGAGCCGCCCGTCCAGGGTGCGCTGGACAGTGACACACTGGCCGGGCTGGGCCCCGCCGGAGGTGACAGCGGCCACGAGAGCGTCCAGCTCGTCCCTCTTCTCCTTCAGCTTCCTCAGGAGGCTCTGGATGGCGCGGCGGGCGAAGGCCTCGCTGTCCCCTCCCTGCCGGTGGCACAGCAGGCTGTGCACGATACCGGGGCCGCTGTCGCTGCCCAGGGACATGGCGCTGCGGCTCTGCAAGGCACGGTGTCACCCTGCCTGTCACCCCACCGCAGGGGACACGCTGTCCCCACTGCCCTCCCCTGCGCGGGGACACCGAGCCGAGTGCTGGCACGAGGGACACGTGGCCCGTGTGGCACCGGGAAGGTGGCACCCTCCAGGTGAGGAGGACAGGGGACAAAGCCAGCTGCCACCCGGTGCCTGGGTTCCGTGGCCCCTGGCTGATCCCACAGCCCGAGTCCCAGAGTTTGTCCCCAGCCTTGGGAAGATGGGGAAGGGGGTGAGGTGACAGGACACAGGGACACTGCTCCCCACAGCTGCAGAGCCAGGGCTGGATGGTGGCATCCTGGGGACAGCGGTGTCCCCAGCGCCTGGCAGGGAGCAGGGCTGTGTCCGTGCCCGGTGCCACGGGGACGGACCCGCTCCCGCTGCCGCCGCCGGGGCCAGACTAAACAGAGCCCGGCCTGGCGCCGCTCCTTAACCCCTCTCTCTCCCGACTTCTCCTTTTCCTGCCTCCCTGCCAGAGCCTGCTCACGCCAGAGCCCGGACGCGGCGTTCCGGAGCCTTGGAAAATCCTTGGGATGGCGGCAGACACAACAAACCGCCGGTCCCCGCTCCTTATCTAGGAGGGGAGGGAGGCTGGGTGTCCTGCCAGCACTGCCTCGGGCAGCTCCAAGGTCCCCTCATGGCCTGGGGACACTGCCAGGGATGCTGGAGGAGCCGGGGTGGGGGTACCACGCTGAGCTCCCTGCCAGGGGCTGGGGCTCATCCCGGGGATCTCACCCCGAGGATCTCATCCCGGGGATCTCATCCCGGGGATCTCATCCAGGGGATCTCAATCCGAGGGTCTCATCCCGGGGATCTCACCCCGGGGATCCTGGTGCTGTCTCAATGCCAGCATTCCCTGCTCCCTGCCAAGATCCCTGCCCATCCTCTGCCAGGATCCCTGCCTGGCACACTCTGCCTCAGGTTTTGCGGCTAAAAGAGGAGAAAGAAGGGACTCCCCGTGAGCTGGGGCTGTGCAAGGTCGCCCTGGCAGGGTCCTGTCCCCCCAGCTCCGGTGGCTGCATCCCAAAGCTGCTCCCAGGGAAAACTGGAAGGGTCAGAGCCACCTCTGTCCCCTTCCAAACCTCAGCCCAGTCTGGGTTGGGGGAAGCTGGGGTGAGTGGGGGCCAGCCCCGGCTTCTCCCTGGCTCCATCCTCAGCCCGCATCGCTCCTGCCAGGAGAACCCCGGCGGATCCATGGCCCGAGTCCCAAAGCTTGTCCAGCAGGGATGCTCCTGGGACACCGCGGGGCGCGGGGAGGTGACAGGGACGGTGCAGGGGGGTGACAGACATCGAGGAGGGAACACCAGTGGGGACCCCCATGGGACCGATGAGGGGTTCGGCCCTACTCACCTCCGCCGCCCCCGGCTGCCCTCACTCGCGGACCGGCTCCCGCCGCATCTCCTCCGGCTCGCGGTGATGCTGCCCTGCCCGCAGACCCTTCCCACCCCCAGCTCTCACCCTCAGTGCTCTGCCCTTCCCTCAGCCCCTTCCTCCTCCCCTGAGCCCTTTCCCTCAGCCCTTGCCCTCAGCCCTTTCCCGCTCCCTCAGCCCTTTCCCAACTCCTGCCCTACAATAACAAAAGGAGCGGCCGGAGCGCGTGAGGCGCCGCCGCGCCGCAGCCAATGGCAGAGCCCGAGACAGCCGGGCCTGGCCCCGCCAGCCAATCACGGCCGCGCTTTCACGGCCCCAACTCCCAGACGGGCCCGCCCCCGGCGCCGCCGGGTCCGAGCGCCCGCCAGGCCTCGCTCCGAGCGGGAACGCGGAGAGCGGGAACGCGGAGAGCTCCGGGAACGCGGAGAGCTGCGGGAACGCGGAGAGCTCCGGGAACGCGGAGAGCTCCGGGAACGCGGAGAGCGGGAACGCGGAGAGCTCCGGGAACGCGGAGAGCGGGAACGCGGAGAGCGGGAACGCGGAGAGCTCCGGGAACGCGGAGAGCTCCGGGAACGCGGAGAGCTCCGGGAACGCGGAGAGCGGGAACGCGGAGAGCGGGAACGCGGAGAGCTCCGGCCCCGCTCCCGCCGGGAACGCGGAGAGCTCCGGGAACGCGGAGAGCTGCGGGAACGCGGAGAGCGGGAACGCGGAGAGCTCCGGGAACGCGGAGAGCTGCGGGAACGCGGAGAGCGGGAACGCGGAGAGCTCCGGGAACGCGGAGAGCGGGAACGCGGAGAGCTCCGGGAACGCGGAGAGCTGCGGCCCCGCTCCCACCGGGAACGCGGAGAGCTCCGGGAACGCGGAGAGCGGGAACGCGGAGAGCTCCGGGAACGCGGAGAGCTGCGGCCCCGCTCCCACCGGGAACGCGGAGAGCTCCGGGAACGCGGAGAGCTCCGGGAACGCGGAGAGCTCCGGGAACGCGGAGAGCGGGAACGCGGAGAGCGGGAACGCGGAGAGCTCCGGCCCCGCTCCCGCCGGGAACGCGGAGAGCTCCGGGAACGCGGAGAGCTGCGGGAACGCGGAGAGCGGGAACGCGGAGAGCTCCGGGAACGCGGAGAGCTGCGGGAACGCGGAGAGCGGGAACGCGGAGAGCTCCGGGAACGCGGAGAGCTGCGGCCCCGCTCCCACCGGGAACGCGGAGAGCTCCGGGAACGCGGAGAGCGGGAACGCGGAGAGCTCCGGGAACGCGGAGAGCTGCGGCCCCGCTCCCACCGGGAACGCGGAGAGCTCCGGGAACGCGGAGAGCTGCGGGAACGCGGAGAGCTGCGGGAACGCGGAGAGCTGCGGGAACGCGGAGAGCTGCGGGAACGCGGAGAGCTGCGGGAACGCGGAGAGCTCCGGGAACGCGGAGAGCTCCGGGAACGCGGAGAGCTCCGGCCCCGCTCCCGCCGGGAACGCGGAGAGCTCCGGGAACGCGGAGAGCTCCGGCCCCGCTCCCGCCGGGAACGCGGAGAGCTCCGGGAACGCGGAGAGCTCCGGCCCCGCTCCCGCCGGGAACGCGGAGAGCTCCGGCCCCGCTCCCGCCGGGAACACGGCAGATCCCGGTCCCTGTAACCCCGGGAATGTCACACCGGGAGGGAGCCGGGGGGTTAGCAGCACTCTGCCCCAACTCTCTGTCTGCATCTCCTCTTCCTTCTGGCCCTGCGGAGTAAATTCAGGGAGGGTAGGAGCAGAGAAATTCCATTTCTAGGAAAAAAAAAAAAAACCAGAAACAAAACCACAGAGAACTTTGGGAATTCTCTGGCCTTTGTTAAGGAACCAGAAATGCAAGATCCCAGCGGAACAGGACACAGAACAGGTAAACTTACAGAGTGAAGGGGTGGGTGATAAAAGCACAGACCCTTCCCCAATCTCACTTAAAAAAAAAAAAAAGATAAATTTTGAAATCTGTGCTGGAAAAAAAAAGCATTTCTGGAAGTCTGCTTCACCGTCCTGGCTGGAATTTTACGTCCCTGCCTCTCATTCCTTTAAACAAACACTTGAACCACAGACAAACACAGTGCCAAAGGAACTCAAACCTCAACCACGCAAAATCCACTAAAACAAAGAAGTTTTCCACCTGCTCCAACTCCATGGGGATTTTGGGTGCAGATTTTGGGTGCACCTGTCCAGAGTGCTTTCCACCTAGGATATTTGTCTCTAATCCAAGACAAGAACATCTGAATGTCTGGAAGGAAAACAACAGCCAAACTCAGGCTCTTCCTGCTGGGAAGGTTGCATTTGGCTTCAGGTGGGTCAAACTTGGCGATCCCAAAAATCCAACAGCCAATCCCAAAACTCAACAAACCCATCCCAAACCACAACCACGGAGCTCTGGAGGCACACAAAGGTCCCCCAGCTACGGATGCATCCCTGGCAGCAGATTCTCCGTGGCAGATCCGTCCCATCCGCGTTTCCTCGGGGAAAAACCACCAAGAAGATCCCCGGAAGAACAATCCAAAAAAAGTTTAATACAACAGAGAGTATCAAAACATCGAAGAACACACTAAGTCTGAATTTTCCATCGGGGATTCCCACCGCAGCTCCCGACGGAACGAGCCCCCCCCGGCAGTCCCGGCCCCTCAGTCGGTGGCCTCGGGATCCGTCTGTGCCATGTACGCGTCCAGCTCGGCGTCCAGGTGTCCCTTGGTCTTGGACATGTAGGCGTCCAGCTGGTTGTCCAGCTGCTCCTTGGTGAGCGCGGGCCGCGCCGAGCCTCTGCCGCGGCCCCGGCCTCTGCCGCGCCCGCCGAAGCCGCCCCGGCCCCGCCCGGCCATGCCGCGACCTGCCGGGATGGAGAACTGTCACTCCCTCCCCTCCGTCCAAGGATTTCGCTCCATCCAAGGATTTCCCGCCCCGCTCGGGATGCTCTGACTCTGTGCAGATGCCCAGACAGATGTTCAACTCGTGGCTGCACTCCCGGCTCTTTCCCATCTTTCCCTAGAATCATCGCTCCAGGAATTATCAGGAACTTCCCGAGATTTTCTCAACCCCAGCCCGACGTGAACATCTGGCTGCAAGAACACCCCCCCTGCAACATCTGGCCCCTGGGTTTCCCCTCCCAGCCCTGCTTCACTTCTGTTTTACTGCTAAAAATAACCAGGTCTGGGATAAACGGTTTGGATTCCAGGCTTGGAATTTTGGGGCGGCAGGTCCCACAGGAAAGGATTACTTAAAAGGATTCCTTAACCAGGAAAGGATTATAGGATTTATATAGATATATATTTATAGATATATATTTATATATATATATATGTAAGGAATCCTTTATAAAGGATTCCTTAACCAGGAAAGGATTATAGGATTCCTATATATATATAAGGAATCCTTTATGAAGGATTCCTTAACCAGGAAAGGATTATAGGATTCCTATATATATATATATATATAAAAGGAATTGTTTATAAGGAATTCCTTAACCAGGAAGGATTCCAGCTGAATTCCCGTTATTCCCAAGGCTGGGCACTCACCTCTGCCGCCGATCCCTCCCCGGCCCATGGCGCCCCGGCCCAGGCCGCCTCTTCCCGGGCCCCCGCGGCCCCTGATCCCTCCTCTCCGCAGGCCCATCCGGGGGGCGATCCCTCTCCCGCCGCGGAGCAGGGCTTGACCTTCAATGGACAACAGAACAAGGCCTTCAGCTCGGGCCACAGCGTGGGGGGCGACGGGGGGACAGCAGGGAGGGCAGCACTGACCTCGGAGCGCGACCCCTCCTCGGATCATGGCCCGGGCGCCGCGGCCCCGCAGGGCCCCCCGGGGCAGCCCCCGCTGTGCCAGCGCCAGGCCCCGGCCGCCCAGGGCTCCGCGGGCCAGCGTCCCCGCCGGCCGGCCCAGCCGCGCCTGGATGTTGCTCTTCCCGAGGCGTTGCTTCAAGCTCTTCTGGAAGAGAAGATCGGGGAGGGACAGAGTCATGCAGCAGTCTGGGGTTGGGGACACCGCACAGACACAGCGTGGGATCGAAATGGAGGATTGTGCCTGCATTCCTCAACAATCAGCGAGGCACTTTGTCCCACTGTGCCTCGCAGGGAAGGTGGAGCTGGGGTGGGATTTTAAGGGCTGGCACGGACCGGCAGCGATTGTTGCTGCCGTGGGACTGTGAGGTGAAGCACTCGGCAGCTCCCGGACCCCGGGATGAGCTATTTCTCTGGAAAAATAGAGAGGAGACATCAACAGCCAGCACCCGACACCCCGACGCCAACATTACCAACCAGGGAATGACAATGTGTTACTTATCCAAGGAAAAAAAACGGAATTTCTGGCGAGTCCCTCCCGGGTATCTCATTTTCAGGAACACAGAATGCCCTGAGCTGGGAGGCATCCATCAGGATCATCCAGGCCAACTCCTGCCCCTCCACAGACACCCCAAAATCCCACTCTGTGTCTGAGAGCGTTTTCCAAACACTCCTGGAGCATTCGGGGCCATGCCTGTTCCCTGGGGAGCATGTTCAGTGCCCGGACCCCCTCCGGAGTAAGAACCTTTTCCTGAAATCCACCTACCTAAAGCTCGCCTGGCACAGCTCCAGCCATTCCCCGGGGTCCTGTTCCTGCTCACAGGAGCGGAGATTGGAGCTGCAGACCCCTGAGGTGTCCCCTTGGTTCCAGCTGTGCCAAGTGCCCTCAGCCACTCCTCACAGAGCCCCTCCAGATCCTTCTCCACCCTTGGTCCCTCCTCTGGATACTCTCCAACACCTTTTTTACAGAATCCTGTACAGAACCCTTCCAATCAAGTCCAATTCTCACCCTGTCACCAGCTCAGGCTTTCCCTGGACACCTCCTGGGACGAGGATTCCAAACCTCCCCGGGCAGGCCTTCCAACACCTGAAAAAATCCCTGCCATGTCCAACCTGAGCCTCCTGCCAGGGAGCTGTGGGGAGCAGAAGGTCCCTCCTGAGGCTCCTCCTCTGCAGCAGCTCCCACACTCACCCTCCATCCCATTCCCTTCGCTGGCCTCTCTCTCTCTCTCCGGAGCTGTTTCTCCACATCCTGCAAGGCCCAGCTCCCCTGTGCCCTCACCTGTTTGAGCTTCAGAGCGGCCTGCACAGACGGTCTGTTCTCCATCTGCTGGGCCAGGCGTCTGTTTCGGGCGCTGGCCAGCTGCTGCTGCTGCATGGTGGCCCGGATATTCACCGGCATCGGCTGTTTGTTCTTCAGCATGTTAGTGAAGCTTCAAGGTCGAATAAAACGGGGTTTAATTAAAGCTTAAAACACACAATTATCGGCATTTTATGGTGCTCGAGTGGGGCTCCAGCTCCCATGAACCTTATGCAAAGAGTGGTACTTATGGGATTACGGATTCCTCGCTGGCCGCGAGGACTGGAAAAGGCAGGAATGAGGTGGAAGTTCTCAGTGGGAATGAGAAAGCCGGAGGTTAGTGGGTTTAGAGATGGCAGAAGGGGTGACAACCAGCAGGAAGCAGGGATGGCCGTGACAGGGGGGAGAAACAGGACAGCAAAAGCCAAATCAACCCCCAAAAAATCTGGGAAAAGCGTCAAAATTCCAGGCCAGGAGGTAGGTCGGAAAGACGCCGTGCTCGGTGTCCTCTGGCGTCAGGTTGGAAGGGATCATCTTAAAGCCTTTTCCAACCTTCACAATTCCACGATTCTACAAAATTCCACCACCCAGAGCATCTCCTGAATTCCACCCAACTGCTCTCCTGAAACGAGGCCACTTCAGGGAATTTATCTGGTGCTTTTATTTCTCAACTGGAGAGCCAGCGCGCAGCGAGATGGTAAATAAAGCTCCCGAGCAGCACCCCAGCAGCTTCCCGGGAGCTGGAGAGCAAAATCCACCCCCTGAAAAGGAGGAACGGGGGCTGCCAGAGAGGGAACGTGCCAGCGAGGTGTCCCTGAGCTCAGGCCACACCTCCCTGCAGCACTGCCGGAGCAAAAGCTGCCCCATCCCGACACCCCAAAGTGCTCAGCGGGACACCCGTTAGTCACCACAGAGGAGCCACACGTGGAGAAACCCAGAGGAATGACCCACGGGGAGAGCTCGAGGACAGAGAGAGATGGAGGTGAAGCGAAGCTTTTGCCTCTTACAAGGCCCAGAAGGACCTTCGGGCTGGTTCCGGGGCCGCTGCCGGCCTCTTACAGGGCCCACCCGGGCAGGTGGGAGCCTCGGGCGCGGCAGCAGAGCCAAAATACCAATGTCAAAACATGTGGGAGAGACAGGGAGGGTGTGAGGTTGGTCTCTGCTCTTACAACACATCCCACCGGATTTACGTGGCGAATCAACACTAAAACACGGAGAAATCCCTCCGGAATTTGGCCCTTTTAACCTTGCGTGCCGCAGGGGTCGGAGGTTAAGGCAGGTGTGGAGGCACCCGCTCGCTCGACGAGGTTAAAAGAGGGCGGAAACCACGGTGGGTTTTTGGATTTGGATAGTGAGAATTAAGTAAAAAAAAATGATTTCTTAGGAGCTGAAGGTGCCGTTGGCTTCCTCACCGCTCGTTCAGAGACATCTTGGTGGTGCTCTTTAGCACGACCTTCGGTGCTGACTGTGCAGCCATCTTCAGAGAATCTGCAAAACAGGGCCCAAAACAGAAAATTCAGACCTTTATTATCCATTTATAGCAAGAAATACTAAAAATCCTCTCCATTCTGCCTCCTTGGGTGGAGGAAATCAAGATTAGGGCAGGTTATGTGTAATATATTCATTTATTTTCGGTGTTTTTAAGCCCTCTGCCAGAATTTTTCTGTTCTGATTCTGGGATTTTTAATGTTTTCTACTCCTCTTCCAGTTTTAATAAATCAGGGAGTTCCTTTATTTCACCCTTACAAAAATTAAATCGTTTTAATAGTCAGTATTTCACCAATATTAGGAGGAATAATACAAAAATCCAGCAGCAAGAGTGCAACCAAATGCCATCTTCAGGGCAAAGATGCAAAAGATTTAAAGACATTAAATTTATGCGATTCTTATATATTTATATACTTAAATATTAAAAAAACCTCTATTCTGTGTGGAGAGCCAAGAGTGAGGTAGGTTATAGCTACTGCATTTATTTATTTTTAATGTTTTCTAGCCCTCTGCCAGGTTTAATAAACCAGGTTCCTTTAATTCACCTTCAGTAAAAATGTGTCTCTTCATAGTGAATGTCGTATCTTTTTCTGATTAATAACACAAAAATGCAGCTGTAAATAGCAACCAAATGCCTTTAGCACAGTGATACCTCCACATTTCCCATGTTTTTAACATTACCGAGACGCAAACCACAATTTCAGGTGCACAGGTCACAAAATTGGGAATAAAAATCTCAAGATTATGCTACAAAAGCACTGTATCCTTCAAAAACATCGAGGTTCCACCTGCCTCAGGGCAGGGATTTAAATCCCCCCCAGTGCTGGATGCCACAGAAACATGCTGAGCTCCAACCCCCGAGCCCTGCAGATCAATTTATTAATTTATTTTATAATTAGCAGCAAATTTAACGGGCGGATGACGGCCGGGATGAGCTCACACTGTAATACCCTCAAAAACCCGCTTTATTGAGAGGATTTACAGGCAGACATTGAGACGACAGCCTTATTCCTGTTTTCAATTATTTTTAACAATTTTGTTTTAATATACAGCGGCTTTTTCAATAGGAAGTGGTTTTTAAAGTGTTTATCTTCCTGAGGAAAAAAAAAAAAAAAAACCGTTCCGCCTCGCCTCCAGCCCCCGTTCCCGGTCAGGCAGAAAAACCCCGACCCTGAGGGGACCCCCGGGCCATGAGGGGACCCCCCGGGCCTCAGCAGCGCCCCCCCGGCGCCCCGCCCCCGCGCAGCCGGCCCGGTCGCTCACCGAAGCACACGGTCGCCAGGTCTCCGGTGGCTCCGGCGGGCGGGCGGCTGGCTAAGTGCAGGGCCGGTGTGGGGCCGGCGCGGAGCCGGGGCTGGCGCTGAGCTCCGCCCGCTCCCGCCGCCGCCGCCGCCGCTTCTCCCTCAGCTGCCCGCGACAAAATGGCGCCGGCGCCGCTCCCGCCCCCGCCGAAATGGCGGCCGCGCGCTCGGCCACGCCCACCGCCGTCGCGAGCCCCCCCCCGATGGGCGGTGATTGGTGCTGCCCAGGAGGGGGCGGGGAAAGGGGCGGGGCCGAGCGAGGGGCGGGAACGCTGTGGCGGGAATCGGGGCGGAGTCCTGGTGACGTCATAGAGACGCGGTGTCGTCATGGGATCGTCATGGGATCGTCATGGAACCGTGGGATCGTCATGGAACCGCGGGACCAGGGAGTCCTGGGATCAAGGAATCATAGAATTGCGGAACCACGGAGTCCCACGATGGAGGAATCTCAGGGTTCCACGGACTCGTGGAGCTGTGAATTCCATGTCGGTTTTGTCAGCTCTGTTGTCAATTCCACTGACATGGAATTGTCCTAGAGTCATGGAATTGTAGAGCCGTGGAACTGGAGCGTTGTAGAATGACGTAAACATGGAATCCTGGAGTTATTCCATCACGGAAGTGCGATGGAATAATAGAACTATGGAATCACAGAATCACGGAATTATTGACTCCTGGAATCGTGTAGAATTCAGGCGTTATGGAATTGTGGTGTTGGAAGGGATCTGTGAGGATCATCGAGGATCAGGACCCTCCCCAGTGTCCCACCGTGTCCCTCGGAACATTGTCCAGCCGCTCCTTGACCCCTTCCCTGTGCTCCACAACCCCCTGGGAGCAGCCCCTTCCCCGATGCCCGTCCCAGCCCCGGTGGGGCCGATCCCGAGCCGGGATCGCGGGCGGACGATGACGCTGGCGGCCCTGGCGGGGCCCTTGGCCACCGTCCCATCCCACCAGGCCGAGAGATCCCAACCGGTTCCTCCAGCGCCGCGGGCGCGGTGCCGGCGCCTCTGGAGCCACCTGCAGCGAGTCCCAGCCTGTCACCCCCGATCCCAAATCCCAGAGCTCCTGGGTCCCACACCCCGACACCGGCCGGGATCACCCGCCCTGGGGTCACCCTGCCCTGGTGATCCGGGTGGATCCCAGGGTGGATCCCAGGGTGGATCCCAGGGTGTCCCCAGGCACTCGGCGTGACCCGGAGTGGCTTTTCCCCGTGACCCCAGAGTGGGAATATTCCCTGGAATCCCCGGGGGATTGCAGGGGGACGGGGCAGGAATCCCAACGCCGGGAATGAAGGAGCTGACAGCACACCTCGGGCTGAGTCGGTGCCTTTATTGTGGAGCTGGATCCCAGCGGGATCCCCTGGGAATGCTGCAGAGCGGAGGGGGTGAGCTGGGGGGCAGCGGGGGGGCTCTGGATTTTGGGAATCCACATCCTGCTGCGGCCGGAGCGGGGTCAAGCGTTCTCCCAGAAGAAGGTGTTGCAGGCCACGGTCAGGGCAGCCACCAGGACCACGAATTCCTGGAAATCCACCTCCCCATCGCCGTTCTCATCCAGGTCCTGCATGATCTTCTCCACGGCCCCCGCGTCCTTCTGGGCCTGGGGGGGGCACAGGGTGAACCCCGGGGGTGGGCAGCTGCTGTTCCCCCAGGGAATGGGGGAAAGGGAGACCCCCAGGCCCCGGACTGGTCCCAGTTACCTCCAGGAAACATCCCAGCTCGCTCTGCAGCAGCTCCTTCAGCTCCTTCTTGCTCAGCTTGTACTTGTCGCCCTCCTTGCCCGAGTAGTGGTGGAAGACGTTGATGAGGGTCTCCATGGCCCCTTCCAGCTGCGATCCCATGGCTGCGGCTGCGGGACCCCCGGCACGTCACCCGCCAGCCCCCCCGACTCACTGCCACCCCCCAATGTCACCACCCCCGGCTGGGCAGCACTGGGGGATCTGGGGGGTCCCGCTGCCCCCAGGGCTGGGCGGGGGGCTCTGGGCGGGGGTTTTGGGGGGACAGAGGCACCTGTGCTCACCTGAGCTCCCGTGCTCCGAGTGCGCCCGCCCGGCCCGGCCGGGCACGTTAAATAAGCTCCAAGCCCCCTCCCTCCGGGAGGATCCGATACCGGGGCTGGACAGCCCGGCTGGCACCGCCGGCCACCCCCGCGGGGGCCGGGCCTGGGGGGCACAGCCCCGGGATGGCCCCGGGCAGCACCTGCAGACCCCGCGGGCAGGGACGGGGTGACAGCGACACTTCAGGGGGCTCCCCGTGCCCGGCCTCGTGTGCCCCTCCCCACCCCGGGGACGATTGGGGACGCGGCGGATGCCGGGGACGTCGGGAGGCTCGGGACGGGCACCGGGGTCCCTCTCCGGGGGCAATCCCCGGGGACCCCTAGGTGACCGCGGTGGCCACGCCGTGACCCCGCGGTGTCACCGCCGGCATCCCCCATCTGTCAGCGCCGCGGGGCCGGATCCCGGGGCCGGATCGGTGCTCGGCCCCGCTCCCGCCGCTGATAAAGGTATCCGGTGTCCTCGGCCCCGCCACGGGAGCCAGCGCGGCCCGGGGGGAGCCGCGGGGGCTATCGGGTGACTCCGCGGGCCCCCCGCGCGCTCAAAGGCCTCTTGTCCGGCTGAAAAGGCCCCACAATCGCGGGCCGGACGTTGCTCCAGCAACGCCTCGGCCAAGAAACCGGATTCCGAGCTGGCCGGGGCGATGCTGATAATCCCGCGGATCCCGTTACGGCCCCGGATCCGCGCCGGCCGGACCCCCGTGGCCTCCGCGGCTCCGGCATCCCCGGGGAGCTCGGCCCCAAAATTCCTCAGCCCCCAAATTCCTCACTCCCCGTCTTCGGGACCCCCCTCCCCCGGGGTTTGGGACCACCCTCTCCCAAACAGGAGCTGCATTTTCGTAAGAGCCGGGAGGTGCCGGGCTCTCCATCCCGGATTCCAGCCCTAATTTGGGGCTAATTATATCCTGCTTCCCTCCGTTCCCATCTCCCGCACTTCCTGTCCCCGTGCTTGGGAAAGGCCGAGGATGGGCCCTGCTCGGGGACCCCAAAACTGCTGCTCCTGTGGGGCAGCTGCCCCCCACTGCCCAGGGAATGGGGGGCTGGGGGGGTCTGGATGGAAGAGGGGACCCAGACTGGAATTGGGGGTCCCAGATGGAAGTGAGGATCCCAAACGGCAGCTCCCGTTTGCGGTGTGGGGCAGGGAGGGGGGCCCGGGGCTCCAGGAGGGGACAGGGGACAGGGCAGGACCCCGGTGGCACTCACTCGGTGTGTCCCTGTCCCCGGAGCGGCTCGGAGGGGCAGGATTCCGGGAAAGCCCGGCAGAGTCCCTGCGGCAGCAGCTGCTGGTGACAGGGACAGGCATTGCCCAAAAATATCCCAAGCGCACTGCCTGCAGCCAGGGACAGAGGGGACAGAGGGGACAGAGCCGGG
Source organism: Acanthornis magna (assembly GCA_036785705.1). Classification (NCBI taxonomy): domain Eukaryota; kingdom Metazoa; phylum Chordata; class Aves; order Passeriformes; family Acanthizidae; genus Acanthornis; species Acanthornis magna. Next base: position 127,208 of record JAWUZG010000775.1, read on the forward strand.
ACCGCCGGACACCGGCACGGCCGCGGTGTCCGAGTGCTCCTGAGGGCCCCGGGGGGACACTGCCGGACCCCAAACCCTTTGGGAGAGCGGGACCGAGCGGGACCGAGGTGACGCGGGGTGAACCCCAGCACTGGGGGGTCCCGGGGTGTCCCGGGGGGTCCCGGGGTGTCCCGGACAGAGCTGGGCCGGCTGGCACAGCCCCAGGACTCTTTCCAGAGCGAGGGACATGCCAGGAGCTTTACACACAGCTTGGAACAGGTTCCAGCCTCCGCGGCTCCCCTGCTCCTCTCCGACCCAGCCAAACCAGTCGCTCCAGTTCCCGCGCGGGGCTGGGCCCATCTCGTCTCCCCGTCCCATCCCGGGCCCTGCACAGGCTTCTCCATCCCGGGCTCGGAGGGGGCGGAGCGGCGGTGGCCGGGCTGGGGACACCGCGGTGGCTCTGGGCACTTGCTCTGCCCCACGGTCCCCTCCAGCGAGGCTCCGTGGGGCCAGCAGGGGCCACTGCCGGGCTGGCCACTGTGGTGGCCACGGTGACCATCCCTGCTCGGGGTCCCCAACCCAGACAGGTTGGGGTCAACGCCAGGAGCAGGACATGGAAGTGGACACTGACCCCCGGGGATGCACATGGTCACCCTGTCACACGGGGTCCTGTGGTCCTCTGTGGCCCTGTCCCTGACCCTGTCCCTATATGGTCTCTGTCCTTATATGGCCCTGTCCCTATATGGTCCCTGTCCCTATAAGGTCCCTGTCCCTATATGGTCCCTCTCCCTATATGGTCCCACTCCCGATATGGTCCCTGTCCCTATATGGCCCCTGTCCCGATATGGTCCCTGACTCTATACAGTTCCTGTCCCTATACAGTCCCTGTCCCTATATGGTCCATGTCCCTATATGGTTCTTGTCCTTATATGGTCCCTTCCCCTATATGGTCCCTGTCCCTACATGGCCCCTGCCCCTACACAGTCCCTGTTCCTACATGGCCCCATCCCTGTCCCTAGATGACCCCAGTCCCTCTATGGTCCCAGTCCTGCTGTGGTTCCCTGCTGGCCTCGCTGGGGTCCCCAAGGCCAGGTCACCACTCCGTGCCTGTCCCCAAGGGATCCCAGGGAGGCTCCTTTCCCGTGCCCCTCTCCTGCTGTGGGGCCACTGCAGCACCTGCCCCTTCTTCACCCCATCCCTGCTCCCCGAATTCCAGGGCCGGGAGTCACGGGCCCGCCTGGCTCCGGGGCCGGTGATTCACCCCAAACCTGTCCCCGGCCCTGCCGGGCCTGACTCACCCCACGGTTTCCCAAGAGGCCATCCCGGTGCCCTGACGGACGTCCCATCCCTGTCCCCCCGTCATCCCGGGGCCGGATGGGGCTGCAGGAAGGTAATTCCTGCCCCGTGAGCTGGTGTGACACCTGTGGGGTGGGGACAGGGCCACCCCGTGCCCGTGGAGAGGTGGAGTGAGTGTGTCAGGGCTCAGCACAAACCGGGCTGGTGACAGGGACAGTGGCGGGGACTTCCCTGCCCTCGGTCCCCAAACACCACGGGGACTTTTGGATTTTGGGTCCCTAAATTCCTGTGTGTTGCCCTGGGGGGGCTGCTCGCTCCAGCCTCGCTCCTTGTCACACCCGGGGGTAAGGTTGGGGACATCAGGGACAGTCCTGGGGCCGTGTCTGGGGTCCCCTCGGAGTGTTGGCTGCAGCTCGGGGTCCCCGTGGGACTGTCGATGCCACCGCGAGCTGCTCCATCTCCCGGGTGGAAACGTGCCAGGGCTGCCATGTTATAAATACCCACTGATTAAAGGGGAGCGCTCGGGCCGTCCCAACCCCCTAATTAATTTGAATTAATTAATTTTTACAGAGCCCACTATTAATAGGGATGATGTCAGTGGGCGGCTGAGTAACAACTCTCACTCGGTGCGGGTCGAGCCAGGCCCTGGGTCGGTGGCACCGCTGGGGCCGGGCCGGGAAGTGACAGGGAAGTGACAGGGATGTGACAGGGACGTGACAGGGATGTGACAGGGACGGGGCGCTGGGGTCACTTGGGGGTGACACCTGCCCTGCATCCCTGGAACGGGGATCCAAGTTTGGATTCAATCATCTCGGAGGTCTCTTCCAACCTGAATGATGCTGGGAGTGATTCTCTGGATGGTTCTGTGCTGTTTTTTTCTGTGCACGGTTCTGTGCCAGGTCCGGTTCTGTGCCAGGTTCGGTTCTGTACACGGTTCTGTGTCAGGTCCTGTTCTGTTCTCGGTTCTGTGCCGGGTTCGGTTCTGTGTTCGGTTCTGTGCACGGTTTGGTTCTGTTCTCGGTTCTGTGCACGGTTCGGTTCTGTGCTCGGTTCTGTGCCCGGTCCGGTTCTGTGCCAGGTTCGGTTCTGTGCTCGGTTCTGTGCCCGGTCCGGTTCTGTGCCAGGTTCGGTTCTGTGCCCGGTCCGGTTCTGTGCCAGGTTCGGTTCTGTGCTCGGTTCTGTGCCCGGTCCGGTTCTGTGCCAGGTTCGGTTCTGTGCCCGGTCCGGTTCTGTGCCAGGTTCGGTTCTGTGCCCGGTTCTGTGCCCGGTCCGGCTGATGCCCAAGCCCGGGGGATGCTGTGCCCACGGCCCCGTCCCGTCCCCACCGGGACTCCCCCGGCGGCGCCGCCGAGGCCGCGGCGAGTTCAGCCCGAGCTTGGTCCGGTGCCCGGCGGGGAGGGAGCAGAGGACGGAGGGGCGGCCGGAGGGAGGGACGGAGGGACGGACGGACGGACGGACGGACGGCGGCGCCCGGGCGGTGTCTGCGCGTCCGTCCGGCCGCACCAGGAAACCCAACACCGGCGCGGGGGGGACAAAGGTTGCGCTGTTCCCTCCTGCGGCGCAGGTATAAAACCTCCCCAAACCTCCCCGAACCTCCCGAACCCCCCGAAACCTCCCGGGGGCCACGACCTGCCCGCAGCGAGGGGTAAGTGGGGCATCGCTGCCGCAGCTCCGGCCCGGCCCGGCCCCGGCAGCGGCACTGGGGATCCCTGATGTCCCCTCGTCCCTTCCCCGTGTCCCCCATCCCGGCTCCTGGCCCGGGTGGCGGCGGTGTCACCACCGGGACCGGCTCGCCCTGGCCGTGGTCCTGCGTGGTCCTCCGGGACCCTCCGGAGCTGAGCCCTCGCTGGGCTGGGGAGGGGGCGAGGGTCCTCCCTCTGCTTCCGACCCCCTCGGGGCTCCTGTCCCTGCAGCCCCGGGCCAGCGGCGTGTCCGGTGCCATGGCCACGGCCGAGCTGACCGAGCTGGAGATGGCCATCGAGCGCATCGTCACCGTGTTCTGCACCTTCGCGGCCAAGGAGGGCAGGAAGGGGACGCTGACGGCCGGCGAGTTCAAGGAGCTGGTGCGGCTGCAGCTGCCCAACCTGATGAAGGTGAGGGGGGGAGCAGCACCACGGGGTCCCCCGGTGTCCCTCCGTGTCCCCCTGAACCGGAGGGCTGCTCCCGATCCCCCGGGATTTGCGGTCAGAACCAGTCCCTGCTCCCCCATCCCATCCCGGGCTCTGGGGACCGGGAAGTGGCCAAAGCTCCGATCCCATCCCAGGCTGTGGGGACTGGGAATCAGCCGAGCCTTCCATCCCATCCCATCCCATGGATCCCATCCCATCCCATTGATCCCATCCCATCCCATCCCATGGATCCCATCCCATCCCATTGATCCCATCCCATCCCATCGATCCCATTGATCCCATCCCATCCCATTGATCCCATCCCATCCCATCCCATCGATCCCATTGAGCCCATCCCATCCCGTGTCCCCTGCGCAGGACGTGCCCTCTCTGGAGGAGAAGATGAGCGAGCTGGACGTGAACAACGACGAGGAGCTGAGGTTCGGCGAGTACTGGCGGCTGATCGGGGAGCTGGCCAAGGCCATGCGCAAGGAGAAAGCAGGGAAGAAGTGACGGGGCCGCCGGGGAGACTCGGCCGACGTGGGGCAAATAAAAGAGGTTTCCCCGAGCCTGAGCATCGCTGCTGTTCTTGGGGGGGCTCCTGATTTGGGCCCCCATGTCCTCCGCGCTGGGAGCGACGCGGCCCCGGGGGGGTGGGCTGGGGTCCCCCCGTGGCTCTGGGCACTTCGCGATGGACGTGGTCATTCCCAAATTGCCCTTGTGCTGGTCTGGCTGTGGGGTGCCACCCTGCGCCCCACAAACACCTTCCTGCCGCGCTGGGGGGTGGGTGGGGGGCAGAGCTGTGCCTGTGGCCGGGGTGGGGCTCGGGAGATCCCGGGCAGCGATGCCGCGCTGGCCGCGGTGGCCACGGTGGCCTCGATGGCCACCAGGTCCATGGATCAATGCCCATCCTCCCAGGGGTCTCGGGTGGCGCAGGGTGACACCTCCACCGGCACATCCTGCCTTGGGAATGTCCCCGTTCCCAGCTCAGCTCACGCTGAGCGCCGTGGCCGCGGTGCAATCCCACCAAGGGTGACCCACCCGGGCCCGGTGGCCGTTCCCACGCGGCGCCGCGGCTGCGCCAGGCCCGGCTGCATGGGGAGCCATCCGTGTGGCCGGGAAGGAGGCGTTTCCCGGCCCCACGCTGGCCCCGGGCCAGGCTCCCAAATGAGACGCCTTGCACCACGGAGCTCCCACTCACACCTCCCCGGTATAAAACCCCGGCCCGCCGCAGCCCGCGCACACCCGGGACAGCCGCGCTGCAGGTAAGTGGCCCTGCCGCCCCACGCACGGGGGGCTGCGCCCGCGGCCCTTCTGCTCCCACGCTCGGCTCTGCCACGACTTGCGAGGACGCCGGGGACTTGTCCCGGCAGCTCCACCGCCGCATCCCGGGGCTCCTTCCTCGCCCTGCGCGCAGGGATGAGGAGGAGTCCTGGCGCTGGAGGAGAGGGAGCTCCCCCCGAGCCGAGAGCCGAGAGCTGAGCTTGGCTTCCTTCCCCCGCCAGCTCCCCCGGACCCGCCGCAGAGGAGAGGAGAGACCCCCGGCGCTGCCCCCGGAGCCGCGAGGAACACGATGGGCCAGTGCAACTGCCGCAAGAAGCGCAAGGTCCGGCGGGGACACCGCGGCACCGGGACCCGCGAGGGGCGGGGGTGACCCGGCACGGCCCCGGCCTCGGAGCCCCGGGCACGGCGGCACTCAGAGCCAGCCCCGGCCGGGAGCCGCTGGACGAGCCGGGGGCTGTTTTGGGGTTTGACCACGCTGGGCACGGGGCCGTGGTGCTGCGGAGCCGCTTGAAAGCTCGGGGAACCAGGCAGCTTTGTCCCGCTCCCCTGGACTGACCTTCGGGAGCTGCCCGCGCTCCTTGCAGCCTCTCCGAGGATGCTCGACGGCGGAAAAGCTCCTGTTTTCCTCGGCTTTCAACCGGGAGGGGCCCGCCCCGCACCTCTTTGCACCTGTGGAGGATTTGGGGCGCCGGGCTGAGGCTCTGGAGGTTGCCAGGCTCTTCCCAATGGGATCGCCGGCTGTGGTTTCACGGTGTTTCGAGGGGAAACCGCAGATTTGAGTGAATCACCGTCGTTTCCCTTAAACGGAGCCGCACGAGCGGCCGGGAGTGGTCGGGAGTCGGGAACGGGGGTCGGGCTGCTCTGTGGCCCCCACCCCGCCCGTGCCGGGGTCTGCGAGGTGGGCGAGGGGCTCCGGCGGCTGCCGAGCCCTGTCCCGGCGTCACCGCGGGCACTGACTCACGCTGCCATCGCCACTTGTGCCGAGGAGAGGAAGAACCAGTCGGGACGGCCGCGCCGGGGGTGGCGAGCGACGCCGGGGTGGCTGAGCCTGGCGGGCCCCGGGCAGGGACAGCCCTGCGCCAGCACATCTGGGGGGTGACAGCTCCGGGAGCCGGGGGATGGCAGCTGGAGGGGGCGGCACAGCCGGGCAGGGCTGCGACAGCTGGATGTGGGGGTGCCACATCTATATGGGCTCACATCTGTGTGGGGTGGTCCTGAATCTGCACGGGGACTGTGGGCAGCTCACAGCTGGATGGAGCTCACAGCCGAATGGGGTCTCACAGCCGAATGGGGTCTCACAGCCGGATGGGGTCTCACAGCCAGATGGGGTCTCACAGCCGGATGGGGTCTCACAGCTGGATGGGGTCTCACAGCTGGACGGGGTCTCACAGCTGGACGGGGCTCACATCTGCACGGGGGTCCCTCGCTCTGGTGGGATTTGCCCCAGACTGTGGAGGGGTCACTGTGTGCTCAGGGGGTGTCCCTGAGCTCGGGGCCTGCCCTGCCCACCCGGGGCTGTCCCACCCCTCCGCGGAGGTGTCCCCCCGGCGCTCACCCTCTGTGTCCCCCCCAGGACGGCCAGGAGCTGACGGACGTGGAGCGGGCCATCGAGACGGTCATCAGCCAGTTCCACTGCTACGCCGTGAAGGGCCAGAAGGAGTACCTGACCCCCAACGAGATGCAGGAGCTGGTGGCGCAGAAGCTGCCCCACCTGGGCAAGGTGAGGGCAGGGGGAGCCGGGGGGGCTCGGGCTGCCGGCGAGACCCCCCAGCCCCATCACAGCGATGCTCTCTCCGCAGTGCGTGGGACCCCTGGAAGAGAAGATCGAATGCATGGGAGACCCTAACGAGGCCAAGCTGGAATTCGGAGAGTACTGGGACATGATGGGGGATGCGGCCAAGGGCTGCCGGAGGAAGTAGGAGGCAGTGAGGGACGGGAAGGCGCCCGAGGCCTCGGGCTCTGCTCCTGGAAGCGCGAGAGGCCCGGGGGATGCGCCCGGGAAAAGCAACGCCGCTCCCGCCGGGCCTCGTCTCCTCCCGGAGGAGGATTCCCCTCCCCGGCTCCATCCCTGCCCTCCTCGGCTCTCCTTCCCGTCAGGAACGCTCCCTTCCCACCCCAGCTCCGCTCCGTGCCGCGCCGGGGGGAGGTGGCACGGGGGTCCCGGAGCCACCTCTCTCCGTCCTTTGCTCCAGCACCTTCACCCCTGGGCTCGTCCCACCCGCGGCCCTGGACACCCTCGGGTGCAGCTCCCCAGCCCCGGAGTGTCACAGCGAGAGGGACTCGGCTCCTGTCCCCCCATCCCCCCTGGATGTGGGGCTCGCCCCCCCGGGCCTGTCCCCTGTCCCCCCATGGCACCTCCAGGGGCATCCCGGGCTCCGCCGTGGCCGTGGCGGGGCCTGGGAACCCTCCCTGCCCTCCCCCCGGCACAGGAATCGGGATTTTGGGGGGCTGCTCCGGGACGTGCTGCCCTCTCGGTGCTCCCCATCCCCAGGGATTCCGACCCTCGGCTCGGGGCTGAGGTGGGGGCGGGTTGGGATCAGCTTGGGCCACTTGTAACCATTTTTGTATAAATTAATAAAGGAAAACACTGGAAAAAAAAGTCAAATCAACCGGAATGGGATGACCTCGTTTGTTCTTGGGAGGAGAGGGGAGGTGGGGGGCGAGGGGAAGGGTCAGGGCTGCAGAAATTGGGGGCTGGAGCATCATTTTGGGATGTGCAGGGGATGCTGTGTGACCCCTGTGGCCATCCCAGGGCTCTCCACGTTCCCAATTCCCACTGTGGGGACCCTGCGGGGACAAGCTGAGCCAGGGTCCTGCTCCGGACAGGGCTTTGGTCTGGAGGGAGCTCAGGGGAGATCCCAAAATCCTGGGCTTGGAAAGACCCAAGGGCTGCGGGGCCGGGAGCGAGATCCCAACCGTGCCGGGAGAACGTGGGATTTGGGTGTAATTACGGCAAATTGGGAAAGAGTAAATAGCACCGAACTGTGCCTGCCATTGGCTCTGGCGCTGAGCGCAGGGAGAGTGAGGAAATGGGCCGGAGGACCCGGTTCGCCCACTTTTCCTCGGCCACCGGAGCCGTTCCTGCCGAGCTCCGGATCCTGTGGGCACCCTGGAAACGCAGTGGGGACCCTAAAAAGGAGTGTCCCAAAAAGGGAGAGGGCGTGGGCACCTCAGCAGCGCCTCGGTCACCTCGTGAGGGAGAAAACCAACCCCAAAGTGATCCCGAGCTCGGGAAAGGCGATAAGAGCCGGGGCTGGGCAGGGGACAGGGGACAGGTCCTGCCGGGCCGGCGGCAGCTCCGGCACCGCGGCTCGGCCACAGCCACCTCTGTCTGCTCTCACCTTGGGCTGGATTTCACAACGGGAATGACTATTTATTGTTCCTTCCTTGGAAATAAATACATGGAAATTAAGCAGAAAGGTGTGGCGTGCACTTAATTGGAGACAGGAAATGTGTCAGGTTGGGGTGATCGGGGGGAAAGGGGAGCCGCGCTCCCGAATCCTCTTCCCTGCGCCAGGCTGGGAATGTGCCCCGGGAGTGGGGACTGTTCCCGTCCCTGGTGTGACACTGAGGTGTCGGGAGGACAATTCCTGCAGCGTGAGCCACCCTGGATGAGTCTCTGGTGTACCCGGAACATTCTGGATGTGATAGGAACGGCTGCTGGGACAGCTGGTGCCCCTGGGTGAGGGCACAGCACCAGGACACCCATCCCGGAGGTCACCGCAGACCCCAAACCCAGCGCTTGGACCCTCGGGAAAGGCTCCCGTGGCGCGGAGCTCACCCACGGGACACCAAACACCTCCCGACCCTTCAGCTGGGGGAGCTGGACCAGGGGACCCGGGGCTCCGAAGGGCTGGGAACCATCCTGGGAAGAGCTGGGATGGTCCACGGCTGCTCCGAGCGCACGCACACGCCCTGGATGCCTTGTAAAAAGAAGGGCCTGGATGCGGTTGTGACATCTGCCAGCAGAGCAGAGCGATGAAAGGCCGTGATTCAGGCGTGAGCTGTTTGCCTGCAGGGTCCGGGAGGGATTCCCACCCTGCCGGGATGTTGCATCAACGCCACGACACCGGAGCATCTCGGCCCAGAACAGGTTTGCTTCCTCCCGACCGAGATTAGGAAGAGGCCGGGGGAGAGCCGGGATGACACGTTTTTTCCGGGACGGGAGTTCCAGAGGTGCTGGGAGCAGGTGGCTCCCGCCTGTAATAAATCACCTCCTACTTTGCATCCCGAGATCGGCCCTTCCCGATAAGGCCGCGATCTGATCTCGGCATCGAATCGCTCTGGGAGACACCAGGCCTACAATTTGCTGCGATGATTAATTATGGATGGGACTTTACCAGCCCCAGCTCCCCGCTGGGGAGAGCCTGACCCATCCCAGGGCTTTTCGAGATGTCCGAGTGCTGGACACGGCCCCGCTCGGAGCTCCAAACCTGTGTCAGCCCCTTCCGCCCCCCGAACGAGCGGTTCTGGCCCAAATAAAGGACATTCCCTGCCTTGCCGGGCAGATCGCGGTGCCTGGGGAGGGCTGGAGCGGGGCGGGTGCTGGGGATGGAGGAGTTGGGCTCTCGCGGGGATGGATGGATCTGCAAACCCTGGGATGGGGCTGGGATTCCGTCCCTGCTCCTCGCTGCTCGGGCCCAGGCTCCCTGCACCCGGCGGGGCCTTTCGGGGTGTCCCCAAACACGGCCCGGCCCCCCGAGCCGGGAACAGCCCCCGGGAAGGAGCTGCGGGCCCCTGCTCGCACCGACCCGTCCCGGTGTCGCAATCGCGGGGAGCCATTTCCCAGGTGAGCCCCAGTCTGGGAACGCCCTGGGAACGTCAGGGAGGGGTGGGAGCCTCCTTAAAAACCCGGCTGGGCCGGCGGGATGGGTGCGAGGTGACGAGAGAGCGGCGACTTCGGCTCCCGGGAGGTCACCGCGGCGACAGACGGACACAGCATGAGCCAGGTGAGGCTCCCGTGGGAATTCCCGGTCCATCGGGATGGGGGCCCGGCCCCGGGACCCTCGCGGTGAAGGTTTGGCTGGGAGCGGCCCCGGGATGTGCCGCTGCAGGTCGGAGTGGGGAAATTCCTGGAGTCCTTCGACAGCTCCGTGCGGGGGCTGGGCTGGAGGGACCTGCCGGGACCCCCGGGATGGGGCAGGATGTCCGGAACGGGATCGGGAGCACCCAGGGACCTTCCCTGCCTCTGGAGGGCTCGGCCGGGGGCTGCCAGCGAGCTCTGGCTCCTGGGAAAGGAGATTTGCCAGCGGGGATGGGCAGGGAGTGCTGGGGCCGTGTCCCGCCGTGTCCCCACTCTGGACACTGGTGACCAGCTGAGGAAGGACAGGGACACAGGGAAGAAGTGGTGGCACCGTGGGGGTGGGACAGGACCACCGGAGAGCCCCTCCTGCCCATCCCACCCAGCGGGGACTGGGTCTCACTGCGGTGCCAGTGTCCTCTTGTCCCATCGTGGCACCAGTGTCCTCTTGTCCCAGCATGGCACCACTGTCCCCGCGTGCCACTGTGGCACCAGTGTCCCCAGGTGCCACCCCGAGAGCGTCCCCGTGCCCCCGGCTGGCCCCGGGGCTGTGCCGTGAGTCAGCGGCGGAGCAGCAGCCGCGCTGCCCCGAGGATGGGCTGGGCGCTGGTGGCAGGGACTGGTGACACCGCCGTGGGGACCCGGGCGGGTGCAGGGGCTGCTTTGGGCCTGGCGCTGCCGAATTCCTTCAGTTCCTGGGCCGGGGTGGGGATGGCCGGAGCGGGAGTCCCCACGAGTGCTCCCATGGCCCTGCCAGCGCTGGGACAGCTCCAAAGCCACCCCGGGGCCAGAACCCTGAGCTGGGGACAGTCCCCGGCCCTGCGATGAGGGAGTGACCCTGGGCCATGGCACCGCAGGGACAGGGGTGGCTTGGAAGGGCACAGGGCCACGCCGAGGCACGTGGGGACAAGGACGGGAGCGCGGTGAGCGTGGGGCTGAGCCCGGTGTCACCACCCCAGCGTGCGACATCCTCGGCCTGGGGCTGGGCTGGGGAGGATCAGGGCGAGGACAAGGGACAGGAGCCAAGCACGGGGCACGGGGCAGGTCCTCCCTGCCCCAGAGAGCAGCCAGGCTGGGGACACCCTCCGGTGATGTCCCCAGAGCGGGGACAGTGCCGGGCCACCCCTCTGCGCTCCGTGCAGCCTACCCCGTTGGCCTCCTCCAAAATCCGCGTGGCCACCGCCGCTGTGGTGGTCACCGCTGTCCCCTGGGCTGCAGCAAACCAGTCCGGAGCACCGGGGACCGACTGACCCCAGCTCCCCCCGGCCCGGCCACCGAGCGGGCAGGAAAGAGCAAAGTCCGGCCAAGGTGACGCAGTTCCCGTCCCCTCCTCGCTGGGATGTGACGGGGACCATCCTGTCGGGCCCAGCCGCAGGAAGGAGCTTCCTGCGAGGACAGGAGGGACAGCCGGGGCACGGTGCGGGACCCTGGGCTGAGCTCGGGGGGCTCGATAGGCCGGGACCCTGTGCTGAGCTCGGGGGGCTCGGCAGGACGGGACCCTGGGTTTTGGGGGCCGGGCTGAGCTCGGGGGGGCTCGGCAGGACCCTGCGCTGAGCTCGGGGGGCTCGGCAGGACCCTGCGCTGAGCTCGGGGGGCTCGGCAGGACCCTGTGCTGAGCTCGGGGGGCTCGGCAGGAAGGGACCCTGCGCTGTGGGGGCCGAGCTGAGCTCGGGGGGCTCGGCAGGCCGGGACCTGCCCCAGTGCCGGGAGTTCCGCAGCCGTGAAGCAACAGGAGGGCCGGCAGGTAATTCCTGCCCCTGTGCTCCCTGTGCTCCCAGCCCCATTCCTCCCTAATGAGCCTGGGAACGGCGGCCGCGGCCCTGGCGCTGCTCAGCCCCGCGGCCCCGCTGCCATAATTACCGGCCCGGCCCGGCCCAGCGCGGGGGCGGCGGCCCCGGGGGGCGGGCGGGGCGGGGCGGGCGCAGGTGGCACCGAGGGGTTCTGGGCTTGGCGCAGGTGGCAGCGAGGATTTTGGGGGCGGTTCTGCACGAGGAGCGATGTGGGGACATGGGAGCCCCCCACGCCTGTCCTCGGGGATGGGTTTTGCCTGGCGGGGGTTGTGGAGACCCCCGGGCCGAGCCCGAGCGGTGGCTCCGGCGAGGGTTCCACCTGCCCCCCGTCCCCGCAGGCGGCGATGGCCCAGTGCACGGAGCTCGAGTGGGCCGTGCAGGTGCTGGTGAACAACTTCGACAAGTACTCGAGCCGCTGCTGCTGCTGCAAGAACCCGCGGCGCATCAGCAAGAAGGATTTCCGGAAGATGCTGAGCCGCGAGCTCAACCACATGCTGACGGTGAGCGCGGGGGCGGCGGGGCCGGGGTCCCCTCCTCACCTGCCCGGATCCCGCTCTTCACCTGCGGGGATCGCCCTCCTCACCTGCGAGGGCCGAGGTCCCCTCCTCACCTGTGGGGATCCCTCTCCTCACCTGCGGGTGTCTCACTCCTCACCTGCCGGGGTCCCCCTCCTCACCTGCCGGGATCCCTCTCCTCACCTGCGAGGGCCGGGATCCCCCTCCTCACCTGCGGGGATCCCCCTCCTCACCTGCGAGGATTCCCCTCCTCACCTGCCGGGGTCCCGCCGGGATCCCTCTCCTCACCTGTGGGGATCCCTCTCCTCACCTGTGGGGATCCCTCTCCTCACCTGCGGGGATCCCCCTCCTCACCTGAGGGGATCCCCCTCCTCACCTGCCGGGGTCCCCTCCTCACCTGCCGGGGTCCCGCTCCTCACCTGCGGGGCTGTCCCCTCCTCACCTCCGGGACTGTCCCCTCCTCACCTCCGGGGCTGTCCCCTCTTCACCTCCGGGACTGTCCCCTCCTCACCTGCGGGGCTGTCCCCTCCTCACCTGCGGGGCTGTCCCCTCCTCACCTGCGGGACTGTCCCCTCCTCACCTCCGGGACTGTCCCCTCCTCACCTCCGGGACTGTCCCCTCCTCACCTGCGGGGCTGTCCCCTCCCCACCTGCGGGGCTGTCCCCTCCTCACCTGCGGGGCTGTCCCCTCCTCACCTGTGGGGCTGTCCCCTCCTCACCTGTGGGGCTGTCCCCTCCTCACCTGCGGGGCTGTCCTCTCCTCACCTGTGGGGCTGTCCCCTCCTCACCTGTGGGGCTGTCCCCTCCTCACCTGCGGGGCTGTCCTCTCCTCACCTGCGGGGCTGTCCCCTCCTCACCTGCGGGGCTGTGCCCCCCCGGCCCCGCCCGGCCTGAGCGGCTCGGCTCCCCGCAGGACACCGGGAACCGCCGCGCGGCTGATAAGCTCATCTGCGACCTGGACGAGAACAAGGACGGGCGCATCAGCTTCGAGGAGTACTGGACCTTGATAGGAGGCATCGCCAGCCCCATCGCGCAGATCATCCGCCAGCAGGAGCAGAGTGTCAAACACACCAAGTAGCCGCTGCCCGACCCTCCTGGAGCCCCCTGCTCCTCCACGCCCCCGCTTTGTGCCCTCCCCGAGCCTCCGGGACCCCCCCAGGGCTCTGCCGAGCAGGATGGGGTCGGGCCGGGTGGGATTTGGGGTTTGGGATTTGGGATGCGAGGCCATGGCAGCCTCGGGGGTCTCCTGCTTGCCCCGCCCTCCTCTTCCGCACGGAGCAAAGGGAGAGGCTCTCCCTCCTGTGGGACAGGAATTGTGTCTGCGCTCAGCCCCCGCCGGCAGAAATCCCACCGCATCCGGCGCCCCTCTCCCCCCGGAGCTGCCCCTCGGAGCGGGGGGCTCTCCCGGGGCAGAGGCTGCTTTTCCCCTGCCCGAGCCGCTGAAGGCTCGGCCCTGCCCGGGGCTCGGCGAGCGGCGCGGTCCCGGCCGGGTGCCACCCCCGTGGTTATTTATTGCAGCAATAAAATTCGGAGGAGCAGCGCCTGTCGCTCGAGCTTTGCCTTTCCCGGTGCGCCGAGGGCGGGGGGGCTGCGGGAGGGGAGGGGGTCCGCTCCGCCCTGTCCCCGCCCCGCCCGCACGGCCACGCCTCGCCCGGGCCGGTGACAAGGCCAGCCCCGGAGCCACCGCGGGGTGTCAGCACACACCGCCAGCCCACCGCGCCCAGCCCTGCCCGGGGTGCGTTTGTCACACGGGGGTCCCTCCGTGTCCCCGGGGGGTCCCTCCATGTCCCCGAGGGGGTCCCTCCGTGTCCCCAGGGGAGTCCCTCTGTGTCCCCGGGGGGTCCCTCTGTGTCCCCGGGGGGGTCCCGGGCAGGGGGGGACCGCAGCCCCACATCCACAGCCCCCCGACCCCGCGGGGCACCCCAATTCCTGTCCTGCGTCCCTGCACATCGCAGACCCCCCACTCGGGATGGGGACAAAGCTCCGCGGGACCCCCGGGGACCCCCGGGCCGGGCAGGGCCGCACCCCCGGCGCTGGCAGGACGCCCGACCGGCAGCTCCGGCTCCTCCCGGGGATTTTCCGCCCCGAAGGGACTCGTCCGTGGCCCTGCGAGCACGGCGGGGACCCCGGCGAGCTCCGCTCCGAGGCACGGGGGTGGCGGCACCGTGGAACCGCGACCCCCGGCCCCGTCCAGCCCCCCGGCTCTGCCCCCCTGCGGGCCATGGGGGGTCCCGCCCGTCCCCCTGCCCCCGGAGCAGCCCCGGGGAAGCGCCGTGTCCCCGTGGGAGCGGGCGGGGCTGGGCCGCGCTGAGTCACGGCCGAGGAATCCCCGCGGGGCGAGGCTCGGCTGACTCAGGCCGAGGGGTGCGGGGCAGGGCTGGGCGCTGCTCCCGGAGATCTCCAGGGCTCGGGGTCTTTCCGGGAGGGACCCTCGGGCCGGGGGACCAACCCCCAGCGTCTCATTTTTAGATGCAGCAAAGGAAACAATTCCGAATATTTCCCCTCCTCGGGTCCCCTCCCGGCCCCGGGGGTGTGGGGGGCAGCGAAGGTCTCACTGCTCCCTCCAACTGTCCCCCCGTGTGTCCCCGTGTGCCCCGTGCGCCGAATTTGGGCTGTTCCCTTCCCCGCGAGGGTGGGACATGTCCCCAACCCCCCTGTCCTGCCTGGTGCCCACCCGTGCCACTGCCAGCGAGTGCCACCCTTGACCCCACGGTCACTCTGTGCCGAGGGAAACGCGCTCGGCTCAGCTCGTGGGTGCTGCTGCAGGGCCTGGGGACAAGGACAGCATGAGGAGCTGGCAGGGGGACAGGGAGGACTGGCAGGGGGACACGGAGGGAGGACTGGCAGGGGACATGGAGGACTGGCAGGGGACATGGAGGGAGGACTGGCAGGGGACACGGAGGACTGGCAGGGGACATGGTGGGAGGACTGGCAGGGGACAGGGAGGACTGGCAGGGGGACACGAAGGACTGGCAGGGGACACGAAGGACTGGCAGGGGACATGAAGGACTGGCAGGGGACATGGAGGGAGGTCTGGCAGGGGGACATGGAGGACTGGCAGGGGACAGGGAGGACTGGCAGGGGGACATGGAGGACTGGCAGGGGACAGGGAGGACTGGCAGGGGACACAGAGGACTGGCAGGGGGACACAGAGGGACTGGCAGGGGGACATGGAGGAGTGGCAGGGGACATGGAGGGAGGACTGGCAGGGGACAGGGAGGACTGGCAGGGGACACAGAGGACTGGCAGGGGGACACAGAAGGACTGGCAGGGGACAGGGAGGACTGGCAGGGGGACATGGAGGAGTGGCAGGGGACATGGAGGGAGGACTGGCAGGGGGACAGGGAGGACTGGCAGGGGGACACGGCGGGACTGGCAGGGGACACAGAGGACTGGCAGGGGGACACAGAAGGACTGGCAGGGGACAGGGAGGACTGGCAGGGGACAGGGAGGACTGGCAGGGGGACACGGCGGGACTGGCAGGGGACACAGAGGACTGGCAGGGGGACACAGAAGGACTGGCAGGGGACAGGGAGAACTGGCAGGGGACACGGAGGACTGGCAGGGGGACACGGAGGAGTGGCAGGGGACAGGGAAGACTGGCAGGGGGACACGGAGGACTGGCAGGGGGACACGGTCCTGCTGGGCCATGGAAAGCTCACTGCCATCGTGTCCCGTGGCTCAAATAAAGTCAGTGTCACCTCCCCAGCCCCAAATATTCGCCTGCATTGGGGTCACTGCGGTGGGAGAGCTCAGGACCACCCGCCCTGGGGGTATCGGGGACCCCTCGGGGATGGTTTAGGGGACCCTGGTGACCATCCCAGCGCCCCAGGGGTGCCCGGCCCCCCGCGCCTCGCTCTAATGGGATCACACAGCTCGTTAGGCAAAAATGGGGTGCGGGCGAAACCACGCGCCCGGAGCTGCTGGGAAAGCCTGGGGGTTCGGGGGGCAGCGCCGCCCCCGCCGGGCTATAAATGCCACCGAGCCGCGGCTCTGCACCCCGAGTCCTGCGGTGCCGATCTGCGCTGACCCGGTGAGTCCCTGCTCCCCTTCCCCCCAAAGCTCCTGCGCCCCAAAACCTCCCCGGGAGCTGCACGAACCCCGATCTGTGCCCCCAGGCTGCGATGGCGTGTCCCCTGGAGCAGGCGATGGCCGTGATGGTCACCACCTTCCACAAGTACTCGGGCAAGGAGGGCGACAAGTTCAAGCTGAGCAAGGCGGAGCTGAAGGAGCTGCTGAACAAGGAGCTGCCCATCTTCGGGAGCGTGAGTGGCCAGGGGACAGCCCCGGGCATCCCTCGGGGGTTGAGGGGCACGGGCGGACCAGCCCCGGGGCCAAGGGGGTCTCTGAAATCCCCCAAATGGAACCACGGAGACGTCGTGCTCTGGGAAAGCCCTGGGGAGGAGGAGGAGGAGGAGGAGGAGGAGGGAGGAGGCCTCGAGGAACTGAGTTGGAGCAGGCTCAGCCCAAAAGAAAATTTGGCTTTTTTTATACCCACAGAAATATTCTGTTTGGCAAAGGAAATCACGCTCCGATTTTAATTTTTTTTTCGTAATTTTTTTTTTTTTTTAACCCCCCACTTCCTTTTCTTGGCTTGTGGCTTCTAGTGGGTGGCGAAATTTTTTTCAGCCGAACTTTTCCACATCCGGGAGGCACTTTTGGGCGCTGCCCAGGTTGCCCGAGGCCAGAGGCAAAGGGAAAACCCTCCCGGAGGCAGAGGAGGGAAATGGGGCGGGATGGGGAGCCCCTCACCCCAAACCCTCTCCCCCCGGCAGAAACAAATGGACGAGGCCGAGTTCAAGCGGCTCATGAACGACCTGGACCACAACAAGGACAGCGAGGTGGATTTTAAGGAGTACGTTTGCTTCCTGGCCTGCGTCACCATGGGCTTCAACGAATTCTTCAAGGACGACCCCAGCAAGCAGCACCGCAGGAAGTGACACCCCCTCCGCCCCCGAGCCCACCCCAGCCCTGAGGGGCCTTCAATAAAAGCTTTTCCCCAATCCTGACTGTGCTCTGGAGGTTCTGTTCAGGCTTTCCCCAAATCCTGACTGTGCTCTGGAGGTTCTGTTCAGGCTCTCCCCAATCCCAGCTGTGCTCTGGAGGTTCTGTTCAGGCTCTCCCCAATCCCAGCTGTGCTCTGGAGGTTCTGTTCAGGCTTTCCCCAAATCCTGACTGTGCTCTGGAGGTTCTGTTCACGCTCTCCCCAATCCCAGCTGTGCTCTGGAGGTTCTGTTCAGGCTCTCCCCAATCCCAGCTGTGCTCTGGAGGTTCTGTTCAGGCTCTCCCCAATCCCAGCTGTGCTCTGGAGGTTCTGTTCAGGCTTTCCCCAAATCCTGACTGTGCTCTGGAGGTTCTGTTCAGGCTCTCCCCAATCCCAGCTGTGCTCTGGGGGTTCTGTTCAGGCTCTTCCCAGTCTGGAGGTTCTGTTCAGGCTCTCCCCAATCCCAGCTCTGCCCCAGGTTCTGTTCATATTTTCCCCAATCCTGACTGTGCTCTGGAGGTTCTGTTCATGTTTTCCCCAATCCTGACTGTGCTCTGGAGGTTCTGTTCAGGCTTTCCCCAATCCCAGCTGTGCCCCAGGTTCTGTTCAGGCTTTCCCCCAGTCCTGACTGTGCTCTGGGGGTTCTGTTCAGGCTTTCCCCCAGTCCTGACTGTGCTCTGGAGGTTCTGCCCAGGCTCTCCCCAAACCCAGCTGTGCTCTGGAGGTTCTGTTCAGGCTTTCCCCAGTCCTGACTGTGCTCTGGAGGTTCTGCCCAGGCTTTCCCCAACCCCGGGACTCTGTTGGCCGCAGGCATTGGGCTCAGAGTGACTCACGCCTTCCTCCAGCTCCGTGGGATTTTCCACGGGGCGGCTCAGCCCCGGCAAGAATTTTTTTGTTGAAGTCTGAGCAAAACAGCTCTTGGATGTCTCCCTCGAACGTCCCGGGCGGCTCGGGGAGGGCTCAGTGAGGGCTGGGTCAGAACAGGGGGGATTTGCTGAGCCCAGCGTGGGGGGCACGGGTGGGCTCGAGGCGCCCGGGGTGACACCTCAGGGTTGGGGGACACACAGCGATGGGAGGACACCACGTCTGGGCAGGCCCAAAAGTCAGAGCGTGTCCCCCGTGCCCACCTGGAGACCCTCAGTCCCTCGAGATGGGCGAGCAGAGCTCAGCCCAAGCCCCCCCGGTTCCGCACGGAGCTGTGGGGCCGCGGACGGACAGCGATTCCCGGGACACGCCAGCCCGGGACGGGGCTGGGATTTGGGATTCCTGGGGCTCCGGCAGCCCCCGGGACGGGGCTGGGATTCGGGAGCCACGGGGCAGCTCCGGGCAGGTCGGGGCTGGTTTGGGAAATCGCTGCGGCTGCTCTGTGGCTTCCCCGAGAAATAATCCCGGGTGGGAAACCCCCCACGAAATAGGGCAGAGCCCGCAGACCCCCGGCAGAGCCTGTCCGCCAGCCCCCAGGCCCACCCCAAAGCCCCCAGGTCCATCCCAAAGCCCCCAGGTCCATCCCAAGTCCTCCCCGAGGCTCCTCAGATCCTCCCCGAGCCCCCTCAGGTACTCCCCGAGGCCCCCCAGGTCCTCCCCGAGCCCCCTCAGGTCCTCCCCGAGCCCCCTCAGATCCTCCCCGAGCCCCCTCAGGTCCTCCCGAGGTTTCCCCTGTCCCTCCCCAGACCCTTTATAAAGAGCCCCGGAGCTTCTGCCCCTCCCAGGAATTCCTAATGGGGTGGCGAGGCTCAGCCTTGGGGTTTTCTTCTGCCAAAAAGTCAGAGCCCCCCGCCCTGGGGAGATGCCGAGCGGGGTTTGGGAGCGGCCCCATCCCCTGAAAATCGGAGCGACCGGAGCTTTGTCCCCTGTTTTTGTCACCCGGGTCCCCGCAGCGGCCGGGGGACACTCGGGGGCTCGGCCAGGCCTCGCCCCGCGGCTGGGGCTGGGCAGGGCTGGTTCGCGGCGCTCCCTCGGCTCCGGGACACGTGCCCGGGCCACGCAGCCACCGAAATAGCTCCGTTACACAACGGGCGTTGGGACGCGCCGCCCTCGCCGTTAGGAAACACAAATCGCTGCCAGGAGACTGAAAAACAGAAAAAAAACTCAGCACAACCGCGGCCCGACGCCACCCCCACGGCCAAACCCCGCCGGGCCCCGGACATCCCTCGGGATGGTGCCGGGACACTGCGGGCGGCACCGGCACCGGCACCGGCACCGGCACCGGCACCGGCACCGGGGCATCCCAGATCCCGAGGGATCCCCGTGGGCCAGGTGAATCCCAAATCCCGAGGGATTCTCCCGGGCCAGGTGAATCCCAAATCCCGAGGGTTTCTCCCGGGCCAAGTGAATCCCAAATCCCGAGGGTTTCTCCCGGGCCAGGTGAATCCCAAATCCGAGGGTTTCTCCCGGGCCAGGTGAATCCCAAATCCCAAATCCCGAGGGATCCTCCCGGGCCAGGTGAATCCCAAATCCCGAGGATCCTCCTGGGCCAGGCCGTTCCTGAACAGCCCCAGGGGCACATTTCGCTCTTCCCAATCCAAACCAGCCCCCTGGCAGCGCCGGGAGCGGGGCGGGGCAGGCCGGGGGGGCCGGGGCTGCTCCCAGGGTTTCCTTTCTCCTCCTTTTCTCCTTTTCCAGCCGTGTCCGGGCGGGCTCGGGACTGCCGGGTGTGTCCCAGGCGGGGCTATAAATGCCAGGGCCTGGCTCGGGCTCCCCTTCCGCCCTCCTCCGTTCCGTCTGAGCTCCCGGTGAGTTGGGTTTTCCCTCCGTTCCCTCTCCAGATGCTCTCCAGATGTTGCCCACGGCGCGGCTGCCCCACCCCACCGCGGGGTCCTCTGGCCGGGGGTCTCCCCGGGACGGAGCGGGAGGTTCCTGCTGCAGGTGCCCCCCCCGGAAATGTGGATTTCACTTGCGAGGGCTGGGAAAGCTCCCGAGCCTCTTCCCTGCCCGGCCTGGGCCGGAAGGGTGCGACCCCCCCCCGTTCTCCCTCTGTTCCGGAGGGTGGAATTCGGGAGGGAACGAACTCCACCCTGCCCGGGATGCGCTGGGGGCTGGGAGGGGCTGCAGGGAGTGCCTGCAGGTGCCAAAGCCCTCTGTCCCCTCCTCGTGTCCCCAGGCTGTCTGCTGTCCCCATGGCGTGTCCCCTGGAGCAGGCGCTGGCCGTGATGGTCGCCACCTTCCACAAGTACTCGGGCAAGGAGGGCGACAAGTACAAGCTGAGCAAGAGCGAGCTCAAGGAGATGCTCACCAAGGAGCTGCCCAGCTTCAGCGTGAGTGCCCATCCCGCGGGAAATCCCAAAATTCCGGGGCCAGCGCCGATTTTAACCCCCCCTTTCCCCCCGGGCAGAAACAAACCAGCGAGGCCAGCCTCCAGAAGCTCATGACCAACCTGGACCACAACAGCGACAACGAGGTGGACTTCCAGGAGTACGTGACCTTCCTGGCCTGCATGGCCATGATGTGCAACGAGTTCTTCCAGGACCTCCCGGACAAGATGCCGCGCAGGAAGTGAGGGCAGGGCCCTGCCGCCGCCCCGGGACCCTCCGGTGTCCTCCCCATGCCATTTCAATAAATTGATTTAAACAAAGCGTTTTGCCCGCGGGGCTCTCTGTCCCCGGGACCGGGGGTGGTGTCGCTCCGGGGACAATCCGGGAGCGCTCCAGGCTGGGTTGGCTCTGTCGCGGGGTCGGTGCTCCGTTCCCCGAGGGCTCCGAGCCCCCCCGGGCCGCTCCCGCAGCCACGCCGGGCTGAGTCAGCCGTGCCCGGCGCTCCCGGAGCCGCTCACATCCGCGAGGGGCGAGGCGCATCTCCCGCGGGGGTTAGCGAACAGCTCTGAGCCGGAAGCGCGACCCTCCCGCGGGGCAGGACCTGTCGCGATATCGCGGGACCCCTGTCCCTTCCCCACCCCGGTGCTGCGGGGTTCCGGCCGCGTTCCTGCCCGGGGTGCGGCTGTGCGGAGCCGCCACTTCCCGGTGCTCCGGGCCAGCCCTGCCGTGACCGCCGAGCCCATCCCTCCCCGGTTCCGCGCTCCGTTCCTCCCCGAGCCCATCCCGCCCCGGTTCCGCCGCTCGGTTCCTTCCCGAGCCCATCCCTCCCCGGCTCCACCGCTCCGTTCCTCCCCGAGCCCGTCCCGCCCCGGTTCCGCCGCTCCGTTCCGACCCCATCCCTCCCCGGCTCCACCGCTCCGTTCCGAGCCCATCCCTCCCCGGTTCCGCCGCTCGGTTCCTCCCCGAGCCCATCCCGCCCCGGTTCCGCCGCTCCGTTCCGAGCCCGTCCCGCCCCGGTTCCGCCGCTCCGTTCCGAGCCCATCCCTCTCCGGTTCCGCCGCTCGGTTCCTTCCCGAGCCCATCCCGCCCCGGTTCCGCCGCTCCGTTCCGAGCCCATCCCATCCCTCCCCGGTTCCGCCGCTCCGTTCCTCCCCGAGCCCCTTTGACACCCTGCGGGCTCCAGATGTGCGACACACCCCCTCCAGATGTGGGCGTGTCCCCCCTCCACCTCCATCCCTCAGCTCGGGGATGCTCCCAGAGGCACCGGAGATGCCTCGAAGGGCACCCGTGTCCCCTGCGCGGCCCACCCGTGTCCCCTGCGCGGCCCACGCGTGTCCCCTGCGCGGCCCACGCGTGTCCCCTTCCCGGGGAGGACGCGCCCGTCCCAAACCTGTCCCTTTGTGTCCCTCTTTGGCAATTTCGGGTTCTTCTGGCACCGGTTCCTCGCGCTCCGGGGTTCGGGGCTGGCACGGAGATGTTGCACCACCGCTGTCCTTCCCAATTCCCAAAAGTCTTAATGAGCAGCGCGCGGCCGGAGCTGGGTGGGGACTCCTCACGTCAGTTAGGGTTTTACAGCTCCTTCTGGGCGCCGGGAACACCTGGGGACATTGGGAACACTGGGAACACTGGGAACACCTAGGAGCACTGGGAACACTGGGAGCACTGGGAACACCTAGGAGCACTGGGAACACTGGGAGCACTGGGAACACCTAGGAGCACTGGGAACACTGGGAACACCGGGGGGGAGGTCCACGTGAGGCACTGGGAACACTGGGAACACTGGGAACACCTAGGAGCACTGGGAACACTGGGAACACTGGGAACACCTAGGAGCACTGGGAACACTGGGAACACCGCGGGGGGAGGTTCACGTGAGGCACTGGGAACACTGGGAACACTGGGAACACCTAGGAGCACTGGGAACACTGGGAGCACCGGGGGGGAGGTCCATGTGAGACACTGGGAGCACTGGGAACACCTGGGAACACTGGGAACACTGGGAACACTGTGGGGGGCTCCATGTGAGGCACTGGGAACATCTGGGAACACTGGGAACACCGGGGGGGCTCCACGTGAGGCACTGGGAACACTGGGAACACTGGGAACACCTAGGAACACTGGGAACACTGGGAACACTGTGGGGGGCTCCATATGAGGCACTGGGAACATCTGGGAACACTGGGAACACTGGGAACACTGTGGGGGGCTCCATGTGAGGCACTGGGAACATCTGGGAATACTGGGAACACTGGGAACACTGGGGGGCTCCAGGTGACACACCAGGAACACCTGGGAATACTGGGAACACTGGGGACACTGTGGGGGGGCTCCACGTGAGACACTGGGAACACTGGGAACACTGGGGACGCTCCAAGTGAGGCACTGGGAACACTGGGGGGCGTTCCACATGAGAAACTGGGAACACTGGGAACACTGGGGCATCTCCACCTGAGGCACTGGGAACACTGGGAACAATGGGAGTCTCCACCTGAGACACTGGGAACACTGGGGTGCCCCAGCATGGAGGGGACAGCTGGGAGGTGGCAGCATTTGCCAATGCCCTGGGCTGTCATCAGGCAGCAATTCCAGCTGCCGGGAAGTGCCACCGCCTGGGAGCAGAAGTGCCACCCCCTGGCACCACCTGGCAGAGCTCCAGCAGAAGTGTCACCCCCTGGCACCACCTGGCAGAGCTCCAACAGAAGTGTCACCCCCTGGCACCACCTGGCAGAGCTCCAGCAGAAGTGTCACCCCCTGGCACCACCTGGCAGAGCTCCAGCAGAAGTGTCACCCCTTGGCACCACCTGGCAGAGCTCCAGCAGAAGTGTCACCCCCTGGCACCACCTGGCAGAGCTCCAGCAGAAGTGTCACCCCTTGGCACCACCTGGCAGAGCTCCAGCCCACCTGCGTGCCCGGGTTTGTCCCCAGGACTGAGTCCCCGGAGCAGCGATTCAGGGGCGGTGGTCTCAGGGAGGGCTGGGATGTGCTGGCCATCCCTGGCACCTCTCCAGCAGCCAAATTCACCGAAAACATCCGTGATGAACCACGTGAGTGAAACCAGCGCCGTCCCACCCGAGACCCTCACCCACAGAAGTTCCTCTTCCATCATCACCATCAGGAACGGTCGGGAACAGCCCCCGTGCCATCACTGACCCCAAGCCGCCTCCTCACAAATGTCATTTTTGTGTTTCCTTGTTCTGCCTGACGAGTTTGGGGCTTCCCCTCCCTCGATCGCAGTTCCTGGAGCCGGGGCAGTGATCGGCACCAGGGCGTGCTGCTCCTCCTTGCACAATTCCCGCCGTGATTGCCCCGAAGGCACCCGGGGCTGGCCCGGATCGGGGAGGCTTTAAAAGGCTCCATCCCCACCTCAGCATCACTCGATCCTTCTGCTCCGCTCCTCCCGCGCGTCCTCCGCAGAGCCCACAACTCCTCCGAGGTGAGCAGAACCTTCCGTTCGGTGCTGGAAGCTCCGCCGGGATGAGCCGGGGAAGCGGCCGGTCCCTCTCGGGTCCCGTTTAACGTTGTGCTGTTTGTCCCCTCCCTGCAGGATGAAAACCGACCTGGAGCTGGCCCTGGAGTGTGCCGTCAACATCTACCACCAGTACGCGGTGCAGCGACCCATCGACGACTACCTGAGCAGGGCCGAGTTCACCAAGCTGCTCAAGGAGACGGCGCAGCCTTTCCTGAGGAACACGGTGCCGGTGAGACCCCAAGGCTGGGTGGGGAGGGACCGGGAGGGTCCTGTCATTGCGGGGACACTGGGTGGGGAGGGACCGGGAGGGTCCTGTCATTCCGGGGACACTGAGTGGGAAAGGACCTGGAGGATCCTGTCATTGTGGGGACGCTGAGTGGGGAGGGACCGGGAGGGTCCTGTCATTGCGGGGACGCTGAGTGGGAAAGGAGCGGGAGGGTCCTGTCATTGCGGGGACTCTGGGTGGGGAGGGACCGGGAGGGTCCTGTCATTGTGGGGACACTGAGTGGGAAAGGACCTGGAGGGTCCTGTCATTCCGGGGACGCTGGGCAGGGACATCTCCCACGGGATTGGGATGCTCAGAGCTCATCCAGCCCAGCCTTGGACACTTCAGGGATGAAGAGCCGAGTCTGGTGGGGTTCTTGGGGATGGGGGTGGCCAGGAGCTTCCCAAGGGGAGGGAGGGATTTTTGGGGCTCAGCCCCAGCTGTGGCCTGGCAGGGTGACCCCGGGCTGGGTGACCCCGAGTTTGGTGACCCCGGGCTGGGTGACCCCGAGCTGGGTGACCCCGAGCTGGGTGACCCCGAACTGACCCTGTCCCGTGTCTGTCCCCTCAGCCCAACACCAGCGCCGATGATTACATCAAGCAGCTCTTCACCAAAGCCGACGCCAACCGCGACGGTCGCCTCAAGTTCACCGAGTTCCTGACCACGCTGAGCCTCGTGGCCATCGATGCCCACAACAGGTCCCACGAGGGTGATGACCACGGCCATGACCACGGCCATGACCACGGGCACGGCCACGGGCACAGCCACCGCCACTGAACCTGGAGCCTGCCCCAGGGTGGCTGAGCCTTGTCACTCGGTGTCCCCAACAGCCTCAGCCCGCACCTGTAACCGAGCCTTTGTCACCTTCTTCTGCTTTGTGGCATTGCAATAAAATCTCTTCCTTTGAGCACCAAATCCATCTGCGTTCTGTGTCCTGGGGGCTCCGGGCAGGGGGAACACCTGGGCAGGGGGGACACCTGGGCAGGGGGGACACCTGGGCAAGGGGGGACACCTGGGCAGGAGGGGACACCTGGGCAGGGGGGGACACCTGGGCAGGAGGGGACACCTGGGCAGGGGGGAACACCTGGGCAGGAGGGGACACCTGGGCAGGGGGGACACCTGGGCAGCGGGGACACCTGGGCAGGAGGGGACACCTGGGCAGGGGGGGACACCTGGGCAGGGGGGAACACCTGGGCAGGAGGGGACACCTGGGCAGGGGGGGACACCTGGGCAGGAGGGGACACCTGGGCAGGAGGGGACACCTGGGCAGCGGGGACACCTGGGCAAGGGGGGACACCTGGGCAGGGGGGGACACCTGGGCAGGGGGGGACACCTGGGCAGGAGGGGACACCTGGGCAGCGGGGACACCTGGGCAGGAGGGGACACCTGGGCAGCGGGGACACCTGGGCAAGGGGGGACACCTGGGCAGGGGGGGACACCTGGGCAAGGGGGGACACCTGGGCAGGGGGGGACACCTGGGCAGGGGGGGACACCTGGGCAAGGGGGGACACCCGCCCAGTCCGTGCTCAAAGGCATCGGACCGGGAGGCAGTGGGAATGGGATGGGGGCACTGGGGATCTGCTCTGGGCACAGCGGGGGGCTCTGGGGGGCTTTGGGGGTCCCCACTGAGCAGCGCAGGTTGGGTGGGCTCCTGGAGGTGTCACATCCCAGTGTGACCCCAGTGTGACGCCAGTGTCACCCCAGAGCTCGGCACGAGGGTGGGGCAGCACCCTGTGAGACTGGGGGGCTCCTGGAGGTGTCACATCCCGGTGTGACTGACCCCAGTGTGATCCCAGGGTGACCCCAGTGCCACTCCAGTGTCACCTCAATGCCACCCCAGTGCCACCCCAGAGCTCGGCACGAGGGTGGGGCAGCACCCTGTGAATCTGGGGGGGCTCCTGGAGGTGTCACATCCCGGTGTGACCCCCAGTGTGACCCCAATGTGACCCCAGTGCCACCCCAGTGCCTTCCCAGAGCTCACAACGCAGGTGGGGCAGCACCCTGTGAATCTGGAGGGGCTCCTGGAGGTGTCACATCCCAGTGTGACCCCAGTGTGACGCCAGTGTCACCCCAGAGCTCGGCACGAGGGTGGGGCAGCACCCTGTGAGACTGGGGGGCTCCTGGAGGTGTCACATCCCGGTGTGACTGACCCCAGTGTGATCCCAGGGTGACCCCAGTGCCACTCCAGTGTCACCTCAATGCCACCCCAGTGCCACCCCAGAGCTCGGCACGAGGGTGGGGCAGCACCCTGTGAATCTGGGGGGGCTCCTGGAGGTGTCACATCCCAGTGTGACCCCAGTGCCACCCCAGTGCCACCGCAGAGCTCGGCAGGCAGAGGGAGGTGGCTCTGGGGGGCTCCTGGGGCTGCTCTGGAGCTTTCCCAGCCCTGCTGCCCCCAGTCCCTCTCGGGAGCAGCTCCCGGACATCCCGGGGGGGGGCACAACTGGGGGGTCCTTCCCCAGGGCTCTGCCAAGACCAGGCCCGGGAATTGGGGGTGTCACCTCCGGGAGGTGCCACATCCTGGGGGTGCCAAATCCCAAGGCTGCCACATTCTGGGGGTGCCTCATCATGGGGGTGCCACCTCCTGAGGGTGTCACCTCCCGGGGGTGCCACATCATGGGGGTGTCATATCATGGGGGTGCCACGTCCCAGGGTGTCACATCCCGGTGGTGTCACCTCCCGGGGGCTCCGGAGGGGCTGACACAGCTCAGGTCCATCCCGGGAGCTGCTCGGAGCAATGAGTCGAACATTTCCCGGTGAGGGGACGCGTCCCCTGTGTCACCACACCTCCGAAGGTCACCGCGGGCTCCCGGGGGCAGGAATGGGTGGGGAAGATCTCCTGGAGCCGCGGGTGAGGGGACACCGAGGGGGACACCCTCAGGCTCGGGAAACTCCGACATTTCCAACATCGGCCGAAACCAGGAACCTGTCCTGAGAGAAACCGGAGCGCTTTGGGGTGACACAGGGGACTCGGGAGGTGTCTCGGTGACACAGGACGTGAGTGACTTTGGGGAGCTGCCCTTGTCCCCCCCCCCGGCAGATGTCACTCACTGCCACCCTGGCAGCCCTTGTCCCCCCACCCCGGCAGATGTCACTCACTGCCACCCTGGCAGCCCTTGTCCCCCCCCCCTCCCCGGCAGATGTCACTCACTGCCACCCCAGCAGCCCTTGTCCCCCCCGGCAGATGTCACTCACTGCCACCCCGGCAGCCCTTGTCCCCCCTCCCCGGCAGATGTCACTCGCTGCCACCCCGCTGTCACTCGGGCATGGCTCCCTTGCAGGGATGTGCCTCCCCCGCCAGGTTTTTAGGGAAAATCCGGGAAAATTGGGAAAGATGAGGCGCGCGGGAGCCGCACAAGCAATTTGGATTTGGGATCGGTGACATTCCGCAAGGAGCGGGGCCGGGAAACAAAAGCAGCGAGAGGTGAGTCAGGGATACCGGAATGGGAGTCCTGCAACGCCCTGGGGACACGCAGGAGCATCCTCGAACAGGAATGGGCGCCCCTGGTGCGGCTGCTCCTTCCCTCTTCCTCGTCCCCATTGTCTGATTTTAAATCTCATTGTCTCCTCGTTCTTGTCCCCACGACGCAAGGTAGGTGACACAGAGGTGACAATTGCAAAACACGCGGTGGTTCCTGCGCCGCTTCAGCCAGAAAGGGTCCTGACCTTGGGTTTTCTCCTGGTTTTGTGCCCAGTTTCCTCCAGAAAATCTCTGGAGCGAGGGCTGAGGTCTGGTTCAAATAGAAAACAATGGAAAATATTGTGGAAAACAAGTTACAAAACGCGGATTCTGCGTTGTCTTGGGTGGTGTCCAACCAGTTGGGGCTGCAGAAAACAGATCCCATCGAGAAAACATCCAGGAAACAAAGTTATCCCTGTTTTTCTGCGGAACAGCCCAAAAACTCCTTCCTGCAGCAGAAGGAAAATGTGCAAATTTCTCGTCGCGTTGCAAAACTCCCGAAGTTTTGGCAACTTCTCCCAGAAGGGCCTTGCCCTCGATATTGAGGTGTGACAGCAAACCTGGGATTTTTCCCTCCCCTGAGCCCTGTCAGAGGTGATGGAGGGGACAAGGACAACATTTCCAAACCCGGTGGGTGCAACCAGGAACTGCGGTGAGGAATGAGCCCGGGAGGGGCTGCTCCCACCCGGCAATTTCCAGGTGCGGGAAATGTGAACTCAAGCCGGCGCTTGTGGCAGGTGTGTCAGCAGCTCTGATGAAAGAGGACCTCGGACAGGTATAAAAGGGCTGCTCCAGGCTCCCGGCTCACACCGAGGATCCGCTCCCTGCAAACGCTCCTCGAGACCGGGGTGAGTGGGACAGCGACGGTCCCTGCAGGGATGAGCAGTTTGGGGTCAGCCCAGGGTGATGGATTCTACTCAGGGAGGAGCGGGAGGTTGGTTTGGGCTGGAAAATGAGCATGAATTAATGGATTTTGGTGCCATCTTTGGTGGCGGCACCGCTGATTCCGTGCCCCTGCCCCAAACCCCTCGCTGGCGGTGCCACCCTGGCCTGGCCCTGCCTCGGACGAGGCTCCAGGCACAGCTCCGGCTGATTTCGGCTCCTCTCACATCTCCGAGCTCTGTCCCCAGTTCCTGCAGATCCCTCCGGAGCTCAGCCATGTCCGCCAGCACCCACAGCCACACCGGGAGCCGGCAGTTCCCCGGGAACTGCACCCTGGAGAAGGCCCTGCAGACCGTGGTGGATGTTTTCCACCGCTACAGCATCCGCCAGGGCGAGATCGACCTCCTCAGCCTCAAAGACTTCCAGACGCTGCTGAAGGAGCAGGCGCCGTCCTTCCTGAAGGCCTGCGTGAGTGACGGGGGTGATCCCGGAGGGAATCGGGAGGGGAACGGGGAATGAATGGGGAATGGGAAGTGGGGAATGGGAAATGGGGAATGAATGGGGAGTGGGGAATGAATGGGGAGTGGGGAATGGGGAATGAATGGGGAAATGGGGAGTGGGGAATGAATGGGGAGCGGGGAATGAATGGGGAATGGGAAGTGGGAAATGGGGATTGGGGAATGAATGGGGAATAAATGGGGAATAAATGGGGAATGGGGAGTGGGGAATGAATGGGAAATGGGGAATGGGGAGTGGGGAGTGGGGAGTGGGGAGTGGGGAGTGGGGAATGAATGGGGAATGGGGAATGGGGAATGAATGGGGAGTGGGGAATGAATGGGGAGTGGGGAATGGGGAATGTGGAATGGGAAATAGGGAGTGGGGAATGAATGGGGAATGGGAAGTGGGAAATGGGGATTGGGGAATGAATGGGGAATAAATGGGGAATAAATGGGGAATGGGGAGTGGGGAATGAATGGGAAATGGGGAATGGGGAGTGGGGAGTGGGGAGTGGGGAGTGGGGAGTGGGGAATGGGAATGGGGAGTGGAATGGGGAACGGGGGATGAACAGGGAATGGGGAATGAGAATGAGGAGTGGGGAATGGCCCCACCACGTCTGTGGGCCAGGGAGGGGATTTGGAGCAGACCCGGTTTGGGGTCACCCGTGCTGTTCCTCCTGCCGTGGGGCAGCCACAGAGGTTTGGGACAAAGTCCTGTCCCCTCTGGGGCTAAGGGGAGGGTCAGGACATCCTGCAGCTCCCAAGCCCTTCCCGGGGCAGGGAAGGACCCACCGGCTCGGCCTCCAGGGCGGTGTTGGAGCTGGGGCAGGGATGTGACCCCGGCGCTGTCCCCAACTCCAGGACAGGAACCAGGCTGGCTACTTGGACAAGCTGTTCCAAGAGACTGACCTGAACAAGGACAGCGAGCTGAGCTTCGAGGAGTTCACCACCGTGCTGTCCAAGCTGGCCGACGACGCCCACCGGATCAGCCACGGCTCCGACCGCTGCGGGCCGGACCGGGACTGAGCCAGGACACGGCACCATGGAAAACGGGAGAGGGAAGCTTTAGGAATTGGGCTCTGGCTGCTCTCGGCCTGCTCGGAACAGCTCCACGCATGTGACAATAAAAGCATCGCTTAAAACTCTCTGAGCCTTTGCCATCTCTGAATCCATCCCGGGGGTGGGGATGGGGACACTGTGGGGTCACCCCGGAGTGACAAACTGCTGCTCCTTGTCCCCACATCAGCCGCTCTCCTGCCCTAAAAGTGTTTGGGAAGAGTTTTGTTGCTCCGGCCTCGGGGTGTCCCTGCAGGGCCTCGGGCACAGCCAGGCCGGGCACTCCCAGCAGATCGGGGTGGAGTGACCCCGGCCCAGGTGGCCCTGGGGACAGCAGGACAGGGAGGGTCCCCTGCACGGACACCTGACCAGGGTGGTGTCCCCGTGACCCTCAGCACTGCCCTGGGGACACAGCTGGACAGGGACAGTCCCCTGCACGGACACCTGACCAGGGTGGTGTTCCTGTGACCCTCAGCACTGCTGTGGTCACCTCCAGAGCCACCAGGGTGGTGTCCCCGTGACCCTCAGCACTGCTGTGGTCACCTCCAGAGCCACCAGGGTGATGTCCCTGTGACCTCAGCACTGCCCCGGTCACCTGCACTGACCACTGGGGGCTCATCCCTGGCTCCAGCCCCTGTCCCATCCCCTGTGACCTGTTCTTGTCCCCCCCCACCTCCAGGGTGACAAAAGTGACCCAGGGAGATTTCCTGAAGTTGCACCAAAGCCCTGCAATGCCGCGGCCGGTGCCGGACACGCCGTTGTGAAATGTCCCCGGTGTCCCCAGATGTTCCTGTTGTGAAAGCAGAGCACCTCCACCCGCGGGGGCTGGGGGCTGGGGGGCTGCAGGGAACAGAATCACAGAACCCTGGGGTCATTCCAGTTGGGAAAACCCTCCAAAATTGAGTCCAATCTCCGCCTGGTCACTGTTGCTGGTAGCTCGTAGCAATCAGGCAGTCAGCACACGCAAGGTGACGAACAAGGCAAAATTTATTTACAATTCTTTCTTTATATAGGCGTTAATAGTCTGACAATTATTGGTGGACAGTTTTCCACGCCCGAAGAGGATTGGCTGGAGCCCTACAGCATCCAGGACCCAAACAAAGATTAGAAAAGCACAAGAATTCGGCTTATCTCTATTCCCCACGAGAAAGAAGAGAAAAACTTTTAGAATTGTGCATCCACAAGTCACCCAGAACAATGTCCAGTGCTCCTCGGACACGTCCAGGGATGGCGACTCCAAACCTCCCCGAGCCCCATCCAGAGCCTGACCCTCTTTTCCACCAGGAAATTCCTCCTGGAGGAGCAGGTGGACACCAGAGCTGCAGCTCCTCGAATGGAGGTGTCCTCTGGCAGCTCCTCCGGAGCTCCTGAATCGCCCCAGGGGGTCATTCCAGTTGGGAAAGATCTCCAAGATCGAGTCCAATCTCCACCTGGTCACCCAGACCAATGTCCAGTGGACACCTCCAGGGATGGCCACTCCAAACCTCCCCAAGCCCCTTCCAGAGCCTGACCCTCCTTTCCACCAGGAAATTCCTCCTGGAGGAAAGTCCACCTCTCCTCAGGTGGACACCAGAGCTGCAGCTCCTCCGGAGCTCCCCAAGCCACCCCAGGCCTGTCTGGAGCCCTTCGTGTCCGAGACCAACCCGGGCAGGTTCCACCAACCCCGAGCGCGGTGCTGAGTCAGCAGGCAGCTCATTTTAACGAGGGAACACCGGAAAATCTCGTTTTGCCCCCAAACTTGGCAGCTCTGAGCGGCTGGGCCGAGAAACGCCGAGAAACAACAGCAGCCAAAGCCACAAAAGTGAAAAAAAAAAAAAAATAAAAATAAATGCACCTTTCAGCCACACCTGGGGTGGGGAGAAGCCACCCCTGGCATAGGTGGAGCTGACACGGAGCTCCTGGAGCTGTGCCAGGCTGGGAACACGCCCGGATCGTCTTTCATGGAGAGCTGGTGGCTGCAGGCAGGGGACGGTCCCTCGGTGCCACCCCTGTCCCCGTGCCACACGGGCGGTCCCGGCCACGCTGCCAGCGTGGGGTGGCACCTGGGTGGCACTCCGGGTGGCACTCGGACCTCCGGCCTGGCGAGAGTGGTCAGAGGTTGGATTTGGAGGTTCTGGAGATCTTTTCCAACCTCGGGGACACCGGGATACCCCAGGGGTGGGGACACTGCGGGGACAATCAGGGCAGGGGAGGTGCCGTGGGTGCTTTCCAAAAACACCTCTGGGGAGGAGGAAAATGGGGGAACAGGGAAGGATCCCGAGGGAACGGGAAGGAGAAATTGGGGCAGGGAATGATCCCAAGGGAATGGGAAGGAGGGAAATGGAGAATAGGGAAGGATCGGAAGGGAATGGGAAGGAGGAGAAATGAGGGAACAGGGGAAATGGGGGGACAGGGAAGGATCCCGAGGGAATGGGAAGGAGGAGAAATGGGACAGGGAAGGATCCGAAGGGAATGGGAAGGAGGGAAAAGGGGACAGGGAAGGATCCCGAGGGAATGGGAAGGAGGAGAAATGGGGGAACAGGGGAAATGGGGGGACAGGGAAGGATCCCGAGGGAATAGGAAGGAGAAATTGGGGCAGGGAATGATCCCAAGGGAATGGGAAGGAGGGAAATGGAGAATAGGGAAGGATCCGAAGGGAATGGGAAGGAGGAAAAAGGGAACAGGGAATGATCCCGAGGGAATGGGAAGGAGGAAAATGGGGGAACAGGGAAGGATCCCGAGGGAATGGGAAGGAGGAAAATGGGGTCAGGGAAGGATCCGAAGGGAATGGGAAGGAGGGAAAAGGGAACAGGGAAGGATCCCGAGGGAATGGCTTTTCCCTGGAGCTGGTGCAGAATCGCAGCCCCACCCAGGTGAGGGGACAGGGCCACCCCACGAGCTGTGACACCCCCGTCTTGCGGGAAAAGCCACAGAGACCTTTTGGGGAACTCCTGGGGGGCCTTGAGCAACGCCAGGGGTGGCAGGGGACGGGAACGGGATGGGACGGGGACATTTCACAACGGCCACGCTGGGCTATAAGAGACCCCGCGGTGGCACCGGCCCCGCGCCAGCCCAGGGGACCTCGGCACGGGGACAAGATGAGCAAGGCAAGTCCAGAGGGCGGTGGAGGTCTCCGTGCTCTTTTCCAGGTCATCGGAGCTCTGAGGACCCTCAGGGATCTTCTGTTCATCTCAGCATCAGTTCCTGGCAGAGTAAAACCTTCTCCACTGGGGCTTGTCCCACCAGGAGAGGTTTTCTCCTGGAAGAGGTTCCTGGACACCAAAGAGACTCCTGGACGTCACATCTCAGTCTCTGAATATCTCCAGAGGGTTTTTGGGGTGTTATCACCTGTTCTGTGTCTCTCCAGAGGGTTTTTGGGGTGTTATCACCTGTTCTGTGTCTCTCCAGAGGGTTTTTGGGGTGTTATCACCTGTTCTGTGTCTCTCAGAGGGTTTTTGGGGTGTTATCACCTGTTCTGTGTCTCTCAGAGGGTTTTTGGGGTGTTATCACCTGTTCTGTGTCTCTCAGAGGGTTTTGGGGTGTTATCACCTGTTCTGTGTCTCTCCAGAGGGTTTTAGGGTGTTATCACCTGTTCTGTGTCTCTCCAGAGGGTTTTTGGGGTGTTATCACCTGTTCTGTGTCTCTCCAGAGGGTTTTTGGGGTGTTATCACCTGTTCTGTGTCTCTCAGAGGGTTTTGGGGTGTTATCACCTGTTCTGTGTCTCTCAGAGGGTTTTTGGGGTGTTATCACCTGTTCTGTGTCTCTCCAGAGGGTTTTTGGGGTGTGACCACCTCCTCTGGTTGTTTTATCAGCAGTGCCAGGCTCAGAAAATTCCCATTTTGGGGGGAAATGAGCTCCCAGCGTCCCTCGGTCTCCTTGGAGAAAACTCCAGCAGCTCCAGTTCGCCCCCAAAAGGACCCCTGACCCCCCCCGGCTGTGTCCCAGCCCCGGTGAGGCCCGACTGGGCTGTCCCATGGCTCCTGACCCCGTTTGGTGTGGCCCTTTCTCTCCCAGGTCTCGCAGATCCAGGAGCCTCTGTCGGAGCTGGAGAAGGCCATGGACGTCATCATCGACGTGTTCCACCAGTACTCGCGGCGGGAGGGGAA
This sequence comes from Acanthornis magna, assembly GCA_036785705.1. NCBI lineage: Eukaryota > Metazoa > Chordata > Aves > Passeriformes > Acanthizidae > Acanthornis > Acanthornis magna. The sequence continues at coordinate 161,148 of JAWUZG010000775.1, forward strand.
CAGGGACACCCTGACCAAGAGGGAGCTCAAGCTGCTCATCGATAAGCAGCTGGCGAATTACCTCAAGGTGAGGGGACCTGGGCTGGGCTTCTCCACACGGGGCCTGGAGATCTGCGGGGTTTGGATATCTCCAGGGTTTGGGTTCTCCCCACCTGGAGATCTCGGGGGTTTGGGTTCAGCCCACCTGGAGATCTCCAGGGTCTGGATATGTCCATGGTTTGGATATCTCCAGGGTTTGGATATCTCCAGTGTTTGGATATCTTCAGGGTTTGGACATCTCCAGGGTTTGGAGATCTCCAGGGTCTGGATATCGCCAGGGTTTGGATATCTCCAGGGTTTGGAGATCTCCAGGGTTTGGGGATCTCCAGGGTTTGGATATCTCCAAGGTTTGGATATCTCCAGTGTTTGGGGATCTCTGGGGTTTGGATATCTCCAGTGTTTGGATATCTCCAGTGTTCGGGGATCTCCAGGGTTTGGGGATCTCCAGGGTTTGGAGATCTCCGGGGTTTGGATATCTCCAGGGTTTGGATATCTCCAGGGTTTGGATATCTCCAGGGTTTGGGGATCTCCAGGGTTTGGGGATCTCCAGGGTTTGGATATCTCCAGGGTTTGGATATCTCCAGGGTTTGGGGATCTCCAGGGTTTGGATATCGCCAGGGTTTGGGGATCTCCGGGGTTTGGATATCTCCAGGGTTTGGGGATCTCCGGGGTCTGGACTCTCCCCCTTCCCACTCTGCTCTCCTGCCCCACCGCCCCATTCCAACCACTCCCCACGAAGGAAACCCTCCCAGCTCAGGTGAACTGCAGCCCCTCATCGCCTTCCCTGCCAAACCCAGGCTCACGTTGCCCAAATTCTCCTTTTCCCCCCACGAACCACACCAGAAACATCTCCCCCAAATTCCGTTTTATTTGGACCTCACTTCCCTAAGGCCGAGGGGAAGTTTTTCCCACCCGGGGGGGACTTTGCCCTCACCTCGTCCCCTCGTCCCTCGCAGCATGTGAAGAACAAGACCACCATCGACCAGATCATGAAGGACCTGGACGTGAACAAGGACGCGCAGCTGAGCTTCGGGGAGGTGATGCTGCTTGTCACCCGCGTCACCTGCGCCACCCACGAGCACCTGCACGAGGTGGAGGACCAGCAGCACCAGCACCAGCACCAGCACCACCACTGAGGCCCCGGGCGGGGCTGCAGCCTCCCCTCCGGGGGATCTCGGAGCTCGGAAAAGGCTCCAAAGCTGAACCCAAAATCGAACCGCCCCTCCCTGATCCCTCCCTCCTTTCCTTTTTCCCAACGCGATGGTTTCGCTGCCAAATAAAGATTTGCCGAAGCTCTCCCGTGGCTTTTCCGGGGTTTTTCTGTCTCCCTGGACCAGGCAAACCCTCCCTGGGATAGGCTGCAGATTCCCGGGGGTGCGGTGGGAGTTTGGGGTTCGCTGCAGCAGCTGCTCACGGCTCTCGTGATGTGCTCAGGGGTTGGGAAAACACTCGAATTTGACAGATCTTTGCATTGCCAACTGGGAAAAAACCCCAAATTTTGTCCTGGAAATACTCCGCAATGTCCTCGGCCTGAGTTAGGGTGGTGGGCAGGAGCTGGGAGGAAGGACGGAGAGGGATGAGCAGTATTTTCTGCAGGAAAACCCTTTTTAGGACATTTTCGCTCTGCAGATTGGGGTGGACATGTTAGGTTTTGGGCCGCTGCGTTCTGTGTGGACGAGAACAGGAAAGAACCCCAATTCCTCACCCAGAGCACCCCAAATTTGCACCGAAAAGGCTCATTTGTTAATAATCACCTTCTTTTCAGAGGGAAAGGGGGGCTGGAGTCACCGCCAGAGCTGCTGGGCAGCCTCCCCTGATTTCCAAACCCTTTTGGGGGCAGGAAAAGGACCGGTGGTGATTTCCCAAGGCCCTGAAATCACTCTGCTCTGGGAAGGAACCTTCCAGAAGCTTCCCCAAAGCAGCGGAGCTGAAGCAAGACCCCCCCCGAGTTAACACAAGACGAGTTTGCTTCACCCCCAGGTTGCCTCAGCTTCCTTCGGAGCCACTCCCGACACCCGAAATGTTCAATTCCTGCTCACGAGGGGACACGGGGGCAGGTCCTGCACCCCAAAAGGGTCAGAGCCCTCTGCTGCACAGCTTTGGGGTCTCCGGAGCAGGAAAAGCCCCCACGTCCCACGGGGAGAGGAGGGGGCTCGGGGCCACCGCCCTGCAGGACAGAGCTTCACTGGGAGCGAGGGACAGGCCGGGCTTGGGACATGGATTTGGGGACATGGAACGAGGGACAGGCCGGGTTTGGGGACATGGATTTGGGGACATGGAACGAGGGACAGGCCGGGTTTGGGGACATGGATTTGGGGACATGGAACGAGGGACAGGCCGGGCTTGGGACATGGATTTGGGGACATGGAACGAGGGACAGGCCGGGTTTGGGGACACGGATTTGGGGACATGGGACGAGGGACAGGCCGGGTTTGGGGACACGGAATGGGGGACACGTCGGGTTTGGGGACACGGAACAAGGGACACGCCCACAGATGTCCCCAGACCCACAGAGATCCTCTCATCCCAACCAGAGCTCCCAAAAAGCCGTGTAGGGTACCCCCAAGGCACTCCGGGGTGCCCTGAGGGGTCTGTTTGGGGACAGGGGACACCAACCGGGAAGGGGTCAGCCCCCTCCGCTCCCAGGAGGATTCCCCGTCCCTGGAGCTGTCCGGGGAAGGGCTGGCAGTGTCACTCGCTGCACTGAGGTGACAAGGTGGCGATGGGCTCGGTGATCGCGGAGGTTTCCAGCCTAAAACCTTCCGGGATGCCGAGCCGAGCCCCGGGCTCCTGCTGCCACCTGGTGGGATGCGACACCGCGGCGATGCGACACTCGGAGAGGCCACCCCGTCCTGCCTGGGCTGCCCAGGGACGCTGCGCCCACCCCGATCCCGGGGCCAGCCCCTCCCCGGACCCCAGGGCTGCGATAAATCAGATTATTCGGATTTCTGTGTCGCCATCACAGCCCGGATTCCCGGATTCCCTCCCTTTTCCAACATCCCAAACTCCTCTCTCCTCGTCCTGTCCCTCCCGAAGATTCCCGAGGTGGCCCTGGTGGCTCCTCACCCCTGAGCCCTCCCAGAGCTCGGGAGGTCGTGCCTGCAGGGCTGGCGTGACACGGGGAGTGTCCCCAAAACCTTTGGGGACCTTGGGGCTCATTCTCGGGGCCGCCGCTGCGGTGGGGTGGGACCTGGGGAGTGGTGGGGCCGGAGCCACCCCCCAAAACTGCACCCAGAGCACAGCAGAGCCGGGCTGGGGACACGGCGGGGACACGCTGGGGACAGGGACGCGGTGGCAGCGGCTGGAGGGAGCAGCTGGCGGCAGGAACTGGCTCCGGGTGACTCAGAGCAATTTTCTCTGATTCCCTCATTCCGTGCGGACGGCGTTAATTGGGGCCGAGGGAGGAGGGAGGAGACTGCAGGTGCCATTCCTGTGTCCTGCTGTCCGCCCCCGCCAGGGCTTCCTGTGGCTCCGGTCACCCACGGTCACCCACGGTCATCCCTCGGTCACCCTCGGTCACCCTCGGTCACCCACGGTCACCCATGGTCATCCCTTGGTCACCCCTCGGTCACCCACGGTCATCCCTCGGTCACCCCTCGGTCACCCCTCGGTCACCCACGGTCACCCATGGTCACCCACGGTCACCCATGGTCAACCCATGGTCACCCCATGGTCACCCATGGTCACCAATGGTCACCCTTGGTCACCCACGGTCATCCCTTGGTCACCCATGGCCACCCACGGTCATCTACCGTCATCCACAGTCACCCATGGTCACCCCATGGTCACCCACGGGTCCCAGAGGACCCTCTGGGTCCTGCAGGGACTCGCTGCCTCCTGCCTCGCCCTGCCGGGGAAGGAGAGTTCCTCTCCAGCCCGTGGCCTGCGCCTGCGGTGGCCCTGGGGACGTGGGTGGCTCCTCAGCCCCTCCTGCCCCAGCCACGCCGCCCCAGCTCTGCCGCGGAGATGCCGAGCGAGATCTCGGCCCTATCGGCAGATCTTGGGCCGGAGCCGAGCGCTGATGAAAGCTGGCACGCCCTGGGGAGCGGAGAGGGCCCCTGAGAGCCTTGGAGAGGGGAGAGAGCTCCTCAGAACCTTGGAGAGAGCCCCTCAGAGCCCTGGGGAGCAAAGAGAGCCCCTCAGAGCCCTGGGGAGCAAAGAGAGCTCCTCAGAGCCCTGGGGAGCAGAGAGAGCTCCTCACAGCCCTGGGGAGCAGAGAGGGCTCCTCAGAGCCCTGGGGAGCAGAGAGAGCTCCTCACAGCCCTGGGGAGCAGAGAGGGCTCCTCAGAGCCCTGGGGAGGGCTCCTCACAGCCCCGGGGAGCAGAGAGGGCTCCTCACAGCCCCGGGGAGGGCTCCTCACAGCCCCGGGGAGGGCTCCTCACAGCCCTGGAGCCCAGCACGGCTGGAACTCCTCGGGGACCACACAGGGAACAGCCCCAGGGCCAAAGGGTTTGGGCTGGGAGCAGCCTCGGCCCTGAGTGGGGTCTATCCCGGAGTGCTGAGGATGGAGCCCAGCCTGGCCCTGGACACGGCTCTGTCAGGGCTGGAGCCCAGCCTGGCCCTAGAGCTCAGCCTGGCCCTGGACATGGCTCCATCAGGGCTGGAGCCCAGCCTGGCCCTGGTTCCATCGGGTCAGGATCCCATCCCAGCCCTGGACATGGCTCCATCGGGGTGGGATCTCAGCCTGGCCCCAAGTTCTCCATCAGGCCTGAAGCTCAGGGCTGAGCCCTGTCCCTGTCCCTGTTCCAGTCCCTGTCCCTGTCCCTGTCCCTGTCCCTGTCCCTGTCCCTGTTCCAGTCCCTGTCCCTGTCCCTGTCCCTGTCCCTGTTCCAGTCCCTGTCCCAGTCCCTGTCCCTGTCCCATCAGGATGTGTAAGGAGTGACCCTCCCGTGGGAGGGAGCTCATTGCCCCCTTGGCCACCTGGGTGTCTCTGGGTGTCCCTGGGTGTCCCTGGGTGTCCCTGGGTGTCCCCGGCTGTCCCCACAGTGCCACCACGGCCCCACCAGCCCGGGGCTCTGGTCCCCTCTTGCTGAAGGAGCCCCAATTCTGCTGCTGCTGCCCGAGCTGGGCCGAGGTGGGCCCAGGGGCAGCTCAGTGCTGTGGGACAGCCTCAAAATAAGATTAAACCCCTTTTCCTGCAGGATTTTTTCTGGTCTATGTTTTTTTTCTGGTCTAGGATTTTTTCTGGTCCATTTTTTTAAACTTCACCCAGGAACTCATGAATCACTTCGTAAAGCAAAAAACCAACCAAACATTGAGGGGATGTTCAGGGCAGAGTTTTACCCAAGAAAGGGAACCTCTGGCTGGGAATTTTGGGATCCAGGGCGGTGCAAACCGCGTGTCCCTGACCTACATAACATCTGCAGGTGTGCTGTAAACATCTCCGAGGAGCAGCCTAATGAGGGAGGCTCCCTGGGAAGAGGCAGCCAGAGAACAGGACTGACCGGAAGGAATCCTCTCCCTCCTCCCACTCCCGGAGCTGCTCCCACCAGTCCCATCGCGGCCCTGGCTGCTGCAGGTGAGGCTCCGCCGGTTCTTTTCGGGTTCGAAATGAGATTTTGTGCTCTCGGGGTTTGGTTTGGAACTGGTCTTGCCCGGCAGGGCTCGGCTCTGGAGGCACCGGGATGGGATGAACTCCCGGGCAGGGGTTTGGACACACTTTCCTCATCTTCAGGAGCTGATTCATTCACGCCACGAGTGCCTGGGATGGCTACAGGAAACACCTTCCCTTTAATTTAACCCGGGGAAGTGGAGAAATGAAGGGAATTAGGGTGAAAGTCCTCAGAGAAGCCAGGGAAAGGAAAAGTTCTTTTCACCTCTGGTAAAATAAAATGCAGGAAGGCTGAAGCCGATTGGGATGTTTGGGATGGAACGGGGATTTTCCTGCCAGGGGCTGTGCCCTCAGGTTCCGCTCCTCCGCAGGACAGGAGCCATGTCCAGGCTCATCAAAGCCATCACCGACATGATGCAGAGCTCGCAGGGCAACGCCGGCAAGGGCAGGAAATCCGAGTCCTTCCGAAGGAGCGAGTTCAAGAAGCTGATCCAGCAGGAGTTCGCTCCTGTCAAGGTGACAGCAGGGGGACAGGACGGTGGGAAAGGCGCTGGGGGATGTGTGGGGCAGCCGGGGGTGATGAGGATCGGCAACACCCGCGTTTGGGACGGGGTCTCTCCGACCTTTGATTTTCCGGGGGTTTGTGCTGCAAAGCTCTGTGCCCCGTCCCGGTCCCGGTGTCCCTTTTCCCGCAGAGTGTGTCAGGGACAGATCCGGGGGCGATGCCAGGCTCTGTGCCCCGTCCCGGTCCCGGTGTCCCTTTTCCCGCAGAGTGTGTCAGGGACAGATCCAGGGGCGATGCCAGGCTCTGTGCCCTGTCCCTGTCCCGGTGTCCCTGTCCCTTTCCCCGCGGGGAATGGCAGGGACAGGTCCAGGGGCGATGCCAGGCTCTGTGCCCTGTCCCTGTGCCGGTGTCCCTGTCCCTTTCCCCGCAGGGTGTGGCAGAGACAGATCCAGGGGCGATGCCAGGCTCTGTGCCCCGTCCCGGTGTCCCTGTCCCTTTTCCCGCAGAGTGTGGCAGAGACAGATCCAGGGGCGATGCCAGGCTCTGTGCCCTGTCCCTGTCCCCCTGTCCCTTTCCCCGGGGGGAATGGCAGGGACAGATCCGGGGGCGATGCCAGGCTCTGTGCCCTGTCCCTGTGCCGGTGTCCCTTTCCCCGCAGAGTGTGGCAGAGACAGATCCAGGGGCGATGCCAGGCTCTGTGCCCCGTCCCGGTGTCCCTGTCCCTTTTCCCGCAGAGTGTGGCAGGGACAGATCCAGGGGCGATGCCAGGCTCTGTGCCCTGTCCCTGTCCCCCTGTCCCTTTCCCCGGGGGGAATGGCAGGGACAGATCCGGGGGCGATGCCAGGCTCTGTGCCCCGTCCAGGTCCCCCTGTCCCTTTTCCCGCGGGGAATGGCAGGGACAGATGCCAGGCTCTGCCCCCCTGGCACCGCGATTTGGGCACCGGACCGGGGGGTCCCAGCTCCCCTCGGGCGGGGCTGAAGGACTCCTGTCCCCACAGAGGTCCCCGAGCAGCAGGGACCGACCCACGCTGCGGCCCTCGGAGCCGGACACGGAGCCCATCAACGCCGAGAGGGGACCTGCCAAGCCCTGCGTCTACTGAGGGGACTCTGCTGCTCCTGGGCAGGTGAGGGACAGCCCGGGGGGCTCGGGGACAGGTGAGGGACAGCCCGGGGGGCTCAGGGACAGCCCGGGGGCTCAGGGACAGGTGAGGGACAGCCCGGGGGGCTCAGGGACAGCTCAGGGACAGCCCGGGGGGCTCGGGGACAGGTGAGGGACAGCCCGGGGGGCTCAGGGACAGCCCGGGGGGCTCGGGGACAGGTGAGGGACAGCCCGGGGGGCTCAGGGACAGCCTGGGGAGCTCAGGGACAGGTGAGGGACAGCCCGGGGGGCTCAGGGACAGCTCCGGGACAGCCTGGGGAGCTCAGGGACAGGTGAGGGACAGCTCGGGGAGCTCGGGGACAGCCTGGGGACCTCCGGGATACCTTGGGGAGCTCGGGGACAGCTCAGGGACAACTTGGGGAGCTCAGGGACAGCGCAGGGAGCTCCGGGACAGCTCCGGGACAGCTCCGGGACAGCTCCGGGACAACTCCGGGAGCTCAGGGACAGCCCGGGAAGCTCAGGGACAGCCCAGGGGGCACCCACAGCTCCGGGACACCTCCTTAGGTGGGGACAGAGCCACCCCGGGCGCGGTGTCACCCCGAGGGGACGAGGCTCCACCTTTGTGTTCATCCCCGTGAGCCCAGTCCGTGGGGAAGGCTGGGCTGGAGCAGGAGCTGAGCTCTGGGGGCAGTTTAATCAGCTCCAATTAGATTTGCACTAATTAAATTATTGGGCAATAATCACTGAAAGCAGAGGGGGCTGCAGGGAGGGACTCGACTCCAGCAGGGTTTTGGGGTGGCCGTGGCGAACAGCCCCCGTGGGTTTTGCTCCTTTCCGCAGGATCCCTGCATCGCTCCGCGGGCACGGCCCTGCTGGCATCTCCTTCCAGGCCTTCCCTGCTCCTCCGGGCCATGCACGTCCTGGAGGAGAGAAGACCATGCCCAGCCGCACCGATTCACCTCCGTGAGGCACACACAGCCCCAGGTCCCCTTTGGTCCCAGCGCTGTCTCCTTGGGGTGCTCTGAAAACGCAGCTTTGAAGGGTGGGGGGGCACGGATTTTCTCTTTTCTCCCCACGAAAAGCAGCGGCTGAAATCTCAACCCCCTCAGCCCCGCTATGAATGGGGAGAAAGTGAGAAAATCCCTTTTTAATGGGGCTGGGCTGAGCGGGGTAATTACCTGACTCAGCCCGGACAGCAATAACGAATCCAGAGCGGCAATTCCTCGGGGAAAATTAAAGGTTTACTGCTGGGAGCTCATGTCCCGCTCGTTTGGAGTCAGCAGCAAAATTCCCACGGGTTTTTGGGGGGTGGACACGCCAAAAATGTCCCTCCCATCCTTCAGCTCCGGCCCGGCTGAGGGGACCCAGCCATGCCTTTCGCGGAGATGTTCCTGCGCTGTAAATACTCCAAAGGCATTTTTTCCTGGCTCGATTCTCTCCTTCTCCCTTGAACGGTTGTAGGACCACAAAAACCCAATAAAAACCGCGCGACCTGGAGCCTGTGTGGATTTCAGGAGCCTCCCGAGGCAGGAGGGGGCTCTGAGCTGTGCTTGGGAAGCCCTGGGGGCTCTGGGGGCTCCTCTGGGGGCTGTGGGATCCACCAGGACCCACCGCGGCGCGGGGAGAGGTTTTTGGGTTTTCCCCAGAGCTGGGATCTGTCCCCAGCTGAGGGAGGAGAATCCCGGTGATCCCCCGGGAATGATCCCCCGCGAATGATCCCCCGGGAACGATCCCTCAGGAATGATCCCCCGGGAATGATCCCCTGGGAATGATCCCCCGGGAACGATCCCTCGGGAATGACCCCCCGGCAATGATCCCCCGGGAATGATCTCCTGGGAATGATCTCCTGGGAATGATCCCCCGGGAATGATCCCCTGGGAATGATCACCCGGGAACGATCCCTCGGGAATGACCCCCCGGGAATGATCTGCAGGGAATGATCCGCAGGGAATGATCCCCCGGGAACGATCCCCTGGGAATGATCTCCTGGGAATGATCCCCCGGGAATGATCCCCCGGGAACGATCCACGGTGGCAGTGCCCGGGGTGTCCCAAGGGCTCAGGGCAAAACCAGCTCCGGCACAAGCCACAGCCTTCCGGGGGCACGGAACACAAGGATGAGAAGCTCGGGATCAGCGATCTCAGAGTCTTTTCCGACCTCGTTGATCCTGAGGTTCTGAGTGCAAGGAGACGCCAACACGAGAGGGATTTTGGGAATGTCACTCTTTATTGGGATCCGCACGGGGCCAAAGCCCAGCCCGGGGCAGCAGGGAAGCCCCAGCCAGGGAATTCCCAGGGAACGGCAGCTCCGGAGGGCACCGGAGAGGCTCGGGAAGCTCTGGGCAGGTGGCAGGGAGCCGGTCCCGGTGTGGCCTGTGCCGCTGGAGCGGGGCCAGCGCGTGGGCCCTGCTGTCACTTCATCTTCTGCTGTGGCATCTGCGGCACCTGCTGCTGCTGCTGCTGCTGCTGGCCCTGCCGCTGCGGCTTGCCGTGGCAGCCGGAGCCCCCGGAGCTGTGACAGCCACCGCCCCCAGAGCTGTGACAGCCCCCGGAGCTGCCCCCGGAGCTGTGACAGCCCCCGGAGCTGCCCCCGGAGCTGTGACAGCCGCCACCCCCGGAGCTGTGACAGCCCCCGGAGCTCTGGAGCTGCTGCCGGTGGCACTGGTCCTTCTCCTGGCGGGAGCACATGGTCCTGTGTTGGGTGACCTGTGGGGACAGAGGAGCCCTGAGCGGCTGCTGGAGTCCCAGCACCCCGAAGGTCCCCGTGCCACCATTGTCCCCGTGCCACCATTGTCCCCGTCCCACCATACCGGGGTCCCTGCGCCTGCCCTGCTCTCACAGCGCTGCTGTGCAGGATCCCAGAGCTCCTTCCCGGGATCTGGAGCAGATCCCTGTGTCCACCATGGAGGATTCCATGAGCTAATCCATCATCAGCCACGGGACAGGTCCTGACCTCCCTCCCTGCATCCCAAACCCCACGAGCATCCTGACTCCAGCCCCAGATCCACATCCCAACCCCAGCCCCAGATCCACATCCTGACCCCAGACCCACATCCTGACCCCAGATCCACATCCCAGCCCCAAATCCATATCTCGACCCCAGCCCCAGATGCACATCCCAGCCCCAGATGCACATCCCAGCCCCAGATCCGCATCCTGACCCCAGCCCCAGATCCACATCCTGACCCCAGCCCCAGATCCACATCCCAGCCCCAGATCCACATCCCAGCCCCAGCCCCAGATCCACATCCTGACCCCAGCCCCAGATCCCCACCCCAGCCCCAGCCCCAACTCCGCATCTTCCGCCGGGAAATGATTCCCAAAGAAGGAAAATCCACCTGTGCTGCCGGGGTTACCTGAGCGCGAGGCGAGAGCGGGAGCAGGGAGTGCGGACCGCGGGGTCGGAGCACTTTTATAAAGGTGTCCCTCCGTTTTCCCGGAAATGAGCCAGCCCCGTGTCACTGGATCTGCTCATCCAACACCCAACTCCCGACCGACCGCCCTGTGTTTACACCTCCCGCCTGACTCACTGCCGATGGATATCAGTCCGTTTTTATCTGTTTCCTGTGCCACATCAGCTGCTAATTGCCAGCCTCGCCTGCGTCCAGCGGAAAACCCGTGGGTGCCTGGCTGTCCAAGGGTTCATCTCCTGCAGCCTCGCTTGGCGAAATCAAGCCCAGGTTTAATTACAGCCCCTTCTCCTGGAGCTTAATCCCTGCTCTGATAAAGCCAGGAATAATCCCGGGAAAAACAGGGGAAAGTGGCTGCGTCTTCTCCATGAGATGGAAGAGCTGCCACAGTCACGGGGACAACAGGACGAGGGCAAAATCCTCCTGGAATTCCTCTGGAGAAGGAAGTGTTGGCAGAGAGAAATGCCCTGGGAGCTGTTGGAGGGAGCAGGGAACAGGAGCAGGGCTCGGACTGTTCGACCTGAAACCCAACATCGTTTTCCAGGCACATCAATGGATTTAAGGAACAAAATTCTGCTCCTTCCTGCTTGAGCTGAAACCCAGCGTCATTTTCCAGACACATCAATGAATTTGAGGACCAAAATTCAGCTCTTTCCTGCTTGAGCTGAAACCCAGCGTTGTTTTCCAGACACATCAATGATTTGAGCACTGAAAATCAGCTCCTTCCTGCTTGAGCTGAAACCCAGCGTCGTTTTCCAGACACGTCAATGGAATTGAGGACCAAAATTCAGCTCCTTCCCGCTTTTCCCGGGAGCTGCCAGGCGCCTTCAGACAAACCCCTCGGGAAGGTGCCGAGCTGGCCCCGGGGTGGCTGTGTCCTGCATTTTCCATTTGGTTGGAAAAGACCTCTGAGATCATCCAGGCCAACCTGAAATGAGTCCCACTTTGGGCCGAGGGGGACTGCTCCTGTTCCCCCTGCAGCCTCTGAGTGTCACCGGTCCTGCGTCACGTCCCCAAACTGTTCCCCTGAAGCCTCTGAGTGTCCCCAAACTGTTCCCCCTGCAGCCTCTGAGTGTCTGCCCCATGTCCCCATGTCCCCAAACTGTTCCTCCTGCAGCCTCTGAGTGTCTGCCCCATGTCCCCATGTCCCCAAACTGTTCCTCCTGCAGCCTCTGAGTGTCTGCCCCATGTCCCCAAACTGTTCCCCCTGTGGCCTCTGAGTGTCACTGGCCCTGCCCCATGTCCCCAAACTGTTCCCCCTGCAGCCTCTGAGTGTCTGCCCCATGTCCCCAAACTGTTCCCCCTGTGGCCTCTGAGTGTCACTGGCCCTGCCCCATGTCCCCAAACTGTTCCCCCTGCAGCCTCTGAGTGTCACTGGCCCTGCCCCATGTCCCCAAACTGTTCCCCCTGAAGCCTCTGAGTGTCTGCCCCATGTCCCCAAACTGTTCCTCCTGCAGCCTCTGAGTGTCACCAGCCCTGCCCCACGTCCCCAAACTGTTCCCCCTGCAGCCTCTGAGTGTCACCGGCCCTGCCCCACGTCCCCAAACTGTTCCTCCTGCAGCCTCTGAGTGTCTGCCCCATGTCCCCACGTCCCCAAACTGTTCTCCCTGCAGACTCTGAGTGTCACCAGCCCTGCCCCACGTCCCCAAACTGTTCCTCCTGCAGCCTCTGAGCTGTGCCGTCTCAGCCGCGGTGGAAAGCACAAAACACATCAAAAGGGAAGCACGGGAGCCTCCGTCCCTTTTTCATTGTGGTTGCAGGGAAAAGAAATTACTTTTAACAGCAAAATCCTCAGGGGCAAAGGGAAGGAACCTCAGAACTTGAGATGAATCATCACTGCCAGGGTTTCCTCGAGCTGAGCGGGGCTGGCAGCTGAGCGGGGCTGGCAGCCGGGCACGGGCACGGGCACGGCTGTGCCCCCCGGGAGGAAAACCTCCCAGCCCCGAGCCCCTTCCCGGGCAGCCTCCCCGGCTCGGGAGAACAACGATGAGGAGTGTAAGGAGACGCCAACAAGAGAGGGATTTTGGGAATGTCACTCTTTATTGGGATCCGCACGGGGCCAAAGCCCAGCCCGGGGCAGCAGGGAAGCCCCAGCCAGGGAATTCCCGGGGAACGGCGGCTCCGGAGGGCAGCGGAGAGGCTCGGGGAGCTCTGGGCAGGTGGCAGGGAGCCGGTCCCGGTGTGGCCTGTGCCGCTGGAGCGGGGCCAGCGCGTGGGCCCTGCTGTCACTTCATCTTCTGCTGCGGCATCTGCGGCACCTGCTGCTGCTGCTGCTGCTGCTGCTGGCCCTGCCGCTGCGGCTTGCCGTGGCAGCCGGAGCCCCCGGAGCTGTGACAGCCACCGCCCCCAGAGCTGTGACAGCCCCCGGAGCTGCCCCCGGAGCTGTGACAGCCCCCGGAGCTGCCCCCGGAGCTGTGACAGCCGCCACCCCCTGAGCTGTGACAGCCCCCGGAGCTCTGGAGCTGCTGCCGGTGGCACTGATCCTTCTCCTGGCGGGAGCACATGGTCCTGTGTTGGGTGACCTGTGGGGACAGAGGAGCCGTCAGGAGCTTTTCGTTCCTGCTCCTGCCCTTCCTTGTTCCAGCCCCGGCCAGCTCCCATGGTTGTGCTCAAAGCTGGCCCCGGATCCTTTCCCCCGCGGGATTGTCCCACCGAAGGCACTGGGGACATCCAGGCCACGCCTGGCACTGCACAGCAGAGCCATCCTGAGCCAACGCCCCAAAATCCAAACCCCAATCTCTGCTCCCTCTGACCCCCCGCGCTCCCGCCGCACCTCCCAGCCCCCTCAGAACAACGGGGCTCCAACCCCACCCACCCCCCGAGGGTTTCAGAGCCCCCCAGCTCTCACCTGAGCTACTGGTGCAGGAAGAGACGAGCAGGGAATGAGATGGAATGAGAAGGAATGAGAGGGAATGAGGCTTTATACCCTCTCAGCACACCCCACCTGGAACAGAAGCCCCTCCCTGTCCCACAGCTCTGCCCGTTCATTTAATTCGCCCATGCCTTTTTAAATTTTTTTTTTTTTTGCCTGCCCATTCCTCGGGCTCCTGGGGTGACTCACCTGATCTGCACTGGGATTGCCTCTCCCTATAGGTCACCTTTCCTGCGCCACAGAAATTTAATTGCCGGGCTGGGGGAGTGGCGTGGGTGGCCCTGGTTTCCCCAGGTCACGGTTGGTGTTGGTCACACCCGCGGAGTGCTTTGGGTTCAGGGGGAAATGATGTCTCATCCTTAAATCACAACGCCCTCCCAGAATGTCCTGGGGTTCTCCAGGCCTTCAGCCCCCCTGGAAATGAAATGGGTCTGAAGTGCCCAGAACAGCTTTGGGGAGGGGGAAAACCTTTCCTCGGTGAGAATTCCCTCCGTGCTGGGCACTGGCCAGGGGAATGTCCAGGGCTGTGTCCAGGGCTGGACCCTCAGGGCAGGAGGGGCTGGAGCAGCAAGAGAAGGGTCTGGAGAATCCTGAGGGAGCTGGGGGGTCTCGGCCTGGAGAAAAGGGGTATCTGGGGGACCTTTGGGATCTGAACAGCTCCTGACAGGAGGTTCAGGTTGGAACCAGGAGGAATCTCTTCCGTGGAAGGTCAGGCCCTGGCAGGGGCTGCCCAGGGAGGTTTGGAGTGCCCATCCCTGGAAGTGTCCAGTGTCCATCCCTGGAGGTGTCCAATGCCCATCCCTGGAAGTGTCCAATGTCCATCCCTGGAGGTGTCCAATGCCCATCCCTGGAAGTGTCCAATGTCCATCCCTAGAGGTGTCCAGTGTCCATCCCTGGAGGTGCCCAATGTCCATCCCTGGAGGTGTCCAATGTCCATCCCTGGAGGTGTCCAGTGCCCATCCCTGGAGGTGTCCAATGCCCATCCCTGGAGGTGTCCAATGTCCATCCCTGGAGGTGTCCAATGTCCATCCCTGGAGGTGTCCAATGTCCATCCCTGGAGGTGTCCAGTGTCCATGCCTGGACGTGGCCCTCAGTGCTCTGGGCTGGGGACAAGGTGGGCATCGGGCACTCCAAGCTTGGAGTCGATGGACTCGGAGGGCTTTTCCAACCCCAGGGACTCTGGGATTTGACTGGAATCACTTCTGGCTCGTTCCTTTTAGAACAGGTCGGAACACGGTGGGGCGATGAGGAAACTCCCAGGTTTCCTGCCGCTGCCAGCGGGACCACAGGCAGCTGGAATTCTTATTTTTGGAAGGGAGAAGCCCTGCCCTGGATCCAGAATTAGCAAGTGTTTAATGATGCGGTTGACTCTCAGCCCGGGAATAATTCCGTGGTTTTATCCCAGGTGAGCTCCGGGGCTGCCACGTGCCGGAGAAGGGATCCCCCGGGATCCCTCGGTCGCACACGGTGCTGCCATTTTGGGGACTGACAGACCCCAAAGACTTTCTCCAGAGCTGTAGGAACATCCTTTTGGGGTTTTCCCTGATCCCCAATTAGCTCCTAATTGGCCAGCGAATCCCAATGCAATTCCGACGGATGCGTGGCCCCACACGGAGAGCTCCTGACAGGCAATAATTTGGGCTACTCCCTGTACCTTTCTGCTGCGTGGGCCGGGAATTCTTTAGGACCACGGAGCTTGTTTGGCCCTTTTCTGTCACTGCTTTTGGAGGACATTTCAATCATTGAACAGGAAGCAAATAAAGGTTGAAAGCCGGATTTTCCCATCTGGGAGATGCTGTGGTTTTGTCAGTGCGAAAAGGCTTGGAAAACTGGGTGGAAAATATTCCCCTTCCTCCGAGATCTCCTGCCTTTGTCCAAGTGGGTTAAGGTTTTTTGGTGACCGCAGGGAGACAGAGGCTGAGCGCTTCCTCCGATCCCAAACCCATCCGCGTCTGCTGGTGCCCAAATATGGAAGGTTTTTGGGAACAGTGGGAGGACAGGGCAGGTGAAGGAACCAGGTGAGCCACCCGGAGCTTCTTCTGCATTGCTAAATTCTGTCACGGGCAAGTTGCTCTGGGTTTGGTCGCTGCTCTCTAATTGGGTTTTGTTCTGGCCTCAGCAGAAATGCGGTCAATAATCTCCGGGAAAAAAAAGACTCGAAGGAATTTCGGGCTGTTGGCATCGCCCCGTGTTCAGTCCCTCGTGTTTTAATTGCTCTGAGTTCGTTAACAACGGGCACCTCTACGTTTTGTGGTTGGCCACCTCAACGTGCCCTGGAAATTCGGTTTGGGATGGGGGACTCGGGGCAAATTCCAGAGTGGGACAAGGAGCCCTTGGGAGCCATCTGTGCTCCGAAAACAGGGAGGCAGCTGTGCCTGCACCCTTTTCAGCAATGCCAGAAATTTCTCATCCTCCTGACGCACTCGAGAACAATCTTATCGGGGTAACATCCATTTCATGAATGGCAATACCGGAGCAATAAATTACCCAATTCGTTTTAATTACAAGTTGAGAAGAAATTCAACGGCTCGTTGTGTAACGATCGAGCAACGCCCCTGGCACGACCCAGAGCTCTGGCAGGGCTGGGCATGGCATTTCTAGAAAGGCTGGCACAGGGAGATACCTCCCCCAGGGACGGTGTTTTGGGCCAAAATGGCAAAAAAAGGGCATTCTTTGTCTGCAGAGCTCTTTGGCTCAAAACCTCTCCCAAATTGTGGATTGTAGTGGTTCAAAAGCTCTCCCAAACTCTGGATTGGGGTGGTTTGAAACCTCTCAGAAATTCTGGATTGCAATGGTTCAAAACTTCTGCCAAACTCTGGATTGTGGTGGTTTGAAACTTCCCCCAAACTCTGGATTGGGGTGGCTCAAAACCTCTCCCAAACTCTGGATTGCGGTGGCTTGAAACTTCTCCTAAACTCTGGACTGTGGTGGCTCAAATGCAGTCACAGACTGATCCAGACAAAACTGTGCCAGCATGAACACAGAGTTTATTTCAGCACCCACAGAGAAGCTCGGGGGAGGTCACAGGACTCCCCAGGGGAGGGGAAGGACACATTTTCCTTGGGAATTGGGAGGGACACGCAAAGCTTCCCGAACTCGGCACAAGGTCCGGGACATTCCCGCGGATCACCTGCAGGTGACAGGGCGATCACTTCATCTTCGTGACACTTGGTAGATTTGCTGCTGGCACTCCTGCGGATGTCCATGGCAACCGGATCCGCCGCTGCCATGGCAACCGGATCCACCGCTGCTGCCATGGCAACCGGATCCACCGCTGTTGCCGTGGCAACCAGATCCACCGCTGCTGCCGTGGCAACCGGATCCGCTGCTCCTGCCACATCCGGATCCACCGCTGCTGCCATGGCATCCGGATCCACCGCTGCTGCCATGGCAACCGGATCCACTGCTGCTGCCATGGCAACCGGATCCACCGCTGCTGCCATGGCAACCAGATCCGCTGCTCCTGCCGCATCCGGATCCACCGCTGCTGCCATGGCAGCCGGATCCGCTGCGGTGGCAGGAGGACTGCTCCTGCTGGTGGCACTGGTCCTTGTCCTGGCGGGAGCACATGGCTGCAGACCTGCAGGGAGAACATCCCTGAGTGGAGGCAGTGACCAGGGGTTCTGGGAGTGTCCAAGGCCGGGCTGGAGCGGCCTGGGACGGTGGGAGGTGTCCCTGCCCATGGGGACAACCCAGCCCCTTCCATGATTCCATAATTCTGTGATTCTAAGCCAAGTTCTTGAAGAGGAGTCCCCACAGCGCACCTGTCCCCGGTGGCCCCTTGGGATGAGCCTTTCTCTTGTACGTCAGACAGAAGTGACAAGAGAAGAGCTGGACGGGTTCCAGGGGAAGCCCTGCAGAGCCCTCGGCCACCCGAGCCAGGAATTCTCATGTTCTCCCGCTTGGCAGAAGAGCTGAGATGGAGAGAGGACGTGGCAGAGAAGTGCCCGAGAGCTCAGGATGGAGGAGAAGCTGGAGAGCACAAAATTCGGATGGATCTGGACTCACCTGGGTCAGAAGGAGCTCGGGAGGAGACGCTGAGGAGCGAAGAGGATGAGGAGAAATGGGGAGCGAGGGCTTTTATAGCCCGGCCCGGCTTCTCCCCCGGAAACTCGATGGGGCCCCACTGCGGGGCCCTGATTGCTCAGCACCCCGAGCGCTTCGCTAATTGGGAGCTTTTGCTCTGCTGTTTTGACTCACAAAGCAGATCGATATCCCAACGTTCCTCCTGTTACTCCATAAAAATGTTAATTGCCCACCACGCCTGGCCCGGCCGGGGCACAGGGACGGGGAGGGCTCGGGGTTGTTCGGTGGCCCTTGGCCCTTACCTGTTCCTTGTGCCTGAACCTGAACGGGGAAGGGACAGACGTTAGAGGGTGGGATTGTGGCATCGTGAGGTTGTGGGGTTGTAAAGGCAACCCAAAAATAAAAGGGAAAGAGAACAAAAAAGGCCAGGGTGGTGCGTAGTAAAAATGAACGTATTTGGACAGGGAGGACTTCAAAGAAAAACCAAAAATTCTGAGTAAAACCAGCATAAAAATCAACTAATAGAAGGGTTGGGATTTTTTAAGCCAGTCCTTTCTTTACTCAAAGGTTTTTAACCCAAACAAAAGGAATTTAAATCTCCGTAGGTCGTGGAGAGCATCCAGATAGGAGCAGGGGGACATTGGGATCCGCATCTTTAACGCTCTGCTTTGGGGGAAAAAGTCTCTTTCTGCCCATGGAGAGCTCCAGGCCTGATCTCCTGCAGGACTCTAGAGGCCACTGTGGTATTAAAAATAGCCTGGACTGAATGAAAATAAATTAAAATCAAACAAAATCCAGGAGACTCCTTGGTCCCCCGTGGAACTGAATCACTGGGACCAATGGACAGATGAGGAAACCCGAACGTGACTCGGGATATTTCACAAACATCGGGAGAATGAAAATCCTTGTGAAACTCATTATTCATGATTAATTACAGCCCCGATTCCACGGCTGGGATAAACCTGTTCCATCGTTTGTCTCGGCGACAGAGACAAACACCCGAGCAGGGCCCGGGGGCGCCTGGGACAGGGCAGGGCTGACCCTAGAGGTGGTCCCTGCAAAGCTCCTGCTCCTTGGGAGGGGCACCCCTGGCTTCACCCATCCCATCCTGAGTGGGAAATGGCTTTTTTGGGGGTAATTTGCTCTTTTTTTGAAGGAATTGCCTCTGCAGAGGTTGGCAAGGGTGGCTTGGGGCGGTGCCAGGGAGTGTGGGCAGCCCCAGGTGGGCACCCCAAAAACCCTGAGCTTGGCTTTGCTGCTTTTCCTCATCCTGCAGGAGAAATCCACACCGGGAATCCTGGGAAGAGGCTGAGCCTGCCGTGTGTCACATCCTGGTGGCAGCAGGAGGAGATGGAGGCTCTCACCTGGGCCAGGTGCGGTGCAGGAGCCTCGGGGGACGCGAGGCTGTGACTCACAGTGCCTCCAGCTCCTGCTTTGCTCCCCAAATCCTCCCAGGGGATTCCTCTCCCACCCCTACCAGACCCTACCGGGAACTCGGGCCCTTTCACCCTGTTCGGGCCATTCCCAAATCCTCTTCCTGCCTTTTTTCCCAGGGCTTTTTTTGCAGGTTTCTGGTGCAAATCCAGCTGTGCCCATTCCCTCATCGTGCCAGGCAGACCCTCTGCTTTTCCCCTCTCTGATTAAATGTGGGGTTTTTTTACACGACAGTATTAATATTTAATTTCCCTGTCGCACCAACACTCCATGACGGAAACTGTCACTTCCCAGCCCGGAATTCGCCTGGAGAGGGAATGAGGAGCCACCAGGTGGAACCAACCCGAGCGAGGCCGCTGCAAACCCAACTTTGGCCACAAGAAGGACCAGGAGCCACTCGGAGGGATGAAGAGGAAAATCACCGATGCAAGGCGGGTTTGAGCCAGGGGTTTTTATTGCCTCCACGTCTGCTGTGAAATGGGGAGGGGAAGAGCATTTTGAATTTCACAGAGACCGTGGGTCACGCCTTCAGAGCACGTCACAGGCAGAGGGACAGAGCGGAGATCGGTGACAATGCCGGACAGGGCCACGGGGCTCGAGGAACACATTTCCTTCGTTCCCCCTCACTCTTCGCGGCCTTCACTTGATCTTCCGGGCTGGCACTTTGCAGATCTTCTGCTGCGGGCGGGGGATGCCCTTGGCCACGGGCACACAGCTCTGCTGCACCGGAGGGGGACAGGGACGGGGACAGACCTGCGCTGGGGGGGGACAGACCTGCACCGGAGTGGGACAGGGACAGACCTGCTTTGGGGGGGGACAGGGACAGGGACAGACCTGCTTTGGGGGGGGACAGACCTGCACCGGACTGGGACAGGGACAGACCTGCTTTGGGGGGGGACAGGGACAGGGACAGACCTGCGCCGGGGGGGGACAGGTCTGCACCTGGGGGGGACAGGTCTGCACGGGGATGCTCTGAGGGATGCTCTGCACAGGTTTCCCACAGCACGGCATCCCTCCCTGGCCTGATCCCGAGGATCCGTGGCACGGCTCGGCGCACACGGATCTCCCGTAGCCCTGGCCCGATCCCGAGGATCCGTGGCACGGCTCGGCGCACACGGACCTCCCGTAGCCCTGGCAGCCCCCCGAGCCCCCGTAGCTGTACGTGGGTCTCCTGACGCAGCTGGAGCCCCCTCCGTGGCACGATCCCGAGGATCCCTGGCACCTCTCGGAGCACACGGATCTCCCGTAGCCCTGGCACCCTCCGGAGCTGTACGTGGGCCTCCTGACGCAGCCCGAGCCCCCTCCGTGGCACGAGCCCGAGGAGCCGGAGTAGCCGTGGCAGCGCTCGGAGCAGCGGGGCTGCCGGTAGCCGTAGTGGCGGTAGTCGTGGCCCCTCATGCCCTCCACGCCCTCGCCGTCGCAGCCCGAGGAGCAGCAGTTGGAGTAGGCGTAGCGGAACGGAGTGCGCCGCGTGTCCAGCCACGAGCCCGCGGGGTCATACCAGGTGGAGTTCAGGTTGAAGTAGGATTCTCTTCCGGAGGAGTAGATCATGTTGGGGCCGCAGGGATAAGCCTGGGAAAGAGACAGGCTGGGGTCACTGTGTGCCGAATTTCCATTGAAATTCCCACAGAGACAGGCTGGGGTCACCGTCTGCCAAATTTCCATTGAAATTCCCACAAAGAGGCAGGCTGGGGTCACTGTCTGCCAAATTTCCATCGAAATTCCCACAGAGACAGGCTGGGGTCACCGTCTGCCAAATTTCCATTGAAATTCCCGCAGAGACAGGCTGGGGTCACTGTGTGCCGAATTTCCATCGAAATTCCCACAGAGACAGGCTGGGGTCACCGTCTGCCAAATTTCCATTGAAATTCCCACAGAGACAGGCTGGGGTCACTGTCTGCCAAATTTCCATTGAAATTCCCGCAAAGCCGCGGTAGTGAGCTGTGCGCGGGCTCATCCCCAGAGCCTGGATCCGGAGGGAATTCCAGCTGGAATCTGCCCAGCTCTGCTCAGGTGGCATCCAAACCCTCCTTCTGACCTTCCCTTGCAATGTTTTCCCCTCCGGGAACAAAACCAACCCCACGGCACCGCAGCGCGTGCTGGCACCGCTGTCAATCCCACCCCAGCTCCCTCAGAAGCTTCTCCCTCGGCTCAGCCCATCGCCCCTGGGAGCAGAGCGTGGGCTGAAGGGTCAGGGGAGACCCCCCAAATCCAGACCCCATCCGGGCCGGCTCTCACCATTTCTCGAGTGAAGGCAGGCGCTGCCCAGGGGAGCAGAATGTGCGAGCCCGAGGGGCTGAGGGCTTTTATAGAGCCCCGAGTGTTCCCTGCACATGAAACACGCGGCAGGAACGAGGATTAAATTATTTATTGGCAAAACATCTCCTCCATTCGGATGCTGTTCCCAGTGCTTGGCATGTTCTGCTTGACTCACAATTTCTGATAAGCATCTTTTAATTATAACATCGGTCCCCAGCGGGGCACATAAAAGCCTGACATGGCTTAAGCCACGCTCCGTCTGTGTGAGATGGGTAATAAAGGACTTATTCAGCCTGTGTCGGGGACCGGGACCCTGCCGGGTGACCTGTGAGTCAGGAGCTGTCACGGCCCGGCTCTGTGAGGAGCATTTCCAGGTGAAGCACGAGCAGGTGATGGGAAGAGCCAGCTCAGAGTCACCAAAAGCAAATTGTGCTCAGTGACGAAGGGGTTGGGTCTGTGCAGGCAGGGCCTGACGCAGGTTTTCCAGGGAATTCCTGACTGCCTCATCCCTGGAAGTGTCCGAGGCCAGGCTGGGATAGCGGAAGGTGTCCTTGCCCGTGGGAGTTGGAATGAGATGATCCTTGAGGTCCCTTCCAACCCAAACCATTCCATGATTCTGTTTCTCCTCTGTTCCTGCATTCCTGACCTGCCCCTCACCCCATGCCCAGGATGGTCTTTTGAGGTCCCTCCCAACCCAAACCATTCCACGATTCTGTTTCTCCTCTGTTCCTGCATTCCAGATCTGCCCCTCACCCCATGCCCAGGATGGTCTTTTGAGGTCCCTCCCACCCCAAAACCATCCCACGATTCTGTGGTTCTGAGTGTGAGGGACGGGGCTGCCCCATCAGGGTTTTTGGCAGGGTTTTGGTCCAGCTTGGATGAACCCCTGGGGGTGAGAGAGGGTTGATCCTGGTGCTGGTGCTCTTCAGCATCTCCGTGAAAGTTCTGGAGGGTGGAATGGACGAAATCCTCGGGGGGCACCGAGCTGCGGGGAGGGATTGGAATTCCTGGAGGAACGGTGCTGTGGCTGGGATGGGCTCACTGGGATGGGGTAATGGGATGGGATGGGATAATGGGATGGGGTAACTAGGAGGGGGTAACTGGGATGGGATGGGATGGGATGGGATGGGATGGCATAATGGGATGGGGTCAGTGGGATGGGGTAACTGGGATGGGGTAATGGGATGGAATGGGATAATGGGATGGGGTCAGTGGGAGGGGATAACTGGGATGGGATCACTGGGAGGGGGTAACTGGGATAGGGTAACTGGGATGGGGTAACTGGGAGGGGGTAACTGGGATGGAAGGGCTGGGATAGGGTAACTGGGATGGGGTAACTGGGATGGGGTAACTGGGAGGGGGTAACTGGGATGGGATGGGATGGGAGGGCTCGGATGGGATGGGGTCAGTGGGATGGGGTAACTGGGATGGGATCACTGGGAGTGGGTAACTGGGACTGGGTAACTGGGAAGGGATAATGGGATGGGGTAACTGGAATGGGATGGGGTAACTGGGATGGGGTAACTGGGATGGGGTAACTGGGATAGGGTAACTGGGAAGGGATAATGGGATGGGGTAACTGGGATGGGAGGGCTTGGGTAGGGTAACTGGGATGGGGTAACTGAGATGGGGTGACTGGGATGGGGTAACTGGGATGGGATGGGGTAACTGGGATGGGGTAACTGGGATGGGAGGGCTCAGATAGGGTAACTGGGATGGGGTAACTGGAATGGGATGGGGTAACTGAGATGGGGTAACTGGGATGGGGTAACTGGGATGGGGTAACTGGGATGGGAGGGCTCGGATAGGGTAACTGGGAGGGGGTATCTGGGATGGGAGGGCTTGTGAAAAGCAGTTTGGAAGTTAAGCTGGACCAAACGTGACCTGGAAGTGAGGGCTGAGGTCTGTGGGCTCTGAGCCACCCCACTGGGAACAGGGAAAAGGCTGGGAAGAAAATCCCTCATTAAAAAAAAGGCTCTCCCGAGTTAAATTTCACAGGTAAGTTTTTTTTTTTATTTGGCTAAAATGAGACACGAGGAAAAAAAGAAATCATTGCGGTGAACAAAATGAGGATGGATTTCCTTTTTCCCTTGCCGGTTCTCCGCGGTGGTTGTGTGAGGACACAGCGGGGCCGTGCCGAGGCAAATCAAACATTTTACATTTGAAATGTAAATCCTCGCCTGGTGGGAGGGTGCTCTGGCAGAGCGAGGGGAAGGAGCAGGTTCCCCGTGTGCCTGGGCCCTCCTGCAGCAGTGAAAAGGCATCCCCGGCATGCACGGCCACACCTCCGCGCCGGGCCACGCGCTCATTATCGTCATTAGCATCGAAATGAGGATGTCCTCCCCGTGCACTGCTCCTGTCCGGGGGATGGAGGCGTCGGCACAGCCACGGAGCGAATGTTCGCACCTGGATCTGTCCGTCCCGAGCTCCCGGGTGGGCAAACCACGGCGGGGAGGGTTTCCCATCGCCCGGCCTGGGGACACCACTGCGGCCGGAGCCGGAATCCCCACGAGCGAGCTCTAATTCTGATTTAAATGTGCAAGTTTCCTTGTGAGAGTTCTAATGGCTTTCGGCACCTTCTCGTTGTGGCGTTGGTGATGCTTGTGGGGGTGAGAAATAAAGGCACCAAGGGTTTGCTGAATGTTTTTCGACTTTATTCTGGAATACACGGGGAGGAGGTGAAATTGCAGGAGTCCTTGGTGCTCCTGCGGTCACAGTGATTTCCTTTTTTTCCCTGTAAAGTCCTGGTGCTGCTTTCGAACAACCTCGAAACCACAGCGAGGCCCCGGGAAAGGCAAATCCACGGCTCTTCCTCCATCTCCGAGCACTCCTCGGGAGGGGCAAAACCCAGGGCAAACCGAGGGCCGGCAGGGGAGGGCGCTGGGAATTTAAAGTGTCAGTGCAGGGGCCAAGCAGAGGATGGCGGACCCCAAATTTGGTGTGCAAAGCGCAGCGGCGAGCCCCGAGCGGAGGCGGGAGCATCCCTGGGGCAGCGGCCAATGAATTCCCCCCCCCCAGCACCGCCTGGGGAGGGGTCCCGGCGCCCCCCGGGCTCAGCTCTTCACGCAGAGCGGCGGGAGGGTGACCTGCTTGTGCTGCTGCTGGTGGCCCGGGTGCGGTGGCAGGGGGACAGCGGCGGGGCGGCAGCAGGGGACAGGCCGGGGACAGCAGGGGACGGGCCGGGGGCAGCAGGGCACGGGCCGGGGGGCAGCAGGGCACGGGCCGGGGGCAGCGCTGGATGCAGGGACAGCGATGCTGCAGCGGCAGCGGCTGCAGGACCACCGGGGGCTCCTCATCCTCCTCGGGACTCTGCTCCACTCGCCGCCGCGGCTTCCCGCAGGACTCCGGCTCCGGGCAGGGCGGGCACGGGCGGTGCTGCTCCAGCGGCCGGCGGTGGATCTTCACGGGCGGGGGGCACACGGGGGGCACGGGGGCTCACCTCCACCCGCCGCCGCGGCTTGCAGCTCTGCGGGGGCGAGCACAGCTGCCCGGGGCGGCAGCCCTGCGGTGGCCTCTGGCAGGAGCCCTCGATGTCGTGGCTGACGCTGCCGGGGTGGTGGCAGCTCCCGGGGGGCTCGGGGCAGTGTCCGGCGGGGCTGGGCCATGTCCAGCCCTTCTGGCCGCAGCCCGGGGAGCTCTGGTCGGTGCCGCCTTTCTGGTAGAGCATCCTGAGCAGAGATCACAGAACCGGGGCGTTATTGGGGTTGGGAAAGAGGTGCGGGACCATCGAGTCCGGACTGGGATGGATCAGCACCGTTTCACCAGGCCCAGAGCACTGAGAGCCACATCCAGGAATTCCCGGGACGCCTCCAGGGACGGGGAACCCAAACCTCCCTGGTCAGGCCTGGCCACCCTTTCCAGGAGGGAATTCCTCCTCGTGTCCAACCCGAGCTTCCCCTGGCTCAGCTCCCTCTCCTCCTGTCGCTGATCCCCAGGATCAGATCCCAAATCCCCCCCGGCTGTCCCCTCCTGCCAGGAG
Organism: Acanthornis magna; assembly: GCA_036785705.1. Lineage (NCBI taxonomy): Eukaryota > Metazoa > Chordata > Aves > Passeriformes > Acanthizidae > Acanthornis > Acanthornis magna. Next base: position 186,322 of record JAWUZG010000775.1, read on the forward strand.
CTGTCCAGAGCCCAAAGGTCCCCCCGATCCCCCATTTCTCCAGGATGAGGCCCCCAATTCCCTCGGGAGCTGCTCCTCCCATGACTCACAGATCCTTTGAGGCTGACCAAGCCCTTGGGCATAAACAGCTCGGGAAAAAGAAAACAAACCACGGACGCCTTTTTTTTTTTGCTATTTCCATGAAAAAACGGAGGGATCTGAGAGGGCTGAGAGAATCCAACTCACCCTGCGAGCGGAGACGGACGGGCAGAGCAGGGAGTCGGAGTCCTGAGGACAGAGCTGGGGCTGAAAGCTTTTATATGTGGCCGAGCTCTCCTGGGAATGAGGCATGTCCTGGGAATTAATAGCTGAGCACTGAGGCCGCTGCCGTGTGTGTGTTTTGTTGCTGTCGCTCACTGTTGATTATTCAGCTGCAATTAGCGCCTGCCCCGCTGTCAGCTCTGCTCCGAAGAGGCACTGCCCATTATCCCATTAGCTCTCGCACTGGTCATGCTCAGATGTGCTCCTGCCCCGTGTTAGTCAGACGGGATCCCGGGCCAGGATACCTGGAATGCCGCGATGCTGAGTGGTGTGCCCCGGAGGAGTCTCCCGTGGCGGTGGGAAAACCACGGAAAGGCCCAGGAGTCCTTCCAGAGGAAGGGGAGGGGGTCCAGGGTGGCCCCAGGGCCGCGGGGAGCAGCGGGGGCTGGGAGAGGCTGATCCAGGACCCTACGGACACCAGGCACGGGGGGACCACGGCAGGCTGGGGATGGGATGTTCGTTCCCTGATTTAAATGAATTCATTCCCTTCCAGGCTGGGGTTGGGGTGTTCATTCCCTGATTTAGATGAATTCGTTCCCTTGCAGGCAGGGGATGGGATGTTCATTCCCTGATTTCAATGAATTAATTCCCTTCCAAGTGGGAACCACGGCAGGCTGGGGTGGGATATTTATTCCCTGATTTCTATGAATTCATTCCCTTCCAGGCTGGGGTGGGATCTTTATTCCCTGATTTAAATTAATCAATTCCTTTCCAAGGGGGAACCACGGCAGGCTGGGGTTGGGGTATCCATTCCCTGATTTAAATGAATTAATTCCTTTCCAAGTCAGAACCACGGCAGGCTGGGGATGGGATGTTCGTTCCCTGATTTAAATGAATTCATTCCCTTCCAGGCTGGGGTTGGGGTGTTCATTCCCTGATTTAGATGAATTCGTTCCCTTGCAGGCAGGGGATGGGATGTTCATTCCCTGATTTCAATGAATTCATTCCCTTCCAAGTGGGAACCACGGCAGGCTGGGGTGGGATATTTATTCCCTGATTTCTATGAATTCATTCCCTTCCAGGCTGGGGTGGGATGTTTATTCTCTGATTTAAATTAATCAATTCCTTTCCAAGGGGGAATCACGGCAGGCTGGGGTTGGGGTATTCATTCCCTGATTTCAATGAATTAATTCCTTTCCAAGTGCGGACCATGGCAGGCTGGGGGTGGGATGTTCATTCCCTGATTTAGAGAATTTTTTCCCTTCCAGGCTGGGGATGGGTTGTTCATTCCCTGATTTAAACGAATTCATTCCCTTCGGAGTGTGGAGCACCTCGGCCAAGGCGACAGCGAGGAAAAGCCTTTTATGTGTGGAAAGTCTGGAATGAGGACAGCGGAGGAGCGATGACCTCACACACCAACAATCCCAGGCCTTGCCAAGCGCCCTGTGCACCTTTCTGACATTTTTGCTTTGATTCACATTCTGTGTAGCTGCTCCGCTTTGCATTTCTGTGGCCCAGACATTTTTGAAGCACCAGGAAAATTCCTTTCCCGGGAGCCGGCGGGGTTCTAGAGGCATTTCCATGTGGAGCCTCTGCAAGGGATGCTCAGAGCTCTGCCCAGTGGAATTTGGGTTTGAATCACTGGGAAAAGCATGCGCAGAATTCAGGGGTGTGGCGCCGGCACCTGACTCGGCTCTGCTGTAATTTATTCTGTATTTATTCTACAGGAGAGGTGGGATTGCCTGGCAGGAGACCATGGGATTTGTGTGGACACACGGAAAGGATCTCGGAATCTGTTAGGGCCGAGCAGGATTTTAGGTTTAGAACTCATTGCCGGAGTCTCAGGCTTATGTCAGGTTTGGATTTTTTTTCACATTGGAGGAGTTTTGGAGTCACTTCCCCTCCCGAGGATTTCACAGATCACCAAGTGTGAGGATTGAATTTCTGAATCTCGCCTCTCAAAGTTCCCCACATTTTAACAGAACCCAGAGAAAACGACTCAGCATTTCTGATCCTTCAGGCTGGACTCAAACCTGAGCAGCCTGGCCTAGCGGGAGCTGTCCCTGCCCGTGGGACTGGAGGAGCTTTGGGGTCTCTCTCTGAACAATCCTCTGATCCCCTGGCCTTCCACCGATTCCCTCCCTCCATGCAGACCTCGCTTTCCGGTCTATTTAATCCATTTCAGAAGCCTCCTTTAAAGCTCAGCAAATTCTCTGGGAAGATTCCCATCAGGAAAAAAAGACCTTCAGCTTTGGCTTTGGCTGCCAAATGGATCTTCAAACCAGCAGGAGAAAGATGGAATAGAACTGATGCTCCTCGTGCTGAGGTGACATTTTTCCCTCGCCAGTCCCGTTTTCCCCCACGTGAGCCCAGGGAGTTCACCAGGTCCGCTGGGGCGTTGTCACCGGCAGAATGACAAACATGCAAAATTAATTACATTAATCAATTAGGCAAACGCTAAACACCTCTCACACCGGAGCGACCGTTTAAAGGACAAATGAATAAACATAACCCAGGAGTTTGCAGGATCAGAACGTACGGATTTTATTGCTTCATGACTAATTGGGGATTAAAGGAAGAGAAGGGAGAGCGAGACATGGGCAGCGCTAAACATCCCACACACCGAGAGGGAAAGGAAGAGCAGGGCCGGAACCTCACTGGGCAGAGGCTTCGGGGCACAGCAGAGAGGAGAAATTCTACAGGGTCTGAGCAGAGGAGAAGAGCGTTCGGGGCGTTATCCGTATCCATATCCAAGGCCGGAGCGAGCCGCGAGCGCTCAGTTGCCGCCGCAGCAGCCGCCGCAGCAGCCGTTGTTGTTGCTGCTGATGGTGTAGCAGCAGGACATGGGCATGCAGCAGGACTGCACGGGCATGCAGCAGGGGCTGCAGCACTGCATGGGGCTGCAGCACATGGGCGTCTTGCAGCACCGGGGGCTGCTGTAGCAGGTGACGGAGTAATTACTCTGCCGCCGCAGCATCCGCAGCATCCGTTGGGCATCCTGGCGGTGGTGGGAGCGGAGGCGGAGCTGCGGGGAGCAGAGAGAGGCTGTGAGTGGAAGGTTTCGGGGAGCGTGGGGGTGAACTCAGAGCTCTGTTTGTTCGTTCAGAATTGGGGTTCGAGGAGGGGAAACCCAGGGGTGTCTCGTTGGTAAATCGCAGCCGAAATTCCTCTGGGTTTTTCCCGCAGTGCAATAGCCCAATGGCTCATTCTAGGGCATCGCTGGAGTCCTGGGAAGGGCAGCTCCGCACTGAGGCCTCGCTCTGGGCCCTTCTGGAAGGTTCTCCATCCCTGTCCCCTCCATGGCCCTGCTGATAGTCCCAGAGCCTCCCTGGACATTTCCAGCTCAGCCCCGTAATTCCTTGAGCGGAGTCTGTAAAACCCCAATTCCGAGCCCCATCCCAGACCCCCAGCCACACTTGGCACGGCTGTAAGATATCCAAAATTCCCAAATCTGAGCCCCATCCCTGATCCCCAGCCACACTGGGACACAGCTGTAAGATATCCAAAATTCCCAATTCCGAGCCCCATCCCAGACCCCCAGACACACTTGGCACGGCTATAACATATCCAAAATTCCCTTTTGGGAAGCAAAGGAAGGTTAGAAGTTCTCACTTACCCTGCTGAAGAGTGAGGAGAGGTGAAGGGAGGAGAAGACGAGCGAATGAAGTGAGCTGGGCCCGGAGCCTTTTTATATTCGCGGCCATCCTTCCTCCTGGAAGTGAGACAGCCATTGACCATTCCAGCTTCCCTGTTTATCCATCCAAACCCATATTTTTTTTGGCCATGTGTGTCGCCTGGAATTTGCATTTTGCCTCATTACTGCTGATCACCACCTTTGTTCTGCCTCGTCATGGTTCAGCCTGGAGATAATCAAAGGGCTCCCATGAATTTGGATGAATTCGTCCTCCCCACAACCTTGCGAGGGAGCCAAAAAATGCGGCCCCGTATCTGCTGGACAGCGACGCTGCAGGACTGACTCAGCAGCTCCTGGTGCTGAATCAGTGCCAGAGATGAAACCGAACCGCGGCGTCGCGTGGTTGTTTCATCGGAATGGTGTTCGGGAAAAATTGGGGGAACGTCAGGAGAATGGGGCTGTTCGTTGCGTCACGCCGGTTGTTTCATCGGAATGGTGTTCAGGAAAAATTGGGGGAACGTCAGGAGAATGTTTGTTCCGGTCACCGGGCGCGCACGTGAGGATGGTTTGGGGTGTCTGGGGCTCAGTCACGCGCTCGTGACTCTGTGCGGAACCGGCGTGGGACGGTTTGGGTTGGGAAGGACCTCAAAGATCACGGAGGTCCAACGCCCAGGCTGCTCAGAGCTCCATCCAACCTGTCCTTGGACACTTCCAGGTTTGGGAAGTTCTCGTTTTATTGATTAATTTTTAGCAGCGGTGGTATTTTGATTAACGCTTTGATGAAAGGGTGGAGGGGCAGCTCCGGCAGCACGAGGGGTGGTGGCTCTGGGCTGGGTGTGATGCACCTCAAGCCAACATTTCCCTCCTGCAGCCTCCCCTGGCATCAGCTGGGTTCTGGCTGGGCCCTGGGACCCCAGCCCCGAGCAGGACCCCCCGGGAGGGGTTTGGGGCTGTGCAAGACCCCCGGTGGGGGTTGGGAGGAGATGGAGCCCAGAGTGGGGACAAACTGAGGAGGAGGAGAAGTGCCCAGCGCAGAAACTGCTCCTGGCTGGGCTGGTGGAGCTGAGTGGGAGGCAGGGACTCAGGAAGAGACTTTGGTGAGGTGAAACCATTTTCTGGGAGGGAAAGAGGAAGGGAGAGAGGCCAAGGTAAGGCAGAGCCTTGGGCAGCTGAGCCCTGGCAGGAACACCGGGAAGGAATTTCGGGAGGAATTCTTTCAAGCTCTGAAATTGCAGCTCTCAGTTGAGGACCGCGCCACTTTATCCTCAGAGCTGCCTAATGAGAGGATGGCGGATCCTGCCTGGCCAGTTCCCTGCGCTGCCTGACATCCTCGGGGATGCTGGGGCTGCTCGGGACAGGGGTCGGCCCAGGTGAGCAGGGCACGGCCCCCAGGACGATGGCACGGCCCCCAGGACGATGGCACGGCCCCCAGGATGGTGGCACGGCCCTTGGTTTGCTCTGCGCAGGGCGAGGGGGAGCAGATCGGGATTTCAGAGCCGTTCCACCCCTGCAGGAAATGCCAGCAGCTCCTTTCCAGGCTGAGAGCAATTCCTGCAGTGAAATCCTGGAGAGGAATCTCAGGTGATTGTGACTGCTCCCGACGGGGCAGGAGAACACGCGCGGCATTTCCTTCCCGGCAGGAGAGAGAAACGCACTTGGACAGATCCGTTTATTGATTTACGAGGAATCCATGGGGCGGAATCAAAGGGACACACTGCACTTGTGCCTCCTGAGGGAGATTTTCATTTCCCAATTTTCACAATCCTGCGGCTGTGAGAAGGGAGATCGAGGTGGGCATTTCCCACCCCGGACAGTCCTGTCCAGGTCCTGGAGTAACTGAGGTGCTCAGATTATCTTTGGGAGTGAGATATGGACGCCCATGGAAAGAAGAGGCTGAAACAAGGTGGGAACAGCATCAGAAAAGGGAATTAAAGGCATAAAAAGGGCTTTGGTCCAACCCCAGCTGACCCTTGCGGACAGCACAGGTTTCTCAGCATTTGTTTTACATCTCCAGTGCAATATCTGTCACTCAGTGTGGCACAGGGGACACTTCCATGTCCTGAGGGCCCAGCTGTCTGCAGGGACTCTCTGTGGCACCTGGGGCAGATCTTCAGCCGGAGGAGTTCCACGGAGCTTTCCTGATCAGGATGCGCCTGTGTCTGTTTTGTAAACATTCCCATCCATCATGAGTTTAGGAACGATTTTCATGGAAAAGAAAAGTCTGGTTTGGGTTGGGAGGACCTTAAAGATCATCCAGTGCCACCCCTGCCATGGGCAGGGACACTTCCCACTGTCCCAGGGTGACCCCAGCCCTTTCCAGCCTGGCCTGGGACACTCCCAAGGGTGGGGAATCCATGGAATTCCCTGGGCCAGGGCCTCCCCACCCTCCCAGGGAACAATTCCCACCCCAAAATCCAACCCCAATCCCCCTCTGTCCCCCTGACCCCATTCCCTGTGTCCTGTCCCTGCAGTTCCTGAGGAAAGGTCCCTCTCCAGCTCCCCTGGAGCCCCTGCAGGTCCTGGGAGGGGCTCTGGGCTCTCCACACAACCTTCTTGTCTCCTTTTTTCTTCCTGTTTCTTTGTAATTTTACACTGAGTGGAGAAATATCGCTCCCAGAGGTGCCAGGAACTCAGCTGGGCTTTGAATCGATGCCTCAGGGGTGCTCTGATTTTCTTCGTGTGCTAAACCCCCCCTGTAGTGAACCCCTTGGAGGCAGGAGAGTCCCAGCTCTGGAAAAAATGCCACAAAAAGGTGAAAAGTGCAGCAAAACCCTCTAGATCCACCGGAGGACAAACAGAGCAGCACCAGGAGGTTGCGGGGTCACAAACTACAGATTTTATTGGGTTTTTTTTTTTTCAGACAGATTGAAGCAAATCAGCGACGGAAGGAGCGAAACGTCCCACACACCAAGAGGAGAACGAAGAGCAGGAGCGGCGCTCGCGAGGGAAACTCGCTGGGCAGCAGCTCCAGGGCACATCACAATCACGCGGTGAGGGCAGGCAGGAGAAGAGGAGGAGTTCTACAGTCTCTAAGCACAGAAGGAAGAGGATTCGGGGCGTTATCCATATCCACATCGCGGTCCGAGGCGGAACAATCCGGGTGGGCTCAGTTTCCGCCGCAGCAGCCGCCTCCGTTGCCGCCGCCGCAGCAGCCGCCGTTGTTGCTGCTGATGGTGTAGCAGCAGGACATGGGCATGCAGCAGGACATGGGCATGCAGCAGGACTGCATGGGCGTGCAGCAGGGGCTGCAGCACTGCATGGGGCTGCAGCACATGGGCCTCTTGCAGCCCTTGGGGCTGCTATAGCAGCACACGGAGTAGCTGCCACCGCCGCCGCAGCATCCGCTCATCTTGGAGGTGGGAGTGGAGGCGAAGCTGCGAGGGAAAGAGAGACTTGGTCTTTTTCTGTGCTTGAATCGCCCAGAGGATGAGGCAGCTTAAAGCATTTTTATCCCAAAATCCATCCCAAACTGGCCAGGGAAGTGCCTGGAGCCCAGAATCCCAGAGTCGCTGGAATTCCATTCCTGTCCTGGACTCCTGTGCTTTTAGCATAAGGTCCAGCACTGGTTCTGTCAGAGAGAAACCACCCGGCTGCAGCCCAGAACCAATCTGTGGTCCCAAATCTTCCACAGGGTCCAGTCCTAAACCCGACAGCCCAGAAAATCCTGGAGAGCCCCAGGGGAACACCGCAGAGCCCCAAAGCAAAGCCCAACTTACCCTGCTGAGCAGTGAAGGCTGGAGAGGAGGAGTGGAGACGATGGAATGGAGACCCCTGGGCCGGGGAGCCTTTTATACTCTGCAGAGCCTCCTCCCCTGGAAATGAGGCATCCCTCGGCAATCCTGACTCCCCCATGGATCACCGGGCTGTCCCCTCACGTGTCTTCCGGTGTTTAATCTTTTGCCTCTTTCTGTTTGCTCACCGCCTCAATTGGGCCCCATAATTACTCGTGTCCAGAGGAACAACAGATGCAAATTTTCTAATGGATTTGCGTTAATGGCGGCGGGAGGGAGGGAGGGAGCTCTCAGGTATTCCCATCCGCTTCCCAAGGAATGACCTTGGGCCACAGGGACGCTTAGCAATGTGCCCGGGGCCAGGTGGATGCTGAAGCAGTGGGACAACCATGCCAGGAACTTGGAGCTGTCATTGCTCAGGTGTCCCCTCTGCCCTTGGCTGGGATTTTTGGGGGCCACTGGAAACTCTTGGTCAGTGGGGATCCTTTTTTTCCTGCCCCTGTGGTCAAAGCTTAGGCAGAAATTTCCCCTTTCCCAGTCTTGCTCTTGGGTCTCCCTTCAGGGTTCTGGGTGCTCATACTCCCTGTTTTTAATTTTTGTTGCATTATTAAGATTTTTTTTTGGTTTCCATCCATGGAATGGATGAATGAAGCCTAAACGAAGCAGATTTCAAAGTGCCTGTGCACACGTGAGGGTTTTTCTCTGTTGGTTCTGTACATCCCATTTTCCGAGATTATTCCTAAGGTTTGTGAGACTGAGGAAAAGATTCCCGGTGAAAGATGGGAATTCCAGGATGCTGAGGCAGCACCGATTCATGGCAAAGAGGGGCTGCCATCACCTTCAGCAGACTCTGACTGTGAGGCTGACGTGGCAGCAGGTGATCCCCGGTGACTGGCACAGGATCTGCCTCTCCAGGATGTGACCATGACCTCCTGTGACGTTGGCTGTCCCTTCTGGAATTGTCCCCAGGGGAGCATTGTTTTGGTCACTCGGTAATAACCAAGAGTTGCCTGCAGGAAGCAATGTCCTCCTTGTGTAAACCCTCAGACATCTCCCCTGAACCAATCATTCGTCACATTTTTATCACATTTTATTGTTGCCTTGTTGGCCAAGACCAATCCAGAAACCATGGAAACACGGAATGGTTTGGGTCGGAAGAGATCCCTGAAGATCATCCATTCCAACCCTCCTGGATGGACAGGGACACCTTCCACCATCCCAGGTTGCTCCAAGCCCCATCCAGCCTGGCCTTGGACACTTCCAGGGATGGGCCACCCATGGAACACCTGGTGCCAGGCCATCCCCACCCTCACAGGGAAGGATTTCCTCCCAATATCCCACCTGAGCCCATCTCTTCTCCAGGCTGAACCTCCCCAACGCTCTCAGCATTTATGGCATTTTTCCCTGCCGTTCAATGCCATTTATCCCACGCTGGGGTCAGAAACAACATCTGCACAAAATCCCTTTGACAGGGGACGTCCCACGTTGTGATGTCTCTGGAACCTTCCGTGGTGGTTCTGTGGGTTTGAGTTGCGGGACCTTTGTGAATTTGTTCCTGCAGCTCACCAACAGAGGACAAGGCCAGCTCGGATGGGGCTCTGGTCTAGCTGGAGGTGTCCCCGCCCATGGTGGGAGGTTGGAATGAGATGAATTTTAAAGCCCCTTCCGCCCCCAACCATTCCGTGACTCTGTGATTCAAAGACAGAATGAATATTCACAAGATTCCCCTAACAAAATACATTTCTGTGAAACGTGATAGAGGATTTTCTATAAATAAAAACCATCCTGAAGGCCCAAGGAATGTTTTCAGAAGAGTCAAACGCGTAGAGAAGATGATTTTAATGCAGCCGTCGCGTGTGAAGGTTGGAGGAAGCAAATCAAGCCAGAGCTCCAGGCATTTTCCCCAGACCTGCAATTCCAAGCTGAGTCCTGCATTTTAATAGCAAAGAAAGTCCCAGCCAGGGAGGGAAGGTATCGTTGACTCACGGCTTTGCTATTTTAGGAATGAGGCTTTTAGGTTGGATGCCAACCCCGGGTTTCATTCCAGGGCTCGTAGTCCAGGAATGAAACGTTCTGCTGCCGCAAAAACCATTCAGCGATTTCGGGGGGGGCCTGAGCTTTTATTTTTGGAAGATGGTGGTGGGAAGAGGATGCTGCCTGCTGTCCAGTGAGTAGTGAATTCCTCTTGGGACCTACCGGAATTGCCCTCCCGAGGTCAGGATGAGCTCCTGGGCATGGCAGAGCTGTGCACAGCTTCCTCCAGAGGGGCAGCTCCGATCTCTGCTCTGGGACCAGGGACAGGGCTGAGGGAACGGCTGGACCTGTGCCAGGGGAGGTCTAGGTTGGATATTTCTGGAAAGTTCTTCCCCCGGAGGGTGCTGGGGCACTGCCCAGGCTCCCCAGGGAATGATCACACTCCTGAGGCTGCCGGAGCTCCAGGAGCATTTGGAGAACTCTCCCAGGGACGGGATGGGATTGTTGGGGTGTCTGTGCAGGGCCGGGGGTTGGACTGGATGATCCTGGTGGATCCTATCCAAGCCAGGATTTTCCAGGGCTCTGTGATTTATGGAATGGTGTGTTTGCTGATGATGGAATTACACCTCATTCACTCCATGTTCTTTGACTTTTAATTACTTCACCTTTTAGTTCTGTGGCAAAAGCTGAGCTGAGGCGAGTGGCCACGAGGGGCAGGAAGGAATCACGGAAACATGGAATGGTTTGGGTTGGAAAGGTCTTTAAAGACCACCCTGTTCCACCACTGCCATGGGACACCTTCCCCTGTCCCGGGGCACTCCGAGCCCCGTCCAGCCTGGCCTTGGACACTTCCAGGGGTGAGGCAGCCACAATTTCTCTGGGCAGCCTATTCCAGAGGCTCAGGCTGCTCTGCTGAGCAGGTCAGAATGACCTCATTTGTGCCAGGACTGCTCTTTGTGTCCCAAATGTTCTGCTGTGCCAGTGGGACACGTCCAGGACCTTGGCCAGAGGCACGGACGGCACCGGAACGAGGACAAACTCTGGGCAAAGTGAAAAATCCCAGGCAAAGTGAGAAATCCCAGGCAAAGTGACAAATCCCGGGCAAAGTGACAAATCCTGGGCAAAGTGACAAATCCCGGGCAAAGTGAGAAATCCCGGGCAAAGTGACAAATCCTGGGCAAAGTGACAAGCAGAGGGCAAAGCGATATAAGAACAACCAAAAGACCAAATGTTGGGTTTTGCTTAATGCTAAATTTTATTGTCTACAAGTCAAGAGAGGAAACGAAGAGTGATCACAGTGACAGCCAAGGCTTCCCAACCACCGAGAGGAGAATGAACACCGCACTAATATCTAATGCCTGAGACAATGGTGATAAATTCAAATGTACTCCAGGCAGTCATAATTAAAGATAGTCAATAACTAAAGGACTGAAAGAAGCAGCAGCTTAAGCTTGAAAAGAAGAAGAAAATCTCGCTGAATTGGCTCCATCACGATGAGCCCCAGAAGCAAAGGAGCAGCTCTTCACCTCGTGGTGCCCGTTCTGGATGCACACCAGGGCTGGAGCACGCGGGGACAGCTCAGCAGCACTTCTTGAGGCTGGCGCAGCACTGCTGGATGGGGATGCAGGGGGTGCAGCACTTCTTCACCGGGGTGCAGCACACCAGCACCGGCTTCTTCACCACGCACGAGCAGCAGGACAGGGACCCGCAGGGGCAGCAGCAGGGCCGCGGCACGCAGCACACGGACTTCTGGCACACCTTGGTGCAGCAGACGGGCTGGCACGGGCTGCAGCACACGGACTGGCACGGGTCACAGCAGCAGGACTGGCATGGGTCACAGCACGGCTTCTGGCACGGGTCACAGCACACGGACTGGCATGGGTCACAGCACGGCTTCTGGCACGGGTCACAGCAGCAGGACTGCTGGCATGGATCGCAGCATGGCTTCTGGCACGGGTCACAGCACACAGTCTGGCAGGGATCGCAGCACGGCTTCTGACACGGGTCACAACACACGGTCTGGCATGGGTCACAGCAGGGCTTCTGGCATGGATCGCAACACACAGTCTGGCAGGGATCGCAGCACGGCTTCTGACACGGGTCACAGCACACAGTCTGGCACGGGTCACAGCACGGCTTCTGGCATGGATCGCAGCATGGCTTCTGGCACGGGTCACAGCACACAGTCTGGCAGGGATCGCAGCATGGCTTCTGGCAGGGGTCACAGCACACAGTCTGGCATGGGTCACAGCATGGCTTCTGGCACGGGTCACAGCACACAGTCTGGCATGGGTCACAGCATGGCTTCTGGCACGGGTCACAGCAGACGGTCTGGCATGGGTCACAGCATGGCTTCTGGCATGGATCACAGCACACAGTCTGGCACGGGTCGCAGCAGGGCTTCTGGCATGGATCACAACACACCGTTTGGCATGGATCACAGCAGGGCTTCTGGCACGGGTCACAGCACACGGTCTGGCATGGGTCACAGCATGACTTCTGGCAGGGGTCGCAGCACACCGTTTTCTGGCAGGGCTCACAGCACACCGTTTTCTGGCACGGGTCGCAGCAGCAGGACTGCTGGCACGGGGAGCAGCACACGCTCTTCTGGCACGGTGAGCAGCACACGGTTTTCTGGCAGGGATCGCAGCACACGACCCTCGGGCAGGGGCTGCAGCACACGGTCTTGCTCTTCACGACGGAGCAGCATCCAGTGGAGCACATGGTGTTGGGAGAGGAGTGGAGGGTGGCTGGAGAGATGATCTGGAACACAAAGGACTGGAAGATTGAACCCATCTTTCCAAACTGCCCACACCCCAACCCTCTTTCTTTGTCTGGAGTTGGAAACCCAAGATCCTCGCAGGAATCAGACCAACTTTGGTCTTTGAACTCTGTTGGGAGCTGCCTGCTCTGTGCTCATCCAGGACCTTCCCTCCCCAAATTCCCACCCCGAGAAGCTCATTCTCCACTGTGCTCTCTCCACCTTTTGCAAGAGGCTAAGAAAACACAGATTTCAGAGGGAGCTGTAGATCGTGGACTCATGAAGCCATAGAGTCCTAAAACCATAGAATTACAAACCCACGGAATCAGGAAACCATGGAATGAGAAAACCGTAGAATCACAAAAACATAGAATCACAAACCCATAGAACCAGAAAACCATAGAATCACAAACCCACAGAATCAAAGAAGAGCTGGGGTTGGAAAGGACCCTGAAAGGTCCATCCAGCCCAACGCCCTGCAGAGATCAGGCACAAGGACACAATTTCAGCTCACTGCTTGCCCAAAACCAAAGGAGAACCATCGGAGGCTCTCTAGGAGGTGACACTTACCGTTCTTGCTGAGAGCTGAAGGTGTGTGAGGAGCTGAGGCACCTGGAGAGCTTTTTATTGAGGTCGGAATTGTCCTGCCGGACATGAGGTACCCCCCAGCAATCCGTGATTTACGCTCCAAACCTGTACTTATTCATGGACTGGGCCTTCATGTGTTTAGTCTTTGCCTCATGGCTTCTGACCAACCCCTCAATTTTGGGTGATTATCAATTTGTTGTGTGAATTTTTTACAATTTTTTAATGTCAAGTTAATTCTTGTGGGACGCTTGAAGGGGTTGTTTCTGCTCGCTTTGCATATGGCAATGCTGCTGCATGGAGGTGCTTAATTAACATAAAAATCCTAATTAAGATTGATGTGCAGTGGATTCCAGAGACATGCAGAATCTTCTGGACGTCAATCGCTCCTTGATATGATTTTTAAAACAAAATTCCAGGAAGTGTAAATTCCACGGTCCCGTGTTTTGCGTTCGAATGCAGAAATGGCCAAGGTCAAAGTCCTTCTCTGGGGTCACCAGGAGGGGAAAACCCAGAGAGTTCTGGGATCTCATCCCATCTGTGCATGGGAAAACACATGCCCTTGGCTTTGGAACAGGACCGTGGAATCGTGGAATCGTGGAATTGTGGAATCATGGAATTGTGGAATGATGGAATATCCTGAGCTGGGCGGGACCCACAAGGATCATCCAGTCCAACTCCTGGCCCTGCACACAATCCCACCCTGTCCCCAAGATCATTGTCCAAGCTCTCCTGGAGCTCTGTTGGGCTCAAGGCCTTGCCAATATCAGAAATTTTCCGTGCAAGGGGCTCTGCAAATTCGTGGTGGAAATTTGGGGTTAGGTCCGGGTCAAATCGGAGCCCGTATTTTTCCAATTCCTCTTTGGGCATATTTAAATAAAAGCAAAATGCAAAACTGCTCTGGAAGTTTTGCATCCCGTTCATGCTCAGCATAACTTGATCTGCAAAATTCCTATTCAATTCCTTTCAGATTCTGAGATGAGTAATGGAGGACCCACCTACGGATGTTAATTGTGGAAAAACTCCGTGCTCCAGTCACCCCCTGGCAGCGATCAGGGTGACGTTAATGATCACGCTGCGATCAGTCATTAATGACGGACCTTAATATTCATTTTGCATAAAAGCTCCAAGGCCTCACGTGATGCCCTGAGCAATCTCGAGGATCTCCAATTAAACCACGACTTTATAAAAAATGATCTCTCCCTGGTCAGGGGTAGCTCACGGGGCTGGGAATGATGAGGGAAATGTTTGGTGTCTGAGATCAGCCCCGGGGAAGGGCTGGTCCTGCTGGGGACACCCCTGGACACCCCTGGCTCCTGCTGGGCTGAAGCAGGGGCGATTTCGGCTGTGTCCCCAACACTGAGGACACCTCAGAACCTTCCAGCGGACTCCTGGTGGCACCAATCCTCTCCCGGTGTTTGGTTGCGTCACCATTGAGGAGCTGGTCCTGCTTCGAAGAACTCTGTGAGGTCACCAATTCTCCGGGCGAGGTCACCCCAAGGTCAACGTTCCTGTTGGCTCAAAGCTTAATTTCCTATGGGGTTCAGCTGTGCTAATGACCGTTGGGCCAGGTGCTGCTCATTAGCATCTAATTAGCGATTGAAGGGCGCCAGCTGAGCTCGGGGAACAGCCCAGGAGGTTCCGGGTGATATTTCTGAGCCTGCGGAGAAGGGACGGGAAAACTCCAGGTATAAAAATGTGGGATTATTTTGAGCTCCAGGTATAAAAAAGTGGGATTATTTTGAGCTCCAGGTATAAAAATGTGGGATTATTCTGAGTGGGGAGGTGAGGGAAGAGCGTTGGCCGAAACGAGGCAGTGCGAGCTGGGTGCGAACGCCAGAGGCGTTTAAAGCCCTGCGAGGTGGATTCATCGATCCACCACCGATTTCACAAAGGGAAATATCCAAATTAGAGTCACACAAATTTCCCAATTAAATGTTGCATTGCGCGAAGGGACTCGGCAGGCTCCGGGAGATACCCGGAGGAGCTGAGCTCTGTTTGGGTTGGAGAGTTGCGGACCCAGGGCAGCAATCCTCGCTGGGAAGCAGCTGAGGGACATTGCTCCTCGTTAACCCCTCGGGGTTTCCTCTCGGTTTGTCCCGTGGTGGAATCTGCTGTGTCCTCGTTTAAGGTGTCCGTGGCACAGCAGAAATGTCCCTCAGGTGGCCTGGAGTGTGGGGAGGGAGGACTTCTCTCGCCAAATGTTTGTGGCTCCTCAAGGCCTCCCCACCCTCACGGGGAACAATTTTTTCCCAATTTCCCACCTAAACCTCCTCTCCATTGGTCTGAACTCATTTCCCATATCCTGTCCCTGCCGTTCCTGAGGAAAAGTCTCTCTCCAGCTCCCCTGGAGCCCCTGCAGGTCCTGGGAGGGGCTCTGGGGTCTCCACACAACCTTCTCCCCTCCAGGTTGAGCATTCCCAGCTCTCCCTCCATGGGGAAGGGGCTCCGATCCCCTGAACAGCCTCGTGACCTCCTCTGGCCCTGCTCCCCACAGAAAGGAAACAAAATGGGGCAGCTCAGGGAAGCGAAAGTCTCTGCCTGAAGAGCAAACCGCTGCTGTGGCCACGAGTTCCTCAATTCCCACCTGCAGGGAGGGCAGCAGTGAGTAAGAAAAGGAGATTTTAAGGTTTGCGTGAGGCCTCTGAGCGAGGGCAGAACCCCCAGGCAGGTGAGTCATTCCGGCTGCAACTTTTCCTTTTTTTTTTAACCCATTCCTCTCTAATGAGCATTTCCCCCATAACCTATAAATAACTAATTCCAATTCCCTATTGACCAAGGGGTCATTTAGTGGCTATTGCAGCACGCGGCTCATCGCGGCTGTTTCCCACGCCTGGGACAGGTGACGAGGGATGAATCACGCCGGGGAAACCTTCACTTATTTTACACCGTAGGAATTGGTTAATTGAGGCTATTCCAGGTTCCAAACCCTGCAGGATTTGCTTTGTTTCGGTTCCAAAAATAGCAGCGGTTTTGAAAGCAGAAACGGGCGGGGAGAACATGAACGCACAGGTCAGGCTGGAAACCTGAACACCCAGAGCTTGCTGAGCCTGGGGCGAGGGTTTGTTCCCCCAGGAATTCTCCCCACGTGCTCCTCCCAGCCTCTGCTGGGGGTTCCAGGCATTTTCCATGGATTTCATGTTTCCTTGGAATTCCTCCTGCTCCCAGGATTGAAGCACAGCTCTGAACACATGAGGAAACAGAGATGCCACTGGACCAGCACAGAATCCCAGAGAAACTGAGGCTGGAAAAGACCCCCGAGGTCATGGAGTCCAAGCTGTGCCCGACCCCCACTGGGTCACCAGCCCAGTGTCCGGTCATTCCTTGGATTGGGATGGGGACCCCCAAACCTCCCTGGGCAGCCCCTCCCAAGGCCTGACCATCCTTTCCAGGGGGAAACTCCTGCTGATGTCCACCCGGAGCCTCCCCTGGCCCAGCCTGAGGCCGTTCCCTCTCCTCCTGCCCCTGTTCCCTGGGGTCAGATCCCAAATCCCCTCCTGTCAGGAGCTGTGGAGAAAGAGAAGGTCTCCTGCACTTCTCTGTGACAATCCAGGTGCCATCGGCCTCTTGCCCACCTGGGCTCCGCTGGGCTCATGTCCAGCACCCCCAAGTCCTTCCCCAGCTTTCCAGCCGCTCCTCCCCCAGCCTGGAGTGACCCAAGGCCCTTGGCCTCGTTAACCCTCTCCCTGCCGGTTTAACGGTGATGGAAACACCCAGGACTCTCAGGTCGGCTTGGAACACCATTTTTATTGTCCTGCTGGAGAACGAAGCAGCGAAGCAAGAGGGGAACCATTCCCAGAGGAGAGAAAAGATAGACAGCTCAAAGCTCCTCAAACCGAGGGGTTTCATCCCAAAACTGCACCACCTGCCGCAGTTTTAGAAGGCCTTGCTTGGAGGGAATGACAAAGACGGATTGGGATGAGCTGGAGGCTTCGGGCAGGGAGGGATCGCGAGCATCGCGGTGCCGGGGGTGGGTTCTGCTCTCAGTACTTGGGGTACGATGGTGGCAGCTTGCAGATGTTCTTGGTGACCTGGGGGCAGACCGGGGGGCAGTAGCGCTGCACCGGGGGGCAGTAGGGCTGCACTGGAGGGCAGAAACGCTGCACCGGGGGGCAGTAACTCTGCACCGGGGGGCAGCAGGGCGTCACGTAGCTGAACTTCTGCACGGGCTGCCTCTGGACGGTGTAGTGGCACGAGGGCCGCGAGTCGTGGCAGGAGGAGGAGCGCCATCCGTGGCACGAGGACTCGTAGTCGTGGCAGGAGCTGCGGGAGCACATCTTCCCGGAGTTGTGGCGAAGCTGTTTGGAGCAAGGGATCGGCATGGTGAGAGGAGGCTCTGATTCACTTCTTACAGTCCCTCCCTTTTTATTTTTTGCTATTTTTTTTCTTGAGATCTCCAGTGAATGGTTTCTCTCTTTTTTTTTCACCTGCCTAATCTGGACCCAACACAGCCCCGATCCTGCTGGACCTGCTGGGTGTGCTCTGGGAATTGGGGTGGGAAATCAGATCCCTACGAGCCTGCCGGAGCCCCAGGAGCCACCTCCCAGAGCCCACCTCCCAGAGCCCACCTCCCAAATCCAACCTCCCAAAGCCCACCTCCCCGAGCCCACCTCCCAAAACCCACCTCCCAGAGCCCACCTCCCAAAGCCCACCTCCCAAAGACCACCTCCCAAAGCCCACCTCCCAAATCCAACCTCCCAGAGTCCACCTCCCGAAGCCCACCTCCCAAAGACCACCTCCCAAATCCAACCTCCCAAAGCTCACCTCCCAGAGCCCACCTCCCAAATCCAACCTCCCAGAGCCCACCTCCCAGAGCCCACCTCCCAAATCCAACCTCCCAAAGCCCACCTCCCCGAGCCCACCTCCCAAAACCCACCTCCCAGAGCCCACCTCCCAAAGCCCACCTCCCAAAGCCCACCTCCCAAAGCCCACCTCCCAAATCCAACCTCCCAGAGTCCACCTCCCAAAGCCCACCTCCCAAAGCCCAGTCCCGTGCAGAACAGCAGTGTTTGTGTCACCCGAGGGTCCCTCCAGGACCTTTCCCGGGAATCCTTCCCCTGCCATTCCCCTGCCCAGGGAGGGAGGAGCAGGAAGCATTTCCCTAAATCCCAGCTCCCCCGAGATCCATAAAGACCCCCCGTGGAGCTTTCCTCTGCCTCAGCAAGAACAGCAACAGTGAAATGGCTCTTACCCTCTTCAGCCGCGGCGAGAAGTTTCTGGAAGCGAAGGCGAGTGACTGCGGAGGACAGCGCCGAGGGACCTTTTATACCCTCCCGAGGTGATGTGGGACGTGAGACACCTCCTCGCGATGACGCTTTAATTAATTCCGCATTCAATCCCGCAGATGTTTGCACTTCTCCTGATTTTTAGGTGTTCCCTCCTTGACGCACCGGGTCCTGTCCCGCCGGCGATTCCTAACGCAGGGATTTCGGAAGGCACAGCTCTCCCATTTCCTGGAGAATGACACTAATGGGATGGGTGGTAATTAGGGACAAGGGACAACTGGGATTGCGTCAGGGACAGAGAGGGCTCAGAAATGCTGACTGCCGGGGCTGGTCTCCCGTTGGGTGCAGGTGACAGCTCAGGATTTTAATTCCCCTGTTGGGTGCCAAGAGGAAATGGCATTAACCGGCTGCAATTCCTGGGGGTGGCACAATGCTGGAAAATCCAGCGGGATCTCCGTGGCTCCCCGGAATGGTGAGAAATAAAATGTTCCTGGTTCTTCACGTGTCCCTTGACGTGGCGGGTGATGGGGGTGACCCCGTGAGGTGTGAATCGAAGGTTTTTCATGCGTAAGGTCAGAGGAAAACATCTGAAGCTGAGCTCTGTATGAGGAATGAGGACATTAAATTTTCCTGTTCTTGGTTTCTCTTTCCTTCAGTGATTCCTCACATTTTTTTGACCTGAGGGTTCAGAGAAGAGGAGCTGAAGTTTGAGCAAATAGTGGTGGAAGTTTGGGCCCTAAAGCTGAATCTGTGACCCGGCTGGACTCAGAGTTTGAAGCGTGAGGAAATGAAACTCCTCAGGCTGGGAAAATGCTGCCCATTAGAGCAATTCACTGCCTGGGGAGGGAAGATCCCCCGAATTGGGGGTGTCCCACAGCTTTTCTCCAGGCTGAAGGCAGCCAGGTCCTTGTGGTGAGTTCTGTGGAGCAAGGGAGGATTGCAGGAATTCCTCGGGGACGTTTGGTGACTTGGGAGTGGTCCCTGAGCAGCCTCCCGGTGACACAGTGGGTGCTTGTGTGACTGTTCTCCTTCTGTCTGGGCTTTGGCCTGGAGCGTCACACTGATGTTCTCCAAAAATCTTTCCACCTCCTCAACAGCCTCCCAAAACCACCCCAAAACCATCTCCAGATCTTTCAAATTCCGGGCATGCTCAGGAGAAAGGGATCTCAGGAGAGTTCTCATCGTCCTTTGCTCACAGCTCTCCCTCGGGGGTTTGGGCTTTCTGTTTTCAGAGGCTCCAAGGGGTTCAGATATTTGAAAATTCATATCCGAGGTCTGAAACAGAGCCTGGAGGCAATTATTGCACATTGAGAAAGAGCACTGGTGACTGTGACCTACTTCTGCCCCTTCCACTGAATTTCCTGGGGTCACTGAGGCTGGAAAAGCCCTCCGGGATCATCGAGGCCAACCTTTCTTTTGCTAATGTGCCTTCTGTTCATTCCCAAATGAATGTGGCAATTATTGGCCATCAAATATTGGGATACTTTTGGAATATGAAGGAATTTGATTGAAAACCGCTCAACAATTTTTTTTAAAAAATCAAGGAAAAGAGAATAAAGGAATTCAAAGGCAGCGAGGGTCTCATGAATCATCAGATTTATTGTTTCCCACACCCAAATGAGTCCGAAACAGAAGTGCAAAACAGAGATTCCCAACAAAGTAATTATGCCCAGAATAATTAGAAAGGACATTTCCCGAATAATTAGCAAGAACGACACCACGAATGTTAATTAGGGGAGCATTTCATCCCCACCACGATCGCACATGGCAGAGACCCAGGGATTTCAGCGCCGGTGAGACGAGCCGAGGTCGGAGCGTCCGAGGGAAGAGCCGGTGGCTCCGGCTGCCGGGACTGAGTCGTGGTCAATACTTGGGACACGCCGGTGGCAGGGTCCAGGTGCTCTTGGTGACCTGGGGGCAGCAGGGGACCTGGGGACAGTAGGGGACCGGGGGACAGTAGGGGACCTGGGGACAGTAGGGGACAGGGGGACAGCAGGGGACAGGGGGACAGTAGCGCTGCACGGGGGCCCAGCAGGGCCTCACGGAGATGCATTTCTGCGCCAGCTGCTTCTGGATGTAGTGGCAGGAGGGCTCCGGCTCGTGGCACGAGGAGCGGGAGCGGTGGCAGGAGAACCAGGAGCGGTGGCAGGAGGAGCGCGATCCGCGGCACGAGGACTCGTAGTCGTGGCAGGAACTGCGGGAGCACATCTTCCTGGAGTTGTGGCGGAGCTGGAGGGAGGACAGAGGTGGTCAGGAGGACAGAGATGGTCAGGAGGGAGGACAGAGGTGGTCAGGAGGGAGGACGGAGATGGTCAGTCTGGGATCTGAACTTCTGCTCTTGTTCTGGACTGGGATGGGAAATGCTTCCCTCAGTTTTGGGACATCCTGACCCTTCCTTTTGGAGGTTATCCCATGATGGCCCAGCTCTGATGGGAATTCCCTCCCAAGAAGGAAAATTGTTTTATTTTAAGGTAAAATTTCCTCCCAAAGCTGCTCAGACTGTCTGAGCTCTCTGTGCCTCCATCACCCACCGGTGTGGGAACGAATTCTTTGCTGTCTCCCAAAAACTCTGTGTCTTCGAGGATCTGCTCCTTCAATTACTCCAATTTTCCTGTCCCCCCATCCGTGAGAGATGTCCTTGTGCACGTTCTGGCAGCCAGTCACCAAATTAAGGAATTTCTGTCACCCAGTCACCAAAATAAGGAATTTCTGGCACCCAGGCACCAAAATAAGGAATTTCTGGCACCCAGGCACCAAAATTAGGATTTCCTAAGGCAAAAGCGAGGCCTGAACACAGAACTCCGTGAGCTCCTGCTGCTCGAGAATAAATAAATCACTGTAATCCAACTCACCCTTGGCCGGAGCACGAGGAGGAGCTCGAGGAGTCGATGTTGAGTGAAGGATGGACAGCGGGTGCCGGACTTTTATATCTCCCAAAGGGCTGTCCCAGAATTAGGCACCTCTTGACAATGCTGACACAAACCCTCATACTCACATTTATCTCCTGCGTCTCGTTTTTAGCATTTCCGACCTGACGCAGTCAGGGGGAAAAAACCAACGATGACTTTTTCCTCAGCACTTTAATAAACAACGAATTTCCCAACCTGCTTAGAAGGGAATTTTGGAGGCAGTTGCATATTTCCATGGCAAAAATGGACCTGTCCCTGGAGTTATTAAGTGATTTGGCATTGGGCAACCGGGATTGCATCAACTCCAGCCCAGGAGCGTCTACTCTTCCCCGCGTGCTGCCCCTGCTTCTTGGAGGCACAGTCACATTTTGATTGAGAGGTTTTTTTTCCCCTGACACAAGGGACTGTAATTAAGAGCCACAACTGCCAGGACTTCATTAGAGGGAGGTCCTGGTGACTACCTCGGCCCCGACGCCTCAGCTCCGGAGGTGACGCCAGGCGGACGTCCCCAGTCCCGATTTTTTCCATTCCGTTTGTGAACCATCAGCTGTTTTTTGTTTGTGCTGTGGTATTTTCCAGTTCACGCTCCTCCTCGATGGAGAGGCTTTCAAATCCTCCGCAGGATTGATTTGTGGGAGGATTTTACCTCTTGGCGACCTGGTTCTGACCCCAGATTTCTGTGGGATCCCATCTTATTTAAGCAGTTCTGTAATTTTTATTCATTTCAGCACTTCGCTCTTTGTTTCCAGGTTTTTGTCAGAGCAACCCAAGATTTTAGGAGAATAAAAAGGGTGATTGTCCCTTTCCTGTGACTTTTATCCAGGTGAGCGCCACGGGAACAACTCACGGCTCGGGGAACGAGATGATCCTTAAGGTCTCTCCCAACCCAAACTATTTTATGTTTCTATGACTATTTTTATTTATTTGTCAGACCGTGATTCTGAAACCCAAAAGCTTTTAAGAAAACCTTTTAGAGCCAATCCCTGCTTAGGAGAATCTGAAATCTGGAAACAGCTGCGAGTGACGCAGAGATGCTTCACCTGTGTGGATAAAACTCCCTTTTTTGGGGGTCCTCGTGCCAATCCTCCATCAGGCAGGAGGAATCCACGGAATCAGGGGATCAGAGGATGGCTCGGCTTGGGAGGGACATGAAAGAAGCTCTCACCCAACCCTCAGAGTCATCACCTGGAGCTGAGTGTGGCTGTGGAGCTCTGGGGAAGCTGATGCAGCCACAGAGCCTGTTCTGGAACCAGTGCCTCAGCTGGGCTGGCAGATAAGGAAAGTCTGAGGTTGCCAAAAGTCCGGCCAGATCTCGCACTTATTTCTAAGTGTCTGCGATTGCCGTTGAAAACAGTAATTTGGGTCTCAGTGAAAGAAGGAGGGTTAGGAAAACCCGCGAGGTGCTTATTTGCATTTATTAGACACCTCGGGATGTCTGTGGCTCTGAGTCAGAGGGACTCAGAGGGTGAGGAGGTGCTTTAGTTCTGAACTAAAGGGAATCCTGGAATGGCTGGGGCTGGAAAGGACCCGAAACCCATCCAGAGCCACCCCTGCCATGGCAGGGACACCTTCCACTGCCCCAGGCCCTGTCCAGCCTGGCCCTGGGCACTTCCAGGGGTGGGGAATCCATGGAATCACCAGGGCCTCCCCACCCTCACAGGGAGGAATTCCTTCGGGATAGAAATGTATAAACGCATATTCTCTATATCAATATTTAAATAAACAGGGTGGAGATGAGCTCTCTGAGCCTTCACCCGCTCCAGAAATGCCTCTGGAATCACTGGCTCTTATTAGTTTGAGATTTTAGGGGCATTTTGTGATAAGCTTGGGAAGAAAGGAGAGAGAAGTGACTAAAAAGTCAGGATATTTCTCAAGTAAAGAGGGCAAAGAGTAAACAGACTATAAACTTTTTTTGCTTTAAGAAATCAAATTTTATTGTTTTGGAGGTTTTCACATGGTGTGGGAAGCAGCAGGAATCATTCCCAGTTCCACGGAAAGCAACCTGAGCTGGGTCTTGCCTGCTGAGCAAATCAAACCAAATAGGAGCAGAAACAGCAACCAAATTCTAATCACAGACGAGGAATTCAAGGATCAAGTTGAAAATGGGAATAAAGACCCATCGAGCCGAGCTTCAGGCGTGGAGAGCACCCAGGGGCGGGCCCTGCTCTCAGTACTTGGGGTACGATGGTGGCAGCTTGCAGATGTTCTTGGTGACCTGGGGGCAGACCGGGGGGCAGTAGCGCTGCACCGGGGGGCAGCAGGGCTGCACCGGGGGGCAGAAACGCTGCACCGGGGGGCAGTAACTCTGCATCGGGGGGTAGCAGGGCGTCACGTAGCTGAACTTCTGCACGGGCTGCCGCTGGATGGTGTAGTGGCACGAGGGCTGCGAGTCGTGGCAGGAGGAGCGCGACTCATGGCACGAGGTGTCGTGGCTGTGGCAGGAGCCGCGGGAGCACATGGTCCTGGAGCAGGGGCGGAGCTGCGGGGGAGAGAGGAACGGTCACCGCGGGCACGAGCCGATGGACATTTGCTCTGGGGTTCCCCATTTTCTTCCTGAGCTCGTTTTTTGGGGGTGAGAACGCAGTGTCAGTGCAGGTCGGGAGGTGCTTTAATCCCTCACCAAACCCTTTGATGGATGGGACTTGATTTCCAGAGAAAAATCGGTCCGAACACCAATTTCTCCAGAGCAGCTCCAGACCCTCAGGTTCCTTCTGCTTGGGAACCTCCGAGTCCCTTTCTCACAAACCCCTCAGGCTTTCCTGTCCCTATTTTCCACTCTTTCTGTTTTTTGGTCCCTCTGGCCTTTCTCTCTCTATTTTCCACTCTTTCTGGTTTTTGGTCCCTCTGGCTTTCCTCTCTCTATTTTCCACTCTCTGTTTTTTGGTCCCTCTGGCTTTCCTCTCTATTTTCCACTCTTTCTGGTTTTTGGTCCCCTTGGCTTTCCTCTCTATTTCCCACTCTTTCTGGTTTTTGGTCCTCCTGGCTTTCCTCTCTATTTTCCACTCTTTCTGCTGCTTTGGTCCAACCTGAGCTCCTGCCCAAGGCCTTTATTGTCCTTTGTTTCAATAATTTGCTCCTGTGGGTGACAAGAACTCGGTCTCCAGCACAACCGAGATGCCGAGGCGAGGAGGGAGTGTCCAACGCTCCAACTCTGCCCAAACTCGTGGGAAAACATGGAGTTTCCTAAAGAAACTCCAGGGGAAGAGAAAAATGGGACTCACCCTTCCAGCAGTGAGGATGGAGCTGTGTTGGAGCAGAGCAGTGAGTGAAGGAAACAGGGATGAGGAACCTTTTATACTTTTGCAGAGGGTTATCTGGGACATGAGGCATCCCTAATTACAGATCCCAGCCCATTTCTGTCTGCTGCATTCAGCTTCCCGGATTTTCCCTTTGATGCTTTGTGCTTTTAGCATTGTAATTATTAATAGCTCGTTAATTCCTTCACCTCCCTATGAACGAGATTGGAAGGAATTTCACGTGAAGTGATGCCAGCACCGACACCGATGGATCTGCTCATGGATGTGATGGGGTGGGAGAGGCGTTTGTAATCCAGGAGTGCCAATTCCTTGGGGTCACGTGGGCCGGGAGCTTAACGTGATCGACCTCCGTGTGCGAGAAAAATGGTTATTGATGTTAATCCCTGGGGATTAGGTTCAGGGCAGGAATTCTGCAGAGGGATTGCCCAATGGGGCCGGATATGGTAATGAGAGATCTGCATTAGCCCAAATCTGTCCTTCACTGATAATTCCAAACTTCCTGCCTGGTGTGGCCAGCAGGGATTTCTCCTCCAGGTGCCCACCAAAGCCATGGGATCACAGCTTCTGTCACCAAACCTCCCCCGGAGTGGCTCCTGTCCATGGCCCCACAGGTCCTGTCACCAAACCTGCCCCAGAGTGGTTCCTGTCCATGGCCCCACAGGTCCTGTCCATGGCCCCACAGGTCCTGCCACCAGACCTGCCCCGGAGTGACTCCTGTCCATGGCCCCACAGGTTCTGTCACCAAACCTGCCCCGGAGTGGCTCCTGTCCATGTGCCACTGGTTCTGCCACCACACCAACCCCAGAGAGGGTCCCTGTCCATGGCCCCACAGGTCCTGCCACCAAACCTGCCCCAGAGTGGCTCCTGTCCATGGCCCCACAGGTCTTGTCACCCCTATGGGTCCCCATCCACAAAATCCTGGCCAAGCAAACCCAGCCTGGGGCTTTGGCTGCTGCTTTGGTTCTGCTGCTTTGGTGACATCGGCATCAAATGCCGGGACAGGATGGTTTGGGGGGAGCAGAATCCCAGAATCCCAGAGCTTGGAAATACCTCCAAGACCTTCCAGCCCAGCCTTTGAGCAATCCCCACCTTGTCACTGGCCCAGAGCACTGAGGGCCACGTCCAGGCGTTCCTTGGACATCTCCGGGATGGCCCAAGTCCTGCTCACCCTCCCAAAGGTATTTTGGTCATTTTCTCTCTGATTTTACTCTGAATTCTTTAATTTAGCTGGGACAAAGTGCTGTTGTCCTGCTTCCAGCACTTCCCGAATGGTTTCAGGGATGATGAGACAGGGATGACGCTCAAGAAAAAAATAAACACAGCGATGTGATGCAGGAGACACTTCCAAACCTGGATTTTCCCGTGAATCATGGGTGAACTTTGCTCTTCCATGCCTGGGTGCAAGTCATGCCCATCTGAACCACCAATGACATCTCCGTGTCCCATAAAAGGCAGGAATGTGTCAACATTGGGGTGGCATCGGGGATTAGGCGTGAGGCACGAGGGATTTGGGTTGATGCTCTGCTGACTCACTGGGCTCCCTCAGACTGGTCCATGAGCTTCGGCATCCCAACGGATGGAGTGAGCCTGTAAAGAGTTCCCTGCCCGGGCTGGCTCAGGCTCAGCGCCTCTGGGGATTTTTGGCCACGTGTGGGTGGGGATTTGCTGCCGTGTGAGAGAGGTCAGGTGGGAAAAACCAAAAAAAAAAAAAAGGGTGTCAGATGGAAATATCAGGAACGGAGGGCAGGAAAGAAATGTCTGAGGCCAGGGGACAGCAAAAACCCCTTTGTCCAGGAGCGGTTCCCTGTGGGAGCTCCCAGCTCTGTGAGGATGAGCAGCAGGGCTGGCACGACCCCGCTGGTGGCTGAGGAGGTCTCACCAAGGATCTGGAACGCTTACGGAAAATTCTGGAATGTTTACATAAAATTCTGGAACGTTTACGGAAAATTCTGGCCCGTTTAGGGAAAATTCTGGACGGTTTAGGGAAAATTCTGGAACGTTTAGGGAAAATTCTGGAACGTTTAGGGAAAATTCTGGAATGTTTATGGAAAATTCTGGAATGTTTGTGGAAAATCACCCACGGGCGCTGTGTTTGCACACTCGGCTCTGCCCGAGCCCACCTGTGCTCGTTGAGAGCAGCACAGGAGGGAGAGGCTTTCCCTGCGATGTTTCTCTGCAGGGATTCAGCAGAACCTCTGCCGCCGTGCCCTCGGAGGGTGGGGAAGGTGGGGACGATTTCCCGCCGGATTCCTGCAACCCTTCCGCAGCCTTTCCTGCTTTCCTGCTTCCCTCCGCAGATGTGCGCGGAGATAGAGCTCCAGCTGGGGACAGATTCCCTGTCTCAGCTCCCCAGGCTCCTCCCGAGTCTCCCCTTCTGCGGGTGACACAATCCGTGTCGCTCTGGCTCAGCCGCGCGCGTGGGTGAAACCTTGGATTGCTTCAAAAGGATCCACGGTGGAGATTTTATCTCCCCTTCCCACAAATGTTTTCAGCCAGGCTCCAGCCCGGCCCGGAGCCTCTCGTCTGGCCAGGTTTCCGCCCCTTTTGGCACTGGGTGGGTTTGGCACTGCCCGAGGGGTGTTGGGGACAGGCACCGGCGCCACTCCGTGTCCCCGTGTCCCCTCAGAGCCACACGTTCTCAACCCTGGTGTTCGTTCCTCGCTCCTGCAGTCAGGGACCTCACACCTGGGAATGAGGCTCCTCGTTGTTTTAATTAAGAGTCATAAGAAAAGGAGCGCTAATAATAAGTTTCTTGCTCTTTTCAAAGGTTCGGCACAAAGCCTGGGCTAATTAAATGTCTCGTGCATTACACACGGCGCTGCTCTCATCCCGCAGAGCCGCCAGGTCCCGCAGGAATCGGCCTGGAGGATCCTGGGGTGGAGCCCAGGGGCGGCTCTGGTGCAATGGGAAACACAACTGCTGATTTTCAGGGACATCCGACGTTCCTTTTTCCCTTTTACATCCGCAAGGGGGGCTCGGAACTTTTATGATTTATGTCAGTTTAAACCTTGGGAGGAACCGGGAATGTTTCTTCTCTTTTGGGAAAGACGCTGAGGGGCTGGAGTGTGGCCAGAGATGGGAACGGGGCTGGAGAAGGCTCTGGAAAACTCCTGAGGGGTCTGGGGGGGCTCAGCGTGGAGAAAAGGAGGCTCAGGGGAGACCTTCTCTCTCTCCAGCTCCCTGACAGGAGGCTCAGGGTGGACATGAGGAGGAATTTCTCCATGGAGAGGGAGGTCAGGGCTTGGCAGGGCTGTCCAGGGAGGTTTGGAGTGCCCATCCTGGAGGTATCCGAGGAAGGCCTGGCCGTGGTGGCTCTCAGTGCTCTGGGCTGGGGACCAGGGAGGGATCAGGCACTGCTTGGACTCAATGATCCTAAAAGGCTTTTCCAGCCCCGGTGATTTTGGGATTCTGGGATTTCCTCCAGGCAACTCCTGATGGGATTTCCAAAGTGGGGAGAGTTCCCTCACACAAAAGATCGATCTGACCCCAAATTCTCCATTTGGAAGGGACTTTGGGCATGACGTGGTCCTTCCTGTGCTCGTATCCTCCTGTTCACGGAGATCAGGGATTCTGACCCCACACGGAGCCTGCAGGAACGAACTGCAAACCCTTCCCAGGGTCTGCAAACCCTTCCCGGGGTCCGCAAACCCTTCCTGAGGTCTGCACACCCTTCCCGGGGTGCCTGCGAGGGTCTGAGGTTCCGAGCCAAGGGCTGGGGTTACCGAGAGGCTGATCCAGCCCCAGACAGCTTTTGAAATCAGCCTGGCAGGGGCCCAAGGCATGGGGACCGCGGGGCTGAGCCATCCCAGCCACTGGAATGCCACGGGAAGAGGCAGAAGCTGCGAGCAGCAGCTCCCCTGAGCCCAGACAGGCTCGGGAGTGGTGCCAAAGATGAGGAGAAGCAGTGGAAAAACACCAGGACAAAGCACGTTTGATGAGCTTTAGGTTTTAATATCACACCTTTGCTACTGGAGACGGGAGCAGGGAATGGAGAGATCGGAAAAATCCCAATTCCACCGCGCTAATGCCACTTGGGGTTCTCAGGAGGAGGGAAGGGGCTGCGGGGATGAGGTTCAGGGCCTGCCCAAGCTCGGGGACAGGGGACAGGAGCAGCTCCGGTCCCTTCACTTCTGCTGCTGCTGCGGCGGCCACTGCACCGGCTGCTTGATCTGCTGCTGCTGCTGCTGGCACGGAGCCTGGGGCAGGGGCATCTGCCCCCCCGCCGGACACTGCGGGGTCAGCACCACCACGGGGGTCACCTCCGGCACGGCTGTCACCTCGTGGCACACCACTCCCTCGGAGCCGTGGCACGAGCGGTCGTTGTCGTGGCAGGAGGAGCTTCCGCCGTGGCAGGAGGAGCTCTCGGAGCTGTGGCAGCCTCTGTTCTCCCGGGAGCACATTTTGGGGTGGTTGGAGAGAAGGTTGGAAACCTGGCAAGGAGAGGAGTTTGGCGTTAGACGCGGCGAGGGCAGCGCGGTGTCCCTGCTCTGCCCCGCGGTCACATTCCCTCGCTGTGCTCGTGGGTTGGGATTTGCTTTCTGCCTGTTCAGATTTCCCAGTTTGGGGCTTCATTTCCATAGCCCTGGATTAACCTGGACCCTCTGAACACCCTCAGGAGTCCCCACAGCCCCTGTTTCTGCTGGGCTCCATGAGCTGCTTCCCTGTTATTCCTTGAGCCCTTTCCCAGTTATTCCTGGAGCTCTTTCCCAGTTATTCCTTGAGCCATTTCCTTGTTATTCCTGGAGCTCTTTCCCAGTTGTTCCATGAGTTGTTTTGCTGTTCTCGTTGGCCATTTCCCAATTATTCCCTGAGCCATTTCCCTGTTCTCCCTTGAGCTCTTTCCCAGTTATTCCTTGAGCCATTTCCCAGTTATTCCTTGAGCCATTTCCCTGTTCTCCCTTGGCCATTACCTGTTATTCCTTGAGCCATTTCCCTGTTACTCCTTGAGCCATTTTCCAGTTATTCCTTGAGCCCTTTCCCAGTTATTCCTTGAGCTCTTTCGCAGTTATTCCTTGAGCCATTTCCCTGTTACTCCTTGAACCATTTCCCTGTTCTCCTTTGCTCCCCTGGGATGGTCTCGAGGAGGATCAGATGCTCCGTGGGATGCTGGGATAATCCACACCAGCAAGAGGCATCCCAAAAAGATCCCAAAAACCCTGGAGGGGCCCTGGCAGAGCCCCGGCAAAAGCCGTTCAAAAGGCCAGTGCCCAAAATGAAGACAGTCCTGAGCCTTCCTCCCTCCTTGTGTCCTCTGCTCCCTCCAGGCCCGAGTTCCTGGGCATGAGGAAAATCCTCTGTGCACATCCCAATCCTTCCAAGGATTGCTGGGATTTCAGGGAGGCAAAAGGCATCCGGGACGCTGAGCTGGAAGAGGATCCTGCTGCTCCTTCCTCTCCCGGTTTAAATCCGCCTTCTCTGCTCTTTCCTAAATTTCTTCAAGGACTTTTTAATACTTTCAGCTCCTTAAGGTGTTTTTCAAAGGAGCTTAGTAAAGGAGTCAGGCTTATAAAGGCAATTAAAATTCCCAGCTTAACCCCAAGGTTTCTCAGGAAAGATCAGCCTGCCATCTCCCATTCATCCCCAAACCCCTTTATTTGCTTTTATTCATTTCCAGTTTGTCCTCTGGACACTGGAAAGCACCGGAATAATCAAAATATAACTACAGGTGATAAATTTTGCTTCTCAGCACAGGCAGTCCTAATTTTTTGGGAGCATGAAACAGCCCCAGCCACTAAACCAAGGATTTGGCTCCCGATAATCCCTGGAAATGCTCCCAGAGCAAAGCTCAGCTCAGCGAAGGAATTTTCATCGGAATTAAAGGCCAGCGGTGGAGCAGGGACTCACCTGGGCAGTGGAAGCTCTGGAGGAGGAGTGGAGCCGAGTGGATGAGCTGCTCTCCCCTCCGAGGACTTTTATAGGGTTCCCAAGTCTCTTCCTGAAAATGCAATAATCCCCCGGGGAAAAATGACCAAGGTATTTACACAACAGCCCCGCCCTAATTACCCACCACCTTCAAAAGCTCCTTCCACCCGATTTCTTTGATTGACTTGTCAGGATCTTGATTGTCTTCCTCGTGTTACACAGAGTTAATTGCAGCCCGGCCCTGGCGGGCTCGGAGTGAAAACCGTGTGGGCGGCTCGGCTGGCTCAGCCTCGTGGCACGATGAGTTTGAGGTTGCAAAATGGATGGTAAAGGTGGTGAGTTTTGGGTTCCTGTCCTCCCGAAACCTCTCACCTGCAGTCTGGCAGGAAAGAGAGGTCCCAGTGCCCAGTCCTCCCTGACTGGTCTTGGCAGGACCCGGCTCTTGCGGAGAAGCCCCGCCATTCTTGGGTCCTCACCGTAAAAAATGGCAAATTCTTAGAAAGTCCTTGTTGGATGTCCTTGGAAATCATCTCTGAAGTTGTTTTCACCCCGTGAGACACCTGCAGGCACCAGAACTGAGCTGAGGGTCCCCAAAGGGCATTTCCCAAAGGAACAAAGCTAGGACAATGACATCTGTGGCCACTGTGGGAGGCTCGGGCTGGGCACTGACCTGACAAACCCTGGTGATGGCACTTCCGACTTTGGGAAGTCTTGGCTTTACCTGTGAATTCCCCGAAAATGTAACGAAGTTTCCTCAACGTGAGGAAGAACTTCTTCCCATGAAGGGGGCAGAGCCTGGAACAGGCCTGGGGTCTCCCCTCTGGAGCCATTCCAAACCCACCAGGACCTGTCCCTGTGTCACCTGCACCAGGTGATGCTGCCTTGGACTGGGACATCTCCAACTATTTTGTGTCTCTGTGATTCCGCGATTCCGTGATTCTGTGATTCTGTGATTCCGTGATTCCGCGATTCCGTGATTCCGTGATTCTGTGATTCCGTGATTCCGTGATTCTCTGATTCCCTACCCGTGTCCACCTACTTCCCACCTGATTTTACGGCCATTTCACCATCACTGTCGCAGTCACCACCAATTTTCATTGCTGACATTTTTTCCCGGCCAGCCCCAGGATGCCCCACACAGAATCTCTCCCTGAAAATATCCGTTTTCCTCACATTTTACTCTTTTTGATTTTCCGGGCTCTGGAGCAATGACGGGAAGTCGGCGCCTACGGAAGTTGCTTGTGCAAACCTTGCAGCCGTGAGTAAGCTGTGAGTAAAATGCTGGGTCAGAGACCACGATCCGAGCTCCCCACGCATCCCGAGCTCCGCCGGCTCTTCCCTGGGGCAGGCTGGGATCACCTGGGCGCAGAGCACCGCGATGGTGCAATCATGGATGCAACCACAGCTTCGCAACAGCCCCGGTTTCTCATTTCCCCTCCCATTCCCGGCCTGACCGTGGAATTCCAGCAGGAATGGTGCGTTTTCCCTCATTTTCCCTCCCATTCCCGGCCTGACTGTGGAATTCCAGCAGGAATGGTGCGTTTTCCCTCATTTTCCACCTGAACTCCCTCATGGAGCCACGAGGTTTTGTTGGGCAGGGATCACCTGAGGCCGAGGGGTGGCTCCCGGCTGCTATCACTGAAACAACGGACGGAATTTCTCTCCAGAGGCGCCACTCGGAGACTTTCATCCCGAAGCCAGAGCTGTGTTTGTGCTCAGCCTGATCACCAACAGCCGCAGGACAGCGACCTTGGTTTGACAAGCAGCGACAGGCTCAGGATGAGCCCTGGTTAGCAGAGCTGGGGATGAGTCGTGGTTATCACAGTTCGGAATGAGTTGTGGTTATCAATTTGGGATGAGTTGAGGTTATCACAGTTTGGGATGAGCCCTAGTTATGAGTTTAGGATGAGTCCTGGTTATCAGTTTGGGATGAGTCCTGGTTATCAGTTTAGGATGAGCCCTGGTTATCAGTTTGGGATGAGTCCTGGTTATCAGTTTAGGATGAGCCCTGGTTATGAATTTGGGATGAGTTGTGGTCATCAGTTTAGGATGAGCCCTGGTTATGAGTTTGGGATGAGTTGTGGTCATCAGTTTAGGATGAGCCCTGGTTATGAATTTGGGATGACTTGTGGTTATCACAGTTTGGGATGAGTTGTGGTTATCAGAGCTCAGGATGAGCCCTGGTTATGAATTTGGGATGAGCCCTGGTTATGAATTTGGGATGAGCCCTGGTTATGAATTTGGGATGAGTTGTGGTCATCAGTTTAGGATGAGCCCTGGTTATGAATTTGGGATGAGCCCTGGTTATGAATTTGGGACGAGCCCTGGTTATCAGAGCTTAGGATGAGCCCTGGTTATGAATTTGGGATGAATCCTCGTTATCAGTTTGGGACGAGCCCAGATCTCCTCAGCCCTGACGATGACTCGGCCCTGCCCTGTTGCACAAGCAGAGGGGAGGAAACCTCCCCATGCCAAGGATAAAACTCAACCTCGGCCTTGGCCTCCTCCCAGCCTCGGGCTGAGCTGAGCTCTGGAGAGGGCGGATCAGCTCTGGAGGGGGCAGATCAGCTCCGGAGAGGGCGGATCAGCTCCGGAGGGGGCGGATCAGCTCCGGAGAGGGCGGATCAGCTCTGGAGAGGGTGGATCAGCTCCGGAGGGGGCGGATCAGCTCTGGAGAGGGTGGATCAGCTCCGGGGAGGGCGGATCAGCTCTGGAGGGGGCGGATCAGCTCTGGAGAGGGCGGATCAGCTCCGGAGAGGGCGGATCAGCTCCGGAGGGGGCGGATCAGCTCGGGAGAGGGCGGATCAGCTCTGGAGAGGGCGGATCAGCTCTGGAGGGGGCGGATCAGCTCTGGAGGGGGTGGATCAGCTCTGGAGAGGGCGGATCAGCTCCGGAGAGGGCGGATCAGCTCCAGCTCCTCGTGTCGAGCTCTGGATTCAAGCCCACCCTCTCACTCCTGGGGCTATTGAATATTGAACCACCCAAACTCGGGGAGTGCTCTTGGATAGGAGCCTCAAGAACGAGGGAATAAGAAATGGAATTTTCAAGTATTTTCTGGTTTTGTTTTTTTTTTTTTTTCTTTTGGGAGCGACTGAAATTTTGGGGTCGTTTTTGGTGAGTTGGATAAACACAAAGATTTGGAAGCTCCGGACTTGGTTTTATGGAAGTGTCTGGGAATTTATCTGAGCTTTCAGAGTTCTTTTTCTCCTTCGGTGAAGTAGGGAAAATCACAGAAATATCAGTAATGAAGTGGTTGACTTTAGAAATAGAAATAGATAACGCTGCCTAATTTTAGAATGGAATTTAATAGGGCTGGTGACAAAATCTTGTGCAATTGTCCCCACATGATGATCTTACAACACTTCACAGTGTGAGGGATCCTTTGGTGTTTCGGGGCAAAGTTTTCTGGATTTTTATTGAGCTGAAAGGATCAAGATCCCCCCAGGTGGTTGAAAGCAGAACGATAAAAAACAATGTGATTTTATGTCTTTAAACGGGCCCAGATCTCCGCGTGGTTTTTTACCCCTTCCTGACAAGTATTTGGATGAGTCAAACAACCCCGGAAAAGAGTCCTGGAAGATTAAATGTTTGGCAAACCCCGTGTCCCAACCAGCGTGGAACCGTCCTCTCCCCGTTCCTAATTTAGGGCCTGATCCTATCAAGAAATGCCGTGAGCAGGTGATGGGGAGGAGGCCAAGGAGCTCGGTGGAGTTGCCTCATGCACGAGGCTCTACGTGCTCAGGGTTTCGCCATCTGCGGCAATCTCCGGGACAGGAATTGCTGCCGAGTAAACAACCTTTCACTGCCAGGGTCACGCTGTAAATAATAATCAGTCGGAAATCCCCAGGAGATTTGCAGATCTCGTCAATAATTCTTGTGGGGTTCCGTGGGGTGGGAGCAGCGTCTCCGGCAAGAGCCAAATTGAGAACGGAATCCCAGAATTCCAGAACGGTTGGGGTCCGAAGGGACCTCTGGAGGTCTCCCGGTCTCCACCTGGGGCAGGTGGCACAGGGCCACGTCCAGGTGGGTTTGGGGTGTCCCAAACACTCCACTCCTTCCCTGGGCAGCTGTTAAGAAGTTCTCCCTCGTGCTGAGGTGGAACTTGGGGTTTGGTTCATGTCCAGCACTCCTTGTCCTGTCACTGGGCACCACTGGGGACAGTGTCTTGCCACCTGAGCTTCTCTTGCTGTCGGAAATGCTGTGTTTTAATTCTATTCTTGTAAATGTTACATTTAAATGGGGGTGTAAAATACATTAAAAGAAGTTTGGAAGAAGCTCTTTGTGTTGTGGAGATTCCTCGAGGGTCTTTCTGTATTTTTAGTGAAGGACCCAGAAATGAGAGGAATCATCCCAATATTGGAACCACCCACAGACTGTGAGGTTTTATTTTCCAGCCCGTGATCCAGAGGAGACAGAGAAAATAATCTTTTCCTGTCGCCACAACACAAACCCCTTTTTCCAGCAGTTTTTGGGGGGCTGTTGTCAGTGCAGCCCCGCGTGAGGAACGCGGAGCTGCGTGACCGTGATGATGTGGGAAAATCTGCATCGTGGCACATCCGGGGACACTTTTGGGACCTGGGAACGGCTGCTGGGACAGTCACTTCTTCTGGACGGGGGGCCAGTGGGTGCTCTGCTTGCACTGCTGGCTCTTGACCGGGGGGACAACCACGGGACATTTCTGCTGCACCACCTGGGCGCATTTCCCCCCCGCGGGGCTGAGCTCTGCCGGTGGGAATATCTCGGTCCCATACCCCAGCCCTCCCCCGTAGTACCCCGACCCCTCGGTGACCCCCCCTGCGGTCAGGGGGTCACTCAGGGGTACGCTGTACCCATAGCCAGCCCCCGCTCCCTCAGCGGTCCCCAAATCCCCTCCCTGGTACGCGGATGTCCCCGCGCTGCCCATGACAGGACTCAAGCCCATCCCCACGCCGGGGCCATAGACCGGCACCGTCCCCACCGTGGCGTCCCAGCCCGACGTGACCCCACAATCGCCGCTGGTGACCACCACGGAGCCCTCGGGCTCCCAGGACAGCCCCCCCGAGATGCTGTAGCGCGCCGGGGCTCGCGGGGGTGGGCAGTACGAGGGTCTGCAGCTGTAGGTGATGGAGCCCTCGCGGCCGCAGGAGAAGGAGGCGCGGCCGTGGCGGTTGGTGAAGGCCCCGGAGCAGAAGCCGCCGTGGCTCAGGGAGATCTCCCGGCTGTAGCCGCGGTTCCGCCGGCAACATTTCCTCCGCAGAAAGTGGTAGACCTGGAAGAGGGAAGGAAAACACCCAAACTCGCACCGTTTCGCTTGGCGTTTGCACCGGGGCAGGTGGGAGGTGCTGGGTGGTGTGGCCGGGAGGGCTTGGCCAGGGCCTGGGGCAATTCCAGGCTTTGGAACTGCTGAGCTGTTAGAGAATCGTGGAATAATTTGGGTTTGAAAAGACCTTGAAGCTCATCTGATTCCACCCCATGGGCAGGGACACCTTTCTCTATCCCAGGCTGGTCCAAGCCCCTGTTTCTCAGATCCGAGGGCATCTGCACTCTTCCTGGGATAGCTTTGCTCTTCCTACCTCTGTTTCCAGAGAATCCAAAATCTGAAATATACTCTGGATCCAAAATCTGAAATATAAAATCTGAAATACATCCTTTTCCCACCTAATAACTGCCACGGCTTTCCCCACTCATCTTCATGTCCACAGCTGCAAAAATACTGAGGACCATCCTTGTTTCTGTTTCTAAACTGCTGCAGGAGTGATGGATCGAAAATCCCACCCTGGCTCCGTTATTGCAGCCCCAAAATTCTTTTCTAGAAGATGATAGGCCCAGACACAGAGGTCTGTGGACATTCTGGGGTACAGCCCGGGCTGGTTATTAATTAATATCAAAAATGCACATTCGAACCCCAAAAAGCTGCCCTGGCCCCACCACAGACCCAGCTGGGTTTCATCCTGCTCCTCCCTCTGCATCCCAGCCTGGAGTCTTGATTTCACCTTTCTCCCCAGGGATCGGATCCGTGACGGAGCAGGAATCCATCCAGATCCCGAGAATCGGCTCAGGCACAGGGGAGGTCTCAAATGAGCTGCATCCCACGGCCAGGAAATAACAAAATCCCCCCCAAAAAGCAGACTTACCCTCTTCAGCCATCGGAAACACATTTAGGAGGTAAAAGTCGACTGAATGAGGAGCTTTAACAGCCTCGGGAACATTTATATGGCGTTTAACATCTCTGGGAAGTGAGACACCCTCGGGAATGAGAAGGATTTATTTACCAAACTGGAATTTCAGTGTTTGCTTTGACTCCAGATCCATATCTCCCTCCACACCGCTCATTTCGCTGTCGTAATTGTTACTTCTGCCTAATGAGCCTATTCCTGCGCCCCTGCCCTGGGCTACGCAGGAACACTCCGGCCCCCAGCCCGGGCACAAGTGGGTGGCAGTGTGGGAGGAGAATGCGGAGCGGGGCTGGGGAGTGCGGGGCAGAGGGCAAAGCGAACCTCGCAGAGCTCCGGTGACATTTGATCCCTCCGTCACCTCCCGGGCGTCTCCGGGGGGAGCTTTTTTCCCGGAGGAAAAACATTTGCATATGAACCAGAAGGTCGTCAGAAGTGATTGATGCCCGGATTGGGAATTTTGCAAGGTGCTAGAGGTGCTCTAAGAGAGTTTAGGGACAGAACCGCGGAGGTGTGAATGTCCCGGTGCTTAAACCCGGCCTGGCTGGATTAGGCTGTAATGAAGGATTAGGTCTCTAAATCCTTCCCTTCCTTTTCCAAATCCTTCTCCTGGCTTGGAAAGAGCCCCGGGGACCGCGGGGAGGCTGGCGGGGGTTGCAGAGCAGCTCCCGGAGGCTGCGCCGGGGCTCCTCAGCTCCGGGACACTTCTCGGTGGGGACAGAGAGCCCCAGCCTGGCCCAAAGGTCCTGTCCCGTCCCCTAGGCAGAAACCCACGCGTGGGGTGGTGGTGCTGCCACCAAAGCCCGCGAAGGGAGAGATCTGAGGCCTGGAGAAGGTTTGGAGCTGCCTGAGGGATTTGCTGTGGGTTTTGTTCCCTCCTGCCCGGCCCGGGGCTGGTCTGTCCGATGGGCACATGGAGCTTCCCTCCGGATATGGATCGTGGAACCCCAGAGTCCCTGAGGTTGGGAAAGAGCTCCAAGGCCATCGAGTCCAGCGTGGCATCGATGCCCACCGTGTCCCCAGCCCGGAGCACTGAGGGCCACGTCCAGGCATGGACACTGGACACCTCCAGGGATGGACATTGGACACCTCCAGGGATGGCCACTCCAAACCTCCCTGGACAGCCCCTGCCAAGCCCTGACCACCCTGTCCAGGGGGAGTTTTCCCAAATGCCCACCCTGAGCGTCCGTGGCACAGCTCGAGGCTGTTCCCTCAGGTCTGCCCAGCTGCAGGGAGGAGCAGGAAGGCTCGGCCGTGGGTGTTGTCCTGATTTTGGGGCATCACCAGCTGCTGTGGGGTCATCCCCGACCCTTGCTCTGCTGGACCGAGCCTGGTGGGCCTGGTCAGGTGTCTCATCAGCTCCGCAGTTGTGGTCACTGGGTGCTGGTCTCTCGGACACAGCGCGGCATGTCCCATGCCCACCACAGGGTCTCGGTGCTGAGGTTCCTTGGCATTTTGGGCTCTGCTTTTCCTCCCTCACGGAAATGAGGTGGAAACCTGAATTTCCTCAGGTGGAAGTGAAGGTGCAAACCTCTGGGATGATAAACCGGGTGGCTCTGGAGTGAAGCATCTCAGCAGAGACATTTCTGCCTCCCCAGACCATGGGGTGCAGGTTGACAATGCGAGAAATAAATGAACCCCCAAAAAAACGGCAGCTTTGAGCAATTGTAACATTTATTGGATATAAATAATGCCTCTGGAAAAGCAGCGGAACGTTACCAGAGGCACCCCAACACTGGGAGCAGGGCACGGCAGGACAATCCTGGAGCTCTCACACCAGGATGCCGTGGCCGGGGAGAGGAGAGGACACGCTGGGAAGGACCAGGTGGCCACAGCCAGGTCTGGAGCCGTGGCAGAGCCTCAGAACCGGAGCTGTTACTTCTGCTGGCTGTAGGGCCAGCAGGAGCTCTGCTTGCTCTGGTGGGACACGATGCTCGGGATGGCAATGGGACACTTCTGCTGGCTGTACCCTCTGCCGCCACCTCCAGAGCTGATGATGATGGTCTGGCCAGAGGAACCACCACCGTATCCTCCTCCCATGCCATAGCCGGATCCTCCACTGCAGCATCCGGAGGATCCACCACCGCCTCCCCCTCCCATGATGATCTTCCCTCCTGAAGATCCACCACAGTATCCTCCTCCCATGCCATAGCTGGATCCTCCACCATAGCATCCGGAGGAGCCTCCACTGCCTCCCCCTACAATGATGCTCTTCGATCCTGAAGATCCACCACCGTATCCTCCACCCATCCCATAGCTGGATCCTCCACCACAGCATCCAGAGGAGCCTCCACTACCTCCGTCACCCATGATGATCTTGGTTCCTGAAGACACACCACCGTATCCTCCACCCATGCCATATCCTGAGGATCCTCCACCACAGTATCCAGAGGAACCTCCACTACCTCCACCTACAATGATGCTCTTCGATCCTGAAGATCCACCGCCGTATCCTCCGCCCATGCCATAGCCTGAAGATCCTCCACTGCAGCATCCAGAGGAGCCTCCACCTCCAATGATGCTCTTTGATCCTGAAGATCCACCACCGTATCCTCCGCCCATCCCATAGCTGGATCCTCCACTGCAGCATCCAGAGGAGCCTCCACCTCCAATGATGCTCTTTGATCCTGAAGATCCACCACCGTATCCTCCGCCCATCCCATAGCTGGATCCTCCACTGCAGCATCCAGAGGAACCTCCACCTACAATGACACTCTTCGATCCTGAAGATCCACCGCCGTATCCTCCGCCCATGCCATAGCCTGAAGATCCTCCACTGCAGCATCCAGAGGATCCGCCACTACTTCCCCCTCCAATGATGACCTTTGTCGCTGAAGATCCACCACCGTATCCTCCTCCCAT
Source organism: Acanthornis magna (assembly GCA_036785705.1). NCBI lineage: Eukaryota > Metazoa > Chordata > Aves > Passeriformes > Acanthizidae > Acanthornis > Acanthornis magna. The sequence continues at coordinate 225,514 of JAWUZG010000775.1, forward strand.
GCCGTAGCTGCCCCCACTGCAGCATCCAGAGGAGCCTCCACCTCCAATGATGCTCTTTGATCCTGAAGATCCACCACCGTATCCCCCTCCCATCCCATAGCCTGAAGATCCTCCACTGCAGCAGGATCCACCTCCTCCACCGCCGGAGCTGATGATGACTTTGCCGGAGGAGCCCTGGGATTGGTAACCGGAGGAGCTCCCATGGCAGCCGGAGCCCTCGCTGTGGCATCCGCTGGACTGGGAGGACATCCCATGGCAGCCTCCGGAGCTTTGTCTGGAACACATCTTGGAGCGGTGACCCTGCGAGGAGCAGAGGTGTCAGAAAGGAGAACCTCGGAGACACAGCTGAGCCTCCCCAGCAGACAGAGAAGGAAGAGCTCCCAGGAATTCCCCACCTGTCCCACCTTCTGCAGCCCCAAAGGACCGCAGCGCTGAACTCCCTCACCCCTGCGAGCCCTGCCGTGACATCCCAGGGAGCTCTGTGCAGCTCACAGCAGCTCCAGGAAAACCTCTGCGTGCGGGAAAGTTGGGAATACTCCCCGAGGTTTGCACACAGGCTCTGACACGCCTCAAAAATGGTGTGGATCCCTCTGGATGTCTCACACTGACTCAGCAGCTGGAAGCTGCAGCTCCCCTGTCTAAGCGAAGGAGTTCTGTTGGCACCTCCAGTTGGTTTTTGGTGGAGCCACCATGGTTCAAAGAGCCCTCAAAGACCTCCCTGGTGGAGGGACCTCCCTGCGCAGAGCTTCCAGAAGTTTCCGTATCCGCGGCCTTACCTTCGGTGCTGGTGGGAACGTCTTGATGCTCGGCGTTGGTTGAGTGAGGAGCCCTGGGATGGCTGAGCTTTTATAGTGAATGCTCTGTGCTCCCGAGGGAAGTGAGACACCCTAAGGAATGCTGAGAGATTTATTGACGGAGCTCGGCCTCGGCTGCCTCCTTCCTTGACTCACTGGCAGCAGAGGTGATGCGAAGGAGGTGCCTCAGCCCCCGTTCTGCATCGTGGTCGCTAATTCTGGTTAATGATTCTTTTCCGGGAGCTTCGCTTGGAATTTTTGGGGCAAACGATGTCTCGGGGTCTCTTTGGGGGGTCCATGGTGTGTTTCTGCTGGGCTGGAGCTCCTCAGGTGGCCTGGAGAGAGTGGGGACGGAGCAGATGCCGAGGGATGGAGGCTGGAGGGAGTTGGAGACAAAGAGCGATGGGAGGATGAGGATAAAGGATGTGCTGGAGCAGTCCCAGAGAATTTTGGGGGATTTCCATGAGGATTGGCAGGATGGGGAGCAGGAGAACATCCAGACTGCCGGGAAAGGTTGGGAGTGCCACCCCGATGGAGTGCCGTGCTTTGAAGTGCCCAGATCCGTGTCAGAGGATGCTGTGAGGGTGACAGTGACAAAGGGGACATTTCCTCAGAGCCTTGCGGGAGCTGCTGTTGGATTTCCTCGGAGCTCTGTGCTCAGTTCCACCTTCCAGGGGTCTCAATCCCCAGGCTGGGGTGGGAAAAGCCTTGAAATCCTTCTGCTTGCCAAGGTGCATTTGGAGGCCACCAAGACCCTACCCTCGAACTCTAGGATGTTAAACCACCCCTGTACCTCAACAGGACCCATTTGTGAGGGTCCTCACTGGCCACCCCACCCACACGTGAGCTGGGGAGTCACCTGGAGATGTTCCCTGCTGGAGGACAGTGTGTCAGCACGGCTGTCCCAGCGCTGGCTCTGTGTCACGCGTGTTTGGAGCTTGACAGCAGCATCCGCCCTGCCGGGACACTGCACGGGCTAATAGGGGGTTCTGGCACTGGGGACAGGTGACAGCAGCAGCAGGTCCCAGCTCCGTCACCATGAACGTGACTTCGAACTCGCACACGCGACACCCTTGGGATGGAGACAGGGCCATCAGCACTGGGGACACACGTGCAGGGACTTCTTTTGGCTTTGGAGTCCCTCCCGTGGCCTTATCTCTGTTCTCATCTCCACATCTGAGCTGTCACCGCTGTTCTGGCTCCCAGCTCTGCCTGTGGGTGTGGTACTCCTGAGCATCTCAACGCCTTGATCCCTTCCGTGCCTTCAACCTGTGGGGACATGCCCAGAGGGACAGCCGGGATGGGATCACCCAACTGATTGGCACAGAGGGACACACACCCAGGATGGGATCACCCGATTGGCACAGAGGGACAGCCAGGATGGGATCACCCGATTGGCACAGAGGGACAGCCAGGATGGGATCACCCGATTGGCACAGAGGGACAGCCAGGATGGGATCACCCGATTGGCACAGAGGGACACCCAGGATGGGCAGCTGATCCTGACCCAGGGATGAGGAAAGGCCATGGAGGCTTTGGAGGGGTGGTGAGAGGAGCTCCTGCCATCCATGGAGTGTGGAGAGCCCAAGGCTGGACCACCTGGAAGCACTGGACCTGGAGCACGTGGATTTGTTTGCCAGATGTGGAGAGGAAGGGTTTCTGAGAGCACAGCTGCTGGAAGGGTCAGTGTGGCCACCACCTCTCCTAGGCTGGGGACAAACTTGGATACGCACATTGGGTAAGGGAAAGGAGGCTGAAAAAGCTTCATGGCCACATTCCCGATTTTCTGGTGCTCTGCTGGGCCCTTCTCCCTGCAGTCCTTGGGAAGGGCTGGCAAGTCATGGAACCCTTCATCTCCTCACTGGTGGGTGGTGGACGGGAGAGAGGACAAATCCCCGGGCAGATCCTCTTCCCAGCAGATTCCCTCATGACCAACAGTGCTGACGATGTGGGACATGGTCCTGGAGAAGACCTCTCCAGGGTTTCTCCAAAGGCCATGATCCCTCAGGGGTTCCATGGCTGATGATCCCTTTGATTCCTGAGTTGTCTCCTCCCTACCAGCTGTGTTTGTGAGATGGACAAAAACCCTCTTGGCTTAACACTTACTGACCCCAAGGCTGATCCCACCGGTCCCAAGGAGGACTTGGGGAGTCCTTTTTGAGAGGATTTTCCCACTTTGGGAGCAAAGCCAACTGCATCTGGGCTGCATGCAATGGAGAGTGGGCAGGATGCTGAGGGAGGGGATTTTTTCCCTCTGCTCTGCCCTGGTGAGATCCCCCCTGGAATGGGATCCAGGTCTGGTGTCCCCAACAAAAGAAGGAATTGTTGGAGCAAGCCCAGAGGAGGCCATGAAGTTGATAAAGGGCCTGGAGCCCCTTCCCTATGGATCCAGGCTGGGAGAGCTGGGAATGCTCATCCTGGAGGGGAGAAGGTTGTGTGGAGACCCCAGAGCCCCTCCCAGGATCTCCAGGGGAGCTGGAGAGGGACCTCAGGAACTGCAGGGACAGGAAAAGGGGGAATGGGTTCAGACTGAGACAAGGGAAGTTCAGGTTGGCTGTAGGAACAATCTGTTATTGACCACCTGCCCCAGCGCTGGAGGACATTTCCCAGGGAATGTTTAGGGTGTTTTATTCCTTTTTTTGGGAAGCAAACCGACCAAGGAGAAAAGCAACCTCGCAGAGCAGTTCTGTCTGTGCACAGAAGTGTTTATTTCCTGTCACATTTATGGCGCAGAGGAGCCACCTGGGAATTCACAGCACGGGGACATAGCACCAGGGGAGCTTCGGGACGGGGACATGCTGGGAGCCATCTCGGCCGCTCCCGGTGGGAGCCGGAGCTGCCCAGGGCTGTCACTTCTGCTGGCTGCAGGGCCAGTGAGAGCTCTGCTTCGTCTGGTGGGACACCACACTGGGGATGACGATGGGACATTTCTGCTGGGAGGAGCCTCCGCCGCCACCTCCGGAGCTGATGACGATGGTCTGGCCCGAGGAGCCACCGCCGGATCCTCCACCGCAGCACCCGGATGAGCCTCCACCACCTCCCCCGCCCATGATGATCTTCCCTCCTGAGGAGCCACCACCAGATCCCCCTCCGCAGCACCCGGAGGAGCCTCCACCGCCTCCTCCACCGCCAGAGCTGATGATGATCTTCTGGGCTGATCCCCCACTGCCACCACCTGATCCGCCACCGCAGCATCCGGAGGATCCCCCGCCTCCCATCATGCTCTTGGAGGAGCCACCACTGGATCCTCCACCGCAGCATCCGGAGGAACCTCCACCACCTCCACCTCCCATGATGATCTTGGTTCCTGAAGAACCACCGCCTGATCCTCCACCGCAGCATCCAGAGGATCCCCCACCTCCCATCATGCTCTTTGAGGAGCCACCACCGGATCCTCCACCGCAGCATCCAGAGGAACCTCCACCACCTCCACCTCCCATGATGATCTTGGTCCCAGAAGAACCACCACCGGATCCGCCACCACAGCATCCAGAGGATCCACCACCACCACCTCCCATCATGCTCTTGGAGGAGCCACCACCGGATCCTCCACCGCAGCATCCGGAGGAACCTCCACCGCCTCCACCTCCCATCATGATCTTGATTCCTGAAGATCCACCACCAGATCCTCCTCCCATGCCACCCCCACCGCAGCATCCGGAGGATCCACCACCACCTCCACCTCCCATTTTGCTCTTTGAAGAGCCACCGCCGGATCCTCCACCGCAGCACCCGGAGGATCCTCCTCCTCCTCCTCCTCCCATCATGCTCTTTGAGGAGCCACCGCCAGATCCTCCACCGCAACACCCGGAGGAACCTCCTCCTCCTCCTCCACCGCCAGAGCTGATAATGATCTTCTGGGCTGATCCGCCGGAGGATCCTCCACCGCAGCAGGATCCGCCTCCGCCGCTGCTGGAGGAGCTCTGGGACTGCTGACCGGAGGAACAGCAGCAGCAGCAGCCGCAGCCGTGGCACCCGCTTTGTCTGGAGCACATCTTGGAGCAGTGACCCTGCAAGGAACATCTTTTTACTCCAGGGCAGACACCACCCTCACCAGAATTTCCCAAGGCCCAGGAGCCCTGTCCAGCCCGATGCCACTTGGTAGCGTCCGGGATCATCTTTTAGAGACTTTTATCCCAAAGCTGTCCCATCTCCATCTCAAAACTGATGAAAGACAACTTCAGTAGCACGGGCTGGTCCTGCTTCTCTTTGGTCTGGTGGGACCAAGGCATCCACAGGAGATTTAAATTCATCCCAGATGTTCCTTCCCTTCCACCGTCACCCACCAGAGGTTTTTTACCAAAACTTTTGCATTTTGGAAGCAGGAAAGGCAGAGAAGAATCCTTCCCTCGGGCAGAGCTGGACTTACCTTTCTCTGCTCTGACCACAACACCTCAGGGCAAAGCTGAGCGAATGAAGCACCCCGAGATCCACCAACTTTTATACGGTGTTTCCCGAGCGGGAAGTGAGGCATCCAAAGGAATGGTGATAGGTTTATTTACCAAACAAACTCTCCTCCTCCATCCCACTTGTCCTGACTCACTGGATGCGGACGATGCCTCTCCTGTGCATCACATCCTCGGCTGCCCTGCATCCACCACAGGTCCCACACGTGAGCTCGGCTCCCGCGCTCGAGTTCCCAGGTAGGATTCTGGGACTCCGGGAGGATTCTGGAGGCTGCCACTCTCCACCCCAGCCGGGAGATGCCGCTGGTGACCGACACCAGAAGGGGCTGCGGAGCCTCATTTCTCTGAGTGTTCCAGACTGGAGGCACAGGGTGGGATTGGTGGGGCATCTGCAGGACTTGGACTCCCATGGTCCTTGGGGGTCTCTTCCAACTCAGATGTTCTGTGATCCCACGGTCCTGTGGCTGTGGAGATTCCCAGGGGAACGGGGGCAGGGCTGGTGTTCCTGGGGCACCAAAGGAATCCCCCATGGCTCCGGGACATTCCCCACCGCAGCAGCAAAGGGCGGATGGGGATTTTTGTTTGATTCCACCGCTCTGGAGAGAGCAGAGGTCAGGCAGGCCCTGCACCACCTCTGCTGGTGGAGACGAGGGGTCCCAGATGTGACATCCCCCAGCATCTGCACGGATACGGACCAAAAGGATGAATTCCTGCCCCTTTTGGGGATGACTCCGACATTTCTGAAGAAACACGAGATTTGAGGTTTTGCTGTGCTCCCGCTGTCACCCTGAGAATCTCTGGAATTTAGATCCCGATTTTCTTGGTCCTGGGCCATTTCTGGGACTGGGGACGTCTGACAACCACTCCCCCCTCCCCAAAGTGGAACCCCAAACTGTGGCTTTGCTCTGTGCCAGCAGTGTCACCGCTTGGGCAGTTCCTCTGACTTCCCATAATAAAATCCCAGTGGCAACACTGCCTGGAGGGGCTTGTCCAGACGCATTTTGGGGTTGTTTGCACGGTTGAGGTCCCCAAGGGGGCGAGGGCAGAGGGTGGAGCACAGGAGGAGCCGTTACAACCCTGGGTCACTCCCGTCTCTCCGGGGACAATTGCGGGTGTCTGTCACCTGCCTCCCGCAGAACAGTTCCGAGGTTTAATTCCCTTTCCCTGCTAATTGCCCGGACAGACCACATCAAAGAGATCGCTTCCCACAGGGAAGCTCCCTCTGGAGACTCACAGCCGGAGCTGTGTTTGAGCCCTGCGGGAGTGAGGAAATCCCCAGGCATTGCAGGCTGAGGATCCCAGCCCTGGGAAGGGCCTCGCTGCAGTCCTGGCTCCACTGGGGGCTCAGAGCTGGAATTGGGGTTGGAAAACGCCCTCATTTCTCTTCCACGGCTGCTTGTGAGAGCACCGGGAGCTCCTGCACTGCCTCGTGGAAGGGCCTGAGCTTCTCTCACCCCTGTCATAACACCCTGAAATCCTTTGTGGCAGAGTTTTTGGCGTCTTCTCTCTCTGAACCCACTCAGAACTTCCCTGGGCATCACCAGATTTTTTGTGAGGTAGAGAGACCCCAATGATCAACTTTGTGGCACCTTCTCTGACAGGCAAAAGTCAGGATCATCATCAACAAGAGACATTAAAAAACGGCATGAGAATGTTTGGTGAATCCAAAACCTCTTCTGCCGGTGGGGCTTCAGTGCAGTTTTGCTCCGGAGCTTTATTGCATCAGCATCAGCTCGGAATAAAACCAGGGATGGAAATAAAGCAACCGGGGCCGGAAAATCCAACCACTCACACACGGAACTCTCTAGAATGGCAACTTTTATTGTCTGGTGAAAGGACTAGAAAATTGAGGCAGGAACAGGCAGACAGAACAACCCTGGCTGGAATCATGGATACACAACACCAGAGGTTCTGGTCAGAACATTCCCAGGGGAAAGGAGAAGAGAACAAATCTTAAATTTAATAGAGGAGGAAATGTGAGGCATCTTCATATCTTGGCCTTCCTTGGTGTCAGAGTCCTTCTGGCAGCCACTACTTGTGCTTGGTCTGTGGCGGCCAGCAGATGGGCTGGGTCTGCTGCTGCATGGACATTCCTCCACAGCTGGAGGAGCCACCGCCACCTCCACCGCCACCGCCACCGCCGATGATGACAACGGGACCTTGGCCCTGGTGGCCTGAGCCTCCTCCACCTCCTCCTCCACTGCCCCCACCAATGCAGACAGGGCCTTGGCCCTGGTGGCTTGAGCCTCCTCCTCCACCACCACCACCACTAATGATGATGGGACCTTGGCTTTGGTGCCCACCACCACCACCTCCTCCTCCGCTGCCACCTCCAATGCAGATGGGACCTTGGCCCTGGTGGCCTGAACCTCCTCCTCCACCACCACCTCCTCCACTAATGATGATGGGACCTTGGCCCTGGTGGCTGGAACCACCACCGCCACCTCCTCCTCCTCCCTTGCCGCCCCCACCAATGCAGATGGGACCTTGGCTTTGCTGACCTGAGCCTCCTCCACCACCGCCTCCTCCGCTAATGATGATGGGACCTTGGCCCTGGTGGCTGGAACCACCACCACCACCTCCTCCTCCTCCCTTGCCGCCCCCACCAATGCAGATGGGACCTTGGCTTTGCTGCCCACCACCACCTCCACCTCCTCCTCCTCCTCCCTTGCCGCCCCCACCAACGCAGATGGGACCTTGGCTTTGCTGCCCACCACCACCTCCTCCTCCTCCTCCTCCCTTGCCGCCCCCACCAATGCAGATGGGACCTTGGCTTTGCTGCCCGCCACCACCTCCTCCTCCTCCGCTGCCCCCTCCGATGCAGATGGGACCTTGGCCCTGGTGGCCTGAGCCTCCACCACCACCTCCACCACCACCACCGCTTCCTCCGCCAATCACAATGATTCCTTTGCCCTGGTGGCCTGAACCTCCACCTCCACAACCACCACCACTGCTTCCCCCATCGATGCAGATTGGACCTTGGCTTTGCTGACCACCACCACCTCCACCACCTCCACCACCTCCACCGCCGCTTCCTCCGCCAATAACAATGATTCCTTTGCCCTGGTGGCCTGAACCTCCACCTCCACCACCACCACTTCCCCCTCCGATGCAGATGGGACCTTGGCTTTGCTGACCGCCACCACCTCCTCCTCCTCCTCCTCCTCCGATGCAGATGGGTACATGGCTCTGGTGGTCAGAACATCCTCCGCCACCACCACCCCCTTCAATGATGATGGGACCTTGGCATTGTTGCCCTGAGCCCCCTCCTCCTCCTCCTCCTCCTCCTCCTCCTCCTCCAATAATGCAGATGGATCCTTGGCTCTGCTGGCCTCCTCCTCCTCCTCCTCCTCCTCCTCCTCCTCCAGATGCCATGTGAGTCTGATAAATGATCCCGCCACCGCCACCGCCGCCTCCGCCACCGTGGCAGCATCCTCCTCCGCCTCCTCCTCCGTGGCAGGACGATCCCTGGCTCTGGTATCCCATGGATCCTCCGCCGCTGTGGCAGCATCCGCCTCCTCCTCCGTGGCAGCAGCAGCAGCCACCGCCGCCACCGTGGCAGCCTCCGGACTGCTCAGCCATGCCCTGGCCGTCACCCTTCTGCTGGTGGGAGCCCATGGTGTGTGTGCTGGGAGTCCTGAGAGAGAGAGAAATCGGGCCTGAGCGCTTCCAGAGGGAGGAAAAGTTGTGTCCCCATCCCCTTCCAGCTTGGAATTGTCTTTCTCGTCCCTCTTTGCTTCTTCCTCCACCTCTGACTAATTAAATATTGTCAGCTTAAGAAATTAATGAATTAAGCTGGAAACCTGGGAAGTTTTCACCTTATTCCATCTACAGAAACTCCTTATCTGCATATAACTGCTCTCTTTTTTTTATCAAGGACAACAATCATCCCTTAATAATTGCCTCCTGCAGCAGTGTCACTGCAAGAGGCACACGAGGCTGTGCGTGAATCACCCTCATCCAAATGCAGTTCGGGAATTCGGAAAGGGCTGCGATGCTCGGGGATAGGGATTAATATTCCCCGGCTGCAGGAAAGAACACAGCTCGTCATTTGCATAACAACCACTTCATTGTACTTTGAAATCCTTCAATTCCGCTTTTCAAAGGAGCTCAGTGCTTCATTTCCCCTTCAAAAGGAGAAGGAAGAGGAACAGCCTGTGGAAAAGTTGTCAGCGATGCAAAAGAAGGGGGAAAAAAAGCCCAAAACTTGAGCAGCTCCAGGGCAGGGTTTGATGTGTGCGTCCCCGAGGGATGCTCTGAAGTTCGAGCACTTCTTTAATCCCCCCCTCCGGCCACGTCCTTGTCTGCTGCAGGAATTGATGTTCCTGTGGCGGGGAAGGGACAGCTCTGAAAGGAAAAGATCAGCAGGATCAGATGTCCAAATGCCCGAGGAGAAAACGGCTCCTCCAAAAAAGGAAATGCTCAAAAGAAACACCGTTCCCGTTTAGGTAAAAGGCCCCAAAATGAGAATAGAGCCCCGCTCCCGTTTAGGTAAAAAGCTGGAAAATGAGAATAGAGCCCTGTTTTGTATTTCCTGTGTTTCCTACTCTTCCCTAAGCACCTGCAGAGCCTCTTTTCCCTGCCTTTTCCCTCAAGGTTTATTTTCCAAGATTGTCCGGGAGCTGTGTGTGTGGTGGTACCATGCAGTGCTGGGCCCAGAGAAACCCAAGGGGCTCCAAACCCTGTATTTTCCATGTCCCAGCTCCTTCCTTTTCCTGCGTGGTCACGTAATCCCTAAATTGGTGGGAAAAACAAAAGTAACTGCAAATAAAGAGGATTTTTTTTTGACGGTGAGACCCAAAAGCCACGTTTAATCCCGCGTTTCCATCTTAGCATTCCAAGCCTAATCAGCCAAATGAATTCCCATCAATAGCCAAGGAATCTCTTACCGTGTCCCACGGCACGAACCGGTGGAAAGGAGTCAATGGGAATGAGGGAACGTGGGGTGGGAGAACTTTTATATAGGATCTGGTCCTCCTCTTGGAAAGAAACAATGATTGATTTATTTACAACCAAGCCCAGCCCCGACTGCCCACTTGCTCTGCATAATCTCGGGCTCGTCATTGCAGAGATCGCTATCACCCTTCCTTCCACCACCTCTCCTGTTGTTGGCGGCGTCAAAATTATTGGATGGCTCCGCCTACTCCAGGTAAAGTGAGGAAATCGGGAAAACCATTTTCAGAACAAATCAGTGATTTAATTTCACACCCTCCCGTGAAGGAATCCGACATTCCGGAGAGGAAAACTGAGGGGTTTTGGTCTTTGTGGACACAGAATTCCTTATGGAATTTATTTCTCATCCTAGGAAATATTTCAGAGCTGCCAACCGAGGCCCTGGCGTGTCATTAGGGTGTGATGCAAGCCAGGCTGTGGATTATATGTTCCTGATGACACCCACGTTGTTGCCGGGGGCTGCAGGAACACATTGGGCTCCGGCGAGCCCAAGGACCTGGAGCTCCCCAAAAAACACAACAAACGAGGCTGGAGTGATGCAAATCTGGGAGGCTCCAGGTGGTTTATGGCCTTGGAGGGTTTGACCTACAGAGGAGTGGAGGGAAGGAGCCCAGAGCAGGAGTGAAATGGTTTTTGGGTAGATTTGGAGAAAGAACTGAGGGAATTGGGATGGTTCAGCATGGGGGAGAAGCTCTGGGGTGACCTCACTGTGGCCTTCCAGGACCTGAAGGGGCTGCAAGGAACATATGGAGAGAGTTTTCAGAAGGGTTTGGAGTGACAGGAAAAGGAGGGATGGATTAAAACTGAACAGGGGGAAATTTAGGTTGGATGTTGGGAAGGACTTGTTCCCTGTGAGGGTGGTGAGGCCCTCATCCCTCAGCTGCAGGGGAATCGCTCTGGAGGGAGTTTCCTCCATTTCTGTCTTTCCTCTGCCAATCTGGAATTACTCCAAACGGCAGCCGGAAGTTCCTCCAGCAAAATTCTCCAGCTCCAGGCAACCTCCAAAGTGCCAGAGCTGGGAGGATCTTTCACTCAGATGGAGCTGATTGAGGCAACGGGACCTTGATTTATTATTTCAGAGCCGTTCGTGGCGACGGAGCCGGAGGCTGTGCCACCCGAGTGCCACCCAAGTGCCACCCAAATGTCACCCAAGTGTCACCTTCCTGCCCAGTTCCTGCCCTGGAGCACGAGGCTGCTCACCCTCATCTCATCTTCATCTCATCCTCCCCAGCCCCACCACGGAATGTGGCTGGAGGTGACACCGCCGCCGGTGGCACAGGGCAAGGGACCTCACCCCAGCACACAGGGCTGTGCTGAAGGCTCTCCTCTGAATTCATGGGATTTCATGGGATTCCTGCAGGGTTTTGTCTGTACGGAGTCCCTAAATTATATTCATTGTACATATTCATATATATATATATATATTCATATATATATTCATATATTTATGTGTGTCTGTGAAAAAAATTAATATATATATTCATTGTATATATTCATATATATATATGAATATATATGAATATATATGAATATATGTATATTCATTGTATATATTCATATATATGAATATATATATATTCATTGTATATATTCATTATATTCATCACGTATATATTCATTCATATATATATACACACTTTTTATTACCACAAATTTTGGAAGTCTCTCATCCGAATTCATGGGATTTCATGGGATTCCTGCAGGGTTTTGTCTGTACAGAGCCCCTAAATTATATTCATTGTATATATTCATATATGTATGTATATTCATATTTATATTCATATATATATATGTGAATATACTTATATGAATATATATATTCATTGTATATATTCATATATATGAATATCTATATGAATATATATATTCATTGTGTATATTCATTATATTCATCATATATATGTTCATTCATATATATACATTGGTTTTTACCACAAATTTTGGAAGTCTCTCATCCAAGTGCTGCTGCACAAGGTTCCCACACACCTTTGGCAGTTCGAGGGTGAGCGGCCAAGCGGGTGAAGCCAAATACCCACAAAAATTAAATTAAATAAAATACAAAAACAGGGCAAAAAAAAAGTTAAATAAAATGTAAAAATTGCCCAGCCTTCCCCGAAGTTTGCTGCCGTATTTCCCGCAAAACCAAGGCGAGGTTTAAACCCAGGACCACCCAGCTGGGACCACCCAGCTCCCAGCAGGAATGCCGAGCCCCTCCGTGGGGAGTCCGGATGGGGAGGAAAGTAGGGCAGGGAGGGAGACGTGGAGGGGTTCCGTGTTTGTCTGAAAAGCAAACGAAGGGCCGTGGGTGCAGGACATGCTTTGCATATCTGGAACAGTTTGTTCGCATCTGTTTATCTCCGCCTGGTGATCCAGGGCGCTCGGGATGAGCTGCCGCGGCTCCGGCACAGGAAAGAGGAATATTTGGGATTCGTGTGGGGGATGACAAAGCTTGGTTTGGTGGCTCTCGGTGAGGGCACCTCGATCCCAAGCGTGGGCACTGCAGGAGCTCGTGGAGAGGCTGAAGGAGGGAACGGAGAGGGAAAGAGCTGCAGGGTCAGTCCTGGTGATGTCCCAAACAGAAGGCAGACAAAGTTAGGAGAATAAATAGCAGATTAATTTATTAAAGGCCTTGAGGTACATGTGGGGCAGACAGAGCCTACTGGAGAGGCTACACCCAAAATGGACAACGAGTAGGGTAATAGTCTTCACATTTTATTAGTTCTGTCCATTAACATAGCAGGCCCCAATTGTCCAATTGCACCTTTAGGTGATGATGTCATTACCCCAAGCTTTTCCCCCCAATTCACTCTTATTTACATATTTTGGATCTTGCTCCCCCCAATTCGCTGTTGTTCACATATTTTGGGTCTCCGAGGCAGCGAAGTGTCCTTGGATTTTCCAACGGAGAGGAATTGTTTTGTCTCAAGGGCTGGTAGCGGAGGTTTTTAGCACTTTATGAAGCCTAGAGCTGCACACCAAAGCTACAGATACGTGAAAAATAGAAACTAAAATCCCTTCAGGCATCACTGGGGTCATATTCCTGAAATTCCCCAGCAAAGGGAAATGCTGCCATTGGCTGGGCTGAGCTTTAGCGCCAGTCTGTCCTCAGCGCCCATTTCTCCACACCAGGAACGCTCCTGCTCAGTCCCTGGAACTGAAAATGAAGGATTGTTTTTAATAATAGAAATAATTATATTTATATAATATTTATATTATATATAAATATATATATTGGTGTTTGCGCCTCCACCCCTCGGGATCTGCTGCTGTTCAGGGGATCAAAGATTTCAATCTTTTCCTCTCCTCAGAGTTAGTTCTGCCCTCCCTGTCCACGAGAAATTGTCCTTTTGTCCTTATTTTGATATCAGACCCTCTGGGATCGTGGCCAGGGCTCAGTATTTCTAAGGATTATTAGGAGCATTTCTCCTGATTTCTGGGAGCAATTATCCTGATTTCTGGGAGGATTTCTCCTGATTTCAGGGTGCATTTCCCCTGATTTTCAGTGTGCATTTCCCCTGATTTCCGGGTGTATTTCCCCTGATTTCTGGGATGATTTCCCCTGATTTCAGGGTTTATTTCCCCTGATTTCCAGGTGTATTTCCCGTGATTTCCAGGTGTATTTCCCCTGATTTCTGGGATGATTTCCCCTGATTTCGAGATCCATTTCCCCTGATTTCAGGTGTATTTCCCCTCATTTCTGGCTGCATTTCCCCTGATTTCAACACCTACTGTGCTCTGTGTCTCCCTGCCAAGGAATTTCGACACAGGTGATGAGGTTTTTGTACCCCAACCAGGGCAACTTTCCCCAAGAATTAATTGCCGGTGGTTTTGGCAGTGGAACAGTCGATTGTCCAGCTCTGCCTTCCTTCCCTAATTTCACTTTTATTTGGTCCCTGCTCTTAACCACAGACATTTAAGCCTCGGCCACACCCCGGTTTCCTTTTTCTTCTTTCCCCCATCCTGGTTCCTCATTCTTCCGAGGCTCGTTGGGAAATCGCTGGGAATTTGGGATGAGCTGGGAATTCGGGATGAGCTGGGAATTTGGGATGAGCTGGGCCTGCCCAGCACCGCACGGCACAAAACAAAGCTCAGCTCAACACAGCCTTGTCTGGCTTTGAATCCCACGGGAATGTCCTGGGGACCCAAATGTTGGAATGTTGGGAATGTTCAGCCCCTGGAGAGCCCAGAGCCCCTCCCAGGATCGGCAGGGTCTCCAGGGGAGCTGGAGATAAACTTTTCCTCAGGAACAGCAGAGACAGGACACAGGGAATGGGGTCAGGGGGACAGAGGGGATTGGGGTTCCATTTTGGGATAAATCCCAATAATTCCATGGATTCCCCATCGCTGGGAGTGTCCCAGGCCAGGCTGGACAGGGCTTGGATCATCCTGGGATGGTGGAAGGTGTCCCAATGTGGGCAAACGGAAACAATCACTTTTAAAGAACTGAAATTTCTGGAGAAGCGGAAGAACATTTTGAAAAAACAAAAAGAAATCTGAGCTTTTCTGGCCAAGCAGGAGCTGGAGCTGAGTCTGAGCGAGGCAGACACTGACAGCAGATGAAACGAAGAGGAGGAGAAGTCGGAATTGAGCAAGAGCCACGCTCCATCGGCACTGCAGATCCCTCATCACACCCACGGCCTCATCACGGCAGGGTTTGGCCACGGCGCCAAAGATTGGGGCCACTTCCTTCCTCCCCACACCGATGATCCTCGGCCCAAATTATTTGTGTCATTCCAGCTCCGGTCCAATTACCCCTGGCTCGGCCTCCCCGTGTGGGGTGGTGACCGAGAGAGCCATCGGTCACCCCTCCTTCGGTGGGAAATGACCATTTCCGTCTGTGCCCAGGTGGGCAATGAGCCACGGGAGGTGCCCAGCCCACGCCCACCCCGAAGCCCTGCGGGGTGACCCAAGCATGGCCTCAGAGCCAACTTCCTGTGCTGATGAGGTGCCCGTGGTGTGCCAGGGAGCTGCGGACACTCCGCCCGGAGGTGACCGATCCGTCCGGCTCGGGGCTGTGGCCCAGGCCTGTCCGGGGCTTTGGGAAAGGGACACGTGGCAGGATGTTCCCAGGAAGCAGCTGCACGGGGCGGGAGGAATATTTTCGGGTTTAATGAAGTTGTTCCTGGGCTGGGGTGGCGTGAGGAGAGCCAGGCCTGCCTGGCATTTTTTCCCAGGTTGTTTGCATGGTGGGATCCTCCCCAGGAGGGAATTCTTCTGTGTCCCGGGACCCTGGGCTGGGGGAAGGTGTCCCATCCGTGGCAGGGGGTGGGACACGGTGATTTTTTGAGGTTCTTTTCAACCCAAACCATTCTGTGATTTGAACATTTCAGGATCTTCCCAGAGGGAACAGTGTCCACCATAAAGGGAGGGAAATAAACCCTCGTGGTTTTGGCTTGGGTCACTCCCTGCAGCTCTAAATATCGCAGTGAGTCTTTATTCCACCCCACTTCACCCCAAACCTTTTCTCCTCACCCACAGGACTTTTCCAGGGCACCTCGTGGGCATTTTTCCATTCTCCCTCCTCTCCGCCGCGGAACCGAAGCATTTCTGGGATGCCAGCAGGGCTGGCTGGCCCAACCTGTCATTGTCACCCGGACGAGGCCCCGACTGCGTCACCGCCCGCCCCATTCCGGTGTCCACCAGGGATCCATGGGGACGAGGCCGGACAGACTCCTGGGGAAGAGGGAGCTGCTCATCCCCCGGCCAGTTTAACCACATTGCTTCCTATTTTTGAGGATCCACCCAGCTCTTACTGGGTCATCTGCCTAGTTTTTCCCTGTGACACTGAGGCAGCTTCCTCCCCTCATTATTCACAAAATTACAGTCATCAAATGGAAAGTCTTAATTGCTCCATTCATTATCCTTGGGAGTCATATCCGATCGTTAATTTATTTGCCTGGGAACTCCCCAAAGGCTTCACGAGGTTTTTGGCCTAAATCGAAGTTAGCTGCTCTGGGGACAGCTGGGATGAGGAATGCCACCCACACAGGGGACCCTCTCCAGTGCTCCTGAAGCCACCAAAACCAACCCCAAATTTCAGCTGCCACCTTCGGAGCTGGGGGAAGCCTCGTGGCTCGGGGGCGCTGTGGTTTTTAAGAATTTTGGAGTGTTTCCCCTGCACTGACAGCTGATTTTTGGTTACTCCCATGAGGATTTCAGTGGAGGACAGGAAAACCGGGGCCTGTTTTGTAGGACACGTCTGAAATACGATGTTTTGTGTGGGGTGGAGGCATCTGAAAGTCTCCTTGTCCCATTTCCGAGGGCCTGGAGTGACAGGACAAAGGGGAATGGCTTCAGCCTGGCAGAGGGCAGGGCTGGATGGGATTTTGGGAAGGAATTGCTCCCTGTGAGGGTGGGGAGGGCCGGGTGCAGGTTGTCCAGAGGAGTTTTGGGTGCTCCTGGATCCTTGGCAGTGTCCAGGGCCAGGCCGGACAGGGCTTGGAGCAGCCTGGGACAGTGGGAGGTGTCCTGGCCATGGCAGGGGTGGGATGGGATGACCTTGGAGCCCCTTCCACCCCAAATCCTGTGATTCCACATCCCTGGGACCCACACTCCAGGGCCAGAGTGTCCCCAGGTTCTCCTCCTGGAACTGCAGCTCCAGCCCGGCCAGGTGAGCTCAGCCCTCCCTCCTCAGCTCATCCCAGCAGCACCACCCAGAGAGAGCTCCGGGAACTGGGATTGGGATGGACAGGGGTGGAGCTGAGCTGACTCCTCGGCAGCTGCAAATCCGAATTCTCCCCGCAGTGCAAAGATTGGATCTGAGCACCCAATGGGATTTTGTCCTTTCCCGGCCTCCATCTGCTGGGAGAATTCCCACAGGACATGAGCAGGGCACACACAGGCAGGTGCAGGAATAAACTGATGGATGTTGGAGAAACTCCCAGAAACTCAACAGGGACCCTCTGCGGTGCCTCCCAGCCTCGCCGGGTCTGGGGTTGACAATTCCCAGGTTTATCCCTCCTTTCCTATGGGTGCTGCCTCATTTCTCCACCACTTCCCTCGGTCACGGGCAGGAACCGCCCCAGAGGAGTCCCAGGGCCCACGGAGCTGTTTTTCCAGCTCCCCACACGGGCCCTGCTCCATCCCTCTGTCACGGCAGCTTCAGCAGAGCAGCACTTTGGGATTTCGACAGCCGGGAATGCCAGTCCTGCTCCACCTTCCCCACCCAGGGCCGGTCTGAGCTTCCCAAATCCCCTGGGGCAACACCTCGGAGCCTTCCTTCCACGGGAAGGACAGGAGCTGGCACGAGTGGGGTGGGATTTGTGACTTCTGTGGGTACAGGGGACAGGGTGAGCCCTCCAGGGGTCCCTGGAGAACCTTGCACCGTCTGTCCATCGCCGTGTCTGTCCCTGTCCCTGTCCCTGTCCCTGTCCGTGTGTCTGTCCCTGTGTCCGTCCCTGTCCCTGTGTCCATCCTCGTGTCCATCGCTGTTCCTGTGTCCATCGCTGTGTCCATCCCTGTGCCCGTCCCTGTGTCCGTTCCTGTGTCCATCCCTGTCCCTGTCCCTGTCTGTGTGTCCATCCCTGTCCCTGTGTCCATCCTCATGTCCGTCCCTGTCCCTGTGTCCATCCCCATGTCCGTCCCTGTCCCTGTGTCCATCCCTGTGTCTGTCTTTGTCCCTGTGTCCATCCTTGTGTCCACCCCGTGTCCATCCCCGTGTCCGTCCCCCTGTCCATCCCTGTGTCTGACCCTGTCCCTGTGTCCATCCCTGTGTCCGTCCCCGTGTCCACCCCTGTGTCCATCCTGTGTCCGTCCCCGTGTCCACCCCTGTGTCCATCCTGTGTCCGTCCCCCTGTCCATCCTGTGTCTGTCTGACTCCTCCCACCGCGGGATCTGGGCCGGGGATCAGCAGCGCTCGCTAATCAATCAGCAGAGCTCATTACCCAGCAGAACTGGTTAATCAATCAGCAGAGCTCATTACCCAACAGAACTGGTTAATCAATCAGCAGAGCTCATTACCCAGCGGTTAATTAGGAGCATCTGCTGTACCTCAGCTCATCGCCAAGGGTGGGAGTGAGGCCGAGGGAGCACTGCGGCTGCTCTGCGCCCGAACGGCCACGGGATGGCGCTCTGGCTCCGTGCAAAGGATTCGGTTGGGTTGGGAAGAACTTCCAAGATGATCTCATCCCATCCGTGCCATGGGCGGGGACACCTCCCACCGACCCGGGCTGTTCCGGGGATGGCCTCGGGCATTTCCAGGGATGACCTCGGACATCCCCAGGCCCTGGCCTTGGACATCTCCAGGGATGGCCTTGGACATCTCCAGGGATGACCTCGGACATCCCCAGGCCCTGGCCTTGGACATCTCCAGGGATGGCCTTGGACATCTCCAGGGATGGCCTCGGACATCTCCAGGGACACCTTCGGACATCTCCAGGGATGGCCTCGGACATCTCCAGGCCCTGGCCTTGGACATCTCCAGGGACACCTTTGGACATCTCCAGGGATGGCCTTGGACATTTCCAGGGATGGCCTTGGACATTTCCAGGCCTTGGTTTTGGACATTTCCAGGGATGGCCTCGGCCATTTCCAGGGATGGCCTTGGACATTTCCAGGCCTTGGCCTCGGACATTTCCAGGGACAGCACAGCCACAGCTGCTCTGGGCGACACCAGGGACCTCCTGGAACACTGTCGAGGCAATTAAGTCGCAGAACTGTGGTTTGTTTTCAGCTCCGAACGCCCCGGGCTGAGCTCCCCGGCGCAGGGTGGCTTTGCTGCTGGGCTTGGGGCACTTCAGTACAGCTCTGACCCAAAATTCCCCATCCCCCTGGGCCGGGATAACTCCACCACCCGGCATTTCGGATTTAACCCCCTCGGAGCATCTGCCTGCCTCTCCAGATGGGTCTGGATAGAGGTTCCTGAATGGCAGAGATTCTCCGAATGCCTCTCCGATTCCTCATCCTCTGTGTTTTAAATTAGGAATAACAAAACCCTCATGGAAGGAGCAGACGGCGGCGGGGCCCAGACGCATTGAAATGCAAATCCCGGGAGTTTCTGCTGCGATGCTTTTGTCCGGGAGCGGCGGAGCTCGGCGGAATGGGGAGGGCGATGGGGGGAAAAGGATGAGCCGAGGGCAGGAGAGGCTCTCCAGGTGAACACGGACACCTGGGAGCTCCTGAAGCTGGGAGGGGATGGAGCTGAGGGGGAAAACCGCGGGGAGAGGCGCAGAGAAGAGCGCGGTGAGGTCACACCTCGGTCCCGACTCTGCCTGAGGCTCCCCGAATCCTTTGGCCACACGATGGAGCACCAGGGATTCCCGATTTGCAATTTCGGAACGATTTAGGGGAAATTCGGTTGGGATTTCGTGGCGGATGGGGTCGTTCGGCTCCAGTTGTGAACAGTTTGGTGTCCTGCTCTGCCCTGGCAATTCCAGCGCCTGGAATTTATTGATTCCCTGGTTTTGTCATCCCAGAGCTGCCCCAGAATTAAAATCCCGGAGTCCCTGAGGTTGGAAAAGCCCTCCCAGACCATCAACTCCAACCTGTGCCCGATCCCCACCTGGCGCTGAGTCCTCGGACACCTCCAGGGCTCTGACTCCACCACCTCCCCACTCGCAAAACTCCAGGTTCTTTACAAATTTCCCTCAGGAACAAAGTCGGAAGCAGAAAAAAATGTTTATTTTTTATCAGCATCGGCACAGGGAGCCCTTGGGTGGCACCGAGGCCACTGTGAGGCTGTGCCATCCACGTGAGTGGTAGAGCTCACGTCTCCTTCGCACGGCCACGGGAATCTCCTCGTGCCACGGAGAGCTGAGCCCAGCGGAGATCGGAGAGGAAGATCAGAAGTGACGAGATCCCAAAATCCAACACAGAGAATATTCAGAGAGGATTAAAGAAGGGCTGGGACCCTAAGGTGCCAGGTGGGTCCCAAAGGTGCCAGATGGTTCCTAGAAGTGCCAGAAGGTTCCCTAAGGTGCCAGAAGGTTCCCTAAGGTGCCAGAAGGTTCCCAAAGGTGCCCAGGAGTGGTTTCAGCAGAAGTTCCTGGAAGCTGCCCCTCAGTGGGGATGTTCTCCTGCTCTTCACCCCCGGCTGTCCCCCGGGCACCCCGGAGGGTTTTCACTGCCCGCAGTTGTACTGGTAGCTGTTGGACCACTGGTAGGAGTAGGGGCAGGAGCTGTCCTGGCCCGTGGGGCCCGGGCACACCTGGGGACACACCTGGGAACACCTGATGGGCACGGCCTGGCCGCAGCGGGGCACGCACAGCACCCGGCCCTGCGCCAGGGGCTGCGGGAAGGGCACGGAGCAGGGATCCAGGCACCTGGAGCTGCTGCAGGACGAGGAGGACGAGTGGTGCCCTTCCACCACGCGCGTCTCCACGCAGCCAGGCTGGCAGGGCCCGGCGCAGCGTGGGCTCGCCAGGGATTGCTTCACGGTGCAGACCTTGGCCCCCGTGGGGGCGCAGGGCGAGCAGGAGCCGCACTGCACAGCCCCGGCGGTGTGGCACGGCTGGGGCAGCGCGGAGCACTTCATCCCGCCGGGAATGTAGCACTGCCGCTGGTACTGGTAGCCGTAGTAGGACATGGCTCCCGAGGGTCCTGGAAAACAGCGCGGAGGTGAAGGAGTTCCCTGCTGGGCTCTGGGTCTCAGCCCCTGCTCTCCACCCCTACTGCACGGCCTGGCTTCTCCTAAAAAGGTTAGGGTTATGGTTAGGGTTATGGTTAGGGTTAGGGTTATGGTTAGGGTCAGGGTTATGGTTATGGTCAGGGTTATGGTTATGGTTAGGGTTATGGTTAGGGTTAAGGTTATGATTATGGTTAGGGTTAGGGTTATGGTTATGGTTAGGGTTATGGTTAGGGTTATGGTTAGGATTATGGTTAGGGTTATGGTTATGGTTAGGTTTAGGGTCAAGGTTATGGTTATAGTTAGGTTTAGGTTTATGGTTATGGTTAGGGTTAGGGTCAAGGCTCAGGATCTCAGCCCCTGCTCTCCACCCCAAATGCACGGCCTGGCTTCTCCCTAAATAGCATCCCCAGCTCCTGCTGTTGGGTGGCGCCGGGAGCTGTGGTCCCTGGGGAGAGGGAGTTCCAGGCACGGCTGGCACGGGACCTGTGTTCCTTCAGCACCTCTGGGGTGAGTGCTGAGGTCCTCAGCTCTTCACAGCGAAGGCTGTCATTTATTTCCTTTCCAGGTGCCTCACCTGACACTGGAATTCCTTTCTGCTGGCAGCAGGGGAAGCGAAGGCAGGAATTGCCCTCGTGCCCTGCAGTTCTGAGGAATTGCTGCTGCCGAGTCCAGGACCCCTCCTCTCTTCCCAACTCCCATGGCAGGGACCTGTCCCCTGTCCCAGGGTGACCCCAGCCCTGTCCAGCTTGGCCTGGGACACTCCCAGGGGTGGGGAATCCATGGAATTCCCTGGGCCAGGGCCTCCTCACCCTCTCAGGGAACAATTCCCACCCCAAATCCAACCCCAATCCCCCTCTGTCCCTCTGACCCCATTCCCTGTGTCCTGTCCCTGCAGTTCCTGAGGAAAAGTTCCTCTCCAGCTCCCCTGGAGCCCCTGCAGGTCCTGGGAGGGGCTCCGGGCTCTCCACAGAACCTTCTCCTCTCCAGGCTGAACATTCCTAGCTCTCCCAGCCTGTCAGAGACTGTTCCAAACTTGGATAATAATCACCGAAACTGCTAAAATAAGTGGCGTCTCATAAAGGTGAAATCTGGAATTCAATTTTAACAAAGCTGATAAAAGACACAGGTCAAAGAAGATGAGGAAACATCACATCCCAAATTGGGTGAGGCTCTGTAAATCTCAGGCTCAGCTTTAAACCCCTTTGTCTGTCTATGCCTTAAAAAAAAAACCCAGCAAATAATAAACCTAAGAAAAAACCTTTTAAAGAACATCCTTTTTTATTCCCAGCACTAGGGTATTCCTGCAGGATCCAGATTCCAGCTCAAAGTCCCAAAAAATGGTATTTTTCTAGTCAGGAACGGAAATAGGGAAATAACTTACCGAGCTCGCGGTGGAGAGTGAGGACTGGCTGGAAAGCTTGGGAATGGGGGCTTTTATATGGAGTTTTTATAGTCCCTCAGACTTCACGGAAAACCTGAGCCACTGAGCACCAAATCCTATTAAACCGCGGGAGGGAATTTGTTCCTTTGCAACTTTTCCACTGGCTGTAATTATTCCACTCACTCGGGCTCGTTAACGCGTTGTTATTCCCAAATCCCGTGGAAAACACCTCACGCCCTGCGGGTTCTTTGCATTTGGAAGCTTTACGGGGAGAAGGAAAAGCCGCCTTTTATCCCATTGACCTCGTTAGGTCCCTAAAGAAATCCATCCCTCCCCTCCCCAAGCTGGGGTGGGGAGCGGGGATTGATGGCTGTCCCTCTGTTTTTCCCGCGGGAAGGCCACAGGGACTCTGCGGAGCGAAGCTTTGGAGAGCGGGACTGGGAGAGATGCGCCCAGGGTGGGCACTGAGCCGATCCTCGAGTGGATCCTCTGCTCCTCACACTTCGGAGGAGCCATTTCTTGATTTTGCTCCGAGCCCTGTCCAGCCTGGCCTTGGCCACTCCCAGGGCCGGGGAATCCATGGGATAACCTAGGCCAGGGCATCTCCACCCTTGCAGGGAACGATTCCTTCCCAAAACCCCACCCAAGCCTCCCCTCTGTCCCTCTGAACCCATTCCTCATTCTCCTGTCACCGCCCGGCCTTGGCTTCACCTCAGGGACAACAGAACCGGGAATTCTTTCCCGATGACCCCATTGTCCCAACCCGGGACCATCCCAGGAGCTCCGGGACCATCCAGAGAGCTCTGGGACCATCCCAAGAGATCTGGGACCATCCCGAGAGCCCCGGCACCACCCAAAGAGCTCTGGGACCATCCAGAGAGCCCCGGGACCATCCCAACAGCTCTGGGACATTCCCAAGAGCTCCGCGACCATCCAGAGAGCCCCGTGACCATCCCGAGAGCTCCGGGACCATTCCAGGATCCCCGGGACCACCCCAACAGCCCTGGCACCATCCCGAGAGCCCCGGGACCATCCCAACAGCCCCGGGACCACCCCAAGAGCTCCGGGACATTCCCAAGAGCCCCGGGACCATCCCAAGAGCTCCGGGACCATCCCAAGAGCCCCGGGACCATCCCAAGAGCCCCGGGACCATCCCAGGAGCCCCGGGACCATCCCAAGAGCCCCGGCACCACCCAAAGAGCTCTGGGACCATCCAGAGAGCCCCGGGACCATCCCAACAGCTCCGGGACCATCCCAGGAGCACTGGGACCATTCCAACAGCTCTGGGACATTCCCAAGATCCCTGGGACCATCCAGAGAGCCCCGTGACCATCCCGAGAGCTCCGGGACCATTCCAGGATACCCGGGACCACCCCAGGAGCTCCGGGACTATCCCAACAGCCCTGGCACCATCCCGAGAGCCCCGGGACCATCCCAAGAGCCCCGGGACCATCCCAACAGCTCTGGGACCATCCCAAGAACTCCCTGGGACCATCCCAACAGCCCCGGGCTCATCCCAACAGCACCGGGACCATCCCAAGAGCCCCGGGACCATCCCAACAGCCCCGGAACCATCCCAGGAGCTTAGGGACCATCCTGAGAGCCCCGGCACCATCCCAGGAGCGCCGGGACCATCCCAACAGCCCCTGGCTCATCCCAACAGCCCCGGGACCATCCCAAGAGCCCCGGGCTCATCCCAACAGCCCCGAGACCATCCCAAGAGTTCCGGGACCATCCCAAGAGCTCTGCTGAGCACCCAGAGCTCGGCTCTGTCACTGTGCCTTGCGCCGGGCCCTCGGAAGGGACGCGTGATGTCATTAAGGGTAATTAGCAGCCTTTGATGTGCTGAGACGCAGCTCTGGAATTGGCTCAGCGCTGGCGTGGCTGAGCCGGGCCGGCCTCGCTCGTGTCAGACGTTAATGAGCGTTTGTGAGGGGTTTATGAGGTCCTGATGAAGGTGTTGTTTAATGTCCTGGCAGCGCTGCTCCTGCTTTGTGCGGATAAACAGTGGCAAGGGCCAGCTCAGCACCTCGGGAGCGTCTGCGTTCATCAGCGGTGGCTTCATTCATCTCTCAGAGTGATACATTCATTTATCACTAAAATATCTTCATTTGTCACCAGAGTGATACATTAATTTATCACTAAAATATCTTCATTTATCGCCAGAGTGATACATTCATTTATCACTGCAATATCTAAAAGAATCGCCAGAGTGATAAATTCATTTATGCCTTCAATGGTCACTAAAATATCTTCATTTATCGCCGGAGTGATACATTCCGTTATGCCTTCATTTGTCACTAAAACGTCTTCATTTTTCAGCCGAGCAAAGCTGAGTTTTGGGGTGAGAAAAGGTCTTTTTCCCTCTTTCCAGCTCACAGGATCCCTTTAAAAGAATCCCAGCTGGATGTGGGGGTTTAGCTGTGATTTTATTCGAACAGTAAATCCATGTTTATGTATTGGAAAGGGGAACGGAGTTTTTGGGGAATTGTGGAATGGCTCCGGTTGGAAGCACCTGGAAGAACATCTCGTTCCACCCCTGCCGTGGGCCCGTGGGAGGCGGAATTTCCTCTCCGAACTCCTGACACGAGTTTGGAGCTCCACTCCCGCTGACTGAGAGGAATGGCCTCAAGCTGTGCCAGGGGAGGCTCCGGGTGGGAATTTGGGGCAATTCCTGCTGGAAAAGGGAAAAGGCCTCAGCAGGGCTGCCCGGGGAGGGTTGGATCACCATCCCTGGAGCTGTCTGGAGAATTCCCGGACCTCGGTCTGGGTGAGCAGGTGGGGATTGGTCCCAGCTTGGACTCGATGATCTCGGGGCTCTTTTCCAACCTTGCTGATGCTGGGATTCTGTTTTTGGTGTTTTATTGGAATCAGGGATGGTTTGGATCCCTGCTCCTCACCCACCCCTGGTGTCCTCAGAGATCTTTCCTCCTGTGCCGAGCTCACCCTTGTTCTCTTCAGATTTTACCTTTACAAAGACAGTGATTTTTGTGGTTTGCATTTTACCTTCCAAGGAGGTGGAATTCAATCCCTCAGCCGGTTTGAACTGGGAATTGGAGCTGGCACTGCTCCCTCATGTCCCTCGCCCGGCTGCTGAGTTTTGGCCACGTTTCATCTGTTGATTCATCGCTTTTATTTCCTGGCTGTGTCTGAGCTGTTAAAACTCCTGTTAACAACGATCCAGTGACAACATCGGGGCACTAATGAGCTTTTATGATGTGTTTGGAAACACTACCAGAAAGCCTTGGCATGACTCTTGTCAGGATTAATGTTCATGTTCGCAGAAATCCGCCCTGCAGTGCCAGGAGCCCCGAGCTGAGGGAACGAATCCCAGCACTGCAGATTCCTCCCACGCTGGAGCAAAGACCTGGACTTTTAATTATTAATAAATCTCTAAAACAAGATTTAATGTTTCGTTTTGCCTTCAGCTGGCTGAAAGCAGTAATTAGGTATTAAATCAAATGGTTTTGATTTTGGGGATGAATTGCTGCCCGATCTGAGCTGAGGTGGAGGCAGATGTTGCAATTCCCATGGAGATCTTCCATTATTGGTTGTGGATGGCCCACCCCTGGAAGTGTCCACGGCCAGGATGGACAAGGCTCGGAGCAACCTGGGATGGCGGAATTGGGGTGGACTGGGATGATCTGGGAAGTCCCTTCCAACCCAAGGGAGAGGGCTTTGAGGTGAGGTTTAATAAAACAGAGCAGAATTAGAAAATACTTTTGTTTTTGAACCGGAACGGAGCAGCTGTCAGTGCTGGGAGTGTCCCTACAACTCACGCCATGCTCGACATCTGCCCCTGACCCCTCTCCTGGCTGTCCCTCGGCTCTGACTGGACTATATCCCAGCGCTGGGATTCCTCTCCAGTCGGGATCCCAGAGGCATCTCCCACTTTGCCGTTCCCAAAGTGAGTCGGTGCTCTGATGGCTTCGGGTGCCCTTTGGTTGGAGAAGCAACTTGGTGGCAAAATTTCTAACAAGGCCTTGCCTCAGTCCCGCCCCATTTATGGCCTGTTTGCCATTCCCCAAACCCGGTCATGGTTTACAGCCTCGGAAATATAGGGTGTTTATTGGGATATAAAATGTGGTCTTGCCCTTCTCTCTATTTTGTCGTTGAAATGTGTAAAAGAATCTCATGCTCGGTGTTGGAAGAGATGTCCTGACTTATTTGGGTCTATAACTGTAAAATTCAGGATTTTTGCCGTGTGCCAGAGCTTTGATCAGACTTTGCATTAGCCTGAAGAATCCGGAGCACAGGTGATCCGTCTTTCAGCAAAGGTTTCGTCAAAGAACCCAAAATTCCGGTTATCCCTCACCCTTCCAGCTTTTCCAGGACTGAGCTGAGGACATTTTTATCTGAAAAAGATAAAAATCTAGACAAGATAAAAATCTAGAAAAGATAAAAATCTAGAAAATATTAAAAGCTGTTTCCCCCCTGCCCAGGAATGAGGCCAGTCACGGAGGACACCAAGGATGAACCTCATAAATATTTTCCCTTTGGAGAGACAAAGAACCCCCTCTCCATAAAGCTGAAATTGCAGAGTGGGGACGGCAGTAAAGGACAGGTCATGCGGGGCAGAAGGACAAACCCCTAATTACCAAGAGTGATTTATCTCGAACAGTTGACATCCATTAACGAAGTTGGATCTCGAAAGAATTGTGGTTAGTAACTGATCGGGAAGTTCTGCACGTGGCTGATTCATGTGCTGGGTGCTCTGGGGTGGCTATAAAAGCGCTCGGCCTCACACCTCGGATGACCATTTCTCTTGTCTCCCTTCTCTTGTGCTGTAGGTAAGTGAAATCCTGAATTCCTGAATTCCTGAATGCCTGAATTCCTGAGCAATTCCTGAACTCCTGAATTCCTCCTCTAACCAAACCTTTGGGTGTAGTTTTGGGGTCGCTCTGACATTCTCCCGATGGAAACCACTGGGTGTGGTACTCGGTGCCCTGGTCTGGGTGACAAGGTGGGGATTGATCTTGGGTTGGACTCGGTGATCTTGGAGGGCTTTTCCCACCTCAGTGACTCCAGGATTGTGTAAATGAATCCATCAGCCATTGGGAAGTGCAGATCTGGCTGAGATCTAAGTAATATTCCATGAAAACTCTTTCCACTTGCCTTCAACACAGGATTTAGGGGTGTATTTTAGGTGCTGAGCTGTGAGAATTCTCCCTGTCCCTCGAGCCTCTTTGTAGCCTTTTACTCTCGTGTTTGCTTATGAAACCAATCTAAATTTTGTTTTATTTTCCCGCTCCTGCCTCACCCTGCAGATCCCACCGCGAGCCATGGTTCACTCCCTGAGCCCCTGCACCGACGGCAGCGCCTCCCCCTGCGGTGTGGCCGTGCCCCAGCCCGTGGCCGAGTCCTGCAACGAGCCCTGCGTCCGGCAGTGCCCCGACTCCACCGTGGTCATTTACCCTCCACCCGTGGTCGTCACCTTCCCCGGGCCCATCCTTAGCACCTTCCCGCAGCAGAGCGCCGTGGGATCCGCGGGAGTCCCCGAAATCGGAGCCGGGGTCGGAGCCGGGGTCGGAGCTGGGGTCGGAGCCGGGGTCGGAGCCGGGGTTGGAGGCGGTTTCGGTGTTGCCCGCACCCCTGGCGCTTCCCAGGTTTATGGTGGGGCCAGGTGGGCCCGGGGGTACCCCGTGGGGAGCTGCAGGCCCTGCTAAAGCCACGAGTGGCCGCGGGAAGAGGTGACCGGCAGGGTGTGGATCCACGGCCGAGCTCCAGCGCCCGGTGTTCAGGGGAGAGTTGAGCATTTGGGGTGACACTGAAAGCATCTGTTGATGTTCGAACACCTCAAAAATCCATTTCCATCCTTCTCTTGCCCTTCCTGGTTTTCTGAATTCTTTCCTCTCTTTCCAAGAACTCTCTTCTCAGAGCTCTGGACTGTCCCTGATTCCTTGGGGGCTTGTGGGGTTTTTTGTGGCTTCCCACTGACCGTAGGTTTAGATTAGGTTTTAAGGAGAAATTAGGAGGAAATTCTTTCCTGTGAGGCCCTGGCACAGGCTCCCAGAGAAGCTGTGGCTGTCCCTGGATCCCTGGAAGTGTCCCAGGCCAGGCTGGACAGGGCTTGGAGCAGCCTGGGACAGTGGGAGGTGTCCCTGCCCATGGCAGGGGTGGCACTGGATCATCTGTGAAATCCCTTCCACCCCAAACCACTCTGTGTTTCTGTGACTGTGACAATGCTACGAGATACACTTCAGAACCGTTTTTAAGCTCTTCCTGTGGTTCCTGATGGATGAAAAGGGCTCTGGAGTGCTCCAGCCCCTGCTCTGCTGCTGTGCTGTGTGACCAGGGCTGGGCATCGCCGCAGGAGAAGCGCCGCCGGACATTCCCTGAGTCACCCTGGGCCACCTGTGGGCACTCTGTGGCCTGTGCTCCTCCATCCTGCTCGGTCCCACCTCTCCTTCCTCATTAAACCACACATTGCAGCAGATCATTGCCGCGTGGGTGTCTCTGTGTCCCCTCCTCATCCTGCGGCACCAGCCCGGTGCCATCGTGGGGATAACGACATTCCCGAGGGATGGGCAGAGCTCCGTGGGTGCTCCTCCTTTGCCCCTTCCTTTCCCACATTTCCGGCCCCTGGGGAGGTTTTTGCTCAATGTTGGCTTTTCTGGCACCTGGCCCTGCTGTCCTTGGGCTCAGCCTCTCCATCTCGGCACCATCACAGCACAGGGTTGGGAAAAATCCCCAGGATCGTCGGGGCCGAGCTGTACCCAATCCTCCCCTGGTCACCCAGAGCAACGTCAAGAATTCCCCAGACACCTCCAGGGATGGTGATCCAACCCTCCCCGGGCAGTCCCTGCCGAGGCCTTTTCCCTTTTCCAGCAGGAATTGCCCCAAATTCCCACCCGGAGCCTCCCCTGGCACAGCTCGAGGCCGTTCCCTCTTGTCCTGGCCCTGTTCCCTGGGCTCAGATCCCAAATCCCCCCTGGCAGAGCCCCAAATCCCCCCTGGATCCCCCTTGGCTCCGGGATCAGCCCCCACGGCTCCCTAGGAATTCTTCATTCCCTTCTCCTGCTGTTCCAGTGCCTATCCCTAACCCTAACCCTAACCCTAACCCTAACCCTAACCCTAACCATAACCCTAACCCTAACCCTAACCATAACCCTAACCAGCTCCAGCCCCTCCGTGTCCCTCAGCACAACCCGGACACGACGGTGATGTTCCCTCATGGAACTGGGGATTTCTTTGGGAACAGATCGATAATTGACCCCTCCCGGCCGTGTTCGGGGTGTTCTGTGGCGTGTCGGTGACAGCAGCAGCGTCACCAGGACCGCAGGGTTAGGCGGGAACGTGGGATTATTCCGGGGCAGTCACCGTGGGGAATTATTGTCCTCGTGTGGAAGGAAAACAAAGAGGCCCTGGCGCTGTAATGATGTGTAATTAATGCTGGGCAGCTCTGGAGCAGGTGATTAAAGCACATTCTGCCCAACCACAGAAACCCTGCAAAAGAGAAATCCCCCAAACCTCAAAAGCCAGGGACCTTCACTGTCGGGCTCAGGGAGAATTTGGGAATGAGTGCAGTCCATTAATGGCTCTCAAAATGCTATTCTGTGGCCTGAGTTCTGTGTTTACCACAAACCAGCAAAATCAGTGAAATGGGGGAGTTCTGCCCATGGGTTTTCGTAGAACAATTCTGGATACATTTTTACTCATTTTGGTATTTATTTTGATATTTATTTTTATATTTATTTTCATAATTTTATTTTTGACATATTTATTTTTGTATTTATTCTCATATTTATTTTAATATTTATTGCCATCATTTTATTCTTTATATATTTATTTTTATATTAATTTTTATATTTATTGTCTTTATTTCAATATTTATTTTCATATTTTTATGTTTATATATTTATTTTCATAATTTTGTTATTTATTCATTTTTACATGAAAGCTGCTCGTGTGAAATGTTCTTTCAGAGGATTAAAGATCTCAAGGATCTCACTAAGAAGCTTTAATGTATCGTAGAAGATTTAATTTCAGATAAAAGCATTTGCTAATGTCTCTTAGGTTCATTATTGAGCCTAGTTATTGGGGTTAACAATAATTATGGGTTAACAGTATCCATCTAAACACGGTGAATTCTGAAATTCTTGTTTCTCCTGCTGCTCCCAACAAGGCCATTTTCCCCCCACTTTCCCTTCTCCTAAAAGGCTGTGTTTTCCACAAATAATTAAACAATCCCTTCCAGTTCGGGCGATAATCAGGTGTCCAATTCCTCATTTGGCACAGGTTCACTCTCCAGGAAGGCTCCTCAGCCTCGTGGCGAACCTCAGTGCCCGAGGCCGCTCCGGAGGGAACATTTCCATGGATAATTCCTGGGAAATGCCTCCTGCGGGAAGCAGGGCCGGGGTGGATGGCAGGAGTTGGTTTTCTGTTAGCTCAATTACTGCTGTCGTCTGTTAGGATAATGTCGTGGCCAGCCCCGAGCTCCTCTCGCCTCATCGCGACTTTTCCTAAGCCTCGGGACATGGGAGAATTGCAGGTTTAGGATCTGAACGGGGCCTGGGAGGAAGCTGTGGAGGAGCTGATGGTCAGGCACTGGAGCGGCAGGAGAAAGGGGAACAGGGTCAGGGTGAGAGGGGGAATTTAGCTTGGATATTGTTGGATGATGTTGGATGATGTTTGATGTATTCCCAGTTGGACAACTGGGAAGGAATTGTCCCCTGAGAGGGTGGGGAGGCCCTGGCCCAGGTTCTTCCATGGATTCCCCATCCCTGGGAGTGCCCAAGGCCAGGCTGGAGCCACCTGGGATGGTGGCAATGTCCCTGCCCCTGGCAGGGGTTGGAATGGGATGGTTTCCATAGTCCCTTCCAACCATTCCACGATCCTATGACATAAAACCCTACAAGACAGGGAAATGCTCTCCACCTCCCGGAACAGGTAAAGGACAAACTCAAATCTTCCCGAGACACCAGGACAGATCCACGGAAAATGAGCTTTGGTGCTCTTGACTCATTCTCGGGGGGCCCTGGGAGGGGTCTGGGCTGGAATTCTGCAATTCCAGGATGATCTGGCGCTTCCTGGATTCCCCTGATGCGCTGGAATGAACAGGTGAGGAACCATCCCAGCCCTGCTCGGTGACTCCTGCCACAGGAGCATCCGGGGTGAGGAGTTTCGCTCCCTGGGTGCGTTCCAGCCTTCCCAGAGGATGGCCTGCAGCAGAGGAGGAGATCCTGCAAGCGCCCCGGATCCCTGGAGCAGAGGGAGGCATCGGGACACCCCCAGAGCAGGGAGGGAATGGGAGCCGGGAGGATCCGGGTCAGCGCTGGGGAGGGAGGTGAGGGCAGGTGAGGACAGGTGACAGGGCTGGGATCGGCCGGAAATCACCACCGGTGGGTCCTGGATGGAGGTGAAGACAGGTGACAGGGCCGGGACCGGCCGGAAATCACCACCGGTGGGTCCTGCCCCCCAGGAGGAGCGGCGGTGCCTCGGGAACGATCCCGGGGGACGTCGGAAGGGAGGGAGCATCGCCACTGATGCTGTGCTGGCAAAATTCACAGGGATTGAGGCGAAGTGGGACCAGAGGGCTCAGAATTCCACCCAAATATTTGTCTTCCCGGGTTTCATTCCATCCCTCCTCCTGCGCATCGCTGTCCAAACCCTTCCACGCTCTCCGGAGAAGCCTTTGTGTGCCGGAGGCGTCCCGGGGAGATAAGCTGAGCTCACAGCGTTGGGACACTTCAGCATTTCCTCACGCCCTCCCGGGGGAGCCCAGCCCAAAGCGCTGCTGACAGCAGAAGGTTGCGAAACCTCTCTGAAAAGCTTTGCCGCTCTCCAAGGAGTGCAGGAGATCGGTGACACTCTGATTTTCTGGGGCCGTGCTCTGCCTGGGGGAAGGCTCCTCCCTGACCCCCCCATCCCCTTCCGGGGCTGTCCTGCTCGAACTGGGGCACGGAGGAGTCAGCCCAGACCGAACTCCAGACGAGGAAATGGAGCTGTGGAGCTCATCCCTGCTCCCCGGAGCTGGTTCCTGCTCAGAGAGTTTTGGGGACATCAATGACACGATGCAAAGAAATGGACGCTGGGCTGGAGGAGCAGCATTTCTGCTTCCAGTTTCTGGAATTGCTTCTCCAATCTCCTCCCTTAATTATTTTCTTGAGCCTTTCCTCTGCGTTGTTCTGAGAGCTGGGAAATGCGGAAATGCTTCTGCAGGAGGCCACCGTGGCGAGACGAGGGGTGGCCATGGCTATCTCCAGGAGATCAGCCCAGAGGTGGCCCCTCTCAGTCCCTTCTGCAGTCACATCTGTGACTCCTGGAGGTGTCTTTGATGTGGATCGGGGCTCGCAGGAGATCCAGGCAGCTCTGTCTGGGCTCTGCTTGTTGAACTGCCTCGTTCTGTGCCGCATGATCATCTTCAGAGTTCGAAACCTAAATCATCTTCAGCATTCCAAATCTCAATCAGGGCTCCTCCGTCTCCTGAGATGACACGGCCGGTGCTGACAGGAACTCCCTGAAGAACCGGCTTGCAAAGGAGCTGAGCCCTCCAGGAGATGTTCCTGCCTGGGCTGCCTTTGGTCCTTTCCCTTTGCTGTCTTTAACCTCGAGTGACACCGGTCTCCTGCCTCGGACAACCCCAAAATGCCCCCTCAGTCTCGTTTTTGTGATTTATTGCCCAAGCACAACCTGCTCCCAGTCTCTCTGGGGGTAAAATCAATCAGCCAATGCCCCTTTTTTGGAGAAATATTTGGGTACACCCAAGGTCAAGGGTTGGTTAAGGTTTTTCCTCCTGCTGGGGGAAGTGAGTCAGAGCAGAAGCCATTGAGATGGAGATGTGGTGACAGTCCCTGACCTCCGGAGTCGAGACTGCCCTCTGATTGCAGGGCCCTTGGGGTGGCTGGGGGTCCCTCTAAAGTGCAGACAAAAGCAGAGCAGACATTTGGTGATGCTAAACAGAGTAATTTTAATGGAAATGAGAAGCAGTGAGGAACAGAGAGTTCCCTATGGTGGGGATGCCTTTCTTGGTGGGAACGGTGGAGTTCGCCAGTCCAAACACATTTCTTCGTCGCATTCAGTGTCAGGTGAGGCGCAGCAGGGACAGAAAACAGGAGCTCTTCTGCTCAAAGTCACCTTTGGTGGAGTTCAGAGTGGATTTTGCTGCAGAAACTGTGACAACACGAAGTGGCTGCGATTGAAGTTGGAAAGGCCTTTCCTCACACCTGAAAGTCTCTCTCTACTCCACCGAAGTGCTCTAGAGGTGCCTCAGCCCTTCCAGAGGGACAGCTGGAGAGCCAGGAGATCCTACAGAGGGTTACACATGGGGTGTCCTACACAGGGTTTACACATGGGGTATCCTACACAGGATTTACACATGGGGTATCCTACACAGGATTTACACATGGGGTATCCTACAGAGGGTTATACATGGGGTATCCTACACAGGATTTACACATGGGGTATCCTACAGAGGGTTATACATGGGGTATCCTACACAGGATTTACACATGGGGTGTCCTACACAGGATTTACACATGGGGTACCCTCCACAGGGTTTACACATGGGGTATCCTACAGAGGGTTATACATGGGGTATCCTACACAGGATTTACACATGGGGTATCCTACACTGCCTGGCACACACACAGCCCCCAGGGTCAGGGCCGTGAGCGCTCGGTGTTTCGCAGCGCGGAACCTAAGCTGCAAATCCGTGTTCTGCCTTCCATTCCGCGGGCGCCATTCCCCCTGGGAATGGCTCAGATGGTCCTGTTCCCGAACTGAACGGAGAACGGGAGCCTGAGGGCCATGTTGCCCAGGTTCCCAAGGCTTCCGAGGTTGAACCCACAGCCCAGGAAATCCCCGAGCCCATCAATCTTGCCCGACAGCTCCCCAAAGACCTCCCCGTTGAGGTTGGCAATGACGTTGCCGTGGAGGCTGCCCGAGACCATGCTGCCGACGTTGTGGCAGCTGGAAGGGCAATTTCGGAGCAGGGCGCTCCCGGCGCGGAGGCCACCGATGCTGCCCAAGTTGCCGCCGAACTGGGAGCAGCAGCCGTTGTCGCAGGAGTTCCTGAAGGAGGCCATCCTTTGTTGATTTGGGGAGCCTGGAACACACACCCAGAAACAAAATTTACAGGCTGCTGAGGGCAGAGCAAAGGTTCCGACTCGGTCCCTCCTGCGCATTGGTTTCAGCCTCTTAATTAACTCATTAATTTTTCTAATCTCCTCAATCCCAAACACCTTTGCTGGCTTTTTTGCCCTGGCAGCTTCTGGAAACTGCTGACTGAGCGTAGCAAATGAGGGTTTTGCCAGCTGAGAGCTGAGCTTTCCTGCCCCAGCAATCAGAGAAATGTAATATAAACGGAAGAAAAATGTAATAAATATAACCCACAACTGAACATGACTTTTGATTACAAAATCGTGGTAGCAAATTTCCAATTTTCAATGCTTTGAAGCCTAGTATTGAATAAGCACAGGAAAGAAGCGCAAAAAGCTTTCAGAGGAGGAATTCCCTGAGACTGAAGGGAATTTTGTGTTTGGGATTTGCTCTGAAATGACAATAAATTTCTTACAGAATGTCTGTACCTGTACATAGACACAGTTTACATATGTAATAAAAATATATAGACACAGCAGTACGTATTAATAAATAAATACATGAATTGTGTGTATTTAATATATATTCGTATCCATATTCATATCCATATTTATCTTATATATTACATTTTACATATTCTATATTACACATTTTTATACAGCAATATTTGGACAAGCATACACACGAGAGAGTAGAGTCAGAATTGATTTACCTGCTTGACCGAGAGGAGAGGTCGAGAGGAGACGTCGAGAGGAGCGAATGACACTTCATAACCAGGGTCCGCTTTTATGCGCTCCCAAACTCGGGAATTACCATAAGTATCCCATCCCACCCTTTATTCCTCCGATTGACGTCAACGGCGCCACGGATTTTCATATTTTCAGAGTTCGGTGTCGCGGCACCAACGCAACGCCTTCAGAATTTCTTTAATCTTTAGGAGAAATGGGCTCAGGGTCATTTCTATGGAAATTGCCCAGAATTCCTTGCGGCCTAATGGTTGGGAATAATTTGGGATATTGAGATATTCACACCAATGGGATTTGCACAGTGGCCTCGTGGGAGCTCCGTTGGCTCGGCCTCCGCACCCGCGGTGCCGCTGGCAGGGGACGGAGCAAAGAGGCTTTGCTTTGGTGTTCCGAGGTTTGAGGAACCATCGCCCAGCGCCGCCGTGACCTCCCCGACCTCCGCGGCCATCCCGGTGGGGATCTCCGGCGGGATTTGTTATCCCACATTCTCCTCCAACAACTCAAAGACATTTTCCGCCTGCCTCGTGGGTGTTCCCAAATACTCCTTCCCATTTTGGGTTGGTTTTAATGGTTTTTTTTCCTTTCATGGAACGGCATCAGTTAATAGGGCTGAGAAAGAAGACACCTTGAGGAGTGAGTGTATTATTAAATCTGGAGGTGTCTTTTGGTGCCAAACTATTAATATTTAAATCCTGCAACACATTGCAAATTGAAAACATTAATGAGTGCTTATGAAGTGCTTTGGTATTCAAAATTCGGAGGAAGCCTCAACATCCTGTTTGCTCATTATTACGCTTATTTTATATTCAAATTAATGCTGGAAATTAGGTGAAGGTCACACAAGGAGTTCTGTCCTAAACTCCAGCGTTCCTCACTTCTACATATGGTGATTCTTTGTGGAAAAAAATACTTTTAATGTTCTTTTAGTGCTAATCCTGATCATTTCTTTATTTCCAGATCAAGCTGAGGCTTGAATTCTCCACTTTTCTCCCTGCTGAACTCGGGTTAAACCCTCCAGTGAACGACACTGCAAAAAATGCAGTCAGATTTTTGTTGAAAACATCCTTCCTGCTCCTGCAGCAGCATGGCTTGGGTCCAGGAGCACTTTGGAGGAAAGGAATTTAGATTTATTTGTAGTTCTGGTCCCTTTTTTTCCTGAAGTTTCTGTGGTTTAATATAAAACACTTACATTTAGATTCCTTTTAAATAAAGAGTCATTGTTGTGGTGCATCACAATTTCCAGTGAACAACAAATACTTTAAAACACGTGGGAAAATTTTCCTTTTTTACTGAAAATTTCTCTCTCTCCAACGGCCTTGAGAATTTAGAAAAGGCTTTTATTTTATACCAGAATAACCTTCAGATTTGACAACGGAGGCAATAAAATGCTATCAGGAATGTCGCTGGCCCAGAAAATGTGAAGATGAAAGAAACCTGTAATATACGGGACATACGGCAGGCCGGGAACACACTAATAATCCCAAACAATGAGGAAAATTATATTAATTGAAGATATGACGTGTACAGGCAAATTTGTTTGCCAACCAATAAGACTCTGAACCTTTTGAATCCCAAGGGCGTCTGAGATAAGCCAGAAGGGCAAAGCTGGAGTATAAAAAGGGCCTGGAGCTCAAGGCTCCTCATCAGCTCTCCTGCCTTCTCCTCCTCGTGAACTCGGTAAGCTTTTCCTCCTTTCTTCCCCTGCTCTGGGAGTTTTCCTGCCAGGATTTCCTCTGAAGTGTCAGGTTTCTCTGTTCCTCTTATCTGGGCTAGGTGGGTTCAGGTTTTGAAGCTGCAGGTGGGACTTTCCTGGTCGTGCTGGATTCCCTGATAAGGGATTTTTGGGACAGCAGAGGCAGGAAAGGGTTTAGGGTTTCCCCAGTGTAACCCTTGGCGGGTTTTTCCTTAAATTTTCTCTTCCAAGTGGGATTTTGGGTCTGTTTGGGAGCACAGGTGTTCCCCCGTGTGTCCAGGCTCTGTGATTTCTCCTGCGGGCCCTCAGAATTTCCAGCAAATTAAAATGGGAGGAAGGGGCCTGGAGTGATGGACCCAAAAACTGAATGGCATTACCATGGCAGACTTTGGGGAAGATTTTCCTGCTGGAGCTGGGAATGCAGAGCTCCGGGAAAATCTGATCTCCTAAAAGAAATTCAGGGTTACGAATTCCCAAGCAGGTTCTCTCAGAAAATGCCCTGAAGCAGCAGCGAGGAGGTTTTGATTTGTGGCCGCTGAATCCACACACAGTCAGGGCTCCCAGGAATACAGAAATAACTTTTAATATTAACATTAAGAATAATATATTAAATCCATGTTATTGAAAAATAATATAGAGAAGTTTGAAAATGAGCGAATTATACAAATGGGGGTGTCAGGAGCTGAGGTCATGATTTTGCTTCCCACGGGAGCGGCGAGGAAGATTTTGGGCTACTCCTGGGAGTATTCACTCCTCTTGCTTTCCTCCCCGTTTCAGGTTCTACCTCCACCTCCCAAAGATGACTTTCCTCCAGGGCCAGTGCGAAGACGACTGCTACTCCCCCTGCAGCTACGGGAGCCTCTACGGCTACCGGGGCTACGACTGCGGCAGCCCCTGCGGCTACCGGGGCTACGGAGGCCTCTACGGCTCCCGCAGCCTCTACGGCTACGGGGACCGCTACGGCTACGGAGGCCTCTACGGCTACCGCGGCCTCTACGGCTCCAGCGACTGCTACGGCTACGGGGGGCTCTACGGGGGCTATAGGGGCTTCTACGGCTCCGGGGACTGCTGTGGATACCCCGGCTTCTACTCAGGCCGCTATGGGTACCCCTTCGGCTCCCGCTATGGCCAGCGGTTCGGCTATGGGGGCTGCTATAGCTGCTAAAGCTGGCGGGAGCGGCCCTGGGAGCCATCCCAGGCTTGGCGAGCGTGGATTGATGGGAATTGTGGCCGCAGAGACCTCCGGTGTGCAGAGCCCTGGGGGGCAGAGACACCCCCGGGGTGCTCCGAGAGCTCTGCGCTGCTGCTGAAGGGCCGGCGAGGATTTGTCTTCATCTTCGTCCCCTTCGTGCTCCCGAGCTCTCCTCTCGGCCCAGATCTTCTCCTCGATGCGCCAAGCAACCCAAAATCCGTGGTTTTGGCAACACAAAATATTCTCTGACTGGACGGTGTGGGCAGGGTGTCATGTGACTTTGGGAATGTGGGCTTTCCGTTCTGTACCCCTTTGAAATTATCTCTGCCTTTCGAGCTATTAAAAGTCTTTTCTGCATCAGTTCAGCGTTTCTGGGTTCGTTTGCCACCTGCATTTCTCAAACAGCTTGAAATCTTTGGCATCCAAAACCCTGAGGAAGCCTCAGCATCCTGTTTGCTCATTATTGGGCTTATTTTGAATTCTAATTAATGCCAGAAATTAGGTGGAGGTCACATGAATACACTGAAATCCTTTGCAGCAAAAGGATTGGGTGACAGAATTGTGAACTTAAGGACTTGGAAATGTCAAAGGTGGCACTGGAGAGGTTGGACCTCAATCCTGTGTCCAGTTCTGGACAACTGTGGCCAGAGGGACACTTTGGGGCTGGAGCGGGGCCGGGGATGGGAACGGGGCTGGAGCAGCAGGAGAAGGGAATGGAGAATGCTGAGGGAGCCGGGGGGGCTGATCCCGGAGCCAAGGGGATCCAGGGGGGATTTGGGGCTCTGCCAGGGGGGATTTGGGATCTGAGCCCAGGGAACAGGGCCAGGACAAGAGGGAACGGCCTCAAGCTGTGCCAGGGGAGGCTCAGGATGGGAATTTGGGGCAATTCCTCCTGGAAAAGGGAAGAACCCTTGGAAGGGGCTGCCTTGGGGAGAATGAGCACATTTCACTTGATATTTTACTTTTAGGACTATTTGCCTATTTTTCCTCCCCTTTTTTTTTTTTATCTTCTTGCTTTTAGTTCCTGGGTTTAGTGAATTACTGTAAAAATGGATTTTATTCAGCTCCAATGGATTTCCTTCTGTTCTGTGTGGAAGATCAAG
This sequence comes from Acanthornis magna, assembly GCA_036785705.1. Lineage (NCBI taxonomy): Eukaryota > Metazoa > Chordata > Aves > Passeriformes > Acanthizidae > Acanthornis > Acanthornis magna. The sequence continues at coordinate 264,385 of JAWUZG010000775.1, forward strand.
GTTGGAGTTTTCCAGGCCAGCATCAACACAAGCAAAGCCACCACTTCCTCCTTGACATTTTTCCCATTGATTTCAGTATAGATTTTAATTTTTTCTTGTGTTCTACTGGCTGGGCATGGAGTTTGTCTTTTAAATTGGAATGTGACAGAAAATTGTGACTGTGGAACAAGAACATTTGAATTCGGTTTCCAGAAATTGGACAATATCTTGCTCTGCTGAACATTTTTCTATTTTCTCTGTAGCGGTCTGGGACTAATTGTTTTCTATTTTGAAACTTTATTCTAAAGACCCTGACAGTTGTGATGAAGTTTTAACTCTGCCCCAGCCCAAACCAGCACATTTAAACTCAAATCTGGTAACAGCTTCAGCTAAGTGAAGGGAAGGGAAAAACTTTGGTATTATTTCTTGAATTTCTGTGGGGTTGAAGGGAAGAAAAGAGTAAATTTATGGGAATTTATGCTCAAAATGTGGAAGGGTAGGAAGGGCCCAGAGTCGGATGTGGATTTGAGGACAGAAAGTCCCTCCAGAATTCCACAGCTCCTGGAATATCCATGTAAACCGAGGACAGGGGCAAGAAAACAACCAGATCTCCAGAGTTTTTTAAATGCAGAAAGTATTTAATGGGATAAGAAAGGGAGTTGGCACAGACACAGAAAGATTATAGTTTTGGGATCCTGGCAGCAGCTCCAGAGATGAGTCACTGCTCTCCGGAACATTCCTTTTTGTTGCAGCCGCGTTGTTCATCCTCCAGGTCCTCGTAAGAGCAGATCAAAGGCGAGACAGCCCCAGCGCTCCATTCCCCGGGGCTGCGGCACCGCGCCCGGAGCGCTCCTTGGAAATGCAGATGACACCGAATCTCATCTCACAGAGGTCCTTCGGCCCCATTGCAGCAACTCCGAGGAGCTCCCCATGAATTGCAGATCGTTGCCGAAGGGGCTGTGCGAGGGTTTAAATGCAGAACATCAGGGGAGTTGAGAAAGACAGGAAGAAGCAGACAGAGAAAGACAACAAAAAACAGAAATTCCAGGAGGTTTCAGAGCTCGGTAAAGCCCCCATTTGTAGTAACTTCACCGTGGGGGCTCCGCGCTCGCGCAAACATCAGCTGAGGGCTCGGCCGTTCGTCTTCCATGGGTCATGATCCGGTTTCGGGGTTTTTTTCCGCGGGATTAGCAGCAGGGGTAGCAGCAGGGGTAGCAGCAGGAGTAGGAGGAGCAGCACGAGGGGTAGTAGCAGCGCGTGGTGCGGGTGCTGTAGTTGCAGCAGGAGCGGCGGTAGCAGCTGAGGGTGCGCGAGACGCAGGGGTTGCAGCAGCGCAGCGTGCGCGTGTAGCTCCGGTAGCACGGGGAGCAGCACAGCGTGTAGCACGGCGAGTAGCAGCAGGACATCGTGGGACGGAGGGGCGCGGGGGTGGAGCACACCTGGAACGGGGGCAGGGAGAAAGGGTGAGCTCGGCCTGAGGGAAGAGCGGTGGTGTGAGGGAGGTGGGCTTGGGTTGGGTTGGGTTGGGGTGGGTTGGGTTGGGTTGAGTTGGGTTGAGTTGGGTTGGGTTGAGTTGGGTTGAGTTGGGTTGGGTTGGGGTGGGTTGGGTTGGGTTGGGTTGGGTTGGGTTGGGTTGGGTTGGGTTGGATTGGGTTGGGGTGGGTGGAGATGTTGAGTGCATCCCTCAGCTTTGGGGGGGATTTTTGTGTCACAGATTCCCAGAATCCCAGAATTCCGGAGCCCCAGAATCCCAGAGTTCCAGAGCCCCAGAACCCCAGAATTCCAGAGTTCCAGAGCCCCAGAATTCCAGAGTTCCAGAGCCCCAGAACCCCAGTGTTCCAGAGCCCCAGAATCCCAGAATTCCAGAGCTCTAGAATCCCAGAGTTCCAGAGCCCCAGAATCCCAGGATCACTGAGGTTGAAAAAGCCCTCCAAGATGGAGTCCAAGCTGTGCCCAATCCCCACCGTGTCACCAGCCCAGAGTGCCGAGTGCCACGTCCAGTCCTTCCTCGGACCCCTCCGGGGATGGGGACTCCAAACCTCCCTTCCAAATCCTGAAAACCCTTCCCAGGAAAAAAACCTTCCCAAAAAAGGAACTCGTGGACGTTTGGTGCCCAACCTTCCTGAGGAAGGACCTCATGGACGTTTGGTGCCCAACCGCCCAGCACAGGCGGCTGAGGTCAATCCCAGCTCAGGGCAGCGATGTGGAGGAGTCCCCGTGTCTGACTCGGATCCCTCACAGCATTTCCCGGAGTTCTTAGAAGTGCTGGTGCACAACTCCAGGAGTTCATTAATTCTCCAGCCTCCCTGTCTGCTCTGAGGCCGGGCCCATCAATTATTCCTTTTCCTGGCTAACGCCGGCTTTGTCAGTGCCGGTTCCAGCAAGGACACTCTGCTGGGCAGCCTGGGTTTAAATCCTGCAGCTCAGAGCTGCCCCGGGGACTCCAGAGCGACAAAAACAATTCCCAGGACTTTTCCGTATTCCCCATTGCAACATTGTGCCACAAAAAGCCATTTCCTCCTTGCACAACGACTCTGCCGGGGCCAGAAAATTCCAGGTGTCGCCACGGAGAAAAAGAAACGCAGAATTCCTAACTGGGCTTCCCATCTTTCCAAGGACATGGGGATGTTCTCGCGTCGATGCCCCCCAGATCAAAAGCATCCAGGAGAAAATACCTGCGAGCGAAGGATTTCCCCTCAGGTTAAAGGGATCTGCACTTACCGAGCTCAGTGGGAAGAGCGAACCAAGAGGAGCCGAGTGAGGAGCGTCGGCGTTGGGAGCATTTTTATATTCCCATTGTGGGAGTGGGAGCAGCTCTCCGTGGGCTCCTGTTGGTCACGGGACAAATTCGGGAAGTACATCAGCAGCCCAATTGCTGTAATTGCTTTCCTCGGCATTCGGGACAATTTCGGAATTCCTGGGGTTGGGCGCTGTGATTACAGCCTGGGAGGATTCTTTCATCTTCAGGCTTTCCAGGACCGAGGGATTTCTGGGAAAGCACCCGGAGGACAGCTGGGAATGGCACTGGAGGCTACGCAGAACAGTTCCAGCCACAATTCCAGGCCAGCTGGGACTCCATGGATTGGTTCTTCCCCTCATGGCCCCACAAGGGAGGTGGACACCGCACATTTTGGGGTGACGTAAAACACCCGGGGAGGGGAGGAGAATCACCCCGAGTGCTCCGGGATTTCCGTCACAATTAATGACAGGCATTCCATTGATTCTTTTAGGTTCTTCTCCCGCCTATAATTTGTCCTCTGAGAGATGCGGGCCGAGGCATGGGATCAATTAAAGCAGCATCTGAGAAATGTGGTTAATTTTTACGGTGTGGGTTTTGGGTTTTTTTTTTTTTGCTTTTTTTCCCCGGATGAAATTATTGGAAAAACTCGCTGGAGTCAGTACCTCGTGATATCATTCACGCGTTTGATATTTATGGGGTTTATATATGGGATTCACGGGCGTGAGCTCAGCCCAGGGTCCGTCCCTGTCCTGGGCTCGTCCCTAGGAACGTGGACAGGAGGCTGAGGAAGGGACTGTCCCCCTCTGCTCTCCCTGGGGAGATCCCAAGGGGAATGTCGGGTCCAGGTTTGGTGTCCCCAACGTGGGGACAAGGAATTGTTGGAGCAAGGCCAGAGGAGGCAACGATAAAGGGATTGGGGAACCTTCCCTATGGATCCAGGCTGGGAACTTCGGGAATGTTCAGCCCCGGGAGAGCCCAGGGCCCCTCCCAGGATCTGCAGGGACTTTTCCTCAGGAACTGCAGGGACAGGACACAGGGAATGGGGTCAAGGGGACAGAGGGGGATTGGGGTTGGTTTTTGGGATAAATCCTTCCCTGTGAGGGTGGGGAGGCCCTGGCCCAGGGAATTCCATGGATTCCCCACCCCTGGGAGTGTCCCAGGCCAGGCTGGACAGGGCTGGGAGCACCCTGGGACAGTGGAAGTTGTCCCTGCCATGGTCGGGGATGGAATCAGGAGATCTTTAAGGTCCTTCCAATAATTCCATGATTTCATACCCACGATAACGAGCCAAGGATCTTCTCTTCTGCCCTAAAAAACTTCCAGGGTCTTCCTCAGCTTTGGCGATGAACTCCGGCTCTCAGGACGGGCAGGGCAATTCACCGAGTTAAAACCACAAAACCATAGTTTAGGAGGGCACGAAGGGTGGGACGTTCCCCAAGGGAAGGAATTCTCCCGGGGCAGGGAGCAGGAGTCGCTCCCCGATCTGCTGCCGCGGCGTTTTTCCAGCGAGGCTCACCTGGATCTCCATCCCTCCGCCCCCGAGGGATGTGGGGAATTGATTTAAATAAAGAAAAACCTTCCTTAGCCGCGGGGTTCCCTTCCCCATGCTCTGGGCACGATCCCTTCCCGCAGCGCCGGGAGGATTTCAATAATCCCAACATTGCCAAAGGAACTTCGGATGAGTGTTTTGGGACAGCATTGATAGCATCAATTCTGATGGGGCTCAGCACTTCCCGAATCTGTCATTATCCTCATTTCGTATGCAAATGAGGCTTGGCTCGCGGCGGGGAAGGTCATACAGGGAGGTATTTGCTGAATTACAAAAAAGCCTCTTGATTTGTGCTGGGAAGCCACAGGTGAGGCTGAAAATCAGCATAAAGGAGATTTATTAAATTATTTTCTAAAATTATATTTTATATATAAAATACATATATAAAAATACATATTTTATAAAAATTTATATAAAAATATAATATATAATAATAAATATATTCTATATATTCTATAGTCTATATTCTATATTATAACTTATATATTATATATCATATAAAAATAATTTTATCATTTTAACTCCTATAAATCCCCTTTGCCATTCTACTATCTGGATTTCATCCCTAGAGCTGGGGAGGACCCCAAAAGTTTATTAAAACAACAACAAAAAAAAAACTTTCGTGTTTTTTTGCCTTGTCAGGTTGTGCTGAGAGGCCATTAATGATCCCTGATGGAGAGGACACCAATTATTTTAATTGAAGCTGTGACGTGGGCAAATAAATTTAATTTTGCTGCTGTTTACATCGGTCAGAAAATTTCTGAGTGACCACAGCACCTCCCAAAGAGCTGAGGGCCACTGAAAGGCCAGGAATTGTCTGGGGAAGTTTGACAAGTTCCCATAATTTTCCAAAGTTCCTTCAATGCTTCAAATTAATGCAAAATTTGGACTTCCCAAATCCTGAAAATCTGGAGATTTGGGAATTCGTTTCTGTGCCTACAAACACAGGGGAGAGCTCGAGACGGAGCTCAGTCATGGGGCGGAAATCTAATTTATAGAACCTCTCGTTAATTAGAGAAAAATGGAATCATAAATGGAGGTATTTAATGAATTCATTAATTCCGCTCTGATTCACGGACAGGTTAAAACCTGCTCACCCCCAGGAAACTTCAGGGCTTTGCACCAGCTTCATTTGCTGAAGGATTTTTTCTGTTTTATTCCTTCATTCGGTGGGTTTTTCCAGCTGTTCTCGGGTAGGTTTTAACAGAAATATTTCAAAATTAAAATATTTATTGAAAAATTCCAGTTATTTGCGATTTGTTGAAGGGTGTTTCAAATAATTCAAAAATGTTTGATTTATTGGTTTGGGGTTTTGTTGTTCGGGGTTTTTTTTTACATTCTATAGAAAATCTGAACATTTTGAACAAGTGAGAGAAAAACATATTCTGAAAAGACAAATCAATTCTAATTTCTTCCAAATTCTGAAATAGGAAAGCTCATGATCTCCTGCATCAGCCACAAATTCCTCTTTAACTTTTAAACCAAATCTGTGCCTAAACCAGAGCGATTTTAAATAAAAACGAATCCCTCCAGCTGCTGAATTTGCACGTCCTGACCAGTGGAGGGAAACGTTGATTTGCACTTTTCGTGTTTGATCAGATGAGAATTCATTCCTGCAGTAAATCAGAGAATCGCAGGATCTGGAAAAGAGCTCCGGGATCACCGAGTCTGCGCTGGGACTGATTTGGTCACCCAGAGCGAACTCCAGGAATTCCTCGGATGTTCTCCAGGGATGGGGATCCAAACCTCCCGGGGCTGGAAAAGAGCTCCGGGATCACCAAGTCCGAGCCGGGACTGATTTGGTCACCCAGAGGGAATTCCAGGAATTCCTCGGATCTCCACGAATTCCTCGGATCTCCGGGGATGGGGATCCAAACCTCCCGGGGCTGGAAAAGAGCTCCGGGATCACCGAGTCCGAGCCGGGACTGATTTGGTCACCCAGAGGGAACTCCAGGAATTCCTCGGATCTCCGGGGATGGGGATCCGAACCTCCCGGGGCTGGAAAACAGCTCCGGGATCACCGAGTCCGAGCCGGGACTGATTTGGTCACCCAGAGGGAACTCCAGGAATTCCTCGGATCTCCGGGGATGGGGATCCGAACCTCCCGGGGCTGGAAAACAGCTCCGGGATCACCGAGTCCGAGCCGGGACTGATTTGGTCACCCAGAGGGAATTCCAGGAATTCCTCGGATCCTCTCCACGGATGGGGATCCCAACCTCCCGAGGTCTTTTCCCTTTTCCAGGAGGGTTTTTCCCAAAATCCCCACCCTGAGCCTCGCCTCGGGGCCGTTCCTCGAGGTCCCCTCGGAGCAGACCCCGAGCTCCCCTCGGGATTTTGGGGAGAGAATTCACCTCCCGCCTGCAGATTGAGGCTGGGGCAGAGCTGAATCTCCTCCGGGCCGGGAGGAGAGACAATTCCGGCTGGAATTCCCTTCCGGAGCTCGACCTTCCTGCGGCTCCGATGGCTCCAGCCTGGAGCTGTCCCGGCAGAGCCATCCTTCTGTCCCCGAGCTCCATCACCTTTACCTGAGCAGCTCTGCCTCCTGCCCTGAGCTGATGACGGAGAGGAGCGAATTCCTTACCTGGGAAGGGTTTTGCTGAGGCCCAGGGCTGCCGGACGCTCGCAGGATGTCATTCCAGACCCTCTGCAGCTGCCCTGGAGCCCCCTCGGGCCTTGCCAGGGGCTCTGAGGGATCCCTGGAGCTTTCCCTTCTCCAGGGGAACATTCCCAGCTCCCCCAGCCTGGCTCCAGAGGGGCTCCAGCCCTGGGGCAGCTCCGGGGCCTTCTGCTGCTGGAAGAAAGTGGGATTTTGGTGCTCCGGAACGCAGGGCAGGATTCCAGGTGGGATTTTGGTGCTGTGGAACCCAGGGCAGGATTCCAGGTGGGATTTTGGTGTTCCGGAGCCCAGGGCAGGATTCCAGGTGGGATTTTGGTGCTCCGGAACCCAGGGCAGGATTCCAGGTGGGATTTTGGTGCTCCGGAACCCAGGGCAGGATTCCAGGTGGGATTTTGGTGCCGTGGGATGTCCCTCCTCCCCTCCCCGCTCTCCATCCTCCTCCCTTGGTTTGTCCCTCGCGTTGCCTGGGGTGGTCACTCTTCCTCCGGCCCTTGCCCTGCTCTGTCCATCCCCGCCCCGGGATCACCTCGGCTCCGGAATCCCTCCCACGGGATCTCCTCGGCTCGGGAATCCCTCTCCCGGGATCTCCTCTGCTCGGGAATCCCTCCCCGCGCTCCCCAGTCTCCTGCTGGGCTGCACAAAACCTCTTCCCCGCGGCCTGGGCAGGAGGTGGAGCCGCTGGAAGCTGAGGGAGTTTGGAATTCTGTGCGCCAGGACATCCTGGATCCTCAAACGGGGCAGAACTTGGGCTGGGAACGGCGCCAGCAAGTCCTGATTTGTGTGTTTTCCTAAATCCTCACGTTTTTCAGCTTGTGGGGAGAGGAATGGAAATTCCACTGGAATCCCATTGCTTTGGAAACGGGAATGTTCTGGTGGAAGAGGGGCGGAATTGGGAGATGGCAAAGGGGAGATTTGGAGCAGATGGAAACCGAGGAGTTCAATGTGTCCTCGGTCCCCTCAGATTCTGCTAAAAACGGCAGATCTGAGAAATTAGTGCCTTTTTATTTCTTTTTTTTTTTTTGTCTGTGTGTCAAACAAGTAATTAGCCAAGTCCAATATAATATTTAAAAGAACAAATACAACCAAGGCAGCAGTGTGATGCAAGATCTTTTAATGACAGTAAGGAGAAGTTACAGCTCGGAGTAGCAGAGGAGTAGCCAGAGGTTCACACAATCCTACACCGAGGAGTAGCTACACCTCGGAGCAGAGGTCTGGGGAGTAAAGGCGGTGCTGGAGAGGAGCAGAGCCACCAGCACGGCCAGGTGAGAGCACGGCCAGGTGAGAGCACAGCCAGGTGAGAGCACAGCCAGGTGAGGCTCCTGCTCCTGCCCTACACCTCAGAACGCACAACGACTTCATCCCGAAAGACTGAGAGGGAGCAGCAAAGAAAACAAATTACTCAGAGTAACAGAAGAGACCCCAAACCCTCGGGAAGAGACCCCAAACCCTCGGGACCCATCCGCGGGGCTTTGGCCAGGCCCGAATCCATCCCGGAGCCCCGGACGCGGATTTTGGGGCTCAGCACTGGTAGCAGGGGTAGCAGCTGCTGTAGGAGTATCTCTGCACGTAGCGGGAGGAGGAGTAGGGCGAGCAGTAGCGGGAGCCGAAGGAGGGGCAGCAGTCGCGGTAGCCCCAGAGGCGCCCGGAGTAGCCCTGGTAGCCGCAGGGGCTGCCGCACTCGTAGCCGCGGGAGCCGCACACGGCGCCGTAGCCGCACGGCGAGTAGCACGAGTCCTCACACTGCCGCTGGTAGCAGAAAGTCATGGTGGAGCTGCGGGGAGGCGAGGCTGCGACGGGGAAAAGGAAGGGAGAGAAACGCGTGAGGGGAGGCAATGCTGCGGGGGAGGGAGGGAGGGAGGGAGGGCAAAACGCACGGCCCTCGCCCTCGGTGCCATCCCCATTTTCAATGCCAGTTCTTCCCCCCCGATCCTCCGTCCTGAGCTTTCTGAATTTCTGAAGAATTCTGAGTTTCTGAATTCTGAGAGTTTCTGCAAATTGGGCATTCCTGAGCTCTCCCCCACAGCCCTCACCCTTTTTCCCATCCCGATTTTCAGTGCCAATTCTTCCCCCCCGATCCTCCATCCTGAGCTTTCTGAATTTCTGGAGAATTCTGAGTTTCTGAATTCTGAGAGTTTCTGGAAAATGGGCATTCCCGAGCTCTCCCCCACACAGCCCTCACCCTTTTTCCCATCCCCATTTTCAGTGCCAGTTCTTCCCCCCTGATCCTCCATCCTGAGCTTTCTGAAAAATTCTGAGTTTCTGAATTCTGAGAATTTCTGCAAAATGGGCATTCCTGAGCTCTCTCCCATGGCCCTCGCCCTTTGTGCCATCCCGATTTTCAGTGCCTGTTCTTCCCCCCTGATCTTCCACCCTGAGCTTTCCGAATTTCTAAAGAATTCTGAGTTTCTGAATTCTGAGAATTTCTGCAAAATGTGCATTCCCGAGCTCTCCCCCACACAGCCCTCACCCTTTTTCCCATCCCCATTTTCAGTGCCAGTTCTTCCCCCCCGATCCTCCATCCTGAGCTTTCTGAATTTCTGGAGAATTCTGAGTTTCTGAATTGTGAGAGTTTCTGGAAAATCGGCATTCCCGAGCTCTCCCCCACACAGCCCTCAAGCTTTTTCCCATCCCCATTTTCAGTGCCAGTTCTTCCCCCCTGATCCTCCATCCTGAGCTTTCTGAAAAATTCTGAGTTTCTGAATTCTGAGAATTTCTGCAAAATGTGCATTCCCGAGCTCTCCCCCACACAGCCCTCACCCTTTTTCCCATCCCCATTTTCAGTGCCAGTTCTTCCCCCCTGATCCTCCATCCTGAGCTTTCCGAATTTCTGAAGAATTCTGAGTTTCTGAATTCTGAGAATTTCTGCAAAATGGGCGTTCCTGAGCTCTCCCCAACAGCCCCACTGAAAAATGGGGTTGGGGACTGTGACCCTGTGTGAAAGCAGAGCTGGCAGGGAATAATGGGCTGGGAAATCCTGGAACGGCAAAGAGGAATTAAGGAATTAAAGAATGAAAGGGTGGCGGAATGGTTTGGGTCGGAAGGGACTGAGAGCTCTTCCAGTTCCCCCCATCCCATTCAGGGACAGTGCCACCGCCCCAGGTGGCTCCAGCCTGGCCTGGGACACCTCCAGGGTGGGGAATCCATGGAATCACCTGGGCCAGGGCCTCCCCACCCTCCCTTCGGTAAATCTGATCTGGACCTGCTCTCGGTCAGTTTAAAGGTGAGAGATCAGCAGGAATTCGCTGCTTCCAGGAAAGTGTGGAAAACAGGGAGGGGACGGAGGGGACAGGAACCGACAGAATATCTCCATTCCAGGCCACCCTTCCCCTGACACCCAACCCAAACCTGCCTGGCACAGCTAATTCATGGCAAATCCTGAAGTAATTCACAGCATCGTCAGACAGAGGATTTCTCATAGTGCCTGTCTAGATAAGCCAAATTTCTACATCTAGTGGAGCCTTAATACCACGTTTTTAACAAAAAAAAAAAAAAAAACAACAAACCCCAAAAAACAAAAAAAAAAAAACCGGAGAAAAGCTAGCATGGCCATGAAATCACTTTAAAAATGATTTATAAAAAGTAGAAATCCCATCTCCCATCTCCACCCCACTCCGGCATGGACTCAGCATAAAAACCCTTGAGCCCAACTTACCGCGGAGAGCGAGAGCCGAGGCGGAAGGAGCGAGTGGAGAGCCCCGGATTTCTCTCCCTTTTATACATTTATCTGCCCATGCCTGTGGTGCTTTCAACTCCTTTTCATCGCACCCCGAGCTCGCGTCACTCCCGCAGCTGATGGGATTGTTTTCCCGGCCTTGGGATCGTTACTCAGCTCTTGGCTGCCGAAAGGATGACTTCGCGTTGCTCTTTTCTTTCATGTTCAGACTTCCTGGGTCAATTAAATTTGGGGAATGAGGGTGGCGAAATCTGAGTTATAGCAGGAAAAGGAAGGAAGGATATTGCGAGCAGAATTAATGGATGCTCGCAATCCCAATTTGGGGTGAATGGACAAATGTCAATATATGAAGCCCGCGATGACTCTGGATTCATATGGGAGGAGAGAATTTCAATTATTTTTCAAAATGAAAAATCCCTAGAAGTAATTTATTTGCTCTGGTTTATTTCAAAATCGCATTTTTAGGTCAGAATATTTATATTATTTTTTTAAATATATTTTTAAAAATTATTATTAACGAATTTGACCAAACTTAAACAAACTCCTGAGTCGTAGAAGGAAACAGATCCTTTTTGATGTAAGACTGGAAATATATCTGAATAAAGCCAGGTGTTGGTGAGTTAAAGCAGATAGAAATCCCCAACAAATCTAAATTATTTCAAGCAGAAATAAGGTTTATTTCGCGATATTTGAAATTTCCAGGCTTGTTTTGTGAAATCCCCTCACAAACTCAATTTCCTGCAGAGAAGGCCAAAGTGAGGCAAAGTTTTCCTGGCTCCATAAAGATCTGCTCAGTGCTGGTTTTCACTCGGATCAGAAAATGATTCGCTCAGGGGTTCCCGACAAGGAGAAAGATAAAATCCCCAGGGATTTATCTCTCTAACAACTGCAGTTTTCCCGAGAAACCCCCCAAATTCTAAATACGGCTTAATGCAACTTCTTCTTCATTCAGTGGAGGTGTTTAATTCGCTTTAATGAAGGTGAATAATGCCGAGCCCCAGCCCGGGGTTCCCCGGTGACCTTCGCCTCCAAACGTTGTTTTGTTTTTGCTGTTGACTCCGTCCCAAGGCAGGATAATGACAGGCAGCACGTCAGGAGTTCTGGGCCTTTCTCTAAATTTGGCAAATCAAAGCCTTCATTAAGGCTTATTAAATATTTTCGGGCACAAAGAGATTTATTATTTCAATATTAAAACCCGGCCCCGCTGTTATGTAACGCCCGCTCCAAAAACGTGGATCGGGGTGTCCTGTTTCCTGGCTTTATTAAAGTTGTAATTTATAGTTTGGGAATTGGGGCTCCGGGAGCTTTTTTTCCCCTCTAAAAATACACCCCGGACGTGCCATTTGGGCACTCACAGGATGATTTTCCGGCTGAATCAATCACCTCCCAATTGCACGGCGGCTCCAAATCAAAGAGCGGCTCTTCGCCCCTCTGGAAATCGCAGGAAATGTTGGGGAGGGATCGGCGGGAATGTCACTCGTGTCATTAAGAGTTATGAAATCCGCGAAAAGCAGAGGTTGTGCTTCGCTCCCGTGAGTGTTCCAGGAGGGGAAATAAAAAATAAAAAAAAAAAAAGCCCAACAAAGCAAATTCAGGGCCGGGCTGCTCTTGCAGAATTCCGCAGGCCTTTGCTGATCCCGCGGAGTCGCCGCTGTCCCGAAGAGCAAACTCAGCGCGATGATACCGAGCCCTAATTGCCCTGAGTGGTTTTGGGATGAAAGGGACCTCGGGTGGAGCCTCCCCGGACTCGTCATGTCATCCCCGGGATATCGATGAGGGGAGGAAATGGGGGCTGGACACTTGAGGTGACCCGGGAGTGGACACGCGGGGCGGGGCCGCCAGCTCCATAAAAACCCCGCACGGCTGCGGAGAAACCATTCCCTTCTCCTGCCTTCTCCTCCTCGCAGACCAGGGTAAGTCGGGATGGATTTGGGGGAATCCGAGTGGATGGATTTGGTGCTGTCCCAGCTCCTTTTTTCCCCTGCTGATCTCCGAGCGCTGCAGCTAAAGGGAATTAAGGCTGTGACTTGATGGGAGTCATTCAAACCAACTCTTCCTCCCTGGATTTTTAATATTTGGGTGTTTCGAACAGTCTCAGTCCTGCATGGATCCTCTTTTCCCTTCAAGCCTTTGTCTCGGTGCAGCTCTGAAGGATTTCCCAGGATCTCCCAGCCCATCATTCCCTGCCAGCTCTGCTTTCACACAGAGTCACGGTTCCCAATCCCATTTTTCAGTGGGGCTGTTGGGGAGAGCTCAGGAATGCCCATTTTGCAGAAATTCTCAGAATTCAGAGACTCAGAATTCTTCAGAAATTCAGAAACTCAGAATTCTTCAGAAATTCGGAAAGCTCAGGATGGAGGATCGGGGGGGAAGAACTGGCACTGAAAATGGGGATGGGGGAAAGGGTGAGGGCTGTGGGGGAGAGCTCGGGAATGTCCAATTTGCAGAAACTCTCAGAATTCAGAAACTCAGAATTCTTCAGAAATTCAGAAACTCAGAATTCTTCAGAAATTCGGAAAGCTCAGGATGGACGATCAGGGGGAAGAACTGGCACTGAAAATGGGGATGGGAAAAAGGGTGAGGGCTGTGGGGGAGAGCTCAGGAATGGCCATTTTGCAGAAACTCAGAATTCAGAGACTCAGAATTCTTCAGAAATTCAGAAACTCAGGATTCTTCAGAAATTCGGAAAGCTCAGGACGGAGGATCAGGGGGAAGAACTAGCACTGAAAATGGGGATGGGGAAAAAGGGTGAGGGCTGTGGGGGAGAGCTCAGGAATGCCCAATTTGCAGAAACTCTCAGAATTCAGAAACTCAGAATTCTTCAGAAATTCAGAAAGCTCAGGATGGAGGATCGGGGAAAGAACTGGCACTGAAAATGGGGATGGGAAAAAGGGTGAGGGCTGTGGGGGAGAGCTCAGGAATGCCCATTTTCCAGAAACTCTCAGAATTCAGAAACTCAGAATTCTTCAGAAATTCAGAAAGCTCAGGATGGAGGATCGGGGGGGAAGAACTGGCATTGAAAATCGGGATGGCACCGAGGGCGAGGGCCGTGCGTTTTGCCCTCCCTCCCTCCCTCCCTCCCTCCCCCGCAGCATTGCCTCCCCTCACGCGTTTCTCTCCCTTCCTTTTCCCCGTCGCAGCCTCGTCTCCCCGCAGCTCCACCATGACTTTCTGCTACCAGCGGCAGTGTGAGGACTCGTGCTACTCGCCGTGCGGCTACGGCGCCGTGTGCGGCTCCCGCGGCTACGAGTGCGGCAGCCCCTGCGGCTACCAGGGCTACTCCGGGCGCCTCTGGGGCTACCGCGACTGCTGCCCCTCCTTCGGCTCCCGCTACTGCTCGCCCTACTCCTCCTCCCGCTACGTGCAGAGATACTCCTACGGCAGCTGCTACCCCTGCTACCAGTGCTGAGCCCGCGGGGATTTGATGGAAAACCGCGATCGGGAATTTAAGGCTCCCAGGGGAAGATCCAGGACCTGGGAGAGCTCGGGGTTCCTGGGAGAGCTTCTTCAGAAGTTCTTCCAAAATGCTTTGTTTTTAAGTCTCTCTCTGCTGTGTGTCTTAGCCCTCGCTGGGTTTGGTGGTGTAAATGGATTTAGTGTTTTGGTTTAATATTTGTTAGCAAATAACTAATTAATTGCTCTTTCCCCGCTAAATTTAATGAATCCCGGGCCGTGCCTGTCCCAGGGATGCAATTCTGCTTTTGAAACGGCACCAAAGAAACCCTAAATCACCCAATCAGCTTCGGTTTTTTTGGACTTGAAGCAAGCGGAAAAAAACAGAAAATGGAAAATCAACAAAATCGTAAAGAATTCCAAAATCAGCAAACATGGTACCAATGGGACCGGGATATTTTCTGCAGATGTAAATGAATATTGTGCCCATTCTTTCTGCTCTCTGTGGTAGTTTAGATTGTGATTCTGAGCTTTACTCTTATTAAAAATGTTACAGCATCACGAAATGTCCCTGATTTTCTTTTCCGGACACAGATTTTTGCAGATTTTCCTTGCACGGACACAGATTTTTGCCCTGGCTCGATGTTTTAAGGAGTCCCACCACAAGCCGTGGCTTTTCTGAAACTCACCCTAAGCTCCGCTAAACCTGAACACGCATTTTGCAGACCAAGAGCGACCCTGTAAAATCTGAGAAAATGAATTCCAATCCAGGGATTTCCCAGGAAATGTTTGGAAATATTCCTTTAATTTTGCTTTCACGTCCTAGCGTGTGTGCAGGCATTGGACTCAACAGTGAATCACTAAGGCTCAGACTGGCTGCAAATTAATTAAATTTTAGGGGTTAAGATAAGAAATACAATAAATATTAATTAATATAATTATAATTATAATTATAAAAATATAATAAAATGCCTCTTTTCTCTAACTAAATCTAAATTTATCTAATCAATAAAATCTGGGGAGTTATAGACAAATTCCGAAGTGAAAACTGGAAGTTTTAAAGTGTCTCAGAATGCACAAGTAAGGCAAGGTGAGATTAAATAAAATAATAATAATAATAATAATAATAATAATAATAATAATAATAATAATAATAATAATAATAATAATAATAATATTGCCTGAGCTCTACAGACTGATTTAGCAGCTTTAACTGGGCTCTGGTTAAAGAAAGAGTTAAAATTAACAGAATTTTAACTTACATATTGTTTGCTCCAGGAGACCTAAAGATAAAACCAGAAATAAACCCAAATTTGGAGGATGAGAAGGCAAAAGAGGTGAATTGTTGGGTCTCTCGTGGCTTTTTGTGAAGAGCCACATTTGAATGAAAAGTCTGAAAGGTTTAAAATAAATTCTGACTAAAGCAAACATTGAACTGCCTCAGCTCGGACCTTTGAAGTGACTCTTTTTCAATAATGAAGAGGCTGAGGAGAGAATTAAGCTTCAACGGACTAATAACAGCTTAAAAATACATAAAATAATTACGGGCGTCTGAGAGGAGCTTTGAACTCCTCAAATCATCGACTGTGGAAGAAAGGGAAGACATTGTAAATTTTTGTGGAAGGACCAGAAAAGAATAAATGAATTAATTGATGCTTCTCCCATTAAATCTATCCCTTGGAATAGGGAGAAGGACTCATTCCCATCCCTTGCGTCCTACAACACGAAGGCGTCTCTGAGCAGCTGGACCTTCCCATTTTTTCCCAGGCGGCACCACTTGGGTTTGCCAGAGCCTCACCGAACCCCTGGGACGATGCCCTTCGTGTCCTGGACAGTTCTGTCCCACGGTCGTAGGAAAGCTTCTCTTTCCAAATAAATTTTCTGTACCAAAACGCGGCTTCTGGTTTCTTTTGGCACATAAGGAAAGGGGAGGGCTCGGTGGGGTCTGAGGGGAATTCTTCCCCCCGGGGGTGGTGGGCACTGCCCAGGCTCCCCAGGGAATGGGCACGGCCCGGGGCTGCCAGAGCTCCGGGAGCCTTGGGACAGCGCTGCCAGGGACATTGGGGCATTTTGGGATGGCTCTGCAGGCCCAGGAGTTGGACTCTGATGATCCTTGTGGTCCCGTCCAGCTCAGGATATTTTTAAATTCCATGATCATAAATCCCTTCCTTCGATGATAACAATTTCCCTGTTATTTTATTTATTATTGAGCCTACACTATTGAGCATTTCCCACCCAAACCATCCCGCGATTCCATGGTCGGACATTTCCCACCATGGCTCAGTGAGAGCCTCATTTGCAGTCAGGATCGAGAAATTCATAACCGAAGGAATCGTTCATGCAATGGAGATTCTTTAGCAGGAATTTAAAACAAACGGTGAGAGATACAATTTTGTCCAAATGAGCTCTGTCTGAGAATCCCTTAGAGCCAAATGTCAATAATCGAGAGATCAACTCCAGTCTTTATCTCAATTATCTCTAGGCATAATTATCGCTAGAGATCTTAGAGACAAATGTCAATGAACACGAGATTAATTCTTGTCTTTATCTCAATTATCTCTAACAGCTCTCAGAGCCAAACCTCAACAAACAAGAGCTCAACTCCTCTCTTCTTCAGAGTTATCTCCAGCAAGATCTTAGACCGAAGTGTCAATAAACATTTCAGCTCAATGTCAGCTCTTGTCCTCACCCCAATGATCTCTGCCTGGCGATCTCTCAGAGCCAAACGCCAACAGCCGAGAGCTCAGCTGTGTCTGTGTCCCACTGATCTCTAACGATAATATTTGCTCTCTCTAGGAGCCAAATGTTTAACTTCTGTCTTTTTCAAAGTTCCCTCTAAGGACCCCCTAAGAGCCAAATATCAATAGCCACGAGCGGGGCGGGTGTTGTTTTGGTTTCGGTGCTTTGTTTGGGTTTTTAACTCCGCGACACTTTGCAGGTTCTTAACTCTTGTCTCTATCCCACTGATCCCTAAGGATCCCCTAAGAGCCAAATGTTTAACTTTTGTCTTTTTCAAAGTTCTCTCTAAGGACCACTTAAGAGCCAAATATCAATAGCCACGAGCCGGGCGGGTGTTGTTTTGGTTTCGCTGCTTTGTTTGGGTTTTTAACTCAGCGAACACATCGCTGGTCCTGAACTCTTGTCTCTATCCCACTGATCCCTAAGGATCTCTTAAGAGCCAAATGTGAGCTGCCAAGAGCTCTTGGGCATTTCCCACCCAAACCATCCCACGATTCCATGGTTGGACATTTCCCACCACGGCTCACTGAGAGCCTCATTCGCAGCCAGGACCGAGAGATTCACACCCAAAACAGTCTTTGTTCATGCAATGCGATTCTTTAATGTGCATGGAAAAGGCCACAGCAGTGTCAGCGAGAGACGAACCAGCACAGCAACAGCGCACTGGAAACACAAAAACCCTGAAGAGCAGCGAGGCACGAGCCGGGGCTCCAGCCCGAGGGTTGCCCCTGCCCAGGCCGGGTTGGGGTCTCGGAGCAGGGCAGAGCAGGGCAGAGCCTCCCCCGAGGGTCAGCACAGCCCGGGGGGGTCACAGCAGAGAGGGGACAGCGTCTGGAGGCAGTGCTGGAAACCCCGAAGGCGCCGGCGGAGGGACAGGGTCACCCCGGGCAGGGGACAGGGTCACCCCGGGCAGGGGACAGGGTCACCCCGGGCAGGGGACAGGGACCCTGCGGGGCCAGCCCGGAGCAGGGGCTGCAGCTCCGTCCTGCCTCAGGGGGCACAGCACAGGAGAGGCTGAGCTGCAGCCCGCGGGCAGAGGCAGCACTGACCTCCGGGGGGATTTGGGCTCTAGCAGGGCCCACAGCTGCCCCCGAGGGACCTGGAGCCGCGGCCCCAGCCCCCGTAGCCGCCAGAGCCACAGCCCCCGTAGCCCCCAAAACCTCCATAGCCCCCAAAACCTCCAGAGCCCCCATAACCGCCAGAGCCCCCAGAGCCCCCACGGCCAAAGGAGCCGCCGGAGCCGCTGGCAACGTAGGGAGCTCCGGAGGAGCCCACGGCGCTCTGCTGCGGGAAGGAGCTGAGGATGGGCCCGGGGAAGGTGACCACGGCGGGCGGCGGCTGGATCACCACCGTGGAGTCAGGGCACTGCCGCACGCAGGGCTCGTTGCAGGAGTCAGCCAGGGGGCACGTGGGGGCCACCCCGCAGGAAGGGACACAGCAAGACATCTTTGGGTTCAGCAGGGACAGCTGCAAGACAAGGCACAGCCACGGCTCACTCCAGGGACTCAGCCCAAATCCCTCCTGCTTCGGCCCCACTGCGATCTCTGTCCCAGGACATGCTCGGGACCATCTCAGGCGTTCCCAGCAAAATCCTTTCACCACGGGAATGGCTGCTCCGATCCCGTGCTGCCCTCACCGGCCCTGCGTCGTCCTTGATCGTGGGAATTTAGAAAAACTCCCACATTGAAATCCCCGGGCTCCCAGAGGGCCTGAGCCCATCGGTAAAATCTCAACCAACCCAACTGTGCCCTGGGAGAGGAGCAGGGAGACAAAGATTCTCTGAGAAATCCACAGCCAAGGATTCCCTGAGAAATCCACAGCCAAGAATTCCCTGAGAAATCCACAGACAAGGATTCCCCGAGAAATCCACAGCCAAAGATTCCCCGAGAAATCCACAGCCAAGGATTTCCCGAGAAATCCACAGCCAAGGAGTGCCTGAAAAATCCACAGGCAAAGGTTCCCCGAGAAATCCAAAGCCAAAGATGCCTTGAGAAAAGCCCAGAGGAGGAAGGGAGGATGGAGGGAAGCCTTGCACTCACCACAACGATCAATGAGCAGAGTCGAGTGGAGGCAGCTGATGGATCCTGCCGAGCCCTCGCACCTTTTATACACCGCAGAGTGCCTGGGGCACGCTCAGGGGTGCGGGCAGGAGCCCCAGCTCATCCTGGAACCAAGCGGACAAACCTCACGACACCATTGTAATCCACAATTACCTCCGACCTAATTGGGGCCACGGAGGAGTAAAGGTGCCCTGGAGGGCCACCGGGCCCTGGGAGGGACAGTGACCAATCCCCGCGTGAGAGGTCATTGGCTGTGCAGCTGAACTCAGCCCCAATAAACCCCGATGTGTCCCTAATCCCTTGCTTCGCCTGTGCGCGGCACTTTGGGCATCACCCGCCAGCGCTTTGAACTGCGGGCACAGCCAGCACGTCTGTCATTAATCCTTTTACAGGCTGCTAAACAGGGACGCCGCGAGGGAGAAGCCATCCCACCCACTCCGGGCCCATCCCAAACGCCAAACGCGGCCCCGGCCCGGGGAGGGCACGGCACCGCAGAGTCCGGAGTGGCTCAGGCTGGAAGGGACCACCGAGGGTCATCGGCCCCGAGCTCCTGCCCAGCCACGGCCATCCCACACGGCACAGGGGTGGGCACAAAGCCCTCTGGGATGGCTCCTGAGGGACAATCCCTACGGAATTTTTCTGCCACGGGAGGATTTGTTAAATCCCCGAACCGCCCGATGTTCAGTCAGAAATCAGAGAAAGTGGGGCTCATGGCAGATGAAGCCTCATGTGTGATTTATCTTGGAATGGATGTGGGTGAGACACGGGCGGGATCAGGAATGGCATCCATGAGTGAGGGGACACCGCGACAGAGGAGCAGGGCAGCAGAAACAGGACCAAGGAGCCACCAGCCCCCGGAGTGGGAGCTGGGTCCTGCCCCAGCCCTCCTGCAGGGCCTGGGATGCCCAGTGGGGCAGGGGCTGCTGGCCAAGGCCCAGAGCCAGGCTGGGACAGCGCTCCGAGAGCTTTGCGAGGTGCTGCGATTGTTCTGTGTGAGCAAAGGGAGGGATTAGGGCCAGCCCGGGGTTTATTGGGATGTGAGCAGCTCTGCAGAGCTGTGTCTGTCACCTAATGATGGCCCGGGGGCTGTCCCTCCCATGGCCTCGCTCTTGGCCATTCACGCCCACCCCAATGTCCACAATGAGGGGGCACACAGCTGTCCTGCGTCCCTCACTTTATGGAGCTAGTCAGCGACAATTCCTAATGACGGGGGGGTTCTGCACAGCCCCGCACAGAGCCCCAGGCTCTCTGGGCTGTATAAAAGGGCTGAGCTCCTTGCACAGCTCCATCCACACTCCTCCACTTCACTCTCCTCCTCAACCGGGTAAGTGCAGCTCTCCAAGGCCTCTCGGGGCTCTCCTTCTCTCTCCTTCCATGCAATTCCACCCTCACACCTTTCGCTCTTCCCGGGGCTGTTTTCCAGAACTCTCTGCCTGTCTGAAAGATGTCGTGCTGTGTCCCTTCCTGCGGGGTGGCCCCCACGTGCCCCCTGGCTGACTCCTGCAACGAGCCCTGCGTGCGGCAGTGCCCTGACTCCACGGTGGTGATCCAGCCGCCGGCCACGGTGGTCACCTTCCCCGGGCCCATCCTCAGCTCCAACCCGCAGCAGAGCGCCGTGGGCTCCTCCGGAGCTCCCTACGTTGGGGGAGGCTTCGGCGGCTCCTCCGGGCGCCGTGGGGGCTCTGGGGGCTATGGGGGCGGATGGGGCTCCGGAGGTTATGGGGGCTGGGGCAGCTGTGGCGGCTCCAGAGGTGGCTGCTGTGGGCCCTGCTAAGCCCCGGCCCCAGCGCCACCCCAGACCCAGGAGAGCTCCAGGAACGCCCCCGGCCCATCCCGACGCGCCAATGCCCGAAGGAAGGAAAGAACGAAGGAATCCATCCCTTGAGCCCTGCCGGAGCTGCGACGCCTCGAGCCCACCCTGGGCCTGCTCTGCGCCTTCCCACCGCGCTTGAATCCCTGCAGGAATCGCTGCTGATGGAATCACTGCTGCAGGAATCGCTGCTGCAGGAATGTGCTGCAAGAAATCTCTGCTGCAGGAATCGCTGCTGCAGGAATCACTCCTGCAGGAATCGCTGCTGCTGCTCCCCCGGAGCTGCCCCAGCCGCGCTCCTGCTCCCGCGGCTCGGCCGAGGCTGCGCCGGCTCTGCCCATGGCCAGGAGCCGCGGGGAGCCCTTGGCCAGGGCCCTGCTGCTCTGCCCGCTCCCTCTGCCCTGCCCTGCAATAAAAGCTGCCTTGCATTGCAATCTTGCCCTGCTCTCGTTTGCTCTTTGCCCCACACCCGTGCCCCGAGTCCCGGGGGTCCTATGAGGGTTCCCAGGAGGGTTCCTAGCAGGGTTCCCAGGAGGGTTCCCAGGAGGGTTCCCAGGAGGGTTCCCAGCAGGGTTCCCAGCAGGGTTCCGCTCAGCTCCGCTCGCTCGGACAATTCCCAGGGGAGCCCCTGGGAGCTGCCAGGATTCCTCCTGCCTGGCCTCGGCCACGCCAGCCTGGGCACCAGAGCCCCCCAGAGCCAGGCTCGCTCAGCTCCGCAGACAAAGCCTCCCCCTGTGTCCCTGCCCGGCTCCGCCCCACTTGGGGCTCTGCCCTGCAGCCCCACACAGCCCCCGGCCCCACACTCCGCTCCCTGCCCGCTCTGCCCTGCAGCCCCACACAGCCCCCGGCCCCACACTCCGCTCCCTCCCCGCTCTGCTCTGCAGCCCCACACAGCCCCCGGCCCCACACTCCGCTCCCTTCCCGCTCTGCACATCGCCCGAGGGCTGCGGCAGCCCCAGGCCGTGGCATTGGGATGCGGATGGCTCACCCCAGGGACACAGCCCAGCTCGGGGGCTCTGGGGACGCTCCAGAGGGGACAGGGGAACCTCCCCCACACTTGTCTCACTCCTTGGCCTCCATCCCCTCCACCATCCCCGCCCCCTGGCCCCCTCCTCATCCTGCTCTTCCCATGGGTTCCGCTGCTCCTTGCAGCACCTCCGGCCCTGTCTCGGCCCTGCTGCTGCTGCAGAAGCCCTTCCTGGGACCTCCAGTGTCACCCACCCCTGGCCTGGGACAGGCTCTGCCCGAGAGCACCAGGGCAGCTCCCCAGAGCCCCGTGCTCGAACGCAGGCCATGGCGGCCCTTTGCTGCCCTTCCTCGCAATAAATGTCATCAATGAGAATAAAATATTATTCAATATCTTGTTCATCTTGGATATATTTGATATGTTGGAACTATTGAGATCATATCAATACAGTACGCAATAATATTGGCTGCATCTGGCCTGTGTTAAATCTGGCCTGCATTAACTTACAAATATAAATCCAAACCCAGGGAATTGTTGGTGTTAATTTGATAGCTCTAAGAATTTTTCAGACATATCAATAGACATGAAGAAATTATTTCTCCTCCCATTGGTCCTCGTGTTGAAAATCCCTCTGGGAAATGCTCCATCACTCCATCAGTAGATCCTGGAATGTTCCAAATACAGCCTACGGAGGAGACCCCACCCCACACCACACACCCACACCACACACCCCATATCCCACACCCCACACCCCATATCCCACACCCACACCCAACAGCCCACACACCACCCAAGCCCCGGCCAGAGCCACCACTTCGGGGTCACCAAAGCCCTGTCCCTCCTGTGGGAAAAGGAAGGATGAAGGAAAACCAGGAGTCAACATTGCAATGCAAGACAGCTTTTATTGCAGGGGAGGGCAGGAGGGAGCTGGCAGAAGAGCAGGGCCGTGGCCAAGGGCTCCCGGTGGCTCCCGGCCCTGCGCAGAGCCAGGAGAGCAGCAGCAGGAGCCCAGGGCGAGTGTGTGGGAGCAGGGCACAGCGAGCCCCGCGGCGAGGCTCAGGCGGGGCAGGGACGAGGCAGAGGTGCTTCCCAGGCTGGCAGCAGGGTGCCGAGGTGTGCAGCCCGGCGATGCCCGAGAGGCTTTCTCCCGCACGGCGGCGGCTCGGGATGTGCCGCCCTTTGTCCTGGAGCTCTCTCGGGTCTGAGGCCGCGCTCGGCCCGGGCCTTAGCAGGGCCCGCAGTTGCCATTGAGGTAGCGGTGGCCGCTGCTCCAGCCCCCATAGCCCCCATAGCCCCCATAGCCTCCATAGCCCCCATAGCCCCCATAGCCTCCATAGCCTCCACAGCTCCCATAGCCCCCACGGCCTCCATAACCCCAACCCCCGTAGCTCCCATAGCCTCCATAGCCCCCAAAACCTCCATAACCTCCAAAACCTCCATAGCCCCCATAGCCCCCATAGCCCCCAGAGCCTCCACGGCCAAAGGCGCCCCCGGAGCCGCTCCCAACGTAGGGAGCTCCGGCCGAGCCCACGGCGCTCTGCTGCGGGAAGGAGCTGAGGATGGGCCCGGGGAAGGTGACCACCGAGGCCGGCGGCTGGATCACCACCGTGGAGTCAGGGCACTGCCGCACGCAGGGCTCGTTGCAGGTGTCAGCCAGAGGGGCCGGGGTGGCCACCCCGCAGGAAGGGACACACAGGCTGGAGCAGGACATCCTTCAGACAGGCAGAGAGTTCTGGAAAACAACGGCGGGGAAGAGGCAAAGGTGTGAGGGAGGAATTGCATGGCAGGAGAGAGAAGGAGAGCCCCAAGAGGCTTTGGAGAGCTGCACTTACCCGGTTGAGGAGAAGAGTCAAGTGGAGGAGTGTGGATGGAGCTGTGCAAGGAGCTCAGCCCTTTTATACAGCCCAGACAGCCTGGGGCTTCAGGAAAGGGGGCGGTGGCAAAAAACCCAGAGTAATTAGGAATTCACGCTGACAAGCTTCATCAGAGAGATAATGTCGCAAGATAATCCCATGTCATCCCCTCTCTGGGGACATCGGTGTGAAAACGTGCCCTGGACACGAAGGAAGTGATGGGAGGGACAGCCCACGGGCCATCATTACGTGACAGACACGGCTCTGCTGGAGCTGCACTCACAGCCCCAATAAACACCGATCTGTCCCTAATCCCTCACTCTGCTTACAGAGAACAATCCCAAGCATCTCGCAAAGCTCTTTGAACGCTGTCCCAGCCATCACCCCTGTCATTAGCGCCCTTTTACGGGCTGGTAAACAGAGGCAGCGGCAGCTTGGGCAAAGGGAGAAGCCATTCCACACATGTCCCAAATCCCACCCACTCCCCGTGCCTGCCAAAGATGCTCATCCCAAGGTCAAGGTCAACATCTCCATGGATTGCCCCAATCCCAGGTTCTGGAGGACTTTGGGGTTTCTCAGTGCCGGTTCCCTTTGATGGCCATGCAAAGAGCAGAGGGGACAAAGACCCAAACCCGAATGGGGACAGCGGTGGGACAGAGCTCGGGACAGCTCTGACAGAGGGGACACAAGGGGAGGAGCTGAAGGGCAGCCCCGTGGCCATCAGTGGGTCCTGCCCGAGCACTCCTGGAGGGCACGGATTGCCCAGTGGGCACCGAGGGCTCGGCTAGGAGGTGCTGGCCGAGCCCCCCGGACCAGGCTGGCCCTGGCCGTGACCCCCAGGGCAGATCCAGCTGGGCACTGCTCGTCCATGGGCACAACCAACCGGGCTGGGGCTCAGGGTGACAGGGCTGGGCACAGCCACATCCCGAAGGATGCTCAGGATTCTTTGTAAGCAAAGTGAGGGATTTTTTTAGGGATTAGGGACATATCAGGGTTTATTGGGGCTGTGAGATGAGCTCCAGCAGCGCCGTGTCTGTCAGATAATGATGGCCCATGGGCCGTCCCTCCCATCGCCTCCTTCTGGTCCGGGGCACGTTTCCACACCAATCTCCCCGATGTCGAGGTGTATAATTGTATTGCATCATTATCTCTCTGATGAAGCTTGTCAGCTTGAATTCTTAATTACCTGTTTTTTTGCCACCGCTCCCTTTTCCTGATGCCCCAGGCCCTCTCGGAGATGTATAAAAGGTCCAAGGGTTTCACAGAGCTCTATCCATCTTCCATCGCTTGACTCGCCTTGTCAACTTGGTAAGTCCAACGCTCCTCTTTCCTTCTTCATCCTTGGCTTTCTCAAGCAATCTTCGTCTGGGGCTTTCTCGAGGAACCTTTGTCTCTGTGCCCCGCACGCTCTCCCGGGGATTTTGGGATGGTTGGGATTTTACCCATGGGCTCAAGAGTTTTGGGAGCTTGAGGATTTTCCACTTTGGATGTGGAAGTTTCTTTAATTCCCATGGGCAAGCGAGGTCCGGGGTTGGTGAGAGCAGCGAGGGACCTGAGCAGGCATTTCAGCAGAATGGGGCCGTGCTCGGAATGCCTGAGATGGTCCCGAGCATGTCCTGGAACACAGGCTGTAGGTGGGATGAACCAGCAGGGATTTGGGATGAGTCCCGGGACTGAGCCATGGCTCTGTCTTGCCTTGCAGCTGTCCCTGCTGAACCCAAGGATGTCCTGCTCCAGCCTGTGTGTCCCTTCCTGCGGGGTGGCCACCCCGGCCCCTCTGGCTGACACCTGCAACGAGCCCTGCGTGCGGCAGTGCCCTGACTCCACGGTGGTGATCCAGCCGCCGGCCTCGGTGGTCACCTTCCCCGGGCCCATCCTCAGCTCCTTCCCGCAGCAGAGCGCCGTGGGCTCGGCCGGAGCTCCCTACGTTGGGAGCGGCTCCGGGGGCGCCTTTGGCCGTGGAGGCTCTGGGGGCTATGGGGGCTATGGAGGCTATGGAGGTTTTGGAGGTTATGGAGGTTTTGGGGGCTATGGAGGCCGTGGGGGCTATGGAGGCTATGGGGGCTGGGGTTATGGAGGCCGTGGGGGCTATGGAGGTTGGGGCTGTGGAGGCTATGGAGGCTATGGGGGCTATGGGGGCTATGGGGGCTATGGGGGCTATGGGGGCTGGAGCAGCGGCCACCGCTACCTCAATGGCAACTGCGGGCCCTGCTAAGGCCCGGGCCGAGCGCGGCCTCAGACCCGAGAGAGCTCCAGGACAAAGGGCGGCACATCCCGAGCCGCCGCCGTGCGGGAGAAAGCCTCTCGGGCATCGCCGGGCTGCACACCTCGGCACCCTGCTGCCAGCCTGGGAAGCACCTCTGCCTCGTCCCTGCCCCGCCTGAGCCTCGCCGCGGGGCTCGCTGTGCCCTGCTCCCACAGACTCGCCCTGGGCTCCTGCTGCTGCTCTCCTGGCTCTGCGCAGGGCCAGGAGCCACCGGGAGCCCTTGGCCACGGCCCTGCTCTTCTGCCAGCTCCCTCCTGCCCTCCCCTGCAATAAAAGCTGTCTTGCATTGCAATGTTGACTCCTGGTTTTCCTTCATCCTTCCTTTTCCCCACAGGAGGGACAGGGCTTTGGTGACCCCGAAGTGGTGGCTGTGGCCGGGGTGGGGTGTGGGGTGGGAGCTGCGGGGTGTGGGGTGTGTGGTGTGGGGTGTAGGGTGTGGGGTGGGGGGTGTGGGATATGGGGTGTGGGGTGGGGGGTGTGGGATATGGGGTGTGTGGTGTGGGGTGTGGGGTGTGGGGTGGGGTCTTCTCCGTGTGCTGTATTTGGAACATTCCAGGATCTACTGATGGAGTGATGGAGCATTTCCCAGAGGGATTTTCAACACGAGGACCAATGGGAGGAGAAATAATTTCTTCATGTCTAGTGATATGTCTGAAAAATTCTTAGAGCTATCAAATTAACACCAACAATTCCCTGGGTTTGGATTTATATTTGTAAGTTAATTCAGGCCAGATTTAACACAGGCAAGGTGTAGCCAATATTATTGCATCCTGTATTGATATGATCTCAATAGTTCCAACATATCAAATATATCCAAGATGAACAAGATATTGAATAATATTTTATTCTCATTGATGACATTTATTGCGAGGAAGGGCAGCAAAGGGCCGCCATGGCCTGGGTTCGAGCACGGGGCTCTGGGGAGCTGCCCTGGTGCTCTCGGGCAGAGCCTGTCCCAGGCCAGGGGTGGGTGACACTGGAGGTCCCAGGAAGGGCTTCTGCAGCAGTAGCAGGGCCGAGACAGGGCCGGAGGTGCTGCAAGGAGCAGCGGAACCCATGGGAAGAGCAGGATGAGGAGGGGGCCAGGGGGCGGGGATGGTGGAGGGGATGGAGGCCAAGGAGTGAGACAAGTGTGGGGGAGGTTCCCCTGTCCCCTCTGGAGCGTCCCCAGAGCCCCCGAGCTGGGCTGCGTCCCTGGGGTGAGCCATCCACATCCCAATGCCACGGCCTGGGGCTGCCGCAGCCCTCGGGCGATGTGCAGAGCGGGAAGGGAGCGGAGTGTGGGGCCGGGGGCTGTGTGGGGCTGCAGGGCAGAGCGGGCAGGGAGCGGAGTGTGGGGCCGGGGGCTGTGTGGGGCTGCAGAGCAGAGCGGGGAGGGAGCGGAGTGTGGGGCCGGGGGCTGTGTGGGGCTGCAAAGCAGAGCCCCAAGTGGGGCGGAGCCTGGCAGGGACACAGGGGGAGGCTTTGTCCGCGGAGCTGAGCGAGCCTGGCTCTGGGGGACTCTGGTGCCCAGGCTGGCGTGGCCGAGGCCAGGCAGGAGGAATCCTGGCAGCTCCCAGGGGCTCCCCTGCGAATTGTCCGAGCGAGCGGAGCTGAGCGGAACCCTCCTGGAAACCCTGCTGGGAACCCTCCTGGGAACCCTCCTGGAAACCCTGCTGGGAACCCTGCTAGGAACCCTCCTATGAACCCTCCTGGAAACCCTGCTGGGAACCCTCCTATGAACCCTCCTGGGAACCCTCCTGGGAACCCTCCCGGGAACCCTCCTGGGAACCCTCATAGGACCCCCGGGACTCGGGGCACGGGTGTGGGGCAAAGAGCAAACGAGAGCAGGGCAAGATTGCAATGCAAGGCAGCTTTTATTGCAGGGCAGGGCAGAGGGAGCGGGCAGAGCAGCAGGGCCCTGGCCAAGGGCTCCCCGCGGCTCCTGGCCATGGGCAGAGCCGGCACAGCCTCGGCCGAGCCGCGGGAGCAGGAGCGCGGCTGGGGCAGCTCCGGGAGCAGCAGCAGCGATTCCTGCAGGAGTGATTCCTGCAGCAGCGATTCCTGCAGCAGAGATTTCTTGCAGCAGATTCCTGCAGCAGCGATTCCTGCAGCAGTGATTCCATCAGCAGCGATTCCTGCAGGGATTCAAGCGCGGTGGGAAGGCGCAGAGCAGGCCCAGGGTGGGCTCGAGGCGTCGCAGCTCCGGCAGGGCTCAAGGGATGGATTCCTTCGTGCTTTCCTTCCTTCGGGCATTGGCGCGTCGGGATGGGCCGGGGGCGTTCCTGGAGCTCTCCTGGGTCTGGGGTGGCGCTGGGGCCGGGGCTTAGCAGGGCCCACAGCAGCCACCTCTGGAGCCGCCACAGCTGCCCCAGCCCCCATAACCTCCGGAGCCCCATCCGCCCCCATAGCCCCCAGAGCCCCCACGGCGCCCGGAGGAGCCGCCGAAGCCTCCCCCAACGTAGGGAGCTCCGGAGGAGCCCACGGCGCTCTGCTGCGGGTTGGAGCTGAGGATGGGCCCGGGGAAGGTGACCACCGTGGCCGGCGGCTGGATCACCACCGTGGAGTCAGGGCACTGCCGCACGCAGGGCTCGTTGCAGGAGTCAGCCAGGGGGCACGTGGGGGCCACCCCGCAGGAAGGGACACAGCACGACATCTTTCAGACAGGCAGAGAGTTCTGGAAAACAGCCCCGGGAAGAGCGAAAGGTTTGAGGGAGGAATTGCATGGAAGGAGAGAGAAGGAGAGCCCCGAGAGGCCTTGGAGAGCTGCACTTACCCGGTTGAGGAGGAGAGTGAAGTGGAGGAGTGTGGATGGAGCTGTGCAAGGAGCTCAGCCCTTTTATACAGCCCAGAGAGCCTGGGGCTCTGTGCGGGGCTGTGCAGAACCCCCCATCATTAGGAATTGTCGCTGACTAGCTCCATAAAGTGAGGGACGCAGGACAGCTGTGTGCCCCCTCATTGTGGACATTGGGGTGGGCGTGAATGGCCAAGAGCGAGGCCATGGGAGGGACAGCCCCCGAGCCATCATTAGGTGACAGACACAGCTCTGCAGAGCTGCTCACAGCCCAATAAACCCCGGGCTGGCCCTAATCCCTCCCTTTGCTCACACAGGACAATCGCAGCACCTCGCAAAGCTCTCGGAGCGCTGTCCCAGCCTGGCTCTGGGCCTTGGCCAGCAGCCCCTGCCCCACTGCGCATCCCAGGCCCTGCAGGAGGGCTCGGGCAGTTCCCAGCTCCCACTCCGGGGGCTGGTGGCTCCTTGGTCCTGTTTCTGCTGCCCTGCTCCTCTGTCGCGGTGTCCCCTCACTCATGGATGCCATTCCTGATCCCGCCCGTGTCTCACCCACATCCATTCCAAGATAAATCACACATGAGGCTTCATCTGCCATGGGCCCCATTTCCTCTGCTTTCTGACTGAACATCGGGCGGTTCGGGGATTTAACAAATCCTCCCGTGGCAGAAAAATTCCGTAGGGATTGTCCCTCAGGAGCCATCCCAGAGGGCTTTGTGCCCACCCCTGTGCCGTGTGGGATGGCCGTGGCTGGGCAGGAGCTCGGGGCCGATGACCCTCGGTGGTCCCTTCCAGCCTGAGCCACTCCGGACTCTGCGGTGCCGTGCCCTCCCCGGGCCGGGGCCGCGTTTGGCGTTTGGGATGGGCCCGGAGTGGGTGGGATGGCTTCTCCCTCGCGGCGTCCCTGTTTAGCAGCCTGTAAAAGGATTAATGACAGACGTGCTGGCTGTGCCCGCAGTTCAAAGCGCTGGCGGGTGATGCCCAAAGTGCCGCGCACAGGCGAAGCGAGGGATTAGGGACACATCGGGGTTTATTGGGGCTGAGTTCAGCTGCACAGCCAATGACCTCTCACGCGGGGATTGGTCACTGTCCCTCCCAGGGCCCGGTGGCCCTCCAGGGCACCTTTACTCCTCCGTGGCCCCAATTAGGACGGAGGTAATTGTGGATTACAATGGTGTCGTGAGGTTTGTCCGCTTGGTTCCAGGATGAGCTGGGGCTCCTGCCCGCACCCCTGAGCGTGCCCCAGGCACTCTGCGGTGTATAAAAGGTGCGAGGGCTCGGCAGGATCCATCAGCTGCCTCCACTCGACTCTGCTCATTGATCGTTGTGGTGAGTGCAAGGCTTCCCTCCATCCTCCCTTCCTCCTCTGGGCTTTTCTCAAGGCATCTTTGGCTTTGGATTTCTCGGGGAACCTTTGCCTGTGGATTTCTCAGGGAATCTTTGGCTTTGGATTTCTCAGGGAACCTTTGGCTTTGTATTTCTCGGGAAACCTTTGGCTGTGGATTTCTCCGAGAATCTTTGGCTGTGGATTTCTCGGGGAATCTTTGGCTGTGGATTTCTCAGGGAACGCTTGGCTGTGGATTTCTCAGGGAATCTTTGTCTCCCTGCTCCTCTCCCAGGGCACAGTTGGGTTGGTTGGGATTTTACCGATGGGCTCAGGCCCTCTGGGAGCCCGTGGATTTCAATGTGGGAGTTTTTCTAAATTCCCACGATCAAGGACGACGCAGGGCCGGTGAGGGCAGCACGGGATCGGAGCAGCCATTCCCGTGGTGAAAGGATTTTGCTGGGAACGCCTGAGATGGTCCCGAGCATGTCCTGGGACAGAGATCGCAGTGGGGCCGAAGCAGGAGGGATTTGGGCTGAGTCCCTGGAGTGAGCCGTGGCTGTGCCTTGTCTTGCAGCTGTCCCTGCTGAACCCAAAGATGTCTTGCTGTGTCCCTTCCTGCGGGGTGGCCCCCACGTGCCCCCTGGCTGACTCCTGCAACGAGCCCTGCGTGCGGCAGTGCCCTGACTCCACGGTGGTGATCCAGCCGCCGCCCGCCGTGGTCACCTTCCCCGGGCCCATCCTCAGCTCCTTCCCGCAGCAGAGCGCCGTGGGCTCCTCCGGAGCTCCCTACGTTGCCAGCGGCTCCGGCGGCTCCTTTGGCCGTGGGGGCTCTGGGGGCTCTGGCGGTTATGGGGGCTCTGGAGGTTTTGGGGGCTATGGAGGTTTTGGGGGCTACGGGGGCTGTGGCTCTGGCGGCTACGGGGGCTGGGGCCGCGGCTCCAGGTCCCTCGGGGGCAGCTGTGGGCCCTGCTAGAGCCCAAATCCCCCCGGAGGTCAGTGCTGCCTCTGCCCGCGGGCTGCAGCTCAGCCTCTCCTGTGCTGTGCCCCCTGAGGCAGGACGGAGCTGCAGCCCC
Organism: Acanthornis magna; assembly: GCA_036785705.1. Classification (NCBI taxonomy): domain Eukaryota; kingdom Metazoa; phylum Chordata; class Aves; order Passeriformes; family Acanthizidae; genus Acanthornis; species Acanthornis magna. The sequence goes on from JAWUZG010000775.1 coordinate 295,201, forward strand.
TGCTCCGGGCTGGCCCCGCAGGGTTCCTGTCCCCTGCCCGGGGTGACCCTGTCCCCTGCCCGGGGTGACCCTGTCCCCTGCCCGGGGTGACTCTGTCCTCTGCCCGGGGTGACTCTGTCCCTCCGCCGGCGCCTTCGGGATTTCCAGCACTGCCTCCAGACGCTGTCCCCTCTCTGCTGTGACCCCCCCGGGCTGTGCTGACCCTCGGGGGAGGCTCTGCCCTGCTCTGCCCTGCTCCGAGACCCCAACCCGGCCTGGGCAGGGGCAACCCTCGGGCTGGAGCCCCGGCTCGTGCCTCGCTGCTCTTCAGGGTTTTTGTGTTTCCAGTGCGCTGTTGCTGTGCTGGTTCGTCTCTCGCTGACACTGCTGTGGCCTTTTCCATGCACATTAAAGAATCGCATTGCATGAACAAAGACTGTTTTGGGTGTGAATCTCTCGGTCTTGGCTGCGAATGAGGCTCTCAGTGAGCCGTGGTGGGAAATGTCCGACCATGGAATCGTGGGAGGGTTTGGGTGGGAAATGCCCAAGAGCTCTTGGCAGTTCACATTTGGCTCTTAAGAGATCCTTAGGGATCAGTGGGATAGAGACAAGAGTTCAGGACCAGCGATGTGTTCGCTGAGTTAAAAACCCAAACAAAGCACCGAAAACCAAAACAACACCCGCCCGGCTCGTGGCTGTTGATATTTGGCTCTTAAGTTGTCCTTAGAGAGAACTTTGAAAAAGACAAAAGATAAACATTTGGCTCTTAGGGGATCCTTAGGGATCGGTGGGATAGAGACAAGAGTTAAGAACCTGCAAAGTGTCGCGGAGTCAATTAAAACAAAGCACCGAAACCAAAACAACACCCGCCCCGCTCGTGGCTCTTGACATTTAGCTCTTAGGGGGTCCTTTGAGAGAACTTTGAAAAAGACAGAAGTTAAACATTTGGCTCTTAGAGAGAGCAAATATTATCGTTAGAGATCAGTGGGACACAGACACGAGCTGAGCTCTCGGCTGTTGGCGTTTGGCTCTGAGAGATCGCCAGGCAGAGATCATTGGGGTGAGAACAAGAGCTGACATTGAGCTGAAATGTTTATTGACACTTCGATCTAAGATCTTGCTGGAGATAACTCTGAAGAAGAGAGGAGTTGAGCTCTTGTTTGTTGAGCTTTGGCTCTGAGAGCTGTTAGAGATAATTGAGATAAAGACAAGAATTAATCTCGTGTTCATTGACATTTGTCTCTAAGATCTCTAGCGATAATTATGCCTAGAGATAATTGAGCTAAAGACTGGAGTTGATCTCTCGATTATTGACATTTGGCTCTAAGGGATTCTCAGACAGAGCTCATTTGGTCAAAATTGTATCTCTCACCGTTTGTTTTAAATTCCTGCTAAAGAATCTGCATTGCATGAACGATTCCTTCGGTTATGAATTTCTCGATCCTGACTGCAAATGAGGCTCTCACTGAGCCATGGTGGGAAATGTCCGACCATGGAATCGCGGGATGGTTTGGGTGGGAAATGCTCAATAGTGTAGGCTCAATAATAAATAAAATAACAGGGAAATTGTTATCATCGAAGGAAGGGATTTATGATCATGGAATTTAAAAATATCCTGAGCTGGACGGGACCCACAAGGATCATCAGAGTCCAACTCCTGGGCCTGCAGAGCCATCCCAAAATGCCCCAATGTCCCTGGCAGCGCTGTCCCAACGCTCCCGGAGCTCTGGCAGCCCCGGGCCGTGCCCATTCCCTGGGGAGCCTGGGCAGTGCCCACCACCCCCGGGGGGAAGAATTCCCCCCAGACCCCACCGAGCCCTCCCCTTTCCTTATGTGCCACAGAAAAGCAGAAGCCGCGTTTTGGTACAGAAAATTTATTTGGAAAGAGAAGCTTTCCTACGACCGTGGGACAGAACTGTCCAGGACACGAAGGGCATCGTCCCAGGGGTTCGGTGAGGCTCTGGCAAACCTGCAGCCTCCGAGTGCTGTAAAAAACCGGGAATTTCCCTTTCGGCAGCGTTGCCCTGTGCAATTTCGAGCGTTTGAAGTCACCTCCCTAAGCTCAGCGCCAGGACCAAATCCGCGATAAGCCAAAGGAACGGAAGCAGACGACTGCGCTGGAAAGCTGCAGGAGAACAGCTCTAAACTAAAGGAAAACCGAGGGATTGCAGCTGGAGCCTGCATGTCCCGGGGCTGAGCTCCCGCAGCTCCCGGCAGGAGCCGGAGCAGCCCCGGGGCCGCCCCGTCCCAGCTCCCAATGCCATCTGGAATTTCCTCCGCGGCTCCTCGAGGCTCAGTACGTCCAGCGCTTCCCGGAGCGGTAGGAATTGCAGGGATGAGTCCATTGCGAGGAGTAGGTGTAGGAATATTTGGGGGCGCAGCGCGGCTCGGCACGGGCCAGCAGCGGGGCTGTCACTTTGTCCCCAGCCGCCTCCAACCTGCCCGCGACCTCTGCGGCCAGCGGGGCAGCGGCCGAGGGCTCAGCCGCGGCCACCTCCGGCGGCTCCGAGGCTCCCACGACGGTTTGCTGCGGGTACGTGGTGAGGATGGGCCCCGGGAAGGTGACCACCACGGGCGGGGGGTAGATGATGACCCGCGAGTCGCCGCAGGCCACCACGCACGGCTCGTTGCTGCTGCTGGCCAGCGGTTGGGGACACTTGGCCTCGCAGGGGGTGGCGCAGGCCAGCTGGGTGGAGGCCATGGCCCGGAGATGCTGAGAGAGCCTGCAAGGTGTGCGCAGAGTTAATAAAAACAAACAGCACAGAAAACCAAAACAACACCCGCCCGGCTCGTGGCTGTTGATATTTGGCTCTTAGGGGTTCCTTAGAGAGAACTTTGAGAAAGAAAAGAGTTAAGCACCTGCAAGGTGTGTGCAGAGTTAATAAAAACAAACAGAGCACAGAAAACCAAAACAACACCCGCCCGGCTCGTGGCTGTTGGTATTTAGCTCTTAAGTGATCCTTAGAACTTTGAAAAAGACAAAAGTGAAACATTTGGCTCTTAAGCGATTCTTAGAGATAAGTGGGATAGAGACAAGAGCTAAGCACCTGGAATTTGTTCGCAGATTTAAAAAAACCCAAACAAAGCACCGAAAACCAAAACAACACCCGCCCGGCTCGTGTCTGTTGATATTTAGCTCTTAAGTGATCCTTAGAACTTTGAAAAAGACAAAAGTGAAACATTTGGCTCTTAAGCGATTCTTAGAGATAAGTGGGATAGAGACAAGAGTTAAGCACCTGGAATTTGTTTGTAGATTTAAAAAAACCCAAACAAAGCACCGAAAACCAAAACAACACCCGCCCGGCTCGTGTCTGTTGATATTTAGCTCTTAAGTGATCCTTAGAACTTTGAAAAAGACAAAAGTGAAACATTTGGCTCTTAAGCGATTCTTAGAGATAAGTGGGATAGAGACAAGAGTTAAGCACCTGGAATTTGTTCGCAGATTTAAAAAAACCCAAACAAAGCACCGAAAACCAAAACAACACCCGCCCGGCTCGTGTCTGTTGATATTTAGCTCTTAAGTGATCCTTAGAACTTTGAAAAAGACAAAAGTGAAACATTTGGCTCTTAAGCCATTCTTAGAGATAAGTGGGATAGAGACAAGAGTTAAGCACCCGGAATTTGTTCGCAGAGTTAATAAAAACAAACAAAGCATCGAAACCAAAACAACGCGCGCCCGGCTCGTGGCTGTTGGTATTTAGCTCTTAGGGGGTCCTTAGAGAGAACTTTGAAAAAGACAAGAGTTAAGAACCTGCGAAGTGTCGCGGAGCTAAAAAACCCAAACAAAGCACCGAAAACCAAAACAACACCCGCCCCGCTCGTGGCTGTTGATATTTGGCTCTGAGGGGGTCCTTAGAGGGAACTTTGAAAAAGACAAAAGTTAAACATTAGGCTCTTAGAGAGAGCAAATATTATCGTTAGAGATCAGTGGGACACAGACACGAGCTGAGCTCTCGGCTGTTGGCGTTTGGCTCTGAGAGATCGCCAGGCAGAGATCATTGGGGTGAGGACAAGAGCTGACATTGAGCTGAAATGTTTATTGACACTTCGGTCTAAGATCTTGCTGGAGATAACTCTGAAGAAGAGAGGAGTTGAGCTCTTGTTTGTTGAGCTTTGGCTCTGAGAGCTGTTAGAGATAATTGAGATAAAGACAAGAATTAATCTCGTGTTTATTGACATTTGGCTCTGAGATCTCGCTAGAGATAATTGAGCTAAAGACTGGAGTTGATCTCTCGATTATTGACATTTGGTTGTAAGATCTCATTAACTGAGATAAAGACAAGAATTAATCTCTCGATTATTGACATTAGGCTCTAAGAACTCACTAATTGAGACAAAGACAAGAATTAATCTCTCGATTATTGACATTAGGCTCTAAGATCTCATTAATTGAGATAAAGACAAGAATTAATCTCTCGATTACTGACATTTGGCTCTAAGATCTCATTAACTGAGATAAAGACAAGAATTAATCTCTCGATTATTGACATTAGGCTCTAAGATCTCATTAATTGAGATAATCTCTCGATTATTGACATTTCGGTCTAAGGGATCCTCAGAGCTAATTTGGATAGAATTTTGTCTCGCACCTTTTACTTCCCCGCGCCGATTTGTTTTAAATTCCTGCTGAACTTTCCCTCTTTTCTCCTCCGAGAGCCAAACTCCTCCTCTCTCCTCCCCGAGCCCCAGCTCTGCCCCGAACCCTCCCTGCCCTGGGGAAGAATTCCCAGGACGCGTCCGAACTCGTTCCCGCAGTTTTCCTCCCACACAACTTCCCAGGGCTGCTCCTTCCGCCCGCGCTTGACAGGGGAAAAAAAAAAAAAAATTAAAAAATCTGCGTTTTCCGCGCATTTCAGCGCGGAATAATCTCCGTAGCATCGTGCTTTAATTTTTGTGCTGTTTTTCTTGCAGATTCCTGTTGTTTCCAGGCAGGAGAATATTTTAGTAAAACACGGGGGAAAAAAATGAAAGGCTGAGAAAAAGGGGGAGCGTTAAGTGCTCGTTTAATAAGCGAAACATGTAATTAAGATATTTATATAATATAATATATATATATTAAAATATTTCTATAGGGATAGCCAACCCAAATAAGAAAATTACAGCTTCACCTTGGGAAATTTATTCAATAATGTTTATTTCTTCAGTTTAAATTCTGACATAAAAGCCCGGTGTAGCATCAGAATAAATTTTTTTAAGCTTGTAAATCAAATCCATCATTGTGGTAATTAAAATAAAAGGCAATAAAAGCACGCAGGGCATTTTTTCCCAAATTCCCTCAAGTAAAACGTAGCTTTGACCTACAGAAATGCTGAATTAAATCTCTGTAAAAGCACTTACATTTTTTAAAATTAGTTTTAAGAGCTAGAAATGAAAGTGATTAGCGCAGCTACGTTGATGGTCTGTAATTATCCCCTCGATGATCCTCCAATTAAATTCAGGGTGAGCTGATTCGAGCGAGAGCGGAGCCGCACGGCTGGGGCTGCACCGAGCTCGCTCCCAGCCAGGATTTTCCAGAGTTATCCACGAATTTCCCCTTCCAAAAACTGCCGAATCCCCCGACCTCTCCATCCGCCCAAAAACAATCCCAAAACCTTTTCCCTGACTGTGCCGCCCTTGCAAAACCGAAGCTAAATCCACTCTCAAAACTTATCCAAGCTTTTTTTTTTTTGTTTTTTTTTTTTCTTCAGGATTAAAGACTGAAATTCCTCATCATCCCATAAATCCAAAAGCCTTGGGGGAAGCCCCTGATTTCTTTTTTGCAACCTTCACCCAGCACGGAAAGCACCCGCGGCAAAGCGCTCCTCAGAGAATCGGAATATTTTAGGCAGGCTCAGCCCCGGGTTTAGGGATTTAGGAGTTAAAATCCAGGCAGAAGCAGAAGGAAACTCGAGGTTTTTTAGAGCCGGGGAGTGGAACTTACTCAGAGAGGCGGAGAGAAGGAGTCGGGAGAGGCAGTGAGAGGATCGGGGCGTGCGGAGAGTTTTTATATCCTCCGCCGGAGCCCCGGAGCGGCTGAGACAGCCTTTGTGTACAAGGCTTTAATTACCGCGGGAGCAGCCCCGGCTAGGGATTTCTCCCGGACTTGCAGGAATTGTTTTGCTCACTGTTTATGATTATCTAGAGCCGCGTTGGGCAATAACCCCAAAATGCAGATGGGAACTCGCCAGGGCTTTTCATCTCGGAATTTCCTGCTTTTCCCCGCCCGGTTTCATTAAGAGGTAAAAATGCGCCGAGGGTTAATGAGGGATTTTGGCTTATCTTGGCTGAGAACTGCAGTGCACGGTGTGTGCCCAGGGGATTTTCCTTACGGGAGCACAAATTCCCAATCCAAATCGGGAATTTTTGTCCATCCCTCCTCGGAAATCAGGGATTCTTGCCCATAACATTGGTGGGATTTACAGATGTGCTCCTGAATCGGGGGAAGGATCTGGTGCAAATCCAAAGAGCAAAGCTCGGGGTTATCTTCGGAATAAAAGCGAAGCTGTTTATGAATTATGCCAATTATGAAGTTTAAAATGGGGAGTTGATGAAACACTTTCCATAATTTATTCTTTGTGAGGTCACAGCAGCCTGGATCCTCTAGGATGCCATTTGTTATTATTATTGTCATTATTATCATTACCATGAAATGATTTCCCTGAATGACAAACCCCCGGAGCTTTGAGATCCTCTTTGAAATCTCATTTTCTGATGTCTCCAGAATATTCCTGATAAGCTCCCCAGCCCTGGGGGGATCTCTGGAGGTGCCTCATAAAATCAGAATAATTCCCGGGGTGGTTTAACCTCATTTCAGTGTGGGCATTTCCATGCACAAAGGTTCCCTCCGGAGGGAGGAGGGAGGGAATGATCCTTGGAAAAGGCGTGTGGAGCACCGGGATTTTTGGGAAGGTCCTCCCGCACGAGCCGGGAAGAGCTGGGTCCGGGTGGGTTCTGTTCTGCCTCTCGGGACCGCGGCCATGGGAAGGGAATCCTCATTTTTCCGGGATTTGATCCTAATGAAGTATGATAGATATTGTCTATCAGGAGGAGTTCAAAATCTTGCCCAAAATCGCCCATTTTCCTCTCCTCCCGAATTTTTTCCTTTGGAATTTCTTGCTCCAAGACCTCCCCCCGTTCCTCCCAAGGATGCCTCCCAAAATTCCTGCTCCAAACCAGGAGTGTCAGAGCACACGGAGCAAGTGTGGAATTCACCCCAAGTGTGGAATTCACCCCAAATGTGGAATTCACCCCAAGTGCAGAATTCACCCCAAATGTGGAATTCGCCCCAAGTGCAGAATTCATCCCAAATGTGGAATTCACCCCAAATGTGGAATTCACCCCAAGTGCAGAATTCACCCCAAATGTGGAATTCGCCCCAAGTGCAGAATTCATCCCAAATGTGGAATTCACCCCAAGTGTGGAATTCACCCCAAGTGCAGAATTCACCCCAAGTGCGGAATTCACCCCAAGTGTGGAATTCACCCCAAGTGTGGAATTCACCCCAAGTGTGAAATTCACCCCAAGTGTGGAATTCACCCCAAGTGCAGAATTCACCCCAAGTGTGGAATTCACCCCAAATGTGGAATTCACCCCAAGTGTGGAATTCACCCCAAGTGTGGAATTCGCCCCCCCCCCCCCAAAAAAAAAATTCCGGCGAAGTCTCCTCAGCTGATCCCTGTGGAATTCGGGAATTCTGAGGAACCAGTCCCGGCTGGCAAAGCGCAGTCCCTGGAGCACGACAGGATCAGCCCTTCTCAAAATCCCCCAGAACGCAGAAATTTCAGACAGAATTTTCCCTTTCCCACGCGGTTTTTGTGTCGTGCTCCAGCGACTGCGGTGGGTTGATCAGGAATTGTGGGGCCGGGACGAGCGGGGATGGGTTCAGACCCCAAACACGGGGGGTTTGGATGGGATTTTGGGCAGGAATTATTCCCTGGCACAGCTTCTCCAGGGAATTTCTGACTGCCCCTGGATCCCTGGAAGTGTCCAGGCCGGGCCGGACAGCGCCGGAGCACCCCGGGCGGGTGGCAGGGGTGGCACCGCGTGACTTTTAAAGTCCCTTCCAGCCCAAACCATTCCGTGACCAACAAAAAAGGAACAAAGGGCGAGCTCAGACTGCCAAACCCCACAACACAGCGCCCCAGCATCGCCACGAACCCCAAATAATTTTAATTAACGCCACCCCGGTGCCGGGCCGGGGCGGGGCCGGGGTGGGGTTTGTCCCCGAGCCGGTTCGGCGAGGCCCGAGCTCCGCTGAGTCAGGAGCGCTCCTCATGGGGAACAATCAAAATTTTGGGGCGCGGCTTTGGGGCGGGAGCGCTTCAAAGCGGCTCTGCCCTCTGACATCAGCGCCACAAGCGCAGGCTCAGCAGCAATTCCGCCCGGGAGCTCCGCAGCGCTTAATTAGTGGTAATTAACGCGTCACTCAGCGCGGGACCCGCGGCTTTCTGCACTCTCAGGAGTTCTGGCTTTGCACAACCGCGGTGAAAGTCGGATCGCCCCCAAATCCGCGAGGCGGTGACCCCCGGCCCGACCGGGACGGGACAGGGGTGACCTCGGGTGATCTCCCGGGGGACATTGCCCAAGAGCGGGAGGGGCCCGGGGGAGGGTGAGCCCCAAATCTGCACCGGCAGGAGATTCCTGGCCCCAAATCTGCACAGAGAAGGGATTTAGGGGTTTGGGGAACCTGTTCGGGCCCCAGAGCACGCCCAGAGGTGAGGACGAACCCCAAATTTGCACCGGCAGGGAATTCAGGAGTTTGGGGAACCTGTTCAGAGCACGCCCAGGGGTGAGGATGAACCCCAAATCTGCACAGGGAATGGATTTAGGGGTTTGGGGAACCTGTTCGGGCCCCAGAGCACGCCCAGAGGTGAGGACGAACCCCAAATCCGCACAGGGAATGGATTTCGGGGTTTGGGGAACCTGTTTGGGCCCCAGAACACCCCCAGGGTGAGGATGAACCCCAAACCTGCACCGGCAGGAGATTCCTGGCCCCAAATCTGCACCGGGAAGGCATTTAGGGGTTTGGGGAACCTGTTTGGGCCCCAGAACACCCCCAGGGTGAGGATGAACCCCGAACCTGCACAGAGAAGGGATTTAGGGGTTTGGGGAACCTGTTCAGAGCACTCACAGGGGAGGGTGAACCCCAAATCTGCACCGGCAGGAGATTCCTGGCCCCAAATCTGCACAGGGAAGGAATTTAGGGGTTTGGGGAACCTGCTCAGAACACACCCAGGGCTGAGGATGAACCCCAAATCTGCTGACAGAAGGGATTTAGGGGTTTGGAGAACCTGCTCAGAACACACCCAGGGATGAGGATGAACCCCAAGTCCGCACAGGGAAGGGATTTAGGGGTATGGGGAACCTGTTCAGGCCCCAGAGCACCCCCAGGGGTGAGGATGAACCCCAAATCTGCACCGGCAGGGGATTTAAGGGTTTGGGGAACCTGCTCAGGCCCCAGAGAACGCCTAGGGGTGAGGATGAGCCCCAAATCTGCACCGGTAGGAGATTCCTGGCCCCAAATCTGCACAGGGAAGGAATTTAGGGGTTTGGGGAACCTGCTCAGAACACACCCAGGGCTGAGGATGAACCCCAAATCTGCACGGGGAAGGGATTTGGGGGTATGGGGAACTTGTTCAGGCCCCAGAGCACCCCCAGGGGTGAAGATGAGCCCCAAATCTGCACGGGGAAGGCATTTAGGGGTTTGGGGAACCTGTTTGGGCCCCAGAACACCCCCAGGGGTGAGGATGAACCCCAAATCTGCACCGGCAGGAGATTCCTGGACGCAAATCTGCACAGGAAAGGAATTTAGGGGTTTGGGGAACCTACTCGGGCCCCAGAGAACGCCCAAGGGTGAGGATGAGCCCCAAATCTGCACCGGCAGGAGATTTCTGGACCCAAATCTGCACAGGGAAGGAATTTAGGGGTTTGGGGAACCTGTTCAGAGCACCTCTAGGCTGAGGATGAACCCCAAATGTGCAGAGGGAAGGGATTTCGGGGTTTGTGGAACGTGCCCAGAGCAGAGAGCCAATCCCCTAAACTCAGCAGTAGAATTTGTAATTTCTGTTCACTTCTGGCTGGGACTGAAGCAGGTTTTAAATCCTGGGCAATAACCAAGAGCTGTTGGCAGAACAAATAAATAAATAAATGCTGGAGGAGCACGAAAGGAAAGGGAATGAGGGGAGGAGGCAGAGTGAAAAAAATCTCCCTCAACAAGTGCTGACCAGAGCTCTCCTGAGATGTGTAATTTATATAAATACATATATATATATAAATGTTATATAAACAGATGTAAATTATATATATTACGTGGAGATATTGTGCGTAGATATTACAGATTTCTATATTAATGTATAATTATGAGAATATTGAAACGCTGGGATGGTCAGGGCAGAAAAGCAAATTGAATTATTTAAATGATATAAAATCTGCTTGGGCCACGCCTGCATTCCCTGGTTTCTTTTTTTTTTTTTTTTTTTTTTTTTTTTAATTAATCCTGGTTTTTGGTGTTTGGGTGGAGCCCGAGCTCCTCCGGTGACTTTCCGTCTCCCTCTGCTTGCCCCGAGTGGCATTGCACAACCTGCCTCAGTTTCCCCGGGAATCGCGAGTTCTCCTTTCTCAGAACCCCAAATTCCTCCGTTCCGCGGCACAAAAGCGGTGCCTGATTTCCATGGAAATCCTTGACTCGGGAAAAGGCTCCCGGGGAGCTGGAGAGGAACTTTTCCTCAGGAACTGCAGGGACAGGACACAGGGAATGGGGTCAGGGGGACAGAGGGGATTGGGGTTGGATTTTGGGACAAAAATTTTGGGAGGCCCTGGCTCAGGGAATTCCATGGATTTCCCACCCCTGGGAGTGTCCCAGGCCAGGCTGGAGCCATCTGGAGCAGTGGGAATGTCCCTGCCCCTGGAATGAGAGGATTTTTTAATTCCATTCTATTCCAACCCAAACCATTCCAAAATCCCATTCCGTGATGCCATGAATTTCTGTCTGTTTCAGTATATTTATATTATTGCTATTGCTGTTGCTATTGCTATTAATATTGATATTTATATTCATATTTATATTTATATTTAAGTTTATAATGATATTTAGGTTTATATTTATATCTATATCTAAGTTCATATTTATATTATTTATAGTATCTATATTTATATTTATATTTAAGTTTCTATTCATACTATTCATATTTCTGTTTCTATTTCTATTTCTATTTCTATTTCTATTTCTATCTCTATTTCTATCTCTATTTCTATTTCTATTTCTATTGCTATTTCTATTGCTATTTCTATTTCTATTTCTATTTCTATTTCTATTTCTATTTCTATTTCTATTTCTATTTCTATTTCTATTTCTATTTCTATTTCTATTTCTATTTCTATTTCTATTTCTATTTCTATTTATAAATACAGATGCTGAAGATGTGGTTATTTTCCTGAACAAACCTCAGACCAGTTTGGGTTGGAAAGACCTTAAATCCCATCTTGTTCCTGGGATAACCTGACCCGGGAAAAGGCTCCGGAGGAGCTGAGGACACCATCAGCACAGAAATGGATTTGCAGAAATGAAAGGTGATTTTATTTCAGGGAAATCAGGGAAACATCCCTGATTTGTAGGGCTGGAGATTCCCGAAGTTCTGTGGGATTATTCCTATAGTTCTTCGGGATTATTTCTAAAGCTCTTCGGGATTATTCCTAAAGTTCTTCGGAATTATTCCCACTTGGCCTTGGAATTATTCCTAAAATTCTTCGGAATTATTCCCACTAGGCCTTGGAATTTATTCCCACTAGGCTTTGGAATTATTCCCACTTGGTCTTGGAATTTATTCCCACTTGGCCCTGGAATTTATTCCCACTCGGCATTAGAATTTATTCCCACTAGGCTTTGGAATTTGTTCCCACTCGGCCTTGGAATTTATTCCCACTTGGCCTTGGAATCTATCCCCATTTGGCTTTGGAATTGTTCCAAAATTCATTGGAATTTATTCCCATTCGGCTTTGGAATTGTTCCCAAAATTCTTTGGAATTTCTTCTCATTTAGCTTTGGAATTATTCCCACTCGGCCTTGGAATTATTCCCGCCCGGCTCTCAGCAGCAGGACGGACTTTCCCCGCGGGGGAACCCCACACGATTTTCGAGGATTTTGGCACGGAAAGCCGCGCCGGAGTTCTTTAATCAAACCGCAGGAATGTAAACAGAGGGCGCGGGAGGAGCTCCGCGGTATTTTTAGCCTCCCGTGGGAGTGTCCCTGGTCCTCCCGGGGTGGCTCCAGGGTGACAAATTCCACCACCAACCTGTCCCGGGGGGCTGGATTTGATGGCAATTAAACGCTCGGGGGCTGGAGGTAATGGCAGCGTTAACACAGCGTCATTAATGACGTTTTAATGCCTAATTAAGCGACGTTACTACCCGAGATTTGAATGTTTGGAGTCTGCTAAGACGCGGTTTGGTTTTCCCCATTTTTTGTCCCAGTGCTTAGTGGAGGGAAAGCAAAAATCCGCAGGCAAATTCTATTTGGGATGAGGATTCTAGGGATCTGAGGGGTGACTCCACAGCCAAATTCCATTTGGGATGAGGATTCCAGGGATCTGGAGGGTGACTCCACAGCCAAATTCTGCATGGGATGAGGATTCCAGGGCTCTGGGGGTGAATCCATAGCCAAATTCTGCATGGGATGAGGATTTCAGGGATCTGGGGGGTGACTCCACAGCCAAATTCTGCATGGGATGAGGATTCCAGGGCTCTGGGGGTGACTCCACAGCCAAATTCTGCATGGGATGAGGATTCTAGGGCTCGGGGGGTGAATCCACAGCCAAATTCCACGTGGGATGAGGATTTCAGGGATCTGAGGGGTGACTCCACAGCCAAATTCTGCATGGGATGAGGATTCCAGGGATCTGAGGGATGAATCCAGAGCCAAATTCTGCATGGGATGAGGATTCTAGGGATCTGAGCGGTGAATCCACAGCCAAATTCTGCATGGGATGAGGATTCCAGGGATCTGAGGGGTGACTCCACAGCCAAATTCCATTTGGGATGAGGATTCCAGGGATCTGAGGGATGAATCCACAGCCAAATTCTGCATGGGATGAGGATTCCAGGGCTCTGGGGGTGAATCCATAGCCAAATTCTGCATGGGATGAGGATTCTAGGGATCTGAGGGATGAATCCAGAGCCAAATTCTGCATGGGATGAGGATTCCAGGGATCTGAGGGATGAATCCACAGCCAAATTCTGCATGGGATGAGGATTCCGGGGCTCTGGGGGTGACTCCACAGCCAAATTCTGCATGGGATGAGGATTCTAGGGCTCGGGGGGTGAATCCACAGCCAAATTCTGCATGGGATGAGGATTCCGGGGCTCTGGGGGGTGAATCCACAGCCAAATTCTGCATGGGATGAGGATTCCGGGGCTCTGGGGGGTGAATCCACAGCCAAATTCCATGTGGGATGAGGATTCCAGGGCTCGGGGGACACAGGGAATGGGGTCAGGGGGACAGAGGAGGATTGGGGTTGGATTTGGAATGGGAATTGTTCCCTGGGAGGGTGGGGAGGCCCTGGCCCAGGGAATTCCATGGATTTCCCATCCCTGGGAGTGTCCCAGGCCAGGCTGGAGCCACCTGGGGTGGTGGAATGAGAGGATTTTTGGAGTCTCTTCCCACCCAACCCATTTCGGGTTCTGTGGGGTTGGATTGTAATTTATGAACTTCGTGTTTCCTGCCCTGCTGCTAAAAAAACCTTTTCTGGAGTCAGTCCACGGGGCCGTTCAATCACTCAAAATCCCCAAAATCCCCAATTCCTGCCCAAGTAAACCCTGGAGTGACGCAACCGCGTCCCCGAGGGAAGGAGAAGTTTGGCCTCCACCGCCGTGGAATTCCTCCCGATTTCCTCACCGGCTGCGCGGGAGCTGATTCACCGAAAACTTAAATGAAAAAAAATTCAGAATAATGACCGCGGCGAGTGCTGCTCGCCATCCCCACCGTGGCCTTCCTGAGGCGCAGCTGTTGCCCAACATCTGGATGTGGATGTGCCAACGCCAAGGCTCCGTGTGGCAATGCTGTGTACGGAGATAATGAATGTTTACGGAGCGTTCCCAGCCCGGAACGGAAAGAGCAGAGTTGCAGATTTCAGGTGCGGATTCCGAGGATTTTGGAGGCTTCACGTGGACGGAAAATCCTGGGGGGCTCGGGAGGCTGCTGGGATTGGGATCCCCTGGGAATTCCATTCCTGGGGGGCTCGGGAGGCTCCTGGGATTGGGATCCCCTGGGAATTCCATTCCTGGGGGGCTCGGGAGGCTGCTGGGATTGGGATCCCCTGGGAATTCCATTCCTGGGGGGCTCGGGAGGCTGCTGGGATTGGGATCCCCTGGGAATTCCGGTGGGGGAACGTGCGCTCATTAATCCTCAGCTGAACCACTCATCGCTTTTAGCTATTCCCAAATTTTGGCCAATATCTATAGAATTATAGATATATCTATATTTATACTTATAAATATAAGTGTGAATGTATTTATATTTATATTTATATTTATATTTATATTTATATTTATATTTATATTTATATTTATATTTATATTTATACTTAAAATTGCATTTGTATTTGTATTTATTTGTATTTGTATTTGCATTTCTATTTCTATTTCTATTTCTATTTCTATTTCTATTTCTATTTCTATTTCTATTTCTATTTCTATTTCTATTTCTATTCCTATTTCTATTCCTATTTCTATTTCTATTTCCATATTATAGAGATAGAGATATAATTTATATATTCATAGAGACATTTTTATTTATTCCTTTCACACTCCAGCTGCACGTCCCCACGTGCAGATTTCTCTCACCCAACTCGTCCCAGCCCTGCCCCAGGGAGCTCCTGCCCGCACATGCCTGGCTGTGATTTTTGCCCTAATTTTATCCTAATTTTCCAGCTCGTGAGTCGGCTGGAAAATTCATCCCAGGCCTTCGATTAATTTTAAATATCGATGTTTTTTCGTGAGGCGGCAGCGTCTTTCCCACTGAAATCCCTGGGCTGGACGAACTCTTGGAAAAGGTAAAATTTTGCCAAATTTGGGCTGTGGTTTGCTTAACGCTGAAGTGGGAAAGGCCAAAAAGTCACTCCCTGGGACTCACAAGGATTCAAAATGAAAAGTGGAGGGAAAGGTTTTCCATCAGAACTGGAGTGACGGGACAGGGGGAACGGGGGAAAATTCCCTGAAAGAGGGAAAATTTGGGATTTTGGGAGGGAATTGCTCCCTGTGAGGGCGGGGCGGCCCTGGCCCAGGGAATTCCATGGATTCCCCATCCCTGGGATGGCTGGAGCCGCCTGGGGCGGTGGGAATGTCCCTGGATGATTTTTGGGGTCCCTTCCACCCCAAACCATCCTAAAAAAGCAAAACCCGAAAGTGCATCTGCATGACAGCATTTAATGGGAATGAGAAGCTCAATTTACAACTGCAAAAATCTGTTGGAAAGGATAAAAATCAAAGAATTCCAGGCCCTCAGGAGGGCCCATGACAAATCCCCACTCCCGTGATTTTAGCAGAAGGATTTTGCAAAGGAATTTGCTCTTACAATTGCTGGAAATATTTCAATTTTGGGTTTTTTTTCTTCCCCTGGCTTGCATTAAATGAGATAAAGGCAGGAAAAGAAGCTGGGAAAGCATTACATGGTGGGGCCAAGCAGGAATAAAGCACAGGAAAGAGCTACAAATTCCTAATTTTCAGAAATGCCAAGTAGAGCTGATTTATTTGTTTCTTTTTAATGCCGGTTCAGCACAATTTACAAATGAATAGGAATTCGGACAAAATTTAATTTTGGAACCCAAGGTTTTCAGTCCTAATGTTTTGGATGGCTTTTGTAATTTTTCTTTCTTTTTTTTTTTTTTTTTTTTTTTTTTTTTTGAGAGTAATTGATAATAAAACATCCAGGTTGGCATAAAAACAAATTTATTGAGAACACAGTTTTTAGCATACCAAAAAAAAAAAAAAAAGAAAAAAAAAAAAGAAGAGATAAATATTTTTGAAAATCTCATTTCTTGGGAAATTCTGGGCTTTAGTTCATCCTAATTTGGAACGAGGCCAATAGGAAAATTTCGGTTTTCTCGGAGTTTGGGAATTCTAGTCCTCGGGTGCCAGGAAGCCATGGATTTATGGACCCCATGGGAACCTCGGGAGCTCGGCACTTCTACAATCCTTTATCCATAACCTTAGTCGGGCTCTGTCTGACTCTCGGTAGGGATCTCAGTCTATCCACACATATCCAGGCAGGGTTTAGGTTGGCCTGCAAGTTCCACAACAAAACAGCCGCGGTAAGTGAGGGGGAAAAGGAACAAAACTCCCCGAATCCCAAAAGGAGAATCCTGCGTCGGGGCCTGCCCCAAAGCCGCACCTACCCCTGAACCCATGGAAGCTCAGGAACTTCCTGATGTCCAGCAGGGCCGTGGAGCCCACGATGGTCTGCTGGGGGAAGGTGGTGAGGGTGGGCCCGGGGTAGATGACGGAGTAGGGCGGCAGGTCGGGCTCCACGATGTCCACCACGGTGTCGGGGTATCGGATCACGCACGTGTCGTTGCGGGTCACGGCGAAGGGCTCGGGGCACGCCAGCCCCGCGGGGAGGCAGCACTCGTGGAAGGGAGACATGGGGAACACCTGGGAAAGGGTGGGAAAAAGGAGGAAAACGGGAAAAAAAGTCATTATTTCAGCGGGAAGCCGCCATTTAGAAAATCCTGGTTTTGGGAACGCTGTTTTGGGGTTTTTGGTCAGTTGGGGAAGGCAGAGAGCTCGGGTGGGTGTGGAATGTTCAACTCGTGGAAGGGAGACATGGGGAACACCTGGGAAAGGGTGGGAAAAAGGGGGAAAACGAGAAAAAAGATATTAGTCCAGCGGGAAGCCGCCATTTTGAAAATCCTGGTTTTGGGAATGCTCCTTTTGAAGGTTTTGGTCAGTTGGGGAAGGCAGAGAGTGCAGGTGGGTGTGGAATGTTCCACTCGTGGAAGGGAGACATGGGGAACACCTGGGAAATGGTGGGAAAAAGGAGGAAAATGGGAAAAAAAGTCATTAGTTCAGCGGGAAGCCGCCATTTTGAAAATCCTGGTTTTGGGAACGCGGTTTTGGGGTTTTTGGTCAGTTGGGGATGGCAGAGAGCGCAGGTGGGTGTGGAATGTTCCACTCGTGGAAGGGAGACATGGAGAACACCTGGGAAAGGGTGGGAAAAAGGGGGAAAACGAGAAAAAATATATTAGTCCAGCGGGAAGCCGCCATTTTGAAAATCCTGGTTTTGGGAACACTGTTTTGAGGGTTTTGGTCAGTTGGTGAAGGCAGAGAGCTCGGGTGAGTGTGGAATGTTCCACTCGTGGAAGGGAGACATGGGGAACACCTGGGAAAGGGTGGGAAAAAGGGGGAAAATGGGAAAAAAATATCATTAGTCCAGCAGGAAGCCGCCATTTTGAAAATCCTGGTTTTGGGAATGCTCCTTTTGAGGGTTTTGGTCAGTTGGGGATGGCAGAGAGCTCTGGTGAGTGTGGAACGTTCCACTCGTGGAAGGGAGACATGGAGAACACTGGGAAAGGGTGGGAAAAAGGGGAAAAACGGGAAAAAAAAGTCGTTAGTCCAGTGGGAAGCCGCCATTTTGAAAATCCTGGTTTTGGGAATGCTGTTTTGAGGGTTTTGGTCAGGTGGGGATGGCAGAGAGCACGGGTGGGTGTGGAATGTTCCACTCGTGGAAGGGAGACATGGAGAACACCTGGGAAAGGGCAGGAAAAAGGGGAAAAACGGGAAAAAAAGTCATTAGTCCAGCGGGAAGCCGCCATTTTGAAAATCCTGGTTTTGGGAATGCTCCTTTTGAAGGTTTTGGTCAGTTGGGGAAGGCAGAGAGTGCAGGTGGGTGTGGAATGTTCCACTCGTGGAAGGGAGACATGGGGAACACCTGGGAAAGGGTGGGAAAAAGGGGGAAAATGGGAAAAAATATCATTAGTCCAGCAGGAAGCCGCCATTTTGAAAATCCTGGTTTTGGGAACGCTCCTTTTGAGGGTTTTGGTCAGTTGGGGATGGCAGAGAGCTCTGGTGGGTGTGGAATGTTCAACTCGTGGAAGGGAGACATGGGGAACACCTGGGAAAGGGCAGGAAAAAGGAGGAAAATGGGAAAAAAAGTCATTAGTCCAGCAGGAAGCTGCCATTTTGAAAATCCTGGTTTTGGGAACACTGTTTTGAGGGTTTTGGTCAGGTGGGGATGGCAGAGAGCTCGGGTGGGTGCGGAATGTTTGTCCAGTTCGGTTTTCTGACCTGGAATTCTTGTCCTGCATGAGAAAACCCTTTGGAACTTCCTGCTTTTCAATATAATTATATTTTTTCTGACCCACCTCTATTTTGATCCCCAAAAAAACCCCTCCCATCCTATTGCTTCTCTTCCCAGGATTTTCAGCGCGTCTCTCCCAATGGAAACCCAGCAACCCTAATCAGTTCCTGATTTTAAATTTGGATTTCAATGCTCATTTGAATCCCAAATGTGCAGGGTGAAGCCTTTCAATATAATTATATTTTTTCAGACCCACCTCTATTTTGATCCCCAAAAACCCCTCCCATCCTATTGCATTTCTCCCCAGGATTTTCAGCGCGTCTCTCCCAATGGAAACCTAACAACCCTAATCAGTTCCTGATTTTAAATTTGGATTTCAATGCTCATTTGAATCCAAAATGTGCAGGCCTTTCAATATAATTATATCTTTTCAGACCCACCTCTATTTTGATCCCAAAAAACCCTCCCATCCTATTGCATCTCTCCCAATGGAAAACCAACAACCCTAATCAGTTCCTGATTTTAAATTTGGATTTCAATGCTCATTTAAATCCCAAATGCTGGGGTGAAACTCGCTGCCTCCTCCCACCCTATTCCCACTAGAACACTG
Organism: Acanthornis magna; assembly: GCA_036785705.1. NCBI lineage: Eukaryota > Metazoa > Chordata > Aves > Passeriformes > Acanthizidae > Acanthornis > Acanthornis magna. The sequence goes on from JAWUZG010000775.1 coordinate 314,055, forward strand.
AGATCCAGGCTGGAGATCCACCCATTTTTTATGGAGCTCATTAGGGATCAGGCGGATATTTGAAATCCCGATATCGAGGCCAGATTTTTTTTTTCTGGGCACTGTTTAATTACAGATTGAAGGCTGTGCTTGCCCTGGATTGTGCCCACACGGATTGGGCAAGGAAAACGCGGAGGGAGAAAGGATCGTTCCCCTCATTTTATTGCCGTGAAGGAGCTGGGGAAGAGATTTGGGGCTGGAGGTGATTTCCTAAACAAATCCCCACTTCACCCCAGGAATCTGTGGGGGCACAAAATCCGGGGGGCAATTGTCACATCTCCACTGGAATATCCCATTTTGGCCTTCCCAGTCCTCAGGGAATTCGGAGTCTTTTTCCAGGGCATTCGAGTCCGATCTTCTCGGACTCGGAGGTGAGGAAAAGGCAGGCACGGAGGATTTTTCCAGCTGAAAAGCTGGATCCGGAACGGCTGATTTTGGCTTTGGGAAAAGAGGATTGGTCCGAGGGTTGGGATTTTGGAGTGATTCCACACAAAGAATTTGCTCATCCCAGGACTCCTGAAAGGAGGTGGGAAAGGAACCCTTGGATGCTCCTTCTCCATTTGGAATTGATCGATATGAATATTTTAACCCAAACCGGCAGTAAAATGGCCTTTCATTATGGAAAATCTGTGTTCTGCTCTCTGTAGGGTTTGGAAAATATTTAGGACAATTAAAAGACACCGGAGCCTCCTTGAAGACAGCTGAGGGTGAGAACGGCGTAAAAAATGGAATTTTTAATGATCATTTCTTTAATGACACCGAGTCTTTAGAACATGAAAAGAGCGCCACGGAATTATTGAGAGTCTTTGGGATTCTGAGGGAGTTTTCCGTGCCCTCCCTGGCTCCCACGAGCCGAGCTCTGCCCTCGGAAGTGGAAAACTTCGATTAATTCCGGACTGAAGGCCAGCAGAAAGGCTCTCTCTGGCCCAACACCCCCTTGCCCTTCCGCAGGCTCGCCCTGTTATTTGACATTCAGATAGCAAGAATAATAATAATAATGGCTTTAAAAGGCAATAATTGATTCAAAATTGACTTACCCGGATCACCAAGGAGAAGAGGAAAAGAAAAGTGATTAGGGAGGCTCCTACGTAGCCAAGGCTTTTATACTCGTCCCCGGAGCGCCTGGAGGACGTGACACCCTCTTTGCATGAGCTCTTAATTAGTTGCAAAACAAACTTTGCTGCCTGCACAACTCCCGCGAGTAATGAAACTGTTTTGCTCCCTGTTTGTGTTTGTTCCCTCGCGGAGCTTCCCAGAGTGCGCGGAGCCCTCGGGGCAGGATCTGCTCTGCCCTTCTGAGGGCCCCAAAAGGGCTCCATGGGCCCCTAATTGACCACATTTGGGTTCTAGCGGGGCCTGGCCCAGGGTTTTTTAATTCGCAGTGCGTTTTTTCTCTCAAATCCTGGGGAAGGGACTCCGGGAGCGGCGGGAGCATTGTTTCCTAGCAGGGACCAGTTTTATTTTTTATTTTTATTTATTTATAAATATATTTATTTTTTTTTTTAAAATCATTTCCCCAGTGCTGCCCAGTGTGGATTTTTTATCCCCCAAAAAAATATCTTTGCGCCCCTACACAGCTGGAAACCTACGAGTGAGGAGAACAGCCCCACAAAGGTCAATAAATCTTTATTTTCACGGTTTTGGCTGAGCTGGGACTGACCACCCCTGGCCAGGGCTGACCCCACGGGGAAAGCTCTGCCTCCACTCCCGGCACATCCCGGGATGGGATTTGGGATCTGCAGGCCTTGACCCCGGCGCAGTTAAAGGCACTCGGATCCCACCCACGACCTCTGCTCCTGACTCAGGGTGAGGTCAGCGAGAGTCACGCGGGGTTGTGTTTGTTTGTTGGTTTTGGGGTTTTTTTTTACCCCCAGTTTTTGACAGTTTTGAAGGTCAGTGTTGTGGGGAGAGGGAAGGTTGGGATTGGTGTTTCCATCCAGTTTTTTTTTTTTTTTTTTTTTTTTGGGATGGAATTAAGGTGGGGGGAAAAAAAGCAAACAAGGAGTTGTTCTGTCTTGATGGAAACTTATTTTAACACAAATCAGAGATTCAATTTTAATATAAAAACGCTGAAATTTTTGAGAAATGGGGATGGGCCATTTTGGAACATTTTTAAGTGAGCCAGCTGTGGATTTAATATGTTTTTTATTAAGACTTTAAAGAGAAAATCAATGACAGAAAAATCATAATAAAGAGACAAATCAGGATTCCCACGGAAAGAGATTTCTGAAGGAAATGTGCAGCCAGGAATGTTTTGGGATAACAGTCCCCAGACTGTTTTATTTATTTATTTACTGCATAAAAGCTTTCCTTAATTTAAATCCCATTGGAATACCGGGATAGGGCTCATTTAAATGCTGTCCTTAAAAGGACAACAAAATCCTCGATGCCCAAATCTGCATAAATGACTCGGGCTCAGCCTGAACCCTTTTGTTCCCACTTCCCATAAAAGCTTTTGCCTTAGGACCCCTCTCGGGCTGCGGAGAGTTTATTCCAGGAGGGGAAACGGAGAGTAAATAATAATTAGGAACAAAGGGATGGTTCCTGCCCCTTCGGGAGGCAGCGCCACTTCCTGGAGCCTCGCGGTGGAATACAAACCAGTGGGAAATGGAATTCGCTTTTGTGTTCGCTTGGAATATAAATCCTGGGAAAAAGAAATCAAAATTTGGCAAGTGCCATCTCCGGAAGCGTCCGAGGCAGGGAATGTCCCAAGATCTAACTCAGATTAACCTTCCTCGGGCGGTATTAAAGCTGTTCCGTAATACTAATAATAATAATTATTAATAATAGTAATTCAGCTGAAATGTCAGATATGACAAGATAAAGGGACAGGAATCCATATTCACATATTTATAAATATTTTTATGTATTTATATGTTAATATACATTTTATATATTTATTATATTTATATATTATAAATGTATTCTATAGAATAGATAAATATTATATAAATATTATATTAAAATATATAAAACATATAAAAATATAAAAATATAGATATCACAAAATATTATGTATTTTATATGTAATTATATAGTTATATGTTATATATTGTATATAAATATATATTATATATTATATTATATATTATATGTGTAATTTTTAATGTAGTTTATATATTTATATATTTAGGTATTTAGATATTTAGATATTTAGATATTTAGATATTAAAATATTTATTATATATTATTTCTATATTTTATTTTAATTCAGAATCCACATATTAAGATTTGCTTCTTGCAGTTTAACCCCTTAACCCTCTTTTCAAAGGAAATAATTAATTGTGTCATTATCAAATTCACAGGCGGTGCTGCTCGTCAGCCAAGGGAAGATTAACCTCAAACCAGAGCAGTAGGAGAAGGGTCTGGAAAATCCCGAGGGAGCCGTGGGGGCTGATCCCGGAGCCAAGGGGGATCCAGGGGGGATTTGGGGCTCTGCCAGGGGGGATTTGGGATCTGAGCCCAGGGAACAGGGCCAGGACAAGAGGGAACGGCCTCGAGCTGTGCCAGGGGAGGCTCCGGGTGGGAATTTGGGGCAATTCCTGCTGGGAAAGGGAAAAGGCCTCGGCAGGGCTGCCCGGGGAGGGTTGGATCGCCATCCCTGAAGCTGTCGGGGGAATTCCTGATGTGGCCTCAGCGCTGTGGAATGGTTGAAAGGAAGCTGAGCCATCCGAGGTTGGATTTGATGATCCTGAAGGTGTTTTCCAACCTCGGTGATCCCAGGGTTCCATGGACGCTCCCCGACCCTGCTCAGGGCTCTGTGTTCATCCCATTCCCATTCCCATTCCCATTCCCATTCCCATTCCCATTCCCTTTCCCAGCCCCTTGAGCCTCAGAGCATTTTGGGGTTCTCGGGCATTTCTGCTCTCGCTGCATTTTTGGCCTCTCCACGAGAAGCTCCTTTGAATTTTCCCTTGCCTTTGGCAAACCCTAATTCCGGTGATTATCTGTGCTCGGCACGGAAGCTCGGCAGGCGAATGAGCTGCCAGAGGTCACTCAGGGAGCATCGGGAAGGGCCTGGAGTGACCCAGGATCGCTGATGTCCATCCCATTCCCGGGAAGGGCCTGGAGTGACCCAGGCTCTCTGATGTCCACCCTATATCCCAGGATGGGAATTCCAGCTACCCCGGCCGTGGTCCCATCGGATCCACGGTCCCATCCATGGTTCCATCAGATCCGTGATCCCATCAGATCCACTGTCCCATCAGCTCCGTGGTCCCATCGGATCCGCGGTCCCATCAGATCCACGGTCCCATCGGATCTGTGATCCCATCAGATCCACGGTCCCATCGGATCTGTGATCCCATCAGATCCACGGTCCCATCGGATCTGTGATCCCATCAGATCCACGGTCCCATCAGATCCGCGGTCCCATCCACAGTCCCATCGGATCCGTGATCCCATCAGATCTGCAGTCCCATCAGATCCGCGGTCCCATTGGATCCACAGTCCCATCAGATCCGTGATCCCATCAGATCCACGGTCCCATTGGATTCGTGGTCCCATCGGATTCATGGTCCCATCAGATCCGCGGTCCCATCGGATCTATGGTCCCATAAGGTCCGTGGAGTCCCTGGGGCCGGGACTGAGCTGATTTGGGGCCGGCAGGTGATGGAGTGGGAGTTCCACGCTCCTGGAAATGCCGGGCTGGGATTAAGGGTGGGGCTGGGAGTGCTCCCGGACGTGTCCCCAAATGGCTTTTCCAGTTTGGCACCGGAATTCTCTCAGCCTTGAGTTTTAATAATTATTCTCTTTTTTAAAGAGGTTTTTATGTGCGCATTCTCCTGGCTGTGTTTTACGGGGTCGTGGAACGGTTTGGGTGGGGAGGAATGTAAAATTAATTTTATTTTGACCCCTGGTGGCTCCAAGCCCTGTCTGACCTTCCTTGAACACTTCCAGGGATGGAGAATCCCCAATTCCCTGGAAAACCATGGCCTCCCCTCCTCTCCTCACACAGAACAGTTTTTTCCTAATATTCCACTTGGAACGAAAGGTGAACTTTGATTTCTTTCAGTTTTTCCCTCTCCACCAAGAAAAAACCAACAACAAAAAAAATCCCCACAGAAACTCCCCCCAAAAACAAAACCCAAAAAACCCGAAACAAATCCCAAAACCCAAACCAAATCAAATTAAAAAAACCCCAATAAAAAACAAACAAAAAAAAGCCAAACAAAAAAACCCAAAAAACCAACCCCCATTCCCAAAAAAAAACCCCAAAAAAACCCAAACCAAAAAAACCCAAAACCCCCAAAAACCAATACCTGCCAAATTTTCCAAAGCTGCTTAAAGTCCTTGAGGGCCAATCCCTAATTAAAACGCAGGGCTTTGTTTGTGTCTTTCGAAACCCAAAGCTGCCACTTAAGAAATGTGCAATTAGTGGGGCCTGCAAATTGCTCCCGATGGGGTAATGATCCTCAGTCGGAAAATAATTCCTCTTTAATGAAAATCCTGCCTCCAAAAGAATCCCTTCGGAAATGGTTCATTCCCCAGGAATCATCTGGATTTGTCTGCTTTTTAACAGTTGAAGATGGGGGGGGGAAACAAAGCAAATAAAGAAACTAAAAATAAAAATAAAAATAAAAATAAAAATAAAAATAAAAATATTAAAATCAAAATAAAATATTAAAATCAAAACTAAAATTAAAATTAAAATTAAAATTAAAAAATTAATAAGCCCCCAATCTTCATTAAGTCTTAAAAAATTTTTTTCACTCAGAACAGTGAGCTTTGATTTCTTTCCATTTTCCCCTCTTCGCCAAAAAAAAACCTTCCCAATAAAACAACAAAAAAAAAAGCCCAAAAGCCCCCCAAAAACAAAAAAAACCCAAAAAATAAAACCCCAAGACCAAACCAAAACAAATTCAAAACCCAAAATAAACCAACAACAACAACAAAACCCCTAAAATATTTATTAATATAATATTTATAATAATAAAGATAATTATTTCTTATTTAGTGTATTGATAATATAATATTATTTCTAACAAATGTAACTAATATTTGTAATTATTAATATAATATTTATAATAATAAAGGTGGTTATTATTTCTTAGTGTATTTATAATACAATATTATTTCTAATAAATGTAACTAATATATTTAATAATTATACTTATGATGTTATATTATTTGTAATTATAAATATGATACATATCTATTCCATATGTATTTAAAATATCCATTTACGACCAGAGAATGTCCATTCCCACGTCCCCCAGGGTGACCTTGGGGCTCCTCCCGAGCAATCCTGCAAATCCTTCAAAGCCTCTCGGGAGCGTTTGAAATGAATAAATCACTAATGATTTAATGAATTCAATATTTAATGAATAAATCCTTAACGAGGCTTCGCAAAGGGCTTTGGAATCCTTTCATCTGCGCCTTCCCTGGGCCGCTCCCGGGGCCTGGCGCTGCTCATTTCTGCAGGAATTATCCCAAAGAGGAGCCCCAAAAATGGAGGGAGTTGGTAAAAAACGGGAAAATAGGAACAAAAAGGGAAATTTAATTATTTTCGTGGGAAAGGATGTGTTCCCCACTGAAATATCCCAATATTCCATCTCATTTTGGGGCGCCCCAGCAGTGGGGAGAGCGGTGGGAGGGAGGGAGGGGATTTTCCCTGCTCCAGATCTTTTTCCGACACCTCCTGCCTGGAATTTTTGGGGTGAAGGAGCCCTAAAATTCGCGAGCAAAGAAACCCCAATTCCTTCCCCACATTTCTGAGGCGCTGGGAACCTCCGGCCCTGCCGAGGGAGGACCTGAGGAGCCTCCGGGAGGATCAGAGGAACAGAGGAGGGGCTGAGGGAATCGTTCTGCCCATGTAGAAATTGAGATTTCAGCTCTTATTCTCTAAAAAATGACATTTCTGGCCACCCTCGAGCTTCGCTCGCTCCCTGAAATGCTTTTTTGGGCATCACCCTCAGCTAAAGGCTCTGCCAGCGTGAAGAGCCACACTAAGAGCGACGAAAACTCCATCCCCACGTAGCTCATTTTGGGGCTTTTTTGGCCAAAATCCGCAGCTTTCAGCTCACAGGACAGGGCAGGGAAAGTGCCCCGAGCTCTGCCCTTCCCTACAGCCAAATTTCCTGCCCGGAATCGTTTCCCCACTCCCCGTTCGCCCCTTTAATCGAGCAGGGCAATTATTTTCCCTTCAAATCCCTCCCGAGCGAGGAGGCTGAGCCGCAGAGATCCCCGAGGCGGTGACTCTTATCAGGAGCTGCACCGAACGTCCCTTCGAAGGTGCTCATTAAAGATTTGGCAGCCCCTGTGTCATTATCCCGAGTGGAATTGGCTTCGGGCACCCGCGGGTGGAGCAATCCGGGCCCTGGAAGATAAACAGATCAAAACCTCTTCTGTCATCGCAGCAATCGGCTCCTAATCAGGTCAGCGTTCTTGGCCTCGTAATCGTTTTTTTAAAAATTAATTTTATTATTTAATTCCTGTGTATCGAATCCCAATAATGATAATGGGGTAAGTTCGCTCTCCAGGGAGGTGCAAACGAGCGCCGTTCCCTGGGTTTGTGTGAGTGCCGTGATTCCTTCACGGTGTCCGAGGAGAGATTTCAGAAATCATGGAATGGTTTGGGATGGAAAGGACCCTAAAGGTCATCCCATTCCACCCCCGCCATGGGCAGGGACATTCCATGTGGCCCAGGTGGCTCCAGCCTGGCCTCGGACACTTCAGGGATGGTGAATCCATGGAATAAACCCTGCCAGGGAATTCCTTCCCAGTATCCCATCTAAAATTCCTCTTTGCCACTCCGAACCCATTCCCCATTTCCCTGTTGCTCCATCCTTCGGGAAAAGTCTCTCCTCGAAGTCTCTCCTTCGAAGTTCCTCGAAGCCCCTTCAGGTCCTGCAAGGCCACGGTGGGGTCACCCCAAATCTTCTCCCCCTGGGTGAGCAATCCCAATTCATTCCCTCAGCCTCTCCTCCTGCCCCATGGCTCGGATCCACCCCGGAGCCTCCTCTGGCCTCGCTCCAGCAGCTCCAGACCCTCCCAGGGCAGGTCCCGGGGCTGGGGCAGCTCTTCAGGTGGGGTCTCACCTGAGCGGAGCTCCCCCAGTTCCTCATTCCGTGTCCTGGAGCTGCTGCACTAAATCGCCACGAAAACCCCGAGCAGCCCTGGATCCGTTCCAGGAGCTCTGTGGGAGGCGATTGTGACACGCAAAACGACTTTTTAATGAAAAAATTAATAACCCTGGGTCCCGACGCTGTCGAACGCCGTCTGCCCAAGGGAGCACCCAAATTTCGGGTGACGTTCTCGCCCGAGTGACAAAACCACTCCAATTTCGCGTCATAGCTGCAATATTTCCATGGCTGATGCGCTTTGTGTGTGTCTCAACCATTAATGAATATTTGGGATTGGCTTTGAAGTTCTTCCCTTTCAAGAAACCAAAGCTTCAATTGTTCCCCAGCCCCGGGGAGCTGCAGACAGACACCTCCGAGGCTTCGGAATATGGGATGAGGCTAAATGAGAGATGGAGGCTCCGATACTGCTGGGAGGAAGCTCTGGGTGAAATGCCCATTTTTTAAATTTTTTTTTTTTAAATTAAAAAAATACTTGATAAAAAAAATTCCCATCATTTATGGAATCCCAAAATGGAAGGGAGCTTGAAAATAATTTAATTCCAAGCCCTTCCTTGGGCAGGGCCACCTCCCACTGGATCAGGTTGCTCAATATCCCATCCAGCCTGGCCTGGAATGGAGCACATCCTGGAACTGACCATTTCTTCAGCCTCAATTATCACAGGATGCATCCCCAATTAATTTGGTTGTTCTCCAAACTGAAATCTTGAAATAAAATAATTCTAAAAAACAAAATCCCCAACCTGGGGGTGGTGCTGTGCAGGAACTCTGCTGCTTGGATCATTTTATCCCTTCGTGGTCAGTTTAATTCTTATTTTGCTGCAGTCATGAAGTGCTAAGCACTGCTTTAATGAACAAAACAAAACATTTCTCTCATCAGAAATGTTTTAGGGTTGGAAAATTGAGGCTGCAGACTTCTTTCCTTTGGTTAGCCAAAATTAACTACTCAAATTACTCGAGCTGAGCAGAAATGATTGCTGGCTGCACCACCTGAAGCATTCGGGGCTCTGGGTTTGGGGATGGCCACAAACAAACCGAAATGAGGTGACCGAGCAATTGCAGGGACGCCACCAACTCCTGAGTTCCCAATTGCTGCCATTCCTTTCCTGCAGCAGGACATTGTCTGGCTATTCCCAGTGGTCATTCTGGCCTCCAAATTGCGGTGTCAGGACACAAAACCTGAGCGCATTCCAGCCCTAATTAGGCCAGGGAAACAACTTGCCCAGGAGCCCAATGCCAGCTGCTGAATATTTTATTCCCACCGAAAATCAGAGTTTGGTGCCCTGTTGGAAAAAATGGAAGGGAAAACCAATCCTGGAGTCTTGACAGGACATGCTCTGAGGGTCAAGGGGGATTTATTCCCCAAAAGGGCTCAAAGTATGAAGCTGACTTGGAAGAAAATGCATTTAAAAAAATTTTGATGGTTGGTCGTTCAAAGTAGTTGGAGATCCTTGAAGGGAGTGACGCAATAAACTATAACGAGGATGTTCTTTGGGAATAAAATGCTGAATGTTGACTGAAACACTGAAAAATCGGTGCCACGCGGGGTTTGTGACCTAATTAGGCTCTGATCTAAAGCAAAGTTCCATTCCCAGTGAGAGATTCCAGCCAGACATGTGGCACAGTCTGAAAACACAGGGCGAAAGAGCTGCAATTACATTTATGCAAAACATGCAAATGTTTCGTGAATATGGAGCGATCGGGGATGAGTCTGGCATGGTTTTAATTTGGAAATGGCCATGAGACAGGCGAGGCAGTGACTAAACCGCCAGACAGAGGAGGAAAAACACGTCGCTTTCCAAGGAGATCGCTAGAAAGGCCTGAATTAGCTGAAACAACAACGAGGAGTGTTTGATCTCTAATGAAGTCACATAAAACGAGGTTCCAGGCTGGAATGGGGATGCCACCAGCAAGGAAACGGGGAAGGAGCGTTGCAGCACCAAATCAAAGGTTGGTGCAGGGGAAGGGAGTGTTTTCCATGCAGGATGAGCTTGGGAAACACATCCCATGAGCAGAGGCTGGCCCTGGGGCTGTCCAGGATGGTATAAAACCCACTCCGAGTGCAGGAGCCCTCATCCACCTCTCCTGCCTTCTCCTCCTCGCTGAACAAGGTGAGTAGCAAGTGACTCCTTCTGCTCCTCTTTGTCCTTTTTCTCTTTCAATTCTGGCCTTGGTGCAGCATCTCCTGAACCATTTCTTGTTTGTGGTGTTCCAGACTCCCAATTCCTCTCAATTCTCAATGTTTTGGGAGGTGGGAGAAGGTTTTTTTCCCCCTTTGCTACTGAGTCTCTTTAATCTTCCTCCCTGCCTATGAAGGCTGTGCCTCATCCCCAGCCTAATCCTGGTTTTGACATTGAAATCTGCGCCTCACATTCCGTGGGTGTTTTCCCAGCTCTGTCCAGGTGCTGCTCCAGCCACAGCCATGTCCTGCTACGACCTGTGCCGGCCCTGCGGCCCCACCCCGCTGGCCAACAGCTGCAACGAGCCCTGCGTCAGGCAGTGCCAGGACTCGCGGGTCATCATCGAGCCGTCCCCCGTGGTGGTCACCCTGCCCGGGCCCATCCTCAGCTCCTTCCCGCAGAATACCGCCGTGGGCTCCTCCACCTCGGCGGCCGTGGGGAACATCCTCAGAGAGTCCGGGGTCCCCATCAACTCGGGGGGCTTTGGGCTCTCGGGGCTCTCTGGCCTTGGTGGCCGCTACTGTGGCCGCAGGTGCCTGCCCTGCTAGAGCCGCGCCGCACGTGCAGCCAGTGCCTCCCCAGCAGGACGCGAGCCCGGGGCCGGCCTGAGGCTGGAGCTGCTGGCCAGCGTTTGCAGAGGCCTCGGGCCCCTGGGGCCCTGCTGCCCAGCACGGAGGGAACCATGGCCGGCTGAGGCTGCTGCTTGTCCTGCTTTCTCCTGCGCCTCCTGAGCCCTGCTGGGCCCTGCTCTCCTGGCCCAGGCCTCATCCCCAGCCCAGCACGAGCAGCAGCACAGGGCTCCTGCTGCTCCCGCTGGCCCCGGCCTGGCCCAGGCACACGTGTGGCCACTGCTGGCCACGCCTGCCCCGCTGGCCCTGCTCCTGGGGCCCTGCCCACCCCTGCTTTGGTTCTGCCTTGACACTCAATAAAGTTTTCTCTGCATTGGATCTCGAGTCTCCTGCACTTCCTTCCCTGCTGGATGTGCAGCTAAAGCTGCTCCATGGGGCAGGTGATGCCCTGGGGGGAATTGGGTGGTTAAAGGCTGGGGAGGGACCTTTGTCACACCTGGGACAGTTGGGAACCCCCAAAGGCCGCAGTCCCTGCGAGTGCCGTGGGGCAGTGGGGACAGTGTGGCTTTGGGTGAGCAGGAGGTGTCCCCGGGGACAGGAGAGCCAGGACAGAGGTTGGACAGCTCCCGGCTGATCAATCAGGCCACCCACCCAATGGTTTCTGTGCAAGTGTCACCCACCTGCCCAAGGCCATGGCTGTGCTTTGTCACCTGCAATTGCACCTCCCCTTCCTTCCCCCGAGCACTTCATCCAAACCCTGGATGCACAGGGAGACCCAAACAAGTTGAAGGGACATGTGCCACACCGTGCAACTCTCACACTCAAGATGATGTTCCATTTTCTTTTCCTGCCTTCTGTGGAGTGTTCCTCCACGGAAAATTGTTTGTACCTGGCCCTGCGGTTGTCTCGTGGCAATCAAAGGCTGCTCTTCTGCCCTGTTCCGGGGTTCAATGTTTGAAATAAAGTGATCCTTCCGAGCTCCCCTGTCTCTTTATCTGCTGGAAGACCCTGTGGAAATGCCCTCCCATTCCCATCTGAGCCACGAGGGAACAGCAGCAGGAATCAGGCCAAGATGAGCCCAGGGAAGGGAGGCAGCACCCCCAGGACACACTTTGAGAGAACCTGAGGGTCAGGACCCCCAAGACCTTCTGGAGACCCTCAGTGTGGAGGGTGGAGTCAGGGGCAATGGAGAGAGGGCAGGAAATGCATTTGTTGCCTTTAATGTTTTGCCTGTGGAAGGGATTGAGGTGGAAATGCCACGGATGGAAACGAGGGCTCCTCCACCAAACGAGGGAAGGGAGGCTGCACCCCCAGGACACGCTTTGGGAGAACGGACCTTGGGTTCTCCTCATGTCCCAGGGTTTGGACGCCGTGCTTGGATGGGGACAAGGAATACTAAGAGCTGCAGGTGGAAATGCGCAATAATGGCTTTGGGACGGGGATGGTAAACCTACACAGAAATACCTTCGGGAAGGTCAATGTTTGCCTCATCATCTGGAACCCAATGCCCTCCCCCTCCTGGCTCAAATGTCCCCTGGGGCACCTCCCGGTCACCCTGGGCTCACTCACACAAGGCCACCCTCCCTCCAACCCTACCCAATTCCCCCCAGGGCATCGCCTGCCCCACGGAGCAGCATCAGCTGCACATCCCGCAGGGAATGAAGTGCAGGAGATTCGAGATCCAATGCAGAGAAAACTTTATTGAGTGTCAAGGCAGAACCAAAGCAGGGGTGGGCAGGGCCCCAGGAGCAGGGCCAGCGGGGCAGGCGTGGCCAGCAGTGGCCACACGTGTACCTGGCCCAGGCCGGGGCCAGCGGGAGCAGCAGGAGCCCTGTGCTGCTGCTCGTGCTGGGCTGGGGATGAGCCCTGGGCCAGGAGAGCAGGGCCCAGCAGGGCTCAGGAGGCGCAGGAGAAAGCAGGACAAGCAGCAGCCTCAGCCGGCCACGGTTCCCTCCGTGCTGGGCAGCAGGGCCCCAGGGGCCCGAGGCCTCTGCAAACGCTGGCCAGCAGCTCCAGCCTCAGGCCGGCCCCGGGCTCGCGCCCTGCTGGGGAGGCACTGGCTGCACGTGCGGCGCGGCTCTAGCAGGGCAGGCACCTGCGGCCACAGTAGCGGCCACCAAGGCCAGAGAGCCCCGAGAGCCCAAAGCCCCCCGAGTTGATGGGCACTCCCTCCTCGCTCAGGATGCTGCCCACGGCTGCTGAGGTGGAGGAGCCCACGGCGGTGTTCTGCGGGAAGGAGCTGAGGATGGGCCCGGGCAGGGTGACCACCACGGGCGAGGGCTGGATGACCACGCGGGAGTCCTGGCACTGCCTGACGCAGGGCTCATTGCAGCTGTTGGCCAGCGGGGTGGGGCCGCAGGGCCGGCACAGGTCGTAGCAGGACATGGCTGTGGCTGGAGCGGCACCTGGACAGAGCTGGGAAAACACCCACAGAACGTGAGGCACCGATGGAGATGCTCTCAGGAAAAGGAGCAGAGGCTGCGGAGAAGGGACAGCCTGGATCCCCAGGTGTTCCCTGGAAAGAAAACCCAAGAGCTCCTGGTTCTTCCCAGGGAAGGACAAGGACAACACCAATGGCGGCAGAAAGATCAAAGCTCTCAGGTCTGCATGGAGGCAAAGATTTGGTCGAGGCCCAAAGAAGTAGAGAACCAGAGGAAAAGAGGAGCAAGGCAAAGGCTTTTCCTACTCACCTTGTTCTCGGGAGGAGAAGGCAGGAGAAGTGGATGAGGGATCCTGCAGCTGGAATCCTTTTTATACCGTCCCACTCCGCCCCGGGCCCAGACGCGCCTTTGACAGGGAACGTGTTTACCAACAAGCTCATATTTTATGCAAAGCATCCCAATTAAGGAAACTGGAGGTTGTTTATGTTCCCTGCAACGCTGCCTTTTCATTTCCCTGTACAGGACATGCCCATTCAGCCAAACTGGCTCCTTTCAAGTGACAGCATTAGAGGCCAAAATGTTTTTAGGGTATTTTTCAGCCAGAACCAGGCTGATGTTTCAGTCAGCAGGGTGGAGCGGTGCCGTATTTCCAGGTGATGTCAGCACCTTTCCCTCCTGAGGCAGCCTTTGAGCCTTTGGAGTAATAAATGCAGTTTTTTTCATTAGAAACCCAGGATTAAAGGGCTGGCTTTGGCAGGGACTGGCCGTAGACATTGCTCTCTGTGACTCCAAGGCCTTTCAAGCCTTCTTAGGCATCATTTATTCATCAGAGAGACTACATGGGCAGGTTTTGAACTTTCTTTGGGATCTCATATTGCCTTTAGAAGGAATTATCTCGTTTCTTCTGCCTTTCGCCTCTTTCAGCAATGCCTGGAGTTCTCCAATCAGCAGAACAGGAATGTTCCAGAAGGAAGGACGCTGCTTCCCAAAAACGAGTATTAGTCAGGGTCGTTATCCTGCGAGGAAACACTCCCTAATGAGCACATCTGACCCCAAAACTCTTCCTCCTGCCATTTCTCATGGCCATTCCTCCACTTTTTTCCCCCCCACCTCTGACCAGACCCTGAACACGGTCCCGAACCCTCAGGAATATTTCCACCCCCCGCACGATTGGGGCACCCCTCGTGGGAAAGGGTGGGCAAAACTCCCACCCCAACTCGGCTGGGACTCCGTCAGAGACTGGAAAATCTCCAATCCCAGAGGTCCAGTCCAAATTCCTCATTCAGGAAGGCGAAGGGAGCTCTAGGATCGACAGATGTTTCTCCAAGCAAACACATACAGAAGAAAACCCCGGGTGTGACTGAACCAGGGCAGATCTAACAGAGATTTCCTTCCAAACATGCTCCACGTTTCCATCTGTGGCATTTCCACCTCAATCCCTTCCACAGGCAGAACATTAAAGGCAACAAATGCATTTCCTGCCCTCTCTCCATTGCCCCTGACTCCACCCTCCACACTGAGGGTCTCCAGAAGGTCTTGGGGGTTCTAACCCTCAGGTTCTCTCAAAGTGTGTCCTGGGGGTGCTGCCTCCCTTCCCTGGGCTCATCTTGGCCTGGTTCCTGCTGCTGTTCCCTCGTGGCTCAGATGGGAATGGGAGGGCATTTCCACAGGGTCTTCCAGCAGATAAAGAGACAGGGGAGCTTGGAAGGATCACTTTATTTCAAACATTGAACCCCAAAATAGGGCAGAAGAGCAGCCTTTGACTGCCATGAGACAACCGCAGGGCCAGGTACAAACAATTTTCCGTGGAGGAACACTCCACAGAAGGCAGGAAAAGAAAATGGAACATCATCTTGAGTGTGAGAGTTGCACGGTGTGGCACATGTCCCTTCAACTTGTTTGGGACTCCCTGTGCATCCAGGGTTTGGATGAAGTGCTCGGGGGAAGGAAGGGGAGGTGCAATTGCAGGTGACAAAGCACAGCCATGGCCTTGGGCAGGTGGGTGACACTTGCACAGAAACCATTGGGTGGGTGGCCTGATTGATCAGCCGGGAGCTGTCCAACCTCTGTCCTGGCTCTCCTGTCCCCGGGGACACCTCCTGCTCACCCAAAGCCACACTGTCCCCACTGCCCCACGGCACTCGCAGGGACTGCGGCCTTTGGGGGTTCCCAACTGTCCCAGGTGTGACAAAGGTCCCTCCCCAGCCTTTAACCACCCAATTCCCCCCAGGGCATCACCTGCCCCACGGAGCAGCTTTAGCTGCACATCCAGCAGGGAAGGAAGTGCAGGAGACTCGAGATCCAATGCAGAGAAAACTTTATTGAGTGTCAAGGCAGAACCAAAGCAGGGGTGGGCAGGGCCCCAGGAGCAGGGCCAGCGGGGCAGGCGTGGCCAGCAGTGGCCACACGTGTGCCTGGCCCGGGCCGGGGCCAGCGGGAGCAGCAGGAGCCCTGAGCTACTGCTTCTGCTGGGCTGGGGATGAGCCCTGGGCCAGGAGAGCAGGGCCCAGCAGGGCTCAGGAGGCGCAGGAGAAAGCAGGACAAGCAGCAGCCACAGCCGGCCACGGTTCCCTCCCTGCTGGGCAGCAGGGCCCCAGGGGCCCGAGGCCTCTGCAAACGCTGGCCAGCAGCTCCAGCCTCAGGCCGGCCCCGGGCTCGCGCCCTGCTGGGGAGGCACTGGCTGCACGTGCGGCGTGGCTCTAGCAGGGCAGGCACCTGCGGCCACAGTAGCGGCCACCAAGGCCAGAGAGCCCCGAGAGCCCAAAGCCCCCCGAGTTGATGGGGACCCCGGACTCGCTCAGGATGCTGCCCACGGCTGCGGAGGTGGAGGAGCCCACGGCGGTGTTCTGCGGGAAGGAGCTGAGGATGGGCCCGGGCAGGGTGACCACCACGGGCGAGGGCTGGATGACCACGCGGGAGTCCTGGCACTGCCTGACGCAGGGCTCGTTGCAGCTGTTGGCCAGCGGGGTGGGGCCGCAGGGCCGGCACAGGTCGTAGCAGGACATGGCTGTGGCTGGAGCTGCAGGAGAGAGATCATCACCAACTGTCCCTGCGCAGCCCCAGTGGAAGCCCAAAGAGACAGAGAAAAAAGACAAATGGAAACAGAGGGAAAAGCTCTTGCTACTCACCTGTTTCACCGAGGAGGAGAAGGCAGGAGAAGTGGATGAGGAATCCTGGATTTGCACTGCCTTTTATACTGTCCCACACCGCCCCGGGCCTGGGGACAGCCTCTGCACAGGGAATGTGTTTACCAAGCTCATCCTGCATGCAAAACATCCCAATTACAAAAATTAGTGTTTTTATTTTTGCCCTGCAACTCTGCCTTTTCATTTCCCTGTGCAGGACATGCCCAGTCAGCCTCCCAGGCTCCTTTCAAGTGCCAGGATTAGAGGCCGAAACATTTCCAGGGAAAATGACACGTCAGCAGGGACGGGTGATGGAGCCAGGGCTGAGGAGTGTCCCCCTGTCCTGCTGGTGCCAGTCCCTGGCCCTGCAGGGTGTGACTTTCAGGTGCAGAAACAGAGCCATGTCCTCTGCCAGATCTTGGGAACGGACTGAGGATGGTCCCTCACCTGAAGGAATCCCAAAATCACCAGCTTGGAAAAGCCCTCCTGGACCACCGAGTCCAACCTGTGCCTGATCCCCACTTTGCCACCAGCCCAGAACACCGAGTGCCACATCCCATTTTCCCCGGACACCTCCAGGGCTGGGGTCTCCAAATCTCCCTGGGCAGCCCCAGAGTGGCCGGCCTGGAGGGGTGAGGGGTCAGTCAGGGGGAGTGGGCAGAGAGGAGGCTCGGAGCCCACCCTGGCAGGGCATGGCCGGGCTGGAGCCTCAGGGCTCTGAGCAGCCTGGCCCCATCAGCAGCAAACCCTTTAAAGCCGTGCCCCGAGGACCAGGGCTGGGATCCTTTGGGATGTCGGACACTCCTCAGCCCGGCTGCATCACCCGTCCCTGCTGCTGACGGGGCACTGCCCCTGGACACATCTCGGCCTCTAATCCTGGCACTTGAAAGGAGCCTGGGAGGCTGACTGGGCACGTCCTGCACAGGGAAATGAAAAAGCAGCAGCGCTGCAGTGGCCCCATTTCTTTAATTGGGATGTTTTGCATGCGGGATGAGCTTGGCAAACACGTTCCCTGTGCAGAGGGTGCCGGTGGGCCCGGGGCAGTGAGGGACAGGATAAAAGGCAGGGCCAGGCCAGGATCCCTCAGCCACTTCTGCCTTCTCCTGCTCGGTGGAACAGGTGAGGAGGAAGAGCCTTTGCCTCACTCTTCTCTTTCTTGTCTCTTTTTCTCTGCCCCTCAATCGAATCTCTGCTTCTCTGCAGTGATCTCGGAGAGCCTTCTCCTTGGTCCTGCTCTCCTCACCTCTTTGGGGTTGTTTTTTACTGGGGAGGGTGTGAGCTGCTGGGATTTCTCTCCAGGGAACCCTTTGGGGCTCCTGGGTGTCCCTTCCTCCCTGTCCAGGCTGTCCCTTCTCCGCAGCCTCTGCTCTTTTTCCTGAGAGCATCTCCACCGGTGCCTCACGTTCCGTGGGTGTCTCTCCTGCTCTGTCCAGGTGCCGCTCCAGCCACAGCCATGTCCTGCTACGACCTGTGCCGGCCCTGCGGCCCCACCCCGCTGGCCAACAGCTGCAACGAGCCCTGCGTCAGGCAGTGCCAGGACTCCCGCGTGGTCATCCAGCCCTCGCCCGTGGTGGTCACCCTGCCCGGGCCCATCCTCAGCTCCTTCCCGCAGAACACCGCCGTGGGCTCCTCCACCTCGGCGGCCGTGGGCAGCATCCTGAGCGAGGAGGGAGTGCCCATCAACTCGGGGGGCTTTGGGCTCTCGGGGCTCTCTGGCCTTGGTGGCCGCTACTGTGGCCGCAGGTGCCTGCCCTGCTAGAGCCGCGCCGCACGTGCAGCCAGTGCCTCCCCAGCAGGGCGCGAGCCCGGGGCCGGCCTGAGGCTGGAGCTGCTGGCCAGCGTTTGCAGAGGCCTCGGGCCCCTGGGGCCCTGCTGCCCAGCAGGGAGGAAGGGATGGAGGCTCTCTCTGGACACATGGCTGAGCTGTCTCAGCCTTGAAATCCTGCTTTGGATGAGTTCCCTTGTGTCTGTGATCTTGCATTTCACACTGATGTGGCTTCACGCTGCAATTCCTGGCAGTCAGTGGAGGGGTTTTGCTCAGGAATTCAGGAAGGGTGGAATCTTGCTTGCTGTCTCTCAGTTGGAATGGCTTAAGTGGCTTCTTTTCCCCTCATAAATATATATTTTCCTTTTGTTTTGCTGAATGCTACTTGACTTTTTATCATTAAACTGATGTTGCATCTGAGTTTGAGTTTCGTTGTGGTTTTTCTCTCCTTTTTACCTCCCCTTGGGGCAGAATTATGTGCAAATCTATGCAGAGATTTCACAGAGGAAAATGTGAACCCAAATGTCACCACAACCCACCTAATAAAAATAATTCCCTTGGTTTTTTACACTCTTAAGAAGCACTGAATATGTTTAAATATAAATTTTTATTTCTAGGATTTTTTCTCTAATTTTTTTATCCCATGTGTATATTTAAAACTACATTTGGGATACTCCAGCCTGGAATATTTTAAATCCCGTCCCTTGTCTGACATTTTTGAAAGTCCTCGGAATTTGAACACGAATGCCAGAAGCTTTGTTTGCCATTGTGGCTACCAAAAGGCATCCAAGAATAATAAAACCATAAAATAAAATCGATTTGAAAATTAAATTATGCTAGAGCCAAGATATAAATATTTGAGGAGCTCAGGGGAAGACTCCTGGGATTCAGGTTCAGTGTGGAGCCAGCCCAAATGTCCACAGAGCAGGGAGAAGGGGTGGGGTTCTTTTTCTCAAAGGTTTTACATTTATGTTTAAAGTTTATTAAGAATGATTTACTTGCAAAGTTGCAAATTACTGGGGAGAAGGGCTTAGCAAAAAGATGGGATGGAATCACGGGATATCCTCATCAGAATGAACCAAATCCACCTCCTGCTCCTGCCCAGACTCCTCGAAATCCCACCCTGTGCCTCGGGGCGCTGTCCGAATGCTCCTGGGGCTGTGACCATTCCCTGGGGGAAGAATTTCCCACAAATATCCATCCCTAATCCATCCCAGATCCATCCCAGATCCATCCCAGATCCATCCCAAATCCACCCCAAATCCATTCCAAATCCATCCTTGATCCGTCCCTGATCCATCCCAAATCCATCCCAAATCCATCCCAGATCCATCCCAAATCCTCCCCAAATCCATTCCAAATCCATCCCAGATCCATCCCTGATCCATCTCAGATCCATCCCAGATCCATCTCAAATCATACATCCCAGATCCATTCCAAATCCATCCCTGATCCATCCCTGATCCATCCCAAATCCACCCCAAATCCACCCCAAATCCATCCCGAATCCAACCCAACTCCATCCCAAATCCATCCCAAATCCATCCCAAATTCATCCCAAATCCATCCCAGATCCATCCCAAATCCATCCCAAATTCATCCCAAATCCATCCCAGATCCATCCCAAATCATACGTCCCAGATCCATCCCAATTCCACCCCAAATCCATCCCAAATCCACCCCAATTCCATCCCAACTCCATCCCACATCCCCCAGCACAGCTCCAGCATTTCCTCGGTCCCATGGAGCAGAGCCTGAGCTGTCCCTCCACTGTCCCCTTTGGTCTGTGGCTCAGGGCAGCAAAACCAAACCGTGAACTGTCCCAGACCGAGAGGAGTCTGGGCTTGGAAAGCATTTTCCATCAGAAAATGTTCCACAGGTCCCAGACCGAGAGGAGTTTGGGCTTGGAAAAACCTTTCCATCGGGGAATGTTCCACAGGTCTCAGACCGCGAGGAGTTTGGGCTTGGAAAGCATTTTCCATCAGAAAATGTTCCACAAGTCCCAGACCGAGAGGAGTTTGGGCTTGGAAAGCATTTTCCATCAGAAAATGTTCCACAGGTCCCAGACCGAGAGGAGTTTGGGCTTGGAAAAACCTTTCCATCGGGGAATGTTCCACAGGTCTCAGACCGAGAGGAGTTTGGGCTTGGAAAGCATTTTCCATCAGAAAATGTTCCACAGGTCCCAGACCGAGAGGAGTTTGGGCTTGGAAAGCATTTTCCATCAGAAAATGTTCCACAGGTCCCAGACCGAGAGGAGTCTGGGCTTGGAAAAACCTTTCCATCGGGGAATGTTCCAAAGGAATAATCGGAGGAGCTGGAAGGGCTGGGGTGAGTTGTCCCCTGGGCTCCGTGAGGAACACCAAAGGGCAGCTCTGCCCTCCGGGGCCGGACGGCTCCAGCCCGGGATGAGAACAGACACGGAGCTCAGGAAATTTGGGAGAATGAAGAGTCTGACTGGGGGGAGATAAACCCCCAAATTCGTCCTTGTTGAAGGGAAAAATGGGAGCCGTGTCCCAGGATGTTCCCAACCCAGCATTGTGGGCGGTTGTGCAGGATGTTGAATTTTTTATTAAATGTTGATGCTCAGTTCTATTTCGGGTAGAATTTTATATTTTTCAGGGTCTTATCCATCACCTGTAATTCCCGAAATCACTGGAGAGACAATTCCTGAAGGATGCAAAGATGATTTGGGAGCCAAGTCCCCTTTGGGTGCTCGGGTTGGAGAAATGGGTACAATAACTCTGCAGATATTTATGACTTTATGAGGTTGTTGAAGCAGCTTTTTTTTGCATTAATTAGTTCCCACGCATATTTTGGCAGGTGGAACTTTTCCTTGATAAAGGAATTGTCCTGCTTTTGTTTTCCAGTCTAGGTTTGGGCTGGCATTGCATGAGAAGCATCATCCACCCATTAAAAATTCTTTCATCTTCCCAATTTACAGGTACTTTTAATTTCTGGTACTTTTTGACCGACTCCAATAATGTCAACATGAAATTACACCGAGCACACTTTAATAAAGACTTTTTTTTTCCAGCTCCTCAGCAATTTGTTCACTTGTGGCTGCCTTGGGATCCAAGATCAAATCCAAGCCGTGCCAAAATTCCTTGTGTGCCATTCCCAGTCTGACCCACTTAAAAACAATTAAAACGTTCACATCTCCAAAAAAAAAAAAAATCTCCAGGGAATTTTCCAAACCTGGAGAAGAGAAGCTTTGGGGTGACCCAATTGTGGCCTTCCAGGACCTGGAGGAGCCAAGAAGAAATGTGGGAAGAGACTTTTTTCAAGGGACAGAGGGACAGGACAAGGGGGAAAGGGCTCAGACTGAAAGAGGGGAAATTTAAGTTGGATTTGGGTGTAGAGGAGCCCTGGCCCAGGTGATTCCATGGATTCCCTGTCCCTGGGAGTGTCCGAGGCCAGGCTGGACAGGACCTGGAGCAATCTGGGATATGGGAAGGTGTCCCTGCCCACGGACCCAAATTTAAAATGACAAAACCATCTGAACGTGATGTGATAAGGTTGTATTTTGCCTCCAAGTCCCACACCAGGCTCTGGCGCTTCCTCCCTGGATTCTGTGCAATTTCAGGGGTGGATGAAATGTTTTTTCATGGCAGGGCCTCCCCCAAACCCAGAATTGAGATTATTCCGATGCCCGGCTGGAGGCAGAGCCTGGCGAGCATCGGTGGAGACAGGAATTTATTAAGGATTTACACTCATCCCCTTAATAAAAGAACACCCTGGAATGATGAATTATGTATTCCAGACATTCTCAGTATTTTTCTTTGTGACTAAAGTCAAACATACGCCGGAGTCTGCATTTTGTTGTGACTGAGAGGTGGCCCCGGAATAAATTTGGTCCTTAATTCCCGAGATGAGAGGAGCCCGCGGGACGGAATCTGTCTGCCAGAAGATAAGGAAATAGAAACAAAGTAAATAAGCCATTTAATCAGGTGGAACATTTGCCATTCAGGACATACTCGTTGGGAATTAATTCCAGGTACAAAGGCTGTCTGTGCTCCCCAGGCCATCAGGGCTGAGCTATAAAAACCAACTCGACCCAACTCCTTCCTGCCACTTCTCTTCCCTCTTTCCTCTTTTGTGAGCAAGGTTAGTTCAAATCCGCTTCTCTTTCTCTCTTTGCCGAATTCTTGCCTTTTAATAATCTGTTTTTTTTCCCCACAGTGTTCTGCTGGTTGCCGGATTTGTTGGGGGGAGGCTTTTTCTGCTTAAAAAGTTGGGGTTTGCTGTTGGGATCGTGGAATTTCTGGAGTCCTGGCTCGGTTTATGGAGTGATTTGAATTGAATTTGTGATAGGAATTTATTTAAATGTGGGGTTTCAGATGTGTTAAGCGGCATAGAAAATATTGAAAATAATAAAGATGAATAAATTGAATGGGTGGGACAAACTTCACAGGGGGTTGGAACTCCGGGATCTTTAAAAGTCCTTTTAAACACCAACTATTTATTAATAGTTGGATAAAATTAAGGAAATCCAGGAGTTCAATTATATTTCAGCAGGATTTTACATCCTGGAGGGTCTTTCTCATCCTGGAATTCCAGCTGGGCCTCCAAGCACGGAATTTTTGTTCCAGAGTGCGATGACACCTCCTGGAATGCCGGGGAATGGGACTGGGGATTGTGGGGATAAAGGCAGAGAAGAGCAAAAAGCCGAGGAGAGCTGAGGGTTAGGATTAGGGTTAGGGTTAAGGTTAGGGTTAGGGTTAGGGTTATGGTTAAGGTTAGGGTTAGGGTTAGGGTTAGGGTTAGGGTTAAGGTTAGGATTATAGTTATGGTTAGGGTTAGTTTTATGGTTAGAATTAATTTTAGGATTATGATTAGGGTTTGGGTTAGGGTTACACCCCCAGACCATGGCGGGCGTAGGAATCAGAAAATTTTTTTTTCATTGCCGTGGTGGGACCAGAGCCGGGAATTCCTGCTTTTTCTCACACCCTTGGACAAATCATCTGGGAAAGGTTTCAAAGGCCTCCTCTTCAAGGGCGCTTAACGACATTGAAATTTGTACCTCTTTGTAGGCAGAGCCGGAGCCGTGAAATGAATCCTTCCTTTCATTTTCCAGCTGCCCATGGAACTCTCTCTGCAGGAGCGTTTTGTGGTTGGGTTTTACCCCTAATTGCTGCTCCGGGTGCACGGAGCTGGATCTCTCCAGACACGCAATCAAAACCCTAAAATTAAATTAATGATACGGGTTTGTTTCTTTTGTTTTGCTGCCAGTTCTTCCCTGGATCACCGAGGATATTTCAGCCTCTCCCCCCTTGCTTTGCATTTAAGAGTTTAATTTCATATTTTTGTATTTATTTACGTCCTCTCGTATTGAAGAGTTTGGTTTCCTTCTCAGCTCCTGGCTCAGTTCCTGAAATTTTTGTATTTATTTATGTCCTCTCGTATTGAAGAGTTTGGTTTCCTTCTCAGCTCCTGGCTCAGTTCCTGAAATTTTTGTATTTATTTACATCCTCTCGTATTGAAGAGTTTGGTTTCCTTCTCAGCTCCTGGCTCAGTTCCTGAAATTTTTGTATTTATTTACGTCCTCTCGTATTGAAGAGTTTGGTTTCCTTCTCAGCTCCTGGCTCAGTTCCTGAAATTTTTGTATTTATTTACGTCCTCTCGTATTGAAGAGTTTGGTTTCCTTCTCAGCTCCTGGCTCAGTTCCTGAAATTCTCCCCGGGAAGTTCTTGTCCTGATAACTGAACTGAGTAACCGTGGGTGTAACACAGCTCCTGCTTTGCACTCAGGTGTGACCCCGCGTTCCAGATTCTGTCCCGAGCCATGTCCTGCTACGAGCGATGTCCCCAGACCTCGTGCGGCCCCACGCCGCTGGCCAACAGCTGCAACGAGCCCTGCGTGCGCCAGTGCCAGGACTCCACCGTGGTCATCCAACCCTCGCCCGTGGTGGTCACCCTGCCCGGGCCCATCCTCAGCTCCTTCCCGCAGAACACCACCGTGGGATCCTCGGCGTCCGCGGCCGTGGGCAGCGCCCTGAGCGCCGGGGGCGTCCCCATCAACTCGGGGAGCTCCTTGGGCTTGGGGGGCTTTGGCTACCCCGGGCTGGGCAGCAGCTCCAGCAGGCCCTACCGGCGCTACACCCGCAGCGGCTTCTACGGGCCCTGCTAGGGCGGGAGGGAAGAATGGGCAAAGAACACCGGGAATGCTGAATTCCGACCCGGCCCCCGAGCGGGACTGAGCTCACGGCCGCGGTTTTCGGATACCGCGCCAGGCACCCCCAGGCTGGAGCTGAGGCAGCTGTGGGAGTTTGGCATCTCCCCAGACCAGGCCTCTGCTTGTCTTTCGTTGTGCTTTACTTCGTGTTCCTGATCAAATGTCTTGTCCTGCTTTTTTTTTTTTTTTTTTTTGTATTTGATAATAGGGAAAATATACAATTAGGAATTATTCTTTGTGGCTGGGTCAGCACAGGTCACTTCGTCCACGGGGAAGGAAGATCCCCACGTGCTGAGCGTGTCACTGCGAGAGGGATGAGTGGGTTCTGTCCTCGCTGGGCCATGGAAATGTATTCCTGATTTTTCACTGCTTCCTTCCCTCCCTCAGCCTCATTAAATTTGTGCTGCATCACCCTCCGAGTCTGCCTGGCCTTCTTTGCTCCCCCAGACCCTTTTCCAGTCCCTCTGGAAGCCCCCACTTCCAAAAATCACCACGAAAACAATTCATCCCAATTGCAGAAGGAGAACGAGTCAGATTCCATTGTCGGAAAATGTTTTTTTCTGTACATTTAAAATCAAGCTTCAGACCCCTCATCGAAGGTAGAAAATGAACTTCCAACACAATGAGGCACAAACAGGGAATATTTAAAGATGTGACACTTGGGAAGAGCCTTTCGAAAGGAGGAAAGGTGGAGATTCTTCAGGGGAGAAGTGGAGATTCCTCAGGGGAAAAGTGGAGATTCCTCGGGGGAAAGGTGGAGATTCCTCAGGGGAAAAGGTGGAGATTCCTCAGGGGAAAGGTGGAGATTCCTCAGGGGAAAAGGTGGAGATTCCTCGGGGGAAAAGTGGAGATTCCTCAGGGGAAAGGTGGAGATTCCTCAGGGGAAAGGTGGAGATTCCTCAGGGGAAAAGGTGGAGATTCCTCGGGGGAAAAGTGGAGATTCCTTGGGGAAAAGGTGGAAATTCCTCGGGTAAAAGGTGGAGATTCCTTGGGGAAAAGGTGGAGGGGCAGAGGCAGCGAATTGGGGCAATTTTGGGCACAGCCCGGAGCATTTTGGGTGCAGGTCTCGGCCTCCGGGAGGGGAGGAACGGAGGGAAGGGAAGTGTTTCTGCAGGGGATGAGCCTTTGGAATGCGCTGGGCTGCGAGGCGAGTCCGGGCCAAAGAGACTAAAGGGCTGAAATGTAAAGAATTTTTATTTCTACGCTTTCGCTGGGTTGTTTTTTTAGTTTTTTTTTCTGAGGTTGCTGTGTCTGGCGGAGCTGAGCTTTATCGGGCACTGCTTTGCTCCGCCTGGATTTTCTCTGCCGGGGTGAAGGTGCTGTTTGCACTCCGGAGCTTTGCCCCTTGAGGGAAAAACGTTTGGAAAGCTTCCCCTGGAGGCTCTGCGTGACTCAGTCTCCAGCCCATAAAACTCCCAAAATCTCTGAAAAGTCTGGCTCGGAGTCTGTGTCTGCCTGTCCAGACTGATGCTGAACTGTAATTAAAGATGCTGATGAGGTTGTACCGACTGCAGTCATTAGTGGGGTGAAATTAAAGGAGGCAAATGAAAGAATTAATAATTTTAAGGAGAAGGTTTTCTTAATAAACACCAGAAGACAGAGGAAAGTTTTAAGTTTGATGTTCTATTACGGGAGGAGCTCGGCTTGGATTAAATGTTTAATTTCATATTTTTGGCCATCTCAACTGAAGCTATTCCCTGATCGAAGGTGATGAATTCCAAAAATTCAATGGCTCCAAAGGGTTCACCGCCGTGAAGGTGCCTTGGACACCTTCAGGGTCTGAGAGGCAGCAAGCTTTCCAAAATAAAATAAAATAAAATAAAATAAAATAAAATACAATAAAACAAAATAAAATAAAACAAAAGGCAACCCTCAAGCATGACAATCCCCCTTCATTCCTGTTCTGAACAGACTTTTGGGGTTAAAACTTTCGGGGCTAAAAATTCCGAGGAAAAAAAGGGAGATCTGGGTGCGTTTGTAGTCAATTGGAAAGTGTTTAATTGGGATGATTTAATCCGGGTTATTATTCTGTTCGACAGAATATTTTTCACGGGGAAGGGTTTCTTCCGAAGAGCTGGGACCGCTTGGTCCCAATAGAAATAAAAATTACCACGAGGTGTTTTCGCAGCCCCCTGAAATCATCAGTGAAAAATCCATTTCAGCACCAAATTCCGCGAGGCTGAAGGCAGAGCCGCAGCATCTCCGGGGTTTTTGGGGATCAGGGAAGAGGCTCTGGAGAACTTTTAGACTTTTCTGGGGCTGCCTGGAGGATCCGAGACATTCCTGCACCTTCCGAACCAGTCCCTGCAGGAATTGTTGGTTTGCTTTGCATTTGGCCGCGTTCCCAGCAGGGAAATTGGTTCATTTGTTTGCTGCTGGGGTTTATTTCGGATTTATCCTGGCCGCGGCTGAACCCCGCCATCCACGAGGCCTCTTTCATCTCCTCGCTTTGCATCCCTCAAATCCATTAATCACCACTGAATATTCCCGACTCCATCGCGCCGGCTCCGCCTCCCAAAGTGGGGATGAGTCAAATTCCGATTTGGTTGGGAATTGCCTCTGCTCTCGGGCACTCCGGGCCCTGCCGCGGCAGCGAGAGTTTTAATTGGAGCCCTGAGTGTGCAATTCCAGCCTGGATAAGCGCCCGGGAGATTTCGGGTCCTTGTAATATTCCAATGAGCGACATCCCAAAGCTTTTGGCTCCCGGGAGGAGAAGATGGAGCCAGACAGACTTGCCGGATTCGGGAGCACCTTCAGAAGTGGAATTTGGGGCTCTTTTTATCTTCTCCGGACACTGGATGAGTTGGCTTCCAAGCCACACTCCTAGAGTCAGGAGTTGTTGTTATAAAATAATGATTTGGGTGCGAAGGGACCTCAAAGATCTCCTAAAGATCTTCTAAACCATGGGCAGGGACACCTTCTGCTGTCCCAAGGTGCTCCAAGCCCTGTCCAGCCTGGCCCTGGACACTTCCAGAGATCCAGGGGCAACCACAGCTGATCTGGGAAACAATTTTTTATCATTTCTCTGTGTGTGTGCGGTGAGGAGAGCATCGGGGAGGTCTGGCCGGTCCTGAGGGACAGGAGAATTGCCATCCCTCGTGCCACTGGTGGCGGTCATCCCACCGCGGGGACATCCAGCGGCTCACGGCTGGAAACTGTGCAAATCCTGATTGGTGTTTGGAGGGCGGGAAGGAAGGAAGGAAGTTTTGGAGTCCGTGACACTCATCAGGAATCTCGGCCACCCCTCGGAAGCCCTGGTCACCTTCGAAGAGTCCATCCCTGCCCAGTGGCTGATCATTCCCCATTTGCATGTCTGATTGGTCCGGGGAAATGTTCAGGGAACTCGGGAAGACTTTTTGTTCTTCAAAAGTCTCGGAGCGGCGTTAATTTCCCAGGAGATGCTGGGGGAGATACTCCCGGCCCGGGGAGATTTGCGTGTCTCTGCCTCGGTGATTCAACTCCAGGAGAGGTCGGAGTGTTCAGCCCTGCCCTGCAGCCCCTCCTGCATTGTCTGCAATCGCTTTTTAATCTGGGAATTGCCTTTGAAAAAGGACGGGAATTGCCGCGCTCTTTGGGATGCGCGAAATGAAAGGCAGGGTTGGCTTTGAAAGAGGAAAAAAAGGAACAAGAACTTCATCAGCATCTCCAAGTAGCTGCTGTTAATTTGGGGAATGGTTTTGCATAATTGCGCACGGCCCGGGAGGGGAAAGGGATAATTTAGTGGCAAATGTAAAAAGGTTTGGCGTCTCTGATGACCCCAAAGATGAGTTTGGAGTGTCTCTGAGCGGCCTCAGGTTCTCAGGCATCCTCCGGCTGACCTCAAAAATTGTCCTGGGGTTT
Source organism: Acanthornis magna (assembly GCA_036785705.1). NCBI lineage: Eukaryota > Metazoa > Chordata > Aves > Passeriformes > Acanthizidae > Acanthornis > Acanthornis magna. The sequence goes on from JAWUZG010000775.1 coordinate 342,206, forward strand.
GGCGTAGGGAGAAAACCCAACCCGGAGAACCTTTGGATGAAGGATTCGGACGCTCAGTTCCCAAATTGTGTCTCAAATTCTGTCGTGGAAGTGTGGTGGTTTATATTAAAGGAACAGATCAGATGCTGATCCTCTTTCATCCTCTCTGCTGAGCCAAGAAAATAAAATCTTTTCCCTCCAAGGATCCATTTCCCAGTACCTCCGAGAGTGGCGGAGTTTAATCAGCTCTGAGTTTTTCTGTCACGATTTTATTTCCTGTATTTTTAGTGCCTCTCCTTCTGTTCGAGAGGAATTTGGTAAAAAATAGGAATTTCTGCCCTTTTCAAAGTGTCCAAAACTTGTGCCCTCAATGCAGAGGGAAAGGGATTTCACACAGGGAAGTTCGGCTTCACCTTTCCTGATCGTTTCATTCATCTGTGTCATGGTTCCTGAGGATGCAAAATAATTTCCCGAGTACCCCTGATGAATCAGCTCCTGACCAGGAATTACCCGGGCTCGCCAGATTTGAGGATAAAAGAAACCTCTCCAGAGGAATGCATACATTACGGGGAGGAAGTGAAATCGGGCAAGAAATACAGAGAGGAAAAGTAAATCCCCAGCCGGGGGAATTTTGCATGTGAGGAATCGTTAGCAATTGGCTGCTAATGAGCTCCAAGCACAATTTGTGTCTCAGGTCCTGAGGCTCTCCGGGCCAGGGTATAAAACCTGCCCGGCCAGAGGAGCTGAAACCACTCCTGCTTTATTCTCCTTGGAGAAAAAGGTAAGTCTGGATCTGCTTCCCATTTCCCTGCATCGCTGCTGTCTTTGCATTTTATTTTTCTGCTCTTCGTCTGCGGCTGTCAGAGGTTTGTGCACTTGGGGGGAACTCGGAGTGGCTTTTTCTCCTCGGAGGGAATTCCGTGTGGGATGGAGGTTGTTCGTGTGCTGGCACCGAGCTCAGCCTCGTTTTTAATTCGTGTGGCCCAAATCTTTGGGTTCCGAGGGGTTCAGAGCTCTGCCTGGGGAGGGGACGTGGGGATCCGCAGAGGGTTTGGCTCTTGGGATGGACCCACAGGAGATTTGGGGTGGGAAGTGACCTCTGGTGATGGCCCAGCCCAACCCCTTGGGTCACCCGGGGCAGGTGGCACAGGAGAGCCTCCAAGGGGGTTTGGGTTAGGGTTAAGGTTAGGGTTATGGTTAGGGTTATGGTTAGGGTTATGGTTAGGGTTATGGTTAGGGTTATGGTTAGGGTTATGGTTAGGGTTAGGGTTAAGGGTTAAGTTTAGAGTTAGGGTGGGTGACTCCAGAGTGGGACAATCCTGGCCAGGAGGGTCTGGATATCTCCAGAGGGAAATTCCCTGAGCTCCCTTCCTCAGAGGAACGTGTGCCAGGGCCTCACCGCCCTCAGGGTGAGGTTTGTCCTCCTCATTTTTGCTTGCTGAGGAATTTGTTCTTTTTCCCTCTATTTCAGGGCACTTTTCCCCTCTATTTCAGGCCGTTTTCCCCTCTATTTCAGGGCACTTTTTCTTTCTATTTCAAGGCACTTTCCCCCTCTATTTCAGGGCACTTTCCCCCTCTATTTCAGAGCACTTTCCCCCTCTATTTCAGGGCATTTCCCCCTCTATTTCAGGGCACTTTTCCCCCTATTTCAGGGCATTTCCCCCTCTATTTCAGAGCACTTTCCCCCTCAATTTCAGGGCATTTCCCCCTCTATTTCAGGGCATTTCCCCCACTATTTCAGGGCACTTTTCCCTCTATTTCAGAGCACTTTTTCCCTCTATTTCAGGGCACTTTTCCCCTCTGTTTCAGGGCATTTTTTCCGTTTATTTCCCTTGTTTTTCTGACAGCCTGGTCCCTCACTCCCGCACGTATTTCCGAGCTGGGGTTGGAAATGAACTCTGGGAGCCGCTCAGGAGGAGGCCGAGCCGCCCTTCGTAGTGCGGAGAAGTTTGGGCTTCACTGAAATCTCCTTTCAACCCAAGCCCAACCCTTCCTCCCACTCTCCGCGCAGTCCCCACACTCTTCATCACCACAGTCACTTAATCAAGCGCCTAATTACAACCTGTTCCTCGTGTTCCCTTTCTTCCCCGCGCTCCAGACTCCATCCCGAGCCATGTCCTGCTACGACCTGTGCGCCCCAAATTCCTGCGGCCCCACACCGCTGGCCAACAGCTGCAACGAGCCCTGCGTGCGCCAGTGCCAGGATTCCACCTACGTGATCCAACCCTCGCCCGTGGTGGTCACTCTTCCCGGGCCCATCCTCAGCTCCTTCCCGCAGAACACCGCCGTGGGCTCCTCGGCCTCCGCGGCCGTCGGGGATGCTCTGAGCGCCGGGGGTGTCCCCATCTCCTCCGGCAGCTCCTCGGGGCTGAGCAGTTTGGGATATTCGGGTCTGGGGGGGCTTTACGGGAGGTCCTACCGGCGCTCCAACCGCTGCGGGCCCTGAGGAGGGCTCGGCAAGGAACGAGCAGGAGATGGAAAGAGCGATCAGGATGGAGGGCTGGGCTGGTGGCCGCTCGCTTGCTGACCCCCGCAGCTTCGCCCTGAGCTCATGGGGCTGCAGGAGCTTGGCGTTCCTGATTTGGTGCCTTCCTGCGGTGTCAGGGAGGTGACAATTGGCACTCCATCGTTGTTGGGTGTCCAGCCGTAAAGCGCTGCCTTGAAATCGGTGATTCATTTTACCCTCCTGCTTTCTCACGCTGTATTTTTTTTTGTTTGTTTTTTTAAAAATTCCACTTCTGGCTCATTAAATAGATGGTGCATCACAATTTGTGGTTTTCAATGTTCCTTTTCTCTCTTCCTCTTCGGAGCCTTCTCTGGGAGAAATTTGCCTGTGCAGGAATTGTGAGAACCAGGCAGGTCTGCATTTAAGTTGTACCCCACTAATTACTGAGGAGTTAATCACAGAAAAATATACGCAATGAGAAACATCCTTGTTTTTCTGCCGGGAATATTTTCCCTTTGTCACATTTCTGGAAGTACAACATAAAATAATAATTCACGGCTGACAGCAAATGGGGGAAAGAGGTGGGAAAACCAAAGGTGTTTTGCAGACGAAACGGGTGGGAATTTATTTTCAATATCCCACCTAAACTTCCTTCATAAATGGGAACCCATTCCCCCTTGTCCTGCAACTGCAGACCCTTGGAAAAAATCGCTCTCCCTATTTCTTTTCGGCTCCTTCGGACACTGGAAGGTGCAGTTAGGCTCCTCCAGGCTGAACAAAACCAGGAAGAGCATTCAAAACCCAACAAAGGAGGTAAAAACTTCGCTCTCGTTCCTCCTTTGTTGCCTCGCTCGTTTAGAAACTGCCGCAATTATGTTTTAATTGCTTGCTAAATGAATTGCGTCTTAGTTGCTAATTGATGGAGGGGCCTGTCGGGTGTCACCAGCGATCCGCAGAGCAGGAACAATTACTCGGAACCTCGGGGGAGATAATGACGGCGAATTGCCAAACAAACATTCCTCAACACCGTGTTGAGCGCCGTGTTCAGCACCGCAATTAAACTCCCATTCCGCGTTTTGCAGAGAGGTCGAGCAGGGCAGATCCTTTCGATAAGGATCCCTCGGCTCCCCGCGGGGGTTTGCTCCCGGAGGAAAATGAAGGACGAATGGAAACCGGAGAGGCTTTTGTGCAGCGCGAACAGGAGTTTAATGACAGAGAGAAAAACAACAGCCGAGTGCGGGGAGAATCCAGGCGATCCCGGGGAATCCAGGTGATCCCGGGAATCCAGGCGATCCCAGGGGATGCAGAACTCCGGGAGCAGGACCAGGATACAGCGAGGGGATGGAGGGCGCAGGGCATTCCCGAGGGGATGGAGGGCTCAGGGTACCCCAGAGGGATGGAGAGCTCAGGGCATTCCCGAGGGATGGAGGGCTCAGGGTAACCCGAGGGATGGAGAGCTCAGGGTATCCCGAAGGATGGAGAGCTCAGGGTAACCGGAGGGATGGAGGGCTCAGGGCATTCCCGAGGGATGGGGGGCTCAGGGTATCCCGAAGGATGGAGGATTCACGGTATTCCCGAGGGATGGAGGGCTCAGGGCATTCCCGAGGGATGGAGGGCTCAGGGTACCCCAGAGGGATGGAGGATTCACGGTATTCCCGAGGGATGGAGGGCTCAGGGTAACCCGAGGGATGGAGGGCTCAAAGTGCCACTGCCAGCGGCTCCTGCCCCGTGGTGTCCCCACGGTGTCCCCACGGCCTGGGCTGGGCTCCAGGGGCCGGGGGCAATGCCGGGGGGGCTTTAGAAAACCCCACAGCTGCCGCGGCGGGAGCGGCCCCACCTCTGCCAGCCAGGCAGGGAATAGCTCAGGCCCCGCGAGGAGAAGCCGGAGCTGTAGGAGCGCCCGGAATTGCCCCCGAAGGAGCCCCCATAACCACCCAGGGAGCCCCCATAGCCCCCAAAGGAGCCCCCATAGCCCCCAGAGGAGCCCCCATAGCCCCCAAAGGAGCCCCCATAGCCCCCAGAGGAGCCCCCATAGCCCCCAAAGGAGCTCCCATAGCCCCTGTCACCTCCATAACCCAGGGAACGGCCGTAGCCCAGGGAGTCCCCATATCCGAGGGAGTCCCCATAGCCCCCATAGCCCCCACAGCCCCCATAGCCCTGGGAGCCTCCATAACCGGAGAAACCCCCATAGCCCCGGGAACCCCCATAGCCCCCATAGCCTCCCAGGCCAAAGGAGCCCCCATAGCCCCTGGAACCCCCATAGCCTGAGAAACCCTCATAGCCCTGGGAGCCCCCATAACCTCCCAAACCTAAGGAACCCCCATAGCTCCCATAACCTCCCAACCCAAAGTAGCCCCTATAGCCCCGGGAGCCCCCATAGCCCCCATAGCCCCCATAGCCCTGGGAGCCTCCATAAGGTCCCAACCCAAAGGAGCCCCCATAGCCCCGGGAGCCCCCATAGCCAAAGGAACCCTCATAGCCCCGGGAGCCCCCATAGCCTCCCGAGCCAAAGGAGCCCTCGTAGCCCTGCGAGCTGCGGGAGCTGAAGGAGCCTGGCCCAGACCACACCGGGCCCACCCAGTCAGACCCCACAATGCTGTCCTGTGGGCAGGTGCTGAGCACGGGGCCCGGGATGGTCACCAGCACCGGCGGGGGCAGGATCAGGGCTCGGGACTCGGGGCACTGCCGAACGCACGGCTCGTTGAAGCTGTCGGCGAAGGGCCGGGGGCAGCTCAGCTCGCAGGACTCGCTGGGGGAGGACATCTTTCTGCGCTGGGAGGCCGCGACGCACACCGGGGAGGACTTCTGAACCAAACTGGCTGAGAAGAATCAAAATTATTAAACAGTGAGTGAGTCTGAGATGTCAGAGGGAAACAGATCCATTCATAGATGTTATCAAAGAAATCTTCTTGTGTCAACTGCACCTTCAACCTTTCTCTCACCATGATTGTCCTGGCCAGAGAAATTCTGTGCCGGATAAATTAAACAAATCTGTCTGTAGCAAAGATCCTCTCCAAAGTGTAAGAGCAGTGGAAGAGAAGCCAAGAGGAGCAGGAAATAGGCTCAATAATTTTCTATATTAATTCAGAACCCGGGAGGATGAGTGCCACCACTTACCTCGTTCTCCGCAGGGATGGGAGCAGGAGCGGTGGATGAAGGGCTGGGGGTGATCCCAGCTTTTATATCCTCCTCAGAGCCACCCCGGGTGCCTCTCGTGCTCGTTTATTACAAAACCAACGCGACAGTGGGCGCTTCGATTCTGTCATCTCAGCACCGTCCCTCCCAAAGTGCCGTGGCTGTGACACAACTGCTGATGGCAATCAGTTCCCTCTGAGGGCATCTGGAAGGGGTTTGGGGAGCCTGGAACCCAAAAATGGCCATGGAGCCATCGGTTAAAGCCGGGCCTGCTTTAGTCCCAAATTCATGGACATTTCAATGGCCGAGGTAACATTTCTGTGGTGTGGGAGTATTTGTGGTGCCACCTTTGCCAGGTGAAGGTCACCCAACTAAAACAAAAATTTTGGTTCTGGGAGGGCACAAGTTCTCCTTGTCGTTGAGTAGGGGATCTATGAAAGTTGTCCCCAAAGAGGAAGAAATTGGTTCGGCCAGAAAAATCCCAACGGAACGGTTGGCGTGGTCTCGGTCTAAAGCTAATTCCAAACATTTCATGATTTCTTTTGGAATCTCTGCTTCCGGAAGTTCAGTTAAAAATACATAAAAAACCACAATTTTCTTTCCCCGGCACCCCCAAAGTACTGTCCACTATAGAAAAAGAGAGAATTTAATGAAGTCATATTAAAATAAAAATACGTTTCATTAGGATGAGTCTGGAACACCCTGCAGTTATTTATTTTCTTTCCTCTTGCAATCATTTTCTAATTTTACGATATTGCAAAAGAGAGGCAATAAATTACCTCTAAATTATAAAATAGCTCTGCTTGCGAAGTGTCATCAGGATTTGCTGATAGTAATGAGAGGTACCTGCAGGATAATGACTTTAAGCTGCCTCGCAAATACTCATTAATACTCCGTGCTTGCAATTTCTGTTATTATCCTATTAAATGAAGGATGGGAGTTATGAGGATTTATTCGCAGTTAGGAGCTCCCGCGTTGTGAAACAGCATTTAAAAAATGCCAACCAATGTCACTCCTTGATTCCCTAATCTGCCTCTGATTGATCATTTCAATGCTGAAAATGGCTTGATTTTCATTCCTGATATCGAATTCCTTATTTATTTTTTTTTAAATTTATAATATGTTTGGGGAGATGATGATTAGTCCATCCTCTGGATTAATGAGTGTAGCTCCTTCTTCATTTATGAGCCAGCATTTTGCAGAAATATCTTTTAGAGGACGAATAAGACCCCGATTGCAAATTACCTGAATTTTCAGGCTTAACTTTCTCTGTTCTGCAAAAAAGGGCTCTAAAAGTGATGTTCTGAAGTCTCTTGGGGTCTCACCTGAGAATGACCCCCTTTTTGGCCTTGGAATTGAGCCTCAGAGCTCACACATCGCTCCTGCCCAGTTTTGGGTGCTGAAGTTCCGGTGTCCGACACACCGAATCCGAATTTCCGGCAGGTGTTTCCAAAGCCTCTCATTGTCCTCTCATTGTTTGGGGACATCCCCAAAGTGTCACTGCCTCCGTGGCATCCCAAAGCCAGCAGGGAATGGCACCATGGAGCCCACCTTGGGATTCATGAGGAATTCATGATGAATTCATGAGAAATTCACGAGAAATTCATGAGGAATCATGAGGCATTCACGAGGAATTCATGAGGAATTCACGAGGAATTCATGAGGAATTCATGAGGAATTCATGAGGAATTCATGAGGCATTCACGAGGAATTCATGAGAAATTCATGAGGAATTCCTGAGGAATTCATGATGAATTCATGAGGAATTCATGAGGAATTCATGAGGAATTCACGAGGAATTCATGATGAATTCACGAGGAATTCATGAGAAATTCATGAGGAATTCATGATGAATTCACGAGGAATTCATGAGGAATTCACGAGGAATTCATGAGAAATTCATGATGAATTCACGAGGAATTCATGAGAAATTCACGGTGTTTGTGCTGCGAACGAAGATCTTAAAACCCCTCGTGTTCCTAAAGCATTTGGAGATAATTTATATTCTCTTTCTTTTCCATACCTGCCTCCCTCTTTGTGTTCAGCTCCCGTGGATTTCCACAGGATTCCCTCTAAAGCCACCGCTGTTAAAAGACAGATAAATTAATTAATCCGAACTCATCGAACCCAAAGCCGATGTCGGCGATGGGGATTAGTTATCATCCCATCCTTCAGCACCTCGGGTCTGTCCTGACATGGTCTCACGCCCGCTCGGAGCTTGGGGAGTGGCAGTGCAGAGCCAGCAGAATTCAATCCCTCCGTGTCAGGGCTGTTCCGTGCGGGGCACGGAGGGTGTTGCATCCCCGTAAGCACTTCGGGAAATGTATAAAAGCCTTCGCCACCCCGAGCCTCCCCAGCCTCATCTCCCCGAGTTCTCCGCCCCGGTGAACACGGTAAGTCCGATTTGAACTCCTCTATCCTTCTCTGTCCTTCCTTCCTTTTTTTATTTTTTTTCCCCCCCATCCAATTCGTTGATGTTATGGATTGGCAGATTAAAAAAAAAAAAAAAAAACAACCAAACTGTGACTCTCAGGAGGTTGTTAGGGAATGAGATGTAAATTTTTACCATGCCGCTTGGAATAACCATTTCCCGGGCATTTTAGTTCCGATGCGTAATTATAAAATTTTAAAAAAACTATTTGAGTGATCATTCACCACCTTGTGGGGATATTTCTCCCATAAAGGTAAATTTTCTAGTTCGGAAGGTGAGGGCTATTCGGGAAGGAACATGAAACTCTAAAAATCGCTGGTTGTGTCTGACACTTCTTAACTCGCTACAGATACATTCCTAAATTTCATCTGCTCTTAATAAATTCGCAGATTTAAAAGAGATAAAATCAGGTTTGTAATAGTATAAGAAGTGTGGGAATCACCAGAGATGACACCATGAGTTTTCATTGGTGCCTGACATCTCAGAGACCTTGAGAGCCTAGAATTGGATTTTTGTGCTCAGGTGTGCAAGGCAATGAATTCTGGGCCCTCACCATTTCCATGGGAAAGCACGGGCGGGGGACCCAGGTGGAAATTTCCAGATCTGAAACCCTTTTCCCTGGTTTGTGCAGCCTCCCAGCGCAGAAAGATGTCCTCCCCCAGCGAGTCCTGCGAGCTGAGCTGCCCCCGGCCCTTCGCCGACAGCTTCAACGAGCCGTGCGTTCGGCAGTGCCCCGAGTCCCGAGCCCTGATCCTGCCCCCGCCGGTGCTGGTGACCATCCCGGGCCCCGTGCTCAGCACCTGCCCGCAGGAGAGCGTGGTGGCATCGGCCTGGGTGGGCCCGGTGTGGTCGGGGCCAGGTTCCTTCAGCTCCCGCAGCTCGCAAGGCTACGAGGGCTCCTTTGGCTCGGGAGGCTATGGGGGCTCCCAGGGCTATGGGGGCTCCTTTGGCCGTGGGGGCTTCTCAGGCTATGGGGGATCCCAGGGCTATGAGGGTTTCTCAGGTTATGGGGGATCCCAGGGCTATGGGGGCTCCCGGGGCTATGGGGGCTCCTTTGGCCTGGGAGGTTATGGGGGCTATGGGGGCTATGGGGACTCCCTAGGCTATGGCCGCTCCCTGGGTTATGGAGGTGACAGGAGCTATGGGGGCTCCTCTGGGGGCTATGGGGGCTCCTTTGGGGGCTATGGGGGCTCCTCTGGGGGCTATGGGGGCTCCTTTGGGGGCTATGGGGGCTCCTCTGGGGGCTATGGGGGGTCCTTTGGGGGCTATGGGGGCTCCCTGGGTGGTTATGGGGGCTCCCTGGGTGGTTATGGGGGCTCCTTCGGGGGCAATTCCGGGCGCTCCTACAGCTCCGGCTTCTCCTCGCGGGGCCTGGGCTATTCCCTGCCTGGCTGGCAGAGGTGGGGCCGCTCCCGCCGCGGCAGCTGTGGGGTTTTCTAAAGCCCCCCCGGCATTGCCCCCGGCCCCTGGAGCCCAGCCCGGGCCGTGGGGACACCATGGGGACACCACGGGGCAGGAGCCGCTGGCAGTGGCACTTTGAGCCTTCCATCCCTCGGGAATGCCCTGAGCCCTCCATCCCTCGGGAATGCCCTGAGCTCTCCATCCCCTCGGGAATGCCCTGAGCCCTCCATCCCTCGGGAATACCCTGAGCCCTCCATCCCTCGGGAATACCGTGAATCCTCCATCCCTCTGGGGTACCCTGAGCCCTCCATCCCTCTGGGGTACCCTGGGCTCTCCATCCCCTCGCTGTATCCTGGTCCTGCTCGGAGAGTTCTGCATCCCGTGGATCACCTGGGATCGCCTGGATTCCCCGGGATCACCCGGATTCCCCGGGACCACCTTGATTCCCTGAGGTCGCTTGTATTCCCCGCGCTTGGCTGTCGATCTTCTCTCTGACATTAAACCTCTGTTTGTGCTGCACAAAAACCTCTCTGATTTTCATTTGTCCTTTATTTTCCTTCTGGGGGTAATATTCACACCCGTGCAAGGAGGAAAAGCCTGGAGTTCCTCAGCCGGCCATGACCCTTTGGGGCTTGGGGAAAAGAGAGGCAAAGAGACAAGATTTGGATGCAGGACAAGTTTATTTGTGAGCAGAGGGGCGGGCAGAGAGCCGGGGGGCACACCCCAGCCAGGCCGGGGGTCCCGGGCTGCAGGAGCCCAGGGCAGCTCGGGCAGAGCTCAACTCCTCCACGCCGCGCTGACACCACCGCGGGGACCACTCGGGGTGAGCTGTGGGGGCTCTAGCAGGGCCCGCAGGTGTCCCAGAGCTTCTTGCTGTAGCGGGGCAGGACGCAAGGGCCGCAGGCAGGAGCAGCGGCGGCTCTGCCCAAGGTGCAGAGACCTCCCCAGGCCTGGGGGGCTCCGGCGCCGTAGAGACCCCCCAGCCCCAGCGAGCCGCCAAAGGCCGGCGCTCCGGAGGAGCCCACCACGGCTTGCTGCGGGAAGGAGCTGAGGATGGGCCCGGGGAAGGTGACCACCACGGGGGGCGGCTGGATCAGCGCCGACGAGTCGGGGCACTGGCGGGCGCACAGCTCGTTGCAGCTCTCGGCGATGGGCTGGGGAACGGCCACGCCGCTCCTGGGTGGGCACAGGTCGTAGCAGGACATCTTGCAGGGGTGGAGGTTGGTCTGCGACAACGACAGGCGGGGATTGGAAACGATTGAGAAAAGCAGGAAGATTAGGAGAGGAGTTTTCGGAATGAGTGAAATCGCTGTGTTGTGGTTTATGTTCAGCCTTGGTCAACTTGGTGAGCGCCCACTTGACCAAAAATCTGTCCGTGTGTGAAACCATCCCCAGCATGGCCACAGCCCACAGACTGATCTTTGTTCTGCCCCCATGGCTGTGTCTTTCAGCTCCTGGAAATGCACACCCTGAAGATCAACATAAAAACCTCATTCCCATCTCCCACAGTCTCCCCTAAAGCAGGGAGAGAGCGCTGTGTTAGATGTGGCTCCGCTTGAAGTAGGAGGGTTTGTTATGGCTCTCAGAACCTGCTCAAAAATGGTCTCAATTCTTGCCTTGAATTTTTTAAAATACTAAAAAAAAAAATAATCTGAAATAAGTGGTTTAATAGATGCCTTTTAAAACTGTTAATTAGCTTAAAACACTGAAATTTCTCCCAGTTCCTGTACCCACATTTCCCACTGGTTTCATTAAGAGCAATTCCAGACGGAATCGATGCAAAGCTGTTCTAAATTTCAGCATTCCTAAAAGAATCTTCTAGAGCTCCTCTGGTGTAGGTTCTGATTAAATAAATAGAAATAAATTAAAAACCGATACTCACCGAGCTCCGCAGGGCGAACGAGCTGTGAGAAGTGTCTGGAGGAACCCAAGCGCCGGAGCTTTTATAGAGAACCCCAACATTCCTGAGGGGTTGGAATCTCGCTCGGGCCGGGGGGTTCTGCCTCAAAGAAATTGTTTGCCAGCTTTGAGTCATGAAAATCCGGAGTTTTGTGGCGCTGCTGATTCCATTCCCGTTCTCCTATCGTGTGATGGCGGAGTTTCGCCACCCCGATTTCTTTAATCTCGGGTTTTAATTGGTGCTGGCAGCTCCTGGCATCATTAGTGACCTCACTGGAATTAACCATGCTCATTAAGCTGACTCCACATGTTGCTTCTTCCTTTACAACCTTGTCAGGAGCTTGTCTGCTCCGAGGTTTTGTAAGACTCCTCTTCGGCTGACACGAGCGTTTTTCCTTAACAGCCCTTTAAAATTATCTGATAAATTAATTAGAAGCAGAAACCAGCTTATTCCAGAGCTGCCCGGGAATAAATGCCTTTTCCAGCCCTAATTAGAGAGATTTTTTTTTTTTGGTCTGAGATAGATTTGAGGGGTCATGGATGTCTGCTGAGATCCTCCAGGATAAACAATTCGCCGATAGATTTCCATTGAGAGGAAGGTTTTGGAATCAAACCAGCATAAAAATCACTTCGTTTAGTTGGAAGAATTCCGGAGGGAAAGGAAATTCAGGTTTACGGGCCCGTGGTGCAGAATGCTCGAGTGTCAAGCCCCATGATTCACAATTCTGAGGAGAAATCAGAGGGGCAGATCAAGACGCCGTGGGTGTAAACTCTTATCGAGCGTGTTCTGGCCCTTCTTGAGAAAAACACTTTGTAATGATTTCACAAACATTCATTATCTGCTGTTCAACCCTGCTAATGTTCGGTGTTGTATGACATGAACGATTTAGACATTTCACTCTTACACAATCCTGCTTTAATGTGCGGGAGACGAGGTGGTGCCTGCCATTAATTAAATCATGATTTGTGCCATTGGAAGGCAAGGGTTAATAATTTACGCAGCTCTTCTTTTCTTTCTTTAAAAAAAAAAAAAATCCTTTCGACCTCCGTGGTTGAATCCTCTGTGAGTTTAAGATTTGCTGAATTTGTTGTATTTCAAAACACACTATCCACAAGAAACAAATACATTTGTGATTATTTATCATCTTTCTGTGATTTTCAGAGCACAGCCAGGATCTTTTATTCCAACTTTTAGGTTTTTACCTGTATCCAGTGCATTTTACAGACCCTTCTGGTCCTGAGAAATCCCCCCAGAGATGAAATATCTTGTCGTGGTCCATGTTCATCCCCATATTTTCATTTTCTCTGCAGGTAATAATTTTTTGCGTTTTGTTTGTTTCCCCATCGAATTTCTCTGTATTTGCTTCAGGGGAAGATCACAAAAAGACTCTCCAAGCACGGGAAGGGATTGAGCGATTCCCACATCTCCCAGTCCGGGGGAATTTCCTTGCCTTGATTTGTATTTCACATAAATCCGAAGGAAAGGAGGTTTGGATGGGATTTTGGGGATAAATCCTTCCCTGTGAGGGTGCGGAAGCTCTGGCCCAGGTTTTTCCATGGATTTCCCATCCCTGGAAGTGTCCAAGGCCAGGCTGGAGCCACCTGGGGTGGGGGAATGTCCCTGCGAGGAACAAGGCGATTTTAAGGTCCCTTCCCACGCGAACCATTCCGTGACCCCGCGATTTCCTCTCTCCGCTCGGCAGCATCGCTTTGTACCCAAAACGCCGCAATTTAAAAGCTCTCTGAACCACAAAATGTATTTTCGGGTGCTCCCGTGAGAGAAAAAAACCTCTCTAATTGCCGATTTTCTCTGAGGAGCGAGGGCTGCGAAAGCGCCGAGTGACGATCTCCGCTCCCTATTTTGTTGTTCTGATGGTCCTAGAGCGGCCCAGGGGTGAGAAAGAGCCCCGGGGGAAGCGGGAGGAGCTGCCTCAGCCCCGATCAGATTGTTCGAGCAGAGCTGGCCCTGCCCTGCTTTTCACTTTCCCTTTTGTGTCACCCAGGGCAGGCTGATGCTCTCGGAGCCTCTCCAGCACTCCGGGCCCTTTCCAGAGGCTCTCCAGGGCTCATTGCTGACTCCTGCCTTTCCTGGCCAGCCCCGAGCTGCGCCATCAGCCCCTCCGAGCCCTCGCAGGTGTCCCTGGAGCCCAGTCCTGGGTGACATCGCGACCTGAGGTGACAGGAAGAGCAGGAACGCTCGGGCACTGAGATGTGCTGGGGTGGCACCTGGGGGACGCTGACTCAGGGAGGGGCAGGGGCCGCACAGCCCTGGCGTCATCATCATCATCATCATCATCATCATCATCATCATCATCACCATCAGCAGCAGCAGCAGCAGCAGCAGCAGGGAGTGTCCCCTGTGCAGACTGGCCCGGCTGGAGCTGAGCTGCTATAAAAGCCCTGCCTGGCCCCGGCTCGGCCAAGCACTGCCCTGAACACCTTCTCCTCCTCGGGGACAACGGTGAGTGTGCGAGCGCTTCTGCTCGGGCTCCGTGCTCCAGCCACGGCCCCCGAGGCTCGGGCAGTGCCCTCGGCTGCTCTCCTGCCATCGCTGCCCTCTCCTGCAGGGGCTGGCACAGCCAGGGTGGGCACAGGGACTCGGGCAGGGATTGTGTGGGCTCCGGGTGTGGGGATCAGGGCACTGAGGGGTGATGGAGAAGATATAAACAAGTGCTGGGCACTTGGGAAAGTCAGGGTGGCTTTGGCCACTGGAGCTCCAGGGCAGTGCTGAGAAACAGGAATTGCTCAGCTGGGAGATCTCCTGCTCGGTGATAACCTCTGTCTCTGGGAATTCTCTTTCAGCCTCACCTCTCCCTCGCCAAGATGTCCTGCTACGACCTGTGCCCACCCAGGAGCGGCGTGGCTGTTCCCCAGCCCATCGCCGAGAGCTGCAACGAGCTGTGCGCCCGCCAGTGCCCCGACTCGTCGGCGCTGATCCAGCCGCCCCCCGTGGTGGTCACCTTCCCCGGGCCCATCCTCAGCTCCTTCCCGCAGCAAGCCGTGGTGGGCTCCTCCGGAGCGCCGGCCTTTGGCGGCTCGCTGGGGCTGGGGGGTCTCTACGGCGCCGGAGCCCCCCAGGCCTGGGGAGGTCTCTGCACCTTGGGCAGAGCCGCCGCTGCTCCTGCCTGCGGCCCTTGCGTCCTGCCCCGCTACAGCAAGAAGCTCTGGGACACCTGCGGGCCCTGCTAGAGCCCCCACAGCTCACCCCGAGTGGTCCCCGCGGTGGTCTCAGCGCGGCGTGGAGGAGTTGAGCTCTGCCCGAGCTGCCCTGGGCTCCTGCAGCCCGGGACCCCCGGCCTGGCTGGGGTGTGCCCCCCGGCTCTCTGCCCGCCCCTCTGCTCACAAATAAACTTTTTCTGCATCCAAATCCTGTCTCCCCGTGTATTTTTCTGCAGTTCTGTTCTCACGGCAGTTTGTTTTCTGCTCTCTCCATTTATCGTATCGCACTTTTTTTACTCCTTTGAGAGGTCAGGTGATTCCTGCTTCGCTTGCATCCCTTTCTGTTCTAATTTTGGCTTACTCAGGATTAATTCCATTCGTTTTTCCTGGGTTCACCCTGTCTGCTGTGCCTGTCGGGGCGTGCTTGCAGTGAAAGGGAAATTGGGTGTGCTCTTTCCCTCGGTTTTAGAAGTTCTGCTTTTATTGCCGTGGCTCTGTGGTATTTTATATTTCCAATATATTTCCTCCAGAACATGTCAAGGGCTCAGGGTCCTGTGGCTCAGCCCAGTGCCTGGCCACTCCCGGTCACAGCAGGAGGTGATGTCCCCAGACTCTGATGGTAAAAAATCCCAAGGTGCCCTTTGCTTGTCCCTCCTCAGAGACACTGTCTCGAGCTGTTATTCCGTTTTTACACCACGATTAAATTATTTTAAAGATATTTTCCTGGCTCCCGGGGCTCCGAGGGTGGCTCCTGGGGCTCCGAGGGTGACTCCTTGGGTTCCGAGGGTGGCTCCTGGGGCTCCGAGGGTAGCTCCTGGGGTTCTGAGGGTGGCTCCTGGGGCTCTGAGGGTGTCTCCTGGATGGTGGGACACGGAAATTTCCTCACCATTACCAAATCTCCTTTCCCCGCTGTCACAGGGCCCCGGCTCTGCCCCGTCCCATGACGATCGCCCCATTCCTGCTGCTCCCAGTTCAACCACCTCGATTTTCCAGTCCCAAACTCCGATTCCCTCCTGCTCGATGCCACTCAGAGTTCTGCTATCAGGACTCCCATCGGCTGTGCCCAGGCCAGGAAGGCAAATGAACGATCGCCGCCGTCGAGACGGTCACGACAAGCAAACAATTCACCCCAACAGCTTCTTGGTCGGAGAAAAGGAAGTAATCTTTATTTTCTCAAGCCTTTTTATACCATTTTCCAACTTTCACGTCACACATCCATTGGCTCTCAATTCACCCCCTCGCAACGTCATTGGTTACCTACAATTAGAATAACATCTTGCAAAAAACTCCACCTGCGTGAAGTCGGGGATCTCTTTTTATGAATTCCTGCTTGTTTTGAACCAGAAAGCCACCGTGAGAATTTGGAAAACCACCACAAAGTGGTTCTCACTGCGTGCCCGCAGTTCCCACAAACGGGAAGGAAAATCGGAGGATTTTCGGGATCCTTGAGTAACAAGTGCAGCAAATTCCCTCCACCCCACAACTGCCACGCAGACACTGAGAGAAAGGTCAGCTCCGCGTAGGATTTTGGATTTTGCAATCAGCCGTGAGCTCAGCGCCCAGCCCGAATTAACGCCGTGTCATCGCTGCTCGCTGGTGTTAATGGCTCTCTCCAGGGCTGTTATCTCGGGCTGGGCGCTTGTCTGACACAACACCCGCCAGGCTGGAGCCGAGAGGATCGGGCGAAATTTGGCAGTGGCAGCTCGGCTGGGCTCGGGATTTACACCCGAGCACCTCTCGGAGGCAAAAATCGGCAGAGAAATGGAGAGAAAAGCGTCTGTGTTTTGTGAAGTTGTCCCGGGAACTGCCCGGGATGAGAAAAGGAGGGGACAGGGAGGATGGAGCAGGAGAGAGAGGAGAACTGTCAGGGAAGAGCTTTTGAGCTGGGCCAGGGGAGGCTCAGGGTGGAAATTTGGGAAAATTCCTCCTGGAAAGGCCTGGGATCCTCAGGGAGGTTTGGAGTTTGCATCCCTGGAGGTGTCCAGGGAATTCCTGGACGTTGGTCAGGGTGACCAGGGGGAGATGGGTCGCAGGTTGGGCTCAGTGATCTCAAAGGTCTTTTTCAGCCAAAATGATTTAGTGATTTTTGGTCAAAATATTCTCGATAAGTGTTTTTTAAACCATAAACACGAAATTTTGTTTTAAAATAAAAGCAGCATTCACGAGTCCCATGGACTAATTTCCATTTCAATTTATTACTTATGACCATCTGACAGAACCCATCCTGTATGAGGAAGAAAATTGAAATTATCCGCGAAAAATAAGATTTGCTGTTCCTCGACACTGATCACTACATTTTCTTTGAAAGAGCCCCGGTGAAGGAAGAGGTAAATCCTCTCCAAGGCATCAATTCACGTTCTTTTTACCTCACCTGCTGACAGCTTCAGCCAAAGCTCCCCCGAGGCAACTTTATCATGGCGGTGATTAACGAAAAAAGAGAAGGTAATGCCTCATCTTTGCTCATCAGATACCGATCTCAAAAATTGCTTCCCTTTGTTCACCTTCCTCCTATCATTCCTTCTCAGAACACGCTTCGGCGGAACTTCAGGCAATATTTTTTTACCTTCGTCTTTGAAGGCAGTCGGGTGATTCCTAACACATTGCCCGGAAGATGTAAAATTAAACGGAATTCCAGCGCAAATTAAAGATTAAAAATAGAATCGCGGGAAAACCCTGAGTTGGAAGGGCCACACAGGGACTGAGTCCAGCTCCTGTCGCTGCGCAGACACCCCAAAAATCCCACCCCGTGCCCGAGGGCGCTGTCCTTGAGCTCTGGCAGTCGTGGGGCCATGACCATTCCCCGTCCCAGTGCCGAACAGGATGAAAATAATTGAAATAACCACCGGAAGTCTGACCACTGGAATAATCAGCGTAAGGCGCAGAGGATTCTCAGCTGCAGCACTGTCTGGGGGTCTGACAAAGGCACCTCGGCCTGGTTCTGATGGGGGTGAGAGGGAGCCCGAATCCCACTCTGGGGGAAACCAGGAAACAGGAAAAACCAAGGCAAGTTTTGGCTGCTGGAATGTTTTATTGCAAGGGCAGGAAAGCCCCGCCGGACAAGGACAGGTGAGGCGAGGACAGGCAGGTTGTCCCTCCCTGCTCCCTCAGCCTTGTCCCAGCGGTTCCAGGGTGAAGCCGGGGGGTGCTGGAGCCCCATGATTTTTCAACCATTTGGCCTCCGTCAGGGGCCGGGAAGAGGAGACGGAACAAAGCCAGGGGGAAACAAAAAGCGGAATTTCTGGAGGGGTTCTGCCTCCGCGGTGTGAATTCGGATGCTCTGCCCCTTCCTCAGGAGCTCGCGTGAGGATCCAAACGGCGTCGGTTGCGGAGCTGAGCGATTTCCCCGTGGGGTTTAGCAGGAGCCGCAGCTGCCGCGGCCGTAGCGGCCGTAGCGGGAGAAGCCAAAGGATCTCCCAGAGCCCCACAGGCCCCGGGAGGAGCCCCCACAGGACCCCAGACCCCCATAGCCCAGCGAGGAGCCCCCACAGGCCCCCAGACCCCCATAGCCCAGGGATCCGTAGCTCCCGGATCCACAGAGACCCCCATAGCCTCCAGAGCCATAGCCCCCATAAAACCCGGAGCTGTAGCCCCCATATCCCCCAAATCCCCCGGAGCCATATCCCCCAAATCCCCCGGAGCCATAGCCCCCATAGCCCAGCGAGGCCCCCGAGGCTCCCAGCACGGGCGCTCCGGCAGATCCCACCACGGAATCCTGCGGGAAGGAGCTGAGGATGGGCCCGGGGAAGGTGACCACCACGGCGGGAGGCTGGATGACGGTGGTGGAGTCGGGGCACTGCCGCACACACGGCTCGTTGCCGCTGTCCGCCAGGGGCTGGGGCCGCAGCACGCCGCAGCCGGAGCCAAACCCGGAGCCAAACCCGGAGCCAAACCCGGAGCCGGAGCCGAAGCCGAAGCCGGAGCCGAAGCCGGAGCCGGAGGTGGAGCACAAGTCGTAGCAGGACATTTTTCAGGGGTGGAGATCGATCTGCAAGAGCTGATTTGAGCGAGGACAAGAGGTTATTCACCTGCAGGAAAGGGCTGTGTATTCGCCCGCCTGTCCCCAGACAGGAGCGCTTTGAAGCGCCGGAACTTCCCCGAGTCTATTAAAGAGGAAAATGGAGCCAGAACAGCCGAAATTATTTGCCAGAGAGCTTTGGTGACTCATGGGATCAGCAAGGAGTGGGACTCGGCTCCAAGAGTCGAGCGTGTTGTGATTCAGGGTTTCATGACTCCGGTTTTTCATTCCCACTGATCTCCTTTGTGCTGATCCTTGTCAAAACAGGGATTATAACTCATTGTCTGTTCAGATTCCCTTGTTGGATGAGACCATTACAAGGGAATTGCAAATCCCAAATTTCCAAACATCGAATCAGGGCTTTGAGATCCCTACAACAAGCTTAACGCCCCAGCATTTTGATTTCGGGCTCTGTATTGTTTCGAAAAATTCTCGCACCAAACCACTTGCCCTCATTAACTTGGAAAAACCCAGCGCTTCACCTTTCAGCTCCTAAAATTCATGCCAGGATCCCTTTTAATCTTAAATAAATGTCTCACAGAGCGTTTTAAACGCCTCTCAGTTCCTCTCCGTGTCCTACTCCAAGCCGGTGCCTGAGCTCAGGGAGTTCCTGCCCATTTATCGCGAATTAAAGACATTTTGGGTGATTTGTAATAAAATAAACGGGATCTAATGGTGGGTTTGCCTCTAAGTTCAACATTTCCCTGCGAACCAGGAAGATTTAAACTTTCCAAATAATTTCCAGTCACCCATTTAACCCAAGAGAGGAGAGGAATTCAATCAGTCACATCGTGGACACAACCGGTGGAGGCGACCCAACATTAAACTGAATTTTCTGCCGTAGCAAGAAACTTTCGGTTTGGTTTGGAATGAAACTCCAGCCCTGAAAGCAAAGAGCAGCTGTCCATGAGGTTTCTGTAAGGTTTGTCCCTTCGCCTAAAATTTTGCCTTGCCGAGTTCCCAGTGGGAGAGACCATCGCAGAGGAATTGTACAGCAAGGAGAGATTCCAAAAACGGCAAAGAGAAGTTCCAAAATTGGCAAAGAGAGATTCCAAAATTGGCAAAGAGAAATTCCAAAAATGGCAAAGAGAGATGCCAAAATTGGCAAAAGGAAATGCCAAATATGGCAAAGAGAGATTCCAAAAATGACAAAGAGAGGTTCCAAATATGGCAAAGAGTGATGCCAAAAATGGCAAAGGGAGATTCCAAAAATGGCAAAGAGAAATTCCAAAAATGGCAAAGAGAAATGCCAAAATTGGCAAAGGGAAATGCCAAATATGGCAAAGAGAGATTCCAAAATTGGCAAAGGGAGATTCCAAAAATGACAAAGAGAGATGCCAAAAATGGCAAAGAGAGATTCCAAAAGTGGCAAAGAGAGATTCCAAAAGCGGCAAAGAGAGATTCCAAAAGCGGCAAAGAGAGGTTCCAAAATTGGCAAAGAGAGATTCCAGAAGGAGCAAAGAGCAATTCCACGCTTACCGAGTCGTTGAGAAGAGCGAGTGAAGGGAAGGTGTTGGGAGAACCCCAAGTGGAGACAGCTTTTATACAGTTCAGACTCGCCCCAGGGGATGAGAGCAGCTCATTAGTTGACACAGAACAATTTTTTTTTTATTGATTGCTCCTGGAAGTGATGACATTGTTGCTCTTTCTGTTTGTGTTTATTCTTGATTTCAATTACCACGTCACGTCACACGAGGGCCTTTCATCTGAAGGGCTGATGGGTGAAATGAGCGCATCTTTCATCCTAAAAAATGATTCATGAATTAGTATCAGCTCCTTGGAGTGGCAGCGTGTACTGAGCTGTTTATACAGAAATATTCTCCTGTCTTACAAGGCAATTATGCTCAGACATTTTCAGAAATCATAGAATCATTGAATGGTTCTGGGACACAAATATCCAGAAAAGCCTTCGGTTTTATCTGACCCTTAAACCACAGTTTAAAGCCGAATTTAGTTCTGAAGGGAGAGATACTTATGATTTTAAGGATTAGAACGGAAAGCTCAAAATAATCAGAGTGTACATTGAATTAATAATTGAATTTATGCTTTATTGACACATCCCCGGAAGGGTTCAAGGTCGGTTTGGATCAACCTGGGATAGTGGAAGCTGTCCCTGTCCGTGGCAGGGGTTGGAACGAAAGGTCCCTTCCATCTTTAAACCATCCTACAGAGGAGAAATCCCAAATTCAGCTGCGGTGGAAATAAAAACTCTTTGTTTTTTGAGAGGATCTCGCAGCTAATCCCGTCCTTGATGGCACCTTTCAGCGCAGAGCAATTACGAGGTGCGAATCTGCTGGGAAAGGCAAATGCTGCCTTTTGCTGAGGTTTCTTTCTCTGTTTACACCACCGCCATTGTCCTACTCTGTCATTATCGTCGTTATCATCATCGCCCACGTGGTTATCTTCGCATTATTTGTAAATTATGAGCTTTTCCAAACCTGGAGATGCATTTGAGGATTTCCCGAGCCATTGTCCCCGGGGAAAAAAAAAAAAAAAAAAAAAAATAGTGCCGAAGTTTTACGAGAACATTCCAAGGGATTTTCAAATAAGTCCTGAACAGCCATTACTGACTTGTTCCTACTGTGTCAGAGTTATATAAAACCTGAGCCTGGGTGTAAACACCTCACAATTACAAGAGATTATCACATTAAAATTGGTAAATTGAGGCCTCGGGTTTTTCCCATAATCAGCTCGTGGTTTATAACACGGTTTTGACCTTCCTGTTTTTGACCTTAGGAATGAAATCTATTTTTTTCTTTTTCATTCAAAACACAGAATGCTGTGTGTCTGACGTGGGAAAATAGGAGGGGGAAACGTGAGGAAGGAAAGCAAAGCTCAAGGGAACAACTCAGAAAAGTCAATTTCCATAGAATTGTGGCTGCCAGGTGAAATATTTCTCTGTTCCCAGGGACTGAAAGAGAACTAGGAGGCAGATGAATTTAACAAGGAGCATGGGGAGAGACTTCTCCCAAGGGCTGAAGGGGCAGGAAAAGAGGAAATAGATTAAAACTGACGGAGAGGAGGTTCGGATGGGATATTGGGAAGGAATTGCTCCCTGGGAGGGTGGGGAAGCCCTGCCAGGGGTTATTCCATGGATTCCCTGTCCCTGGCAGTGTCCAAGGCCAGGCTGGACAGGGCTTGGAGCACCGTGGTCTGTGGAAGGTGTCCCTGCCCCTGTCAGGGGTGGCACGGGATGACCTTTAAGGTCCTTCCAACCCCAACCGTTCCACGATGTGATTTTGTGATATAAAAACCATTCCCAGATGCTCCTGATGATTGTGCTTGCCTTGCTCTGAGTAGGTGCAGGGTTAGGGTTCTAGTTATGGTTAGGGTTAGGGTTAGGGTTAGGGTTAGGGTTATGGTTAAGGTTAGGGTTATGGTTAGGGTTATGGTTAGGGTTATGGTTAGGGTTAGGGTTATGGTTATGGTTATGGTTAGGGTTAGGGTTATGGTTATGGTTATGGTTATGGTTAAGGTTATGGTTAAGTTTACGGTTATGGTTAAGGTTAGGGTTATGGTTATGGTTAGGGTTATGGTTAGGGTTAGGGTTATGGTTATGGTTATGGTTATGGTTATGGTTAGGCTTATGGTTAGGGCTCGGGTTATGGTTATGGTTATGGTTAGAGTTAGAGTTAGGGTTAGGCTCAGGTTTAGGGAACCAATGTTTTTCCTTTTCTTATTGTTCCCCTCTCCTCCACTGAGATCCCAAAACAAATTCCACCGGCTCCAGGCCTCCTGTTGATCACACTCACAGACCTTTGCCCGGACAAAAGGATGAGTGTCCTTCAATCATCCTAATTACGAAGGACTCGTAAATAAATCAAGTCAGCTTTATTTCCTCCCCTAACGCTAAGGAGAGCGATGGGATCGTAAAAAATAATTCCCCGCGTAAAGCCCGGAGACAATAGAGGTCTGGGGCGGAATGTGCAGCTCACGCTCTGTGTGGGTTTGAAGGGCACCAGCAATAAGCAAAGACAATTTCAGCACTCTGAGGAATTAGGAGTCCTGCAATTTGGGGTTGGGACCTAATTATGAGCTCACCCATCAGGCGCGCGGTGCCCTGTGGGCAAGCAGGGAGCTCTATAAAAGGTGTCTGCACCAAGGCCTTCCATCCACTTCTCTCACCTGTCCTGCCTTCGTGACCCAGGTAAATCCCTTTTCTCTCCAGCTCCTCCGGACTGAGCTTGCTGTCAGGAAATCTGGATTTTCACCGAGTCCCCTCTGGTTACGGTCAGGCTGCCGCTGCTCCGTGGGATATTTGGTTTTTAATTTCTCATTCCTCTCTAGGTCTTGTAGGAGAGGGTTCATCGAGTGGTTTTGAACCCAAACTTGTACTATTTTAGCACTCCAAAGAATTCCTTGGCTGTGTTTTAGGAGATAAAGGATAACCTCTACGTGTGGCAGTATGTGGTTGTATTTGGTAGAGTTCTGCTGAGTTTGTAACAGGAAAGATCAAATCCAAGTAGAAATCATCAACTGAATGTAATACTACAGAAATTATCTGATCTGGAAATTCAAAGATATAACTGAGGAGCATAGACTTTCTTGGACTGAAGTCAAGAGTAGCCTGGAGATCACAGTGGTAGGATAAATAGGAATAGGAAATCTATTTCCTTCAAAGATTTATTACTGCTACCCTTGGACTGCTTCAGCACAGCCTAAAGTTTCCCATTCCTTTAAAATTAACACAAATTAACATATTCTCCAGATTAACCTCCACCTCTGCAAAATGTCCTGCTACGACTTGTGCTCCACCTCCGGCTCCGGCTTCGGCTCCGGCTTCGGCTCCGGCTCCGGCTTTGGCTCCGGCTTTGGCTCCGGCTGCGGCGTGCTGCGGCCCCAGCCCCTGGCGGACAGCGGCAACGAGCCGTGTGTGCGGCAGTGCCCCGACTCCACCACCGTCATCCAGCCTCCCGCCGTGGTGGTCACCTTCCCCGGGCCCATCCTCAGCTCCTTCCCGCAGGATTCCGTGGTGGGATCTGCCGGAGCGCCCGTGCTGGGAGCCTCGGGGGCCTCGCTGGGCTATGGGGGCTATGGCTCTGGGGGCTATGGGGGATATGGCTCTGGGGGATTTGGGGGATATGGCTCCGGGGGATTTGGGGGATATGGGGGTTATGGCTCCGGGTTTTATGGGGGATATGGCTCTGGAGGCTATGGGGGTCTCTGTGGATCCGGGGGCTACGGATCCCTGGGCTATGGGGGTCTGGGGGCCTGTGGGGGCTCCTCGCTGGGCTATGGGGGTCTGGGGGCCTGTGGGGGCTCCTCCCGGGGCCTGTGGGGCTCTGGGAGATCCTTTGGCTTCTCCCGCTACGGCCGCTACGGCCGCGGCAGCTGCGGCTCCTGCTAAACCCCACGGGGAAATCCCAAGGAATGAAACGTGAGCGTTTCACAGCCGAAGAGATCGGAACCACCGCTGCTCCATCCCAAGACCGTGGATTTGTCGCTGCTCAGCCACTTTTGAATTTCCGCTCTTTCAGCTTCTGCCTCAAAGCTTCTCCCGCCCCATTTCTGTATGGCCCGGGGTAAACACGGAGCAAAAGGGCCCCAAGTGGGTCCTGTTTGTTCACATCAACAGCTGGGATTTGGAAAAGAACCCAAATCGATCCTGTGGGAATGTGCCTCTGGCTGGAGAAGAGTTTCCTGCTTCTCGGAGACTCTGCAAATGCATTGCTTTGCTCGCTGTCATTAAAACTTCATTGCATCAAAGTTGCCATGTTCTAGTGTTCTTTTCTCCTGTTTTCACCATTGTTATTTCCTTTGGGGGAAGTTTCACCTGCGCAGGTGTCAGTGACAGCCTAAAATATCAAATATCCTTGAAACCATGGAATGGTTTGGGTTGGGAGGGACTTCCAAGCTCATCTTGTTCCACCTCCACCTAGCTCTGGTCCCTCAGAGCTTCATCCAACTTGGCTTTAAACCATGGAGAAGAATGTCCTGCCCCCAAAATCAGGGAAGATTAGACTTCAGAATTAATTTCTTCTCGGTAAAGCTTTCATCTCTCTGAGTTTCAGGTTCTCAAATATTTTCTCACGCAATTCCTTCAGCTCCATCCTCAGGAATAGCCTCGGCAGGAAGTCAAATCGATTTCCAGTCAAATTATTTATTTAAAGTTTTCTGGGCCGCACAGTGGGACTCTGAAATCTCAAGTCTTTCTGTGTAACCGCGAAATGCAAAGTGTTGGGTGGTTTTTGACAGGAAAAAAACTCCTTCAAGGATTCATTCACACCAGCAAGAAAAGTTGGAATAGAGAGAACTTGGAAAATGGTACCTGGGAAAATTAAAAGGTATAAAATGTCTTAATGCGTGTAGAAAATATCTTAACCCTCGTCTGCTCTGCTCTGGTGAGATTGCACCTTCCAGGATCTCCAGGGGAGCTGGAGAAGGACTTTTCCTGAGGAACTGCAGGGACAGGACACACGGAATGGATTCAAACCAGCAGAGGGGAAAATTAGGTTGGATATTGGGAAGAAATCTTTCTCTGAGAGGGTGGGGAGGTCCTGGCACAGCTTTTCCAGGGAATTTCTGGCTGCCCCAGCCCTGGAAGTGTCCAAGGCCAAGGTGGGATCACCTGGTCCAGTGGGAGGTGTTCCTGCCCGTGGTGAGGGGTGGAATGTGAAGGTCTTTAGGGTCCTTCCACCCCAACCCATCCCATGATCCCATGACTGTGATGTTATTTTAGCCCAGGACAGCTGGAGAAAGAGGATTCCTGCTCCCAAATCCTGGATTTGTGGACAATGACCGACTTCACTCACAGCCAGCCCACTTCAGGTGGGTTTGAAGTCTGAACCTCAAACTATTTTAGGGATAAGAATTTCCCCCCTGCATGGAGAGGAGTGTTGCAAGCCCACAGCCAGAGAAATTAAAACCAAAACTCTGTTTGTTTGATGCAGAACAGAATCACTTTAATGAGAGAAGCGCATTCACAGAAAAGCATCGCAGAATATGAAGAATATCAGATCACAGGCAACTCCTTCCGTGGCGGTTCTTCTTCAGCCAGACAGTAAAGTTGCATTTTAGAATAGAAGTTATTCTTTTTCCCTGCATATCACTCACACACAGACAGAAAAAAAGTCCAGAAGACGACGAGTAGAAGGCAAATAAACCAAGGAGGAGTTGTGTTCTTCCAGCTCCACTGGGGTGGGGTGGCCGTGGTCACAACGCCTCCTTTGGGGCCGGGATTGTGGATCTCACTGCCGGTCATTCCTCACTCTGGGATATTTCCGTGGCGGTCAGCAGGAGCCCCAGCGGCCGTAGCGGCCGTACCAGGACGAGTAGGGGCTGCAGTAGCCAGAGCCAAAGGATCTCCCAGAGCCCCACAGGCCCCGGGACCCCCCATAGCCCCACAGACCCCCATAGCCCAGCGAGGAGCCCCCATAGCCCCACAGGCCCCCGTAGCCCCCGGATCCATAGAGACCCCCGTAGCCCAGGGATCCGTAACCCCCAGAACCCCACAGGCCCCCATAGCCCAGCGAGGCCCCCGAGGCTCCCAGCACGGGCGCTCCGGCAGATCCCACCACGGAATCCTGCGGGAAGGAGCTGAGGATGGGCCCGGGGAAGGTGACCACCACGGCGGGAGGCTGGATGACGGTGGTGGAGTCGGGGCACTGCCGCACACACGGCTCGTTGCCGCTGTCCGCCAGGGGCTGGGGCCGCAGCACGCCGCAGGCAGAGCTGGGGTACAGGTCGTAGCAGGACATTTTGCAGAGGTGGAGGAGGTCAATACAGGCTAAAAAAGAAGTTGAGGACTTAAAAATCCAGCAATTTACATTAAAACAAGTAGAGTATTCCGAGCATTCCCCACTTTGCAATCTCAGTGCTGCTCTTTTCCAAAAAGCGTTTTTTTCCCAAAATTATCTAAAACTTGTCCACACACAAGAACCTGTGGGAAACGTTCTGGAAAATCACATCCCTCATAACATCCTGCAAAGAACTACAACTGATCTCTCCCGACTGAACTGAAAGCTTGGGAAGCAAAAAGCAGTGAGAGCGAAGTGACTTTGTCCAAGGTCATTGGATGAGTCATTAGGAAAACTCGGATTTGGGTTTAGCAGGTTTGCATGAGATGGAGCTTATATAGAACTTAATTACAGTAGCTTCATCTTCCCACTCATCCCAATTTTGCTGAGAGTCAAGGAACGGCAGATTATAGGATTGGGACGGCCCAGGTTTCCCAGAAAGGCATTTGACAAGACAATAAAGAACAAATCTCTAACGATGTTCTGCAAATCCTTAACAGAGTTTTGAGGAGGAACTTGAAAGGAAGGAGGTGAAGGAGAGCGTGAAGATTTTACGCTAGGAGGACACGCATGAGTTTGTCTGCTGCAGCGGTGACACCCTTGTCAAATCTGGAACCTTCTGTGCCAACTTTGAGGTGGGTTAAATGTACCAAAATCTGGGCCAGAGGATCACAGACTTCCTCAAGCTGGAAGTGACTCATGAGGATCGTGATCTCACGAGGATCAAGTCCAAGTCCCTGCTCTTTGCAGGATTATTTAGAATTAAAGCAGTCAGAGAACATTGGAATTGCCTGGGTTGGAAGGACCTCAAAGGTCATCCAGTGCCACCCCTGCCGTGGGCGGGGACACCTTCCACTGTCCCAGGGTGCTCCAAGCCCTGTCCAACCCAGCCTTGGGCACTGCCAGGGATGCGGAATCCATGGAATAACCCCTGTCAGGGCCTCCCCACCCTCCCAGAGAGGAATTTCTTCCCAAAATCCAACCTCAATTCCCCCTCTGTGAGACTGACCCGCTCTCAGCTGACCTAGAGCATCGCCACGTTGCTCCAAGGTCTCCAGGTGACACCGAGAACTCCACACCCCAAAAAGTTGTGTCTGCCACCCCAGAGACAGAAGAACCTCCGTCACTAGAACCTCTTTCCATGCAGGTTCACCCAACAGAATGGATGGCGAACATCAACTCAGGCTGAAACCAACAGCGAAAAATACGCGACAAGGACAGAGAAGAATCAGACTTACCCAAGTCTCTGAGAAGTCGAGGGAAGCGTTTGGAGGAGCGAGGAGAGAGAAGAGCTTTTATATCAGCTGGAGGTACCAGATCAGCATCTTTTGCCCGCCCCAATTTCAAACTCCTGCCACCATCAGGATGACGAAATTGTTGGGTTCATTATTGGCGTTTATGAGGCTTTTCAAATTTGTTTGTAATAATGATCTAAACATCGCTGTAGATTATAGGGAATTCTTTCATCTTGTGACGACTTGGGGGGAAATTAACACCTGCCATTATTCCTGTCACTTCACTGGAATTGCATCAGGAATTGCCAAGCCAGCTCCTCTCGGTATTAACTGAACACCTGGA
The DNA here is from genome assembly GCA_036785705.1 of Acanthornis magna. Classification (NCBI taxonomy): domain Eukaryota; kingdom Metazoa; phylum Chordata; class Aves; order Passeriformes; family Acanthizidae; genus Acanthornis; species Acanthornis magna. The sequence continues at coordinate 369,985 of JAWUZG010000775.1, forward strand.
GAGTGGCTCACGGCTTTATCGGAATTACAAATTATGGGTGGGATATTTGTTTAAGTGCCTGTAATTCCCATTAAAACCGGCCGGGATGGAATTTGGACTCTCAGTGGGATTTGCAGGAAGTTTGGGGGTGATTTTCCACCCGTTTGGCTTTCCCACCCACAGCTGGGGGTCACGGCACCCTTGGGAGTGGGTGATGTTTTCCGGAAGGATTTGGCAGGGGCTGTGATGGGGACAATTCCATTCAGAATCAGAGAACTGTGGAATATCCTGATTTTAAAGGGACCCACGGGGTTCATTGAAGTCAAACTCCTGGCCCTGCACAGGAGCTCCAGGAATCCCACCATGTGCCTGGGAGCGTTGTCCAGATGCTCCTGTAGGTCTGGTGGGTCCAGGAGAGCAGCAGCAACCCCAGGGACCTCCAACGTGTGCTCCAATCTCTGATGTGACACTGGAATGTGATCCTGAGTGGGAAAAACAGCGAAATCCTGAATTTTGGCCAAGTCCACAGAATTCCATGAGGCCGAAAGGAGGAACCTTTGTCCTCCTGAGGTTTGTTTGGGTTTTGGGGATAAACAAGGAAGGAATTGACAAAGTTAACTAAAGCCACAAAGGGATTGGAGATCCCAAAGAGGCTTTTCCCAGGTGGTGTTGGTTTGATGTTGTCCAGACAAAGATAACGCCTGAGAACACTGAACAGGCCTAAGGAAATGTGGGTTTTTTTTTTAGGAAAAATGGGTCCTCTGGTGCAAAAGTAGAAATGCGACGGAAGTGCTTTGAATTATTGCCTCGGATTCTCAGGAATTCATGACCTCCTGTGATACACAAGTCATAAATGCCAAATAGGGCTGAGCTGGAATTTTCTGTGAGCAGGGGACAATCAGGAATTCGGAACGCGTGACGCAAAGGCTCCTTCTTGGCTCGTTTACGGATGTGTCGTTTTAATCTCGCAGACTCCACGGCATCACAGATGATCCCTAAATGGCGAGGTGGGGTTCTCAAAATCCCCTTTCTGGGGGGATTCCTGGACAATAATATTTCCAAGCTTCCAGGGAGCAAGTCCATGCAAATCCAGTAGATTAAAGGCATGGAGCTGGATTTAGGCGCCTCACAATTATGGAATGACATCACATTCAAACACCTCTGTCCATTTGTTTGTGTCCTTGGTATCATCAGCTCAAGGCCGAACGCTGGGGATTTCCGCACCTCCGGGTTTTTTTTCCCCAATGGAAAAGAATTAGAAATAAAAAATTTTGAGTAAAACCGGGAATTTCATGAGCTGTGTTTTAGACAGAACAGTTCCAGGGATGGAACTGCTCCCTGGGAACCAAGGACAGGAAAACAGGGAATGACCTCGAGCTTTGCCGGGGAGGCTCAGGTGGGACATGAGGAGGAATTTCATGGAAAGGATGGTCAGGGCTTGGAAGAGGCTGCCCAGGGAGGTTTGGAGTCTCCATCCTTGGAGGCATCCAAGGAATTCCTGGATGTTGATGTGGGGATCAGTCACAGTTTGGACTCCATGGACTTGGAGGGCTTTTCCGACTGAGATAATTCCAAGATTCTGTAATAAAAACAATTTAAGGACCACAAGATGCTTTGCATGCCTTCCTTTGGGTTCCATACTGCTGAGACTGATAATGATAAAGACAAAAACGATGACTCCAGAATTGCTCCAAATCACTTAATCTCCAGGTATTTATTTTTTTTTTATTTTTAATGGCAAAAAACCTCTGCACATCAGGTGACCCCAAGCGAGCAGACAGGTTTTGGCGTTAACGATGGAGAAGCTGCCGGGGATCATTGGGATAATTCCTGCTGCAACGCCAGCTCTGGGGATGGAATGATAAGAGGAGTGAAGATTACTTGTCCCCCGTGGAGATGAAAGAGGGTTCGGTGACGAAACGCACCTATCACGTTTCACGAGACCTCGGACCGGCAAATAAACAAGGAGTCAGCAGAACTTTGAGGACCTACGTGTCGCATTTCATTTTGGGTTTGCCCCAATTATGCACATCCCCAAATTGCACCTTGGATGATCCCCGGGATCTCGGGAATGGTATAAAAGCTCTCCCGACCCAGGGCTCTTCACTTCGCCTTCCTCGCTTCATTCACCTCCGTGAGAAAGGTAAGAAACCTTCTAGGGGATCTCTTTCCTAAAATACCAGGGTTTATTTCCTGCTGGTTTTAATCAAAGTTGGGATCATCCATAAGGGTTCTAAGATTCTTAAAAATGTCAGATTATCTTGCAATGATTTTTATTTTTGTTTGGTGTTAGGCATGGATGTGTTCGGGTAAAACCAGGGGTTTTCAAGCATTGTTTCTTGTTAGTAGAAATTAGAGCCACTAAAGCAGCTTCCAAAACCTCAGCAGAAGGTTTGCTCAGCCAACAGGAATTTTTAATGGATTTTATCCTGGGAGTTCTTGATATTTGCCTGTGTAGATGTATTTGGGCCCAGCTTCAGGGTAAACCAGCCCTAAGAGGACTGTACAGCATTCAAACCTTTTAACCACTGAATTCCTGACTTTTGTTGACTCCTCAGTGTCTGTTGACCTCCTCCACCTCTGCAAAATGTCCTGCTACGACCTGTACCCCAGCTCCAGCTGCGGCGTGCTGCGGCCCCAGCCCCTGGCGGACAGCGGCAACGAGCCGTGTGTGCGGCAGTGCCCCGACTCCACCACCGTCATCCAGCCTCCCGCCGTGGTGGTCACCTTCCCCGGGCCCATCCTCAGCTCCTTCCCGCAGGATTCCGTGGTGGGATCTGCCGGAGCGCCCGTGCTGGGAGCCTCGGGGGCCTCGCTGGGCTATGGGGGCCTGTGGGGTTCTGGGGGTTACGGATCCCTGGGCTACGGGGGTCTCTATGGATCCGGGGGCTACGGGGGCCTGTGGGGCTATGGGGGCTCCTCGCTGGGCTATGGGGGTCTGTGGGGCTATGGGGGGTCCCGGGGCCTGTGGGGCTCTGGGAGATCCTTTGGCTCTGGCTACTGCAGCCCCTACTCGTCCTGGTACGGCCGCTACGGCCGCTGGGGCTCCTGCTGACCGCCACGGAAAACCCTCCGGATCGCGTAGAAGAGAACGGCAAAATGCAGATTCTTCTTCCCTTTAAATCCTTCCCCGATACCTCCACACGTTGTCATCTCCTCGTTATCTCCTGCTTTTTCACCCCCGTGCCAGAACGCCGCGGCAGACTGAAGAGTCTTTCAAGTTCTGCCGCCTCGCGTTCCCATTCCCGGTGTTACGGTGTTGTTTTTGTTCTTTTTTGTTCTCATTAAAACTCTGTTGCATCACTGAAAATCCTCGCGTTGGGTTCTGTGTCCTCACCCACCCCGGGTTTGCCAGCCAAGGAGCAAACCCTGCCCCGAGGGGGAAAGCCTCCACGGAGAGCCTTCCATGGGCTGTTGGATCAGGGAATTGCAACCGTGGTGGCCAAAGTTGGGCAGAATTTTCCTCTGCGTGTTGAGCTCTGCGTGCAGAGGGAATTTCTTTAAAACCACGGGTGTGGTCATGGAATTGTAGGATTGGGCTGGGAGGACCTCGAAGATCATCAGGACCATGGGCAGGGACACCTCCCACCATCCCAGGTGGCTCCTTGGACACTTCCAGGGATGGGGAATCCATGGAATAACCTCGGCCAGGTCCTCCCCACCCTCTCGGGGAAGGATTTGTCCCCAATATCCCACCCAAACCTCCCCTCCGGTGGTCTGAACCCATTCCCACCTCACTCCAGGCCCTTGGGATTTGCCTCTCCCCGTGTTTCCTGTAGCCTCTTCAGGTCTTGGAAAGCCACAATTAAGCCACCCCAGAACCTCCTCCAGGCTGAAAAAATCCCGATTGCCTCAGCCTTTCGCTTTGAATCCCCCGCATTTGGGACTTCGGTTCTGTTTAATTTATTTCTGTATTAAATATAAATAGAATTTGTGTCCGTATTTTATAAGTAGCCTAAAATGAAATCACTGCACCACACACAGAGTACATTTTCACCTTTCAAAAAAAACCCACCTCGCGATTCAAGCAGATCCTTATCTCAAAAGGAGTTTTTATTTTCTGGATCTGCTGCCAAAAGGTCTCGGGGTATGCATTTCCCTCCAGAAAAAAAAAAAACAAACAAACAATTGTTGAACATCGTCAGGTTTGGAGAACTTCTGACCAGAAATTGAAGGTAAAACACGAATTAAAAAAGGCAAAATCTGCTGCACGTGCCCAACTCCCCTCCTTGCAGCTGGACAGAGCATCCAGCAAAATCTCAGTGTTCGTTACCTAAAAAAACAGTGAGAAATCTGCTTTTTATTTGGTTTGATTTCGTTGGAAAATTGAATTAATCTCCCAGCAAAACCCAGAGCTCCCCCAGTGGCATCCAAACAACGGCCAGAGGGGATGTTCTACTTCCTGCCGGGACCTGAAAAATCTGCAGGAAAATCTCTTTACTTCCTGCCAGGACCTGAGAAATCTGCAGGAAAATCTCTTTACTTCCTGGCAGGACCTGAAAAATCTGCAGGAAAATCTCTTTACTTCCTGGCAGGACCTGAAAAATCTGCAGGAAAATCTCTTTACTTCCTGGCAGGACCTGAGAAATCTGCAGGAAAATCTCTTTACTTCCTGGCAGGACCTGAGAAATCTGCAGGAAAATCTCTTTACTTCCTGGCAGGACCTGAAAAATCTGCAGGAAAATCTCTTTACTTTCGGGCAGAACCTGAAAAATCTGCGGGAAAATCTCTTTACTTCCTGCCAGGACCTGAAAAATCTGCAGGAAAATCTCTTTACTTCCTGGCAGGACCTGAGAAATCTGCAGGAAAATCTCTTTACTTCCGGGCAGGACTTGAAAAATCTGCAGGAAAATCTCTTTACTTCCTGGCAGGACCTGAAAAATCTGCAGGAAAATCTCTTTACTTCCTGCCAGGATCTGAAAAATCTGCAGGAAAATCTCTTTACTTCCTGGCAGGACCTGAGAAATCTGCCAGGAATTGTGTTGTGGTGAAGAGAGAGGTCAGGAAAGCTCAGGCGACAAAAGGAGCCCTTGAGGAGGATTTAAGCAGAGGATCACGCTGCGCTTCCCGAGGGAAGGGACAAAGGCTCGGGGTGGTGGCACCGGATGGTGGCTGAGCCATCCCCCTGGGGCCAGGGCAGCCCTTGGTCATCAGGGAACGTGACCGAGTGTGGATGTCACCCAGCAGAACCTGCTGAGGGACGAGGAGAAGATCTCATCCTGGAGGGCTCGTGGAAATGGGAAAATTTGGTGGCCAGTTCTGGAAAATGATGGAAAAAGGGACACGGAGGGGATGGAGTGGGGCCGGGGATGGGAGCGGGGCTGGAGCAGCAGGAGAAGGGAATGGAAAATCCCGAGGGAGCTGATCCCGGAGCCAAGGGGGATCCAGGGGGGATTTGGGGCTCTGCCAGGGGGGATTTGGGATCTGAGCCCAGGGAACAGGGCCAGGACAAGAGGGAACGGCCTCGAGCTGTGCCAGGGGAGGCTCCGGGTGGGAATTTGGGGCAATTCCTGCTGGGAAAGGGAAAAGGCCTCGGCAGGGCTGCCCGGGGAGGGTCGGATCCACATCCCTGGAGGTGTCCAGGGTCCTGGACGTGGCTCCGGGTGACCGGGGGGGGATCGGGCTCAGCTCGGACTCGATGACCTCGGAGCTCTTTCCCAACTGAAATAATTCGGTGATTCCGTGAAACCCCAGGCGGTTTCGAGGAGGGACTTTTGGGACGTCCTCTGCGGAACCCGAGGCTCCCATTACCGCGTTTATCACACCTCGGTCACCCCGCGGTGGCGAAAGAGTTTTGCTCAATATTTCTGTTTATGAGTTGATTCAGGTTCTGACGCGGCACAAAACGCAAATTACAACCCCAAAGATTTCTTTCATCTCGGCACTTAATTGGCCGAGATTCACGCCTGGTAACGTTCCATGAAATGCAATTGGAATGACAGCGCGGATTCTGCTGCTTCATTTATTCTCCTCTCATTAGCTGACATAATGATGCTGCCTCAAGTCTTAATCATCATTTTCATCTGCTTGAAGGTGCAAGATTTTTTTTCTTTCTTCTCTACCCATAGTAGATTTAAAAAAAAAAAAAAAAAAAAAGATAAAAAGTCCATTGTCTTTCTTGTGAAATCAGCAACTTTTTCATGGAGTTGGAATTTAGTTTTGGACGTGGCCATCCTGCACTTTTCAGTGGAAATATCAAATATTTGTTTAAACCATCCAGATCCAGGTTTTGTGTCCCAGTTTTTCGGGCAGATCTTTGTGCTACAAAGAGAGAAAATGTGAATTAAAATATCAGCACTGAAGGATAAAGAAACTCACCCAAATAAATAAAAAACTTTACAAGAAAATCCACTGAAATTCTAAGGTGAGAAACCATGAGCTGGTGAAGAGAACAGGAAGAGTTCACGTGGACAAATAATTTTTTTTTTTTTTTTGCATTTCATTTTTAATAAGAAATTTTAAATGAAAATAAATGTTAATTGCATTTCAAAATGCTGGGCTGTTAGAACCCAACCGCGTATTTATATTGCAATAATCCCACAGCACTTTAAGACTAAATTATTAAGGAGGGGGTTTGGGAAGCGCTTAAAAACACACCCAAAAAAATATTGGGACGCCTTCTGGGGGAATTATTCCTTCAATCCCCTGGGGACTTCCCAAAATTTGGGGAAAAAAGTCCTAATTTCAGTGTAAAAATGTGTTTATTTAAGAACCCACCCGCAGCAGGTGAGAGGTTTTGGGGTGGATTTTGACCTCTTCACCACCCAGAATTTGGGAATATGGAGATGAGGGTGGGACACCTCATCAAAAATTCCCTTTTTCCAGGCTGGGCCTTTTGGATCTGAGTCTGGACAGCCAAAGAAAGCAAAATTGGGGAGTTTTGGGTGTGAAACCAACTCGGGCCAGGTCAACACCGGAGATGGGGCCAAGTGTCCTGCAGGAATTCCTGTCCCTCCCCGCTGGGGACTGGGGGACACTGAGGAATTCCGGGTGGGGAAGAGAAATCTTTGACATCCCAAAAGAACCGAGGGATTTTCCCAGATTTGCCTTTTTTCTCGCGTTTTGTGGAGAAGGTTGGGTGGAGAGCACATCCCAGGGGCTCCAGGGGAGCTGGGGAGGGACATTTCCTCAGGAACTGCGGGGACAGGACACGGGGAATGGGGTCAGGGCCTCGGCAGGGCCTCGGGGAGGTTCGGATCCCCATCCCTGGAGGTGTCCGAGGAATTCCTCGCACAACTTGGACTCGATGCTCTCGGAGCTCTTTCCCAGCCTCGGTGATCCCAGAATTCCGTGAAAAACACTCTGATATCCCTCCGGAGAAAGCTTTGATTCAAACCCTGGTTTAGACACTAAAACACCGCGTTTCCCTCATCGAGGAAAACCTGGAATTTCCAAATCCCAGCTGCCAAATCCACGATTCCCCGAGGTTTGCGGCCGTGGTTTTCCACCTTTTTTTCCACCGTTTCCTTCCACCTCCCGGAGCTTTCCATCGCCAAACGCGGGGTCAGGAATGACAGGAGGAGCGAACCGAATCCTCCAACCCAGCCCCGTGCGGGGCAGCAGCAGCTCAGGGCTGCGATTAAAATCGTCACGGGCAGGTAATGAAGGAAGAGCTCAGCAATGGGAATTGAATTCCTGCCGGGCGGGCTGATCCCGGCGGGAAGCTGCTCCGGCAGGCCCCGAGATGAAAGGGAAGCGCCGCTGGAATGTGCCGATGGTGCTGGGCACAGATTTGGGGAGGTTTCGTCACTTCGGGGAGGGATTGGGGCTCGGCTCCCGAGTTTGGCCCCGGGGCAGCCCAGGATTTGTATAAAAGCGGCAGCTCCGCGGAGCTTTTGCATCCTTCTGCTGTTTTCTCCTCTCCATCAGGTAAGTCCGATGCCTTTTTGTTCCTTTCCCAGCGCCAGAATGCCTTTGGTTTTTTAAATTTTTTATTCTGGTTGCCGTTCGCAACGGCGTTACATTAATTTTATTATTACATTATTTTAAAATCTATTTTAAAATTATTTTTTATTTTAAACTAATTTTTAAAAAATTATTATAAATTAAAAATATAAAATTCTAATAAAATTATTATTTAAAATATTTTTATTTACATTATTTTGCCATTACATTAATTTTAAACCCTCTATTTTTTCCTTTATTCTTCTTTTCATTCTTTAAATCTTCATTTTTGTAGATTGGCAAATATTTTACTGCAAGGCTTTAGGAGGCAAGCCCAGGGTTTGAGGTGTTTTTTATTTAGGATTTTTTTTTTTTCCTGTAATTCATATTTGGCCGTTCCTGGACTGACAGCAGAGTGAAAATGTAGGGCGGCACAAGCTTTAAAATGCTGAATTTTCCTGCATTTTCCTTCATGCCATCTCCATCTCCATCTCCATCTCCTTCTCCATCCCATCCCATCCCATCCCATCTCCACCTCCACCTCCACCTCCACCTCCATCTCCATCCCATCCCGTCCCGTCCCGTCCCATCCCATCCCATCCCATCCCATCCCATCCCATCCCATCCCATCTCCACCTCCACCTCCACCTCCATCCCCATCCCCATCTCCATCTCCATCATCTCCGTCTCCATCTTCATCTCCACCTCCATCTCCATCTCCATCATCTCCATCTCCATCTCGCCTCATCCCATCCCATCCCATCCCATCCCATCCCATCCCATCCCATCCCATCCCATCCCATCCCATCCCATCCCATCCCATCTCCACCTCCACCTCCACCTCCACCTCCATCCCCATCCCCATCTCCATCTCCATCATCTCCGTCTCCATCTTCATCTCCACCTCCATCTCCATCTCCATCATCTCCATCTCCATCTCGCCTCATCCCATCCCATCCCATCCCATCCCATCCCATCCCATCCCATCCCATCCCATCCCATCCCATCCCATCCCATCCCATCCCATCCCATCCCATCTCCATCTCCATCTCCACCTCCACCTCCATCTCCATCCCCATCTCCATCTCCCATCCCATCCCATCCCATCCCATCCCATCCCATCCCATCCCATCCCATCCCCATCCCCATCCCCATCCCCATCCCCATCCCCATCCCCATCCCCATCCCCATCTCCATCTCCATCTCCACCCCACCCCACCCCATCTCCATCCCACCCCTCCCAACACCAACCCTGCTTCTGTCCCACCCCAATTCTCCACCTGGGGATGGATTTTTCCCCCATTCCCCAACTTTTCGCCCTCCCCTTTCCGCCGATCCTCCATTTTCATCACCTCCTTCTCCATATTCCAGGACCTCCTCCACCCCTGCCCGGAAATGTCCTGCTACGACCTCTGCCCCACCACCACCACCACCACCGCGGCCGGCATCTCCTGCCCGCAGCCCGTGGCCAACAGCTGCAACGAGCCGTGTGTCCGGCAGTGTCCGGACTCCACCGCGCTCATCCAGCCGCCGCCGGTGGTGGTCACCTTCCCGGGGCCCATCCTCAGCTCCTTCCCGCAGCAGGCCGTGGTGGGATCTGCTGGAGTTCCGGCCTTCGGTGGCTCCCTGGGCTATGGGGGTCTCTACGGCTCCGGGGCCTTCCCGGGGTACGGTGTCCGGTCTGGATATGGGATTTCGGCGCTGGCCGGAGGTTCCTGCGGCCCGTCCTCGTCCCGCCGCTTCAGCCGCTTGTTCCGTGGTTCCTGCGGGCCCTGCTGAGGCCACGGATCCTCCGAGGAATCCCAAATCCCAAATCCCAAATCCGTGGCCGTGAGGATGAGGGCTCGGCGTTCCTGCAGTCCCTTCGCGTTCCAGATCTTTCTCCTCCATCTCCTTCCTCATCTCATCGTTCGCTCTCGCTGCTCGTTCCGGCGTTCCCGATTTATTGAACCCAAATTCCCACGGATTTCACCCGGAATCCCAAATATCCTCAGCGCCAGCTGCTGGGGACGCCTCGGAGCTGGACTTGGGCTGGACATTCCCTGAAATTGTTTGGATTTTCTGCGTTCTGTGGTCTCTGGCTTGGCGAAAAGGCATTTCCCACTCATTAAAACTTTGTTGCATCACACGGCAGCCTCCTGGTTTCCCTTTTTCCCAATTTTCTCCATTTTCCCCATTTTTCCCCTCATCCTGGGTGATCTCCCCCCTAGCACAGCTGGAATTTCCAAGGTTTTCCAGAAGTTTCCACAATGAAACTCCTCAGTGGCAGTTTTCCGTCCTTCGAAGGTTTAAAAAAAATTTTAAATGACAGAATTCCAGAGTAAGTTAGGGTTGGAAAAGGCCATTAGGTCCAAACTTGGATTCCCAGCGTGGGCAGAGTTTGCAGGACATGGGGAATTCAACAGGTTTTATATAAATAATTTATAAATATAAAAATATAAAAATAAAAATATATAAATATATAGATACATAGATATATATATATACCCATATAAAATATAATAAATAATAGAAATATATATAATACAAATAACATAAATAATAGAAACAAATATAAAATATATAAAAATTTTAAATAAATAAAATATCAAAATAAAATTAAATACATAAAATAAGATTTTACCCATTAAATATTTTCCCCATTAAATAGAGATTTTTCCCCACTCAATGAAGTTTTTACCCATTAAACGAAGGTTTTGAGCATTAAATAGAGATTTTCCCCATTAAATAGAGATTTTCCACATTCAGTGAAGATTTTTCCCATTAAATGAATGTTTCACTCATTAAATAAAGATTTCCTCCATTAAACAGAGATTTTCCCCATTAAATAAAGATTTTCCCCATTCAATAAATATTTTGGCCATTCAATGAAGATTTTGCCCATTAAATGAAGGTTTTACGCATTAAATAAACATTTCCCCTTTAAATAAAGATTTTCCCCATTCAATAGAGATTTTCCACATTCAGTGAAGGTTTTTCCCATTAAATGAAGGTTTTGCTCATTGAATAAAGATTTCCTCCATTAAACAGAGATTTTCCCCATTCAATAAAGATTTTCCCCATTCAATAAATATTTTGGCCATTCAATGAAGATTTTACCCATTAAATGAAGGTTTTCCGCATTAAATAAACATTTCCCCTTTAAATAAAGATTTTCCCCATTCAATAGAGATTTTCCACATTCAGTGAAGGTTTTTCCCATTAAATGAAGGTTTTACTCATTGAATAAAGATTTCCTCCATTAAACAGAGATTTTCCCCATTCAATAAAGATTTTCCCCATTCAATGAAGATTTTACCCATTAAATGAAGGTTTTACGCATTAAATAAACATTTCCCCTTTAAATAAAGATTTTCCCCATTAAATAAAGATTTTGCCCATTCGATAAATATTTTCCCCATCCAATGAAGGTTTTACCCATTAAATAAACATTTTCCCCGATTAAATAAAACATTGCAATGCACCAGGAGAGGCTGAGGGGCGCGGCTCCGGGCGGGGTTTGCCACGCCCCTAATGAGGAGGCCGCTGATTGCATCGCAATTAGCGATGGAATTTCCTTGAGCGCGGGGAAAGACGAGGGCGCAGTGACCTCTGGGGTTCGGGATGAGGCACTGGGAGTTTCTTTATTCCCTGTGGGATGGATCGGGAGCCTCGGCCGATGGTGGAAAATGTCGGCGGAATTTTTCTGCTCCAAGTTCTGCCCCAGGCCTGCAGAAAATGTCCCAGTCGGACACATCCCAGTGTGGAAATTGAGGATTTTTGGACCAAATTGGCTCCGTGTTTAGGAGTCAAAGGGGCAGAGGCTGTTCCAGAGGAGAGATGGAAAAAAAGAGGCGAAAACTCCAAAATTTTGAGCCAATTTCTGATCTTTTCCCTATGTGTTTTTTGGGGTTTTGTCTTTTTTTTTTTCTTTCTTTTTTTTTTTTTTTTTTTTTTTTTGGGGGGGGGGGTTTTGGGGTGGTTTTTTTTTTTGTTTTTTTTTGGGTTTTTTTTTTTTTTTTTCCCCCGAGCCCAAGGAGAATTCAGGAATTCAAGATTAAAGGACAGTTCTTGGGGTTTCATAGAACCGGGAAATTATTTGGGTTGGAAGGAACCTTAAAGATCTTTGATTTATGGGCAGGGACTCCTTCCCGTATCCCAGATTGCTCCAACCTGGCCCTGGACACCTCCAGGGATGTGGCAGCCAGAAATTCCCTGGAGAAACTGTGCCAGGGCCTACCCACCCTCACGGGGGACACTTAAAAACCTTAATTTAATTTAATTTACTTAATTCAGGCAGATGAATGGGGAAGTTTAACGAACTCGTAGAATTCCCGCAAAAAATTCTCCTTCCAGTTCAAAATTCCCGCCGGAATTCCCAAGGGAAGCTTTCCAGGGAAAGTTTTCCCCCGCGGGTCATCCCAGGCTATTTTTAAAAAAAACAATAAAATCGCTGCGCGGGGATGGAATGAAATTGCAGCCTGGGGCAGGAGCTGGGACACGAATTATCCGAGCCACCCGCGTTTGACTTTCCTTGGGAACAGGGAACGGCCACGCCTGTCCCGGGGGAAGATCCCGACGGAATTGGGAGGGATCCAAAACGTCTTTATCCCTCACGGAATGCGTTTGTGTCACCGCCTGGGAGGACCTGGGCACCTCCCGGGCGCGGAAAGTCACCGAGCGCCGGAATGGGGGAAAAATCCCGAAGATTAGGGACAAAAAAAAACACAGGAAAGAGCTGCGTTTTGATGCGCAATAGTTTAATGAGAACGGAGGAGGGAAAACACCTCAGAGGGGATGGAAAATGTGGGGGGAAAGGCATTGGCAGGGCGAGGAAAGAATCGCTCCGGGGCCGCGCATTCCACGGGGATGACGCCTGGTTTTTCACGCCTCGGGAAGGCGACACGACCTCATCCCACGCTCAGCCAGCCCGGGATCGTGGATCTGACAATTTGAGGTCGTAATTAGCAGGAGCCGCTGGAAAGAATTCAGAAAAAACCAAGGGAATTCACGCGGAAGCGCAGGGCTCAGGACGCGCCTGGAATTGCCGGGGTTTGGGGCGGCTCTTCTTCCTCCGAGGTGGGCGATCGCTCCTTCCTCCTCATCCTCGGGGTTTTAGCAGGGTCTGGAGCTGCCGAACCTCGAGCCGTAGGTGGAGTAGGATCTCCCGTAGCTGTAGGAACCGCCAGAGGAGCCCAGGAAAGCCCCGGAGCCCGAGGGGAAGGAGGAGCCCACGATGCTCTCCTGGGGGCAGGAGCTGAGGATGGGCCCCGGGAAGGTGATGACCACGGGCGGGGGGTGGATGACAGCTCGGGAGTCCCCGCACGAGGTGACGCAGGGCTCGTTGCAGGCGCTGGCCAGGGGCTGGGGACAGCTGACCCCGCAGGGAGCCAGGCAGCGAGAGCTGGAGCTTTGGCTGTAGGAAAACATCTCCGGCGGTGCGGTGGCTCTGGAATTCACAGTCCCGAGGCAGAGGGAAGGTCGGATCCCGAGTGGATGGACGCTGGGCTTGAGAGAGAAAAAATGGACAGCAAAAAGATCAGATGGATGCTCGAAATTTCGTCTTTTCCCATCCTCTCCCGCCCTTCTCTCCCGTTTCTCCTGACCCTTAATTGCGGCGCCAATTTGCACAAAAAAACCCCCATAATTAACAGGACAATAATTCCGTGTTTGGCCTCAGGTTGTCCCATTCCTCCTTCTCCCGGTTCCTTTTGGAATCTGACCTCCTGGGGCGCTGGGTTTATTTTATAAATGACTGCAGGGGAGAAGAGAAATCCCTGTTTTATTTAATAATGCCCTGCGCTGGTTCTGAGCCGCTTGGGATCACGAAAACTCCGGGAGGGAAGTCGTGGCTATTCGAGCTTTGAAGAAGAGACAGGGAAGAGAATTTCCTGCCCAGAGCCAGCTGGGGAGGAACCGCGAGGAGTTAAAATCCCCACAGGGCACCGAGGCCACATCCAGGACACCTCCAACCCTCCCCGGGCAGCCCCTGCCGAGGCCTTTTCCCTTTCCCAGCAGGAATTGCCCCAAATTCCCACCCGGAGCCTCCCCTGGCACAGCTCGAGGCCGTTCCCTCTTGTCCTGGCCCTGTTCCCTGGGCTCAGATCCCAAATCCCCCCTGGCAGAGCCCCAAATTCCCCCTGGATCCCCCTTGGCTCCGGGATCAGCCCCCCCGGCTCCCTCAGCGTTCTCCATTTCCTTCTCCCCCTGGAAAACTCCCTGGAAAATCCCAATTTTCCCCATTCCCATAACCCTAACCCTAACCCTAACCCTAACCCTATCCCTAACCCTAACCCTAACACTAACCCTATCCCTAACCCTAACCCTAACCATAACCCTAACCGTAACCCTAACCATAATCCTAACCCTAACCCATTCCCAGCCCAATCCCTGCCCTTTTCCCGCTGGCCCCACAATTCTGGCTCCGAGCAAAGCTCAGTTCGGATCCTGACGGTTCCAGGAACAATTCCAGGCCCAGGCTTACCCCTGTAGAGCACGGAGCGAGTCAGGAGGATCGTCTGGAGCAGCCCAGGACCGTGAGGGTTTTTATACCTTTTCTTGGGCAATCAGCAGGAGCTGAAACATCCCCGGCTGATGAATGATCTCAAAAAAATGCCCTCCACCTGTCAGTGCCCCAGATAAAGTCATTCTTTGGCTCAGCAATTATTAATTATTATTATTATTGTTACATCCACGGCGTTACTCAGGCAGAGTAATGATTTTTTTGAAAAAATTATTATTGCTTTCCCCACTTCTGGGATTGCCTCACGGAGCAGGGATTGCTCAGGGTTTATCCACGGACAAAGAGCTGACGTAGCTGGGATCCCACCCCACTTTTCCCAGGAAAAAGGGAATTGTGCAATTTCCCCAATTATTGCCCCGCAGTCATTCCCGTGACTGATTCGGGGCACATTCATCCGCAGGCGCCTTCCTACGGAATTTGGGAATGGGAAGAGCTCGTTCCCATCCTCCTGGCCAAGGAAATTCGGGCTTGGAATGTCCAGGTGGAGGGAGTTTTCCAGGAGGAATTAATGCTCGGATGGAGGGAATTTTCCAGGAGGAATCCATGTCCACTTTTTAGGGAGTTTTCCAGGAGGGATCCATGTTTGGGTGGGGGGAATTTTCCAGGAGGAATCCATGCTCGGGTGGAGGGAATTTTCCAGGAGGAATCCATGCTCGGGTGGAGGGAATTTTCCAGGAGGAATCCATGCTCGGGTGGAGGGAATTTTCCAGGAGGAATCCATGTCCAGGTGGACATGTGGACATGTCCAGGAGGAATCAATGTCCGATTTTAGGGAGTTTTCCAGGAGGAATCAATGTCCAATTTTAGGGAGTTTTCCAGAAGGAATCAATGTCCAATTTTAGGCAGTTTTCCAGGAGGAATCAATGTCCGATTTTAGGCAGTTTTCCAGGAGGAATCAAGGTTCAGTTTTAGGGAGTTTTCTAGGAGGAATCAATGTCCGATTTTAGGGAGTTTTCTAGGAGGAATCAATGTCCAATTTTAGGGAGTTTTTCGGGAGGAATCCACGTCTAGGTGGAGGGAATTTTCCAGGAGGAATCCATGTCCACTTTTCAGGGAATCCATGGGATCAGCGCTGAGCTCGGGGCTGCTGAGTGAGGAGGATTCACGGATTGGGGTGAGCCAGGTCAGGGAGTGGATCCATGCATCACCCCCGGAAAACCTGGGAATGCTGAGGTGCAGCTCCGGCTGATGCAGAAGTTTGGGTGCAACCTCAGCAGATTTATTCCTCAGATTCCTGCCCTGATTCCTCCCCGATTAAATTTCCTGTTAAATTTTCCATTTTCCATACCCAGCGTTATTCCCAAATGCTTTTTCAGCCTCAGGAGGATGAGTTCTTCCCCTCCAAAATCCCCCTCCTTTGTGGAATTATAATTTAAACAACCGGTTTTGAGCAGACCTGGGATTTCTGCCCCAAAAATGACAATTTTATTCCTGTTTTTCCATCGGTTACTCTTAGGGTAAGAGGAAGTATTTCTTGGGGTTTCCCCCTTTTTTCCCAATCCTTAGAATTTACAGTCAAGAGGATTCACCCAAACAAGAATCAGGATTAGAAAAAAAAAAAAACAAATCAAAAAACAAGGAAGGAGAAATTATGGGGCCACAACCCCCGAGAGCTGCTCCTGCCCTGACCACGCCTGGTTTCACTTCGCCTGTCCCCAAACGGTGACAGAGGTGCCACATCCCTACCGTGAATCACAGAATCCTTGGAAATCGTCCCTGTCCCAACCTCCTGAAAGGGCAAAAGGAGAAATAAACCAAAGAAACCCCGAAACTGCTTCGTTTGGGCTCGGGGTGTTTGATTCTCCCGCTCTGCTCGGCTCTGGTGGGATCCCACCTGGAATTCCCAAAATTCCACCTGGGATTCCCAAAATTCCCAGAAGTCTGGTGTTCCCAAAATAAATGGGATGTGGATTTGTTGGAGCAATTCCAGGGGAGCTGGAGAGGAACTTTTCCTCAGGAACTGCAGGGACAGGACACGGGGAATGGGGTCAGGGGGACAGAGGAGGATTGGGGTTGGATTTGGGGTGGGAATTGTTCCTTATGAGGGTGGGGGGCCCTAACCCAGGGAATTCCATGGATTCCCCACCCCTGGGAGTATCCCAGGCCAGGCTGGAGCCACCCTGGGGTCTGTGGAAGGTGTCGCTACCCATGGAGCAATTCTGCGAATAAAAATAATTTCCCAACATTTTTACCACTTTGGCAAAATCAGCAAAACTCTGCAGGAAGTGGAGCTGCTCCCGAAAAGAATTCAAGGAAGAAACCGGAGGGTGTTGGGAGAAGCTGATGATTGTCCCGAGGCGGAAAAAACATTCGGGAGCTCGGGGAGGGACCGAGGGTTGGGAAACAGCGCCGGGAATGGCTCAACACCCCCGGGCGATGCGGGAGAGGAATAAAAGAGCTCCCGGCTCCCAATTCCTGCCATCCCAGCTCGGAATTCCTCACGCCGCAGCTCCTCGGCTTCTCCTCCTCGGGATCTCGGTGAGTCTGGAGGGAACTTCGGGGGTGACTCCGTGGGGGAGACCGGGAGAGCCCGGAGGGAGGGAGAGGGAGAAGGGAAAGAGGAGAAAAATCGGAGTTTTTGGAGAGGGAGGGAGGGACTGGGAGAAAGGAAAAAGAGAAAAATCTCAAGTTTTGTGAAGTGGCTGCTTGGGAATGAGGGAGGAAAACAGGAGGAGAAGGACAGGGAGAAGGGAAAGAGGGAGAAAATTCGGAGTTTTTCCATCGCAGGTGCTTGGGAGGGAGGGGAGGAGAGAGGGAGGGGAGAGGGAGGGGAGAGGGAAAGAGACAAAAATCTGAGCTTTTGGGGAGGAGGGAAAGAGGGAAGGAGGGAAAGGAGAGAAGGAGAGAAGGAGAGAAGGAGGGAAGGAGGGAGGGAAGGAGGGAGGGAAGGAGGGAAGGAAGGAAGGAAGGAAGGAAGGAAGGAAGGAAGGAAGGAAGGAAGGAAGGAAGGAAGGAAGGAAGGAAGGAAGGAAGGAAGGAAGGAAGGAAGGAAGGAAGGAAGGAAGGAAGGAAGGAAGGAAGGAAGGAAGGAAGGAAGGAAGGAAGGAAGGAAGGAAGGAAGGAAGGAAGGAAGGAGGAGAGGGACAGGGAGAAGGGAAAGACAGAAAACCCGGATCCCGCGGGGGCTCTCCGTGCCGTTTCTCACCCCCTCTCCTTTCTCCCTTCCCTTTCCCAGCAGCTCCAGCTCTCTCCTCCCAGGATGTCCCTGCAGCAGCTCTGCTCCGTGTCCTGTTCCCAGCCCGTGGCCAACGCCTGGAACGAGCCCTGCGTCACCTCCTGCGGGGACTCCCGAGCTGTCATCCACCCCCCGCCCGTGGTCATCACCTTCCCGGGGCCCATCCTCAGCTCCTGCCCCCAGGAGAGCATCGTGGGCTCCTCCTTCCCCTCGGGAATGGGGCGCCCCGTGGGCCTGCAGGGCTCCCAGGTCTACGGGGGCTTCTTCTCCTCCTCCTCCTCCTCCTCCCGGAATTCCTGGGGCCAGCGCGGCTGCGGGCCCTGTTAAATTGGGAAGAAGGAGGTCCACGGATGGGTTTAACTGTGATGAAAATCCAGTGGTTTAATTAGTTAAATATTTAATTATTCCCTTTGGATCGAGTGCACCTCGTGTTTCTCCTTCCCTCTGTTCGAAACCTCTACATTTTTCTCAATAAAGTCCTGTGTTTGCATCCAAACAATTCCTCTCTTGGATTTCTTCCCTTTATTTATTTTTTTTTTTTTTTGGGATAACGGAACCTCAATGGAACCAAACTGTCCCGTAAAATTCCCAAGAGCAGCACGGAAAGTTAAATTTTATTTTTTTAAGCCCTCCAGAATTGTCCCAAGGGCTCATCGCTGCTCCCTTCACCTTTCCATGGATTGCTGCCAGAGCAATTTTAATTCCATGCACCATAAAAAATGAAATAAAAAGGGAATTTCAGGTTATGATTCAATCTTTTTTTATTTTAGAATTTGCTCAAAGATGGGGACAAAACCAAGAAATGTTTCAGCCCTCAAATTTCCCCGCAATCCTGGAAATAGAGGAGAGGGGAAATTCCATTTTATTATTTATTATCATAAATAATAAATATCCTCCAAATGGATTCTCCAGGGCAGGATTTTGAGCCTTGAACACTTCCAGGCAGAAATTCCCTGGAAAAGCTGTGCCAGGGCCTCCGCAAACTCTGGATTTCTTCCCTAAACTCATATAAAGTTTACACTGTGAAAGTATCAACTTTATAAAAAGTGAAAATGTGCACAGAAAAGTATAAAAAATAAAAATATATTTATATAAAGTGTGCAAAGCTGAAGTATAAAGTATGTAAAGTTTTATCCCTTAAGTGCTTGTGTGAATTCCATGGCTATGAAATATTTAGGAATATTTAGGAATATTTTGGAATATTTTGGAATATTTTGGAATATTTTGGAATATTTTGGAATATTTTGGAATATTTAGGTTTTATATCAAGGCCCGGGAATTCCTTTTAACGCCTTAATTAGCGGAAGAGACGATCCCTTGAGGAATGGGGTTCCATAATTTAGAAACCGCCCAAAGAAAAGAGGAAAACCCCGAACTGTGATGCAGAAAGGATTTTATTTGGGCCGGCAGAGGGGATTTATCCACAGGGAATTAAAGAGGAATTCGGGCGAATTTACACGGAGGCAGAGGAAATTGAAGGGAACTGCACGCGGAGATCCAATCTGACGGGAATTGCTAGTGGAGATCCGATCCAAAGGGAATTTTGGTGCCGGGGATCATTTCTTGGGACGAAGAACCATCCACGATCCACTCTCGGTGCCCTCCCCTCCTTCAGAATTTACGGATTTGCCCCTTTTCCTCCATTTTCTTCTGGCCTTGCTCGTCCGGGCGATCTTTGGCGAGCTCGTCAGGACGGGAATTGCAGCGGTAGGAATTGCGGGAATAGCAGGGGTAGGAATTTTGGGAATAGCAGGGGTAGGAATTTTGGGAATAGCAGGGGTAGGAATTTTGGGAATAGCAGGAAGAGAAGGAATTTTGGCCACCCCAAGAGGCCCAGGGCTCGCAGGAGCTCTGGATGCCTCCCCAGGAGGAGGAAGCTCCCACTCCCGAGGGGAAGGAGGAGCCCACGATGCTCTCCTGGGGGCAGGAGCTGAGGGTGGGCCCCGGGAAGGTGACGAGCACGGGCGGGGGGTGGATGACAGCTCGGGAGTCCCCGCAGGAGGTGACGCAGGGCTGGCTGCAGGCGCTGGCCACGGGCTGGGGACAGGACACGGAGCAGAGCTGCTGCAGGGACATGGCGGCGCTGGAGGGACCTGGAACAGAGAGAGGGAGAGCTGGGGACAGAGCGGGGAGGGCACGGGGGACCCTCGGTTATCCCAATATTCGTATTTTCAATATTCACAACTCAATGATTCACAATTCCAATATTAATATTTTCAATATTAGCAATTCCAATATTAATATTTTCAATATTAGCAATTCCAATATTCATATTTTTAATATTAACAATTCCAATATTCATATTTTCAAGATCAAGAATTCAAATACTACTATTTTAATATTCATCTTTCCAATATCCATATTTTAAAGATCAATAATTACAATATTCATATTTTTTACATTCACGTTTTCAACGTTCACTATTCCAACATTCGTATTTTCAACATCTTATTTCCCATATTAATATTTTTCATATTCACAATTCCAGTGTTCCTATTTCCAATATTTATATTTTATTATTCATATTTTCAATATTCATATTTACAATTATCACGTTTTCAATATTCGTAATCCTAATATTTCTATTTCTAATATTAATATTTCCAATATTTTATTTCCTCCTGTTCTGTTCCAAGTCTTGAAACATCTCCCGCCCCTCCTTCGGAATTTTTTAGAGGTGAATTGGGGAAGATCGGAGCTCAAACTCCTTAGGAATTTTTTGGAGGTGAATTGCGGAAGATTGGAGCTCAAGCTCAGGAATTTTTTGGGGGTGAATTGGGGAAGATTGGAGCTCAAGCTCAGGAATTTTTTGGGGGTGAATTGGGGAAGATTGGAGCTCAGGCTCAGGAAATTTTTGGGGGTGAATTGGGGAAGATTGGAGCTCAAGCTCAGGAATTTTTTGGGGGTGAATTGGGGAAGATTGGAGCTCAAGCTCAGGAATTTTTTGGGGGTGAATTGGAGAAGATTGGAGCTCAAGCTCAGGAATTTTTTGGAGGTGAATTGGGGAAGATTGGAGCTCAGGCTCAGGAATTTTTTGGAGGTGAATTGGGGAAGATTGGAGCTCAAGCTCAGGAATTTTTTGGAGGTGAATTGGGGAAGATTTTAGCTCAAGCTCAGGAATTTTTTGGGGGTGAATTTGGGAAGATTGGAGCTCCAACCCCTCTCCCGCTCCCCAAACCCCTCCTGCCCCCCAAACCCAACTCACGCGGTGGCCCAGCAGGAGATTTTCAATCGGAATCGCAGGTAAATGATTTTAAAACTCTCTGCGGGAGCTTTTATGGAGCTCTCGACTCTGCCCCGAGGGATGGGAACCGTCCTTGTCCTCCTTTGTCCCCATTGTCCCTCAAATATATTTTTTTTGGTTGTTTTTCTGCTCGTGTCACTCCGTCGAGCTAATTGCGGCCATTGTTTCTCCCAAAACTCCACCTCGGGCGGTTTGAAATCCCCGGGGATTTTGGGATGTCAAAATTAAAATCCCGGGGATTTTGGGATGTCAAAAATTAAAGAGATTTCGGGAGGGCCACTCCCACCTTTGGCTCAACCCCTGGGACTGAGATACCTGAAGGTTTATTTTGCTGTGAGTTCTCATACAAATTTTTCCAAATTATATGAAAATCTCCCAATTGAACACCCCAGCTCTGGTTTTTGTTTCTCCCAGCGCCCCAAACAAAGGTCCCTGACTCAGAGTGGGCCCAGGAGATGAAAGAGAGAGGCCTTGGTGTGCCCAGGGCTCCTCCCTGGGTCTCCCTCCCCACTGAATCAACAATCTGGGGTTTCACCTCAGACTTTTTAATAATCCCCGTGAAGAAATCGGCATTTAAAATTACCCAATTCCTCCGGGGTGTTGGACAAATGAGGGGTTGGGTGTGAGGCGGGGGAAAAAACAAGGGTTTGATGTTGTCCCGAGATAAGAGAACAGCGAGGTTGGGAAGGGAGGGTAGGGGAATTAAAATTTAATTGGTTTTTGGCAGCGAATCAAGGCGGCGTGATCGCCAAGGGAATAATGGGATTTCCAGGGAAGGGTTAAACGGAAATCCGGGGGTCATTTCCGGAGGATTTTGGGGTGAGGGCGAAGAAAACAGAAATCCAGGAATCATTTCCAGAATTTGGGGTGAGGGTGAGGAGGGGAAAATGGAAATCCAGGGGTCATTTCCAGAGGATTTTGGGGTGAGGGTGAAGAGAAGAAAATGGAAATCCAGGGATCATTTCCAGAATTTGGGGTGAGGGTGAGGAGGGGAAAACAGAAATCCAGGGGTCATTTCCAGAGGATTTTGGGGTGAGGGTGAAGAACAAAAAACGGAAATCCAGGGGTCATTTCCAGGAGATTCTGGGGTGGGGGTGAAGAGGTGAAAATGGAAATCCAGGGATCATTTCCAGGAGATTCTGGGGTGGGGGTGAAGAGGTGAAAATGGAAATCCAGGGGTCATTTCCAGGAGATTTTGGGGTTGAGGGTGAAGAGGGAAAAACAATTATTTGGGAATTTGGAGATATTTTTAACAGGGATCATTGCTGCTCTTTCCAAGCCTGTGCCTCCCACGCCAGACGGGGACTCGTGGGAGGCTCTGCTGATGATTTTTATTTTTTTTTTAAACTTTTTTTTTTTTTTTTTTTTTTTTTTGTGGCGGGGATGATTCAGAGAGGCCGAAATGATTTCCAAAACAACTCGTGGCGGCTCAGGGAGGAGATCCCGGGCACGGCTCGGGCTTGTCGGGGTGATTATTCATAATTATAATTCCATTATCTCCTGGAAACGGATCCCAGAAAAAACAGAGACCCAGGAACGAAACCGGCCGGGTTTGGGGTGGGGGAAAAGGAGAATTCTCCTCCCCAGGAGTGCCCGGGGTGGGATGACCTCACCCCGAGGGCAACGAGGGCATCGAAAAACCTCTCCCCAAATCCCTGGCCGAGGTCATTTCCTGGCTGGAATTTTATCTTTATCTCGTCCTGGGTCTAGACTTGATTTTATTTCTGTTTTCTGTGGTGTAATGGACCAGATAAATTCAGGAGCAAGGCCGGGGGAATGTCTGTGTTTATAATAATTAAAAAAAAATTTAAAAAATTTAAAAAAAAAAAAAAAAAGGAATGTTTCCATCCTGTTTTGAAAATCCCCCCAGGGAGGGTTGGAGGTGTCCAGGGAATTCCTGGATGTGGCACTCGGGGCTCCGGCCTGGCTCTGATGCTGATCTATCAAAGCTTGGGGACCTTTTCCCTTCTGAAGGATTCTGGAATTAAATAACTGAACTGTGGGATGGGGAATTATCTCCGTCCTCTCGGCAGCTCAGGAAGGGAAAGGATTTGACCTCAGTGCCTTTACGACATTTTAAAAGCGAATTTTCTCCTCAGAGGCTTCAGCTAATTCCAAAGGGAAGGATTTCCATCCCATCCAGGGAAAATCTTGGCTTCGGCCTCTGCGTGGGCAGCGCGTGTGCACACAAAATGATTTTCTCTGTCTTTTTCATTTTCATTTTCATTTTCAATGGCATTTTCATTTTTTTTCTGATGCTGAAGGGCCAAAATTCCCTTTCCCAAAGTGACTCAGAACCTGCAGCTGGAAGGAAACCGCTGGAAATGAAATCTGGGAGAGGAATAAGGGATTTTGGAAGGGAGATAAGAGGAATAAATGCCAGGGCAGGGAGGTGCAATAAATGATTTTTAATGGGCACGAGACGCGGAGGCAGCGCTGACAACAACACGGAATTAACACAAACACCTCAGCACCTTCAACACCCCCAAATCCCCATGGGAATTCTCGATAATCCCAGCCCCCCATCCTCCCGGGGAGCTCTCACTGAATTATTAAAATGCAGATATAGATCTAATAGCGATATCCACCTGAGACGGACAAAGACTCTCCAACTTGTTAAGGTTAGAAGGTGTGTGTTTATTTGAGCTGCAGGGAGAGCTCCCAAACGCACAGCTCCGAAGCGACAATGCAACACAGAACTTATTTATCGATCACAAAAATGCATATTTAAAATACAGATACATATTCTTAGCGTAAGCGCCTCCCATTCCCCGCTTCGTATGGAAATTAGCGAAAAGTCATTGAGCATGCACAGTTCCTGCAATGGAATTGGGTCAGTGGTCGTTAATTTGGGTCTGAGGGCTGCTCTGGCTGAAGTAATATGAGTCTTCCTCAGTGTGACCTTCTTACTTCGTTGGTTTTTGATAATACAATTGACCCTGGAAAACTCCCAACGCTCTCTTCTATTGCATCTTGGTAAAATTTGTAACTGTCTAGGCTCTCCTTTGAACCTCTTTTCTTAAGATTATTAATTGTCTGTTCTAAGCACAGCTGAGTAAATATCAAATAATCAAAGGGCTACTCCGCATTTAATCATTAATTTCTTTCTAGCTGAGTTCCGCGTCTTTTTCTATTCCAGTTAATTTCAACAAAACTGACTTTTACCCAAAATCTCTACATTTAAGCGTCTAGAAGAAAACCCCGCGTTTCCTCACCAGGGCGCGCAGCTGCCGCGGCTGCAGGAGCTGTACTGGCGCTGCAGGAAAGGGCCGCAGCTCCCTCTCCCCAGCGAGGAGCACCCCGAGTTGTAGGGTCGCCCCGAATTCCACGCGCCCCCGTAGCCGCTGGAGCCCCCGAAGAGGATGGAGCCCCTCAGGCCGATGGGGTTCCCATAACCGCGGCACCCCAGGGACCCCCCGAAGGAGCGGCCGGGGGCTGGGGGGCTGCAGCTCCCCACGAAGCTCTCCTGGGGACACGAGCTGAGGATGGGCCCCGGGAAGGTCAGGACCACGGGCGGGGGATAAACGATGGCCTTGGAGTCGTCGCAGGAGGTCACGCACAGCTCGCTGCAGGCGTTGGTCAGAGGCTGGGGACAGGGCCCCTCCCAGGAGGGCAGGCAGAGGTCACCGCAGTGAGACATGGCCCTGAGGAGACCGGGTGGGGTTTAGGGTCAGGTCCGAGCCTAAAACATGGTGAGAAAATCAGAATATCCATCACCGGGAAATTGGGGTTAAACTCATGGCAAAGACGTCCAAAATAACCACCCCTAAAATCAAAGTGAGGCCCTGCAGAGCCCGGGACAGGCTTTAGGGTCAGGTCCGAGCCTAAAACATGGTGAGAAAATCAGAATATCCATCACTTGGACATTGGTGTGAGACTCATGGCAAAGAGTTCCCAAAAAAAACGCCCTAAAAATCGAAGTGAGGCCCTGCAGAGCCCGGGGTGGGGTTTAGGGTCAGGTCCGAGCCTAAAACATGGTGAGAAAATCAGAATATCCATCACTTGGACATTGGTGTGAGACTCATGGCAAAGAGTTCCCAAAAAAACGCCCTAAAAATCGAAGTGAGGCCCTGCAGAGCCCGGGACGGGGTTTAGGGTCAGGTCCAAGCCTAAAACATGGTGAGAAAATCAGAATATCCATCACCGGGAAATTGGTGTGAGACTCACAACAAAGAGTTCAGAAATAACCTCCCAAAAATCAAAGTGAGGCCCTGCAGAGCCTGAGAGAGGGTTTAGGGTCAGGTCCGAGCCTAAAACACAGTGAGAAAATCAGAATATCCATCACTTGGACATTGGTGTGAGACTCATTGCAAAGAGATCCAAAATAATCACCCCAAAAATCAAAG
Source organism: Acanthornis magna (assembly GCA_036785705.1). Taxonomy (NCBI): domain Eukaryota; kingdom Metazoa; phylum Chordata; class Aves; order Passeriformes; family Acanthizidae; genus Acanthornis; species Acanthornis magna. The sequence goes on from JAWUZG010000775.1 coordinate 395,115, forward strand.
TGAGGCCCTGCAGAGCCTGAGAGAGTGTTTAGGGTCAGGTCCGAGCCTAAAACACAGCGAGAAAATCAGAATATCCATCTCTGGGAAATCGGTGTTAAACTCATGGCAAAGAGTTCAATAATAACGCCTCTAAAAATCAAAGTGAGGCTCTGCAAAGCTTTGGAGAGTGTTTAGGGTCAGGTCCGAGCCTAAAACACAGCGAGAAAATCAGAATATTCATCACTGGGGAATTGAGGTTAAACTCATGGCAAAGAGGTCCAAAATAACCTCCTTAAAAATCAAAGTGAGGCCCTGCAGAGCCCGGGACAGGCTTTAGGGTCAGGTCTGAGCCTAAAACCCAGTGAAAAAATCAGAATATTCATCACTTGGACATTGGTGTTCAACTCATTGCAAAGAGTTCTGAAATAACCTTCCTAAATCTGGTGTAGAAGTCACAGCAAAGAGTTCTGAAATAATCACCCCAAAAATCAAAGTGAGGCCCTGAAAAGCCTGGGACGGAGTTCAGGTCACCCTTAAAATCAAAGTGAGCCTGGGACGGTGTTTAGGGTCAGGTCTGAGCCCAAAACACAGCGAGAAAATCAGAATATCCATCGCCTGGACATTGGTGCAAAAATAAAATAGAATAGAATAGAATAGAATAGAATAGAATAGAATAGAATAGAATAGAATAGAATAGAATAAAATAAAATAAAATAAAATAAAATAAAATAAAATAAAATACAATAAAATACAATACAACACAATACAATACAATACAATACAGTACAATACAATACAATACAATACAAGAAAATAAAATAAAATAAAATAAAATAAAATAAAATAAAATAAAATAAAATAAAACAAAACAACAAAGATTCACAGGAAAATAAAGGCTCTAAGGGTTAAAAGGACGAGCCCGGAATTACCTGGATCCAGCGGAGAGGGAAAGTTGGGAGAAGAGCATACAGAGCCCTGAGCTGTGAGTGCTTTTATCCCATTTCTGCAGCGCCCCGAGGCTCCGGGCCCGATTTGTCGCTGATTAAAATCTCATTTAGTTGCAAATCAGGGGTTGCCGTCGCCTTCCGGAGCATTCTAATTAGCCCTCTCGGGGGCAGGTGCTAATTGGGGGCCCCGCGGAGCGATGTCGATCTCGCCGAGGGTTTGGGACGGGAGGGAGTCTGGGAATGGTTTGGGGTGGGAAAGATCTGGAGATGGTCGGGGCCGAGCTGCGGCCTGTCCCCGATTCGGGACGAAGGGATGGATTTCGATCGGGAATTTGGGATAAATCCTTCCCCGGGAGGGTGGGGAGGCCCTGGCCCAGGGAATTCCATGGATTCTCCATCCCTGGGAGTGTCCCAGGCCGGGCTGGAGCCACCTGGGGCGGCGAGAATGTCCCTGACTTTGGATCTTTAAGCATTTTAAAGGATCTTTTCCATCCCAAACCATTCCAAGATTTCCTTTGTTGGTTCGATGGGATTTTAGGAATAAATCTTGGATCCTGCCCCAGGTTATTCCATGGATTTTCCATCCCTGGAAGTGTCCCAGGCCGGGCTGGAGCCACCTGGGGTGGTGGGAAGGGGAGGGACTGGATAAGGTTTAAGGTCATTTCCATCCGAAACCATTCCGGGATTCCCTGTGTTGGTTTAATGGGATTTTAGGGATAAATTCTGGACCCTGGCCCAGGTGATTCCATGGATTTCCCATCCCTGGAAGTGTCCCAGGCCGGGCTGGAGCCACCTGGGGCAGTGAGAATGTCTCTGAACAGGGATCTTTAAGGATTTTTAAGGATCTTTTCCATCCCAAACCATTCCAAGATTTCCTTTGTTGGTTCGATGGGATTTTAGGGATAAATCTTGGATCCTGCTCCAGGTTATTCTATGGATTTTCCATCCCTGGGAGTGTCCCAGGTCGGGCTGGAGCCACCTGGGGTGGTGGGAATGTCCCTGACTTTGGATCTTTAAGGATCTCCAAGGTCCTTCCATCCCAAACTGTTCCGGGATTCCCTGTGTTGGTTTAATGGGATTTTAGGGATCAATCCTTCCCAATCCAGGTTATTCCATGGATTTCCCATCCCTGGGAGTGTCCCAGGCCAGGCTGGAGTGCTCTGGGATGTTGGAATGTCCCTGAACGTGGATCTTTAAGGATTTTTAAGGATTTTTTCCATCCCAAACCATTCCGGGATTCCCTGGGCTGGCTCAGATGGTATTTTAAGGATCAATCCTTCCCAATCCAGGTTATTCCATGGATTTCCCATCCCTGGGAGTGTCCCAGGCCAGGCTGGAGTGCTCTGGGATGGTGGGAATGTCCCTGAACGTGGATCTTTAAGGATTTTAAAGGATCTTTTCCATCCCAAACCATTCCAAGATTCCCTGTGTTGGTTTAATGGGATTTTAGGGATCAGTCCTTCCCAACCCAGGTTATTCCATGGATTCTCCATCCCCGGGAGTGTCCCAGGCCAGGCTGGAGCACACTGGGGTGGTTGGAATGTCCCTACCCAGGAACTGGACCTCTTCAAGGTCCTCCCAACCCAAACCATTCCGTAATTCCATTATCTCCGTGAACGGCGGAGAATTCCCATTTTTCCGGACACAAACCCAGAGGAATCAGAATTCCCAAATTCCTCTGGCCGGGCACCAAACCCATCCCCGGCTCTCGTGATTCGTTCCCAGCCTGGATTTTCTGGCAGGGATCAAATCCCGTGGGATGGACATGAGGAAGGCGACACTTCCCTGGGTCATTCCCATTATTTTTATTTTTATTTTTTTTTCCCCATGGGCTGAAGGACTTCAAAGCTCCCCGGTGCGATTAAAGTGCGGCAGGGGCAGAGCTCTGCTGTCATCACATTAATTACGGGTTCGGGACTTGATAATGAGTAATAGTTTCACTTTAAAACCCAATTATTTGTCCTTTGCGGCTCTAAAATCCGAGTCTTAAATCTACTCTTAAATCTGCCAACTTCCGGTCTTTCTGCGGTGGAAATTTGTTTTGTCGATGGAAAAGGTACAAAGGGGGATTTACCCAACCTAAAATCCGAATTCATGTTGTTAAAAATGCTTAAAACCCAGCCCCGGCGGTGGCCTAAATGAATCTTTTCTAATTAAAAACATGGGGCATAAATTATATTTAAACTCGTGTTTTCCAGGGCTAATTTCGTGGGGAAAAAAAAAAAAATTAAAAAAATAATAAAAAAAAAAAAATATATATATATATATAAATCACCATAGAAATTAGGAGCCCAAGGATTTATTTATTCTCAAACTGATGGATTTGGATTTTTCCGACACCGCGGCATTTCAGCCGAAATTTCCCAAACCTGAAGAGGAATTCCGCGCTTTTATTTGGGATGGAAATGTTTTCTCTCCGGAATCGCTCGGTGGATTCCAGGGCCCCTCACCTCCCAAGGACACCGAGGCGAAATTCCCATTATCCGTCACTCCATCAGCCCCTGGGAAACTCCTCTGCCGTGGCTTTCCTCGGCTCCTCCGTGTCCCGGAGGTGACAATTAGGTCACCCCGAGGAGAAGGGACCTGGCCCCGCCAAGATCTGTGGAGAGACTCGGGGGCTGAGTCAGTGACCCCAAACCTGCCTGGCTGGTTCGGGACCGCCCGCGAGAGAGGGGCAGCCCCAAAAAGGAGGCGGAGCAGCCGCAGAGATCCCAAAATTCCCTTTCTGGAGATCCCCAAATTCCCTTTCTGGAGATCCCCCAGAGTTCTCCTTCTGGGGATCCCAAAATTCTCCTTCTGGAGATTCCCAAATTCTCCTTCTGGAGATCCCCAAATCTTCCTTCTGGAGACCTCAAAATCCTCCTTTGGGAGATCCCCCAAATCCTCCTCATGGAGATTCCAAAATTCTCCTTTTGGAGATCCCCAAAGTCCTCTTTCTGGAGACCCAAAATCCTCCTTTGGGAGGACCCAAAATTCTCCTTTTGGAGATCCCCAAATCCTCCTTTTGGAGATCCCAAAACTCTCCTTCTGGAGATCCCCAAATCCTCCTCTTGGAGATCCCCAATTCCCCTTCTGGAAATCCCCCAAAATTCTCCGATTGGAGATCCCCGAAATCCTCCCCAAGGAGATTCCCCAAATCCTCCTTTTGGAGATCCCAAAACTCTCCTTCTGGAGATCCCCAAATCCTCCTCTTGGAGATCCCCAATTCCCCTTCTGGAAATCCCCCAAAATTCTCCGATTGGAGATCCCCGAAATCCTCCCCAAGGAGATTCCCCAAATCCTCCTTTTGGGCATCCCAAAATTCTCCTTCTGGAGACCCCAAATCCTCCTCTTGGACATCCCAAAATCCTCCTTCTGGAGACCCAAAATCCTCCCTTTGGAGACCCAAAATCCTCCCTTTGGAGACCCCAAAATCCTCCCTTTGGAGACCCCAAAATTCTCCGACTGCCCCGAGTTCGGGGTCCGAAGAAAACCCTCTGCTTTATTTTCTCAAAAAAAAAAAAAAAAAAAAAAAAAAAAAAAAAAAAAAAGTTTTTTCCACCAAAAAACTTCCTCGAGGAGAAGTCGAGCTCCGGGAGCCTGGAATGCGCAGGGAGGATAAATCAGGGACAACTCTGGGCAGCGGCAGATTTGGGATTAACATTTATGGACTCATTAACTCCTTAAAATCCCTCAAAATTGCTGAATTCTCCGCGGGACGCCCCAAAGGAACAAATCCCGGGAGGAATTGCCTTTCCCGAGTGCTTTTAGGAACAAATCCCGGGAGGAATTGCCTTTCCCGAGAGCTTTTAGGAACAAATCCCGGGAGGAATTGCCTTTCCCGAGAGCTTTTAGGAACAAATCCCGGGAGGAATTGCCTTTCCCGAGTGCTTTTAGGAACAAATCCCGGGAGGAATTGCCTTTCCCGGGGGTTTAAGGAAGAAATCCCGGGAGGAATTGCCTTTCCGAGGGTTTAAGGACCAAATCCCGGGAGGAATTGCCTTTCCGAGTGCTTTAAGGAACAAATCCCGGGAGGAATTGCCTTTCCCGAGAGTTTAAGGAACAAATCCCGGGAGGAATTGCCTTTCCCGAGAGTTTAAGGAACAAATCCCGGGAGGAATTGCCTTTTCCGATTGCCTTAAGGAACAAATCCCGGGAGGAATTGCCTTTCCCGAGAGCTTTTAGGAACAAATCCCGGGAGGAATTGCCTTTCCCGAGTGCTTTTAGGAACAAATCCCGGGAGGAATTGCCTTTTCCGAGTGCTTTTAGGAACAAATCCCGGGAGGAATTGCCTTTTCCGAGTGCTTTTAGGAACAAATCCCGGGAGGAATTGCCTTTCCCGATTGCCTTAAGGAACAAATCCAGGGAGGAATTGCCTTTTCCGAGTGCTTTTAGGAACAAATCCCGGGAGGAATTGCCTTTCCCGATTGCCTTAAGGAACAAATCCCGGGAGGAATTGCCTTTCCCGAGGGTTTTAGGAACAAATCCCGGGAGGAATTGCCTTTCCCGAGAGTTTAAGGAACAAATCCCGGAGGAATTGCCTTTCCGAGAGTTTAAGGAACAAATCCCGGGAGGAATTGCCTTTCCCGAGGGTTTAAGGAACAAATCCCGGGAGGAATTGCCTTTCCCGAGGGTTTAAGGAACAAATCCCGGGAGGAATTGCTTTTCCCGAGGGTTTAAGGAACAAATCCCGGGAGGAATTGCCTTTCCCGAGGGTTTAAGGAACAAATCCCGGGAGGAATTGCCTTTCCCGATTGCCTTAAGGAACAAATCCCGGGAGGAATTGCCTTTCCCGAGTGCTTTTAGGAACAAATCCCGGGAGGAATTGCCTTTCCCGAGTGCTTTTGGGAACAAATCCCGGGAGGAATTGCCTTTCCGAGAGTTTAAGGTACAAATCCCGGGAGGAATTGCCTTTCCGAGAGTTTAAGGTACAAATCCCGGGAGGAATTGCCTTCCCGATTGCCTTAAGGAACAAATCCCGGGAGGAATTGCCTTTCCCGAGAGTTTAAGGAACAAATCCCGGGAGGAATTGCCTTTCCGAGGGTTTAAGGAGCAAATCCCGGGAGGAATTGCCTTTCCCGAGGGATTCTCCTTCTCAGCGTCCCGGGAAAAGAGCAGGAGAGGATTTATGGATAAACGAACAGTTCCCTTTAACAATTAAGGTGAGAGAACAATTAAACAGCTCCTGTTAATCCGTTTAAAGCTGATTTTAATGACATTAACGGGGCCTTTGTTCGAATTTGCCTTCCTCCGGGCTTGGGGCTCTGGCGCTCCCGAGGCACAGGGAAAACAAAGAGGAATAATGAAACATGAATAGGAATCATTTGGGGTGTGAAAATCCAAATTTGGGGATGAGTTCCCAGGAGCTTTGGTGGTGTTTGCCGGGGGGAAATTGGGGTTGGGTTTAAAATGGGAATTTCTGTGGTCAGATCCTCCTCCCTGAACCCCTTATGGACACTCGGAGAGGTCATGGAATCAAAATCCCAAAAATTTAATGCTTATGAACATTTTTTTGTCTGGAAGTTTGCCACCTCCGAGTGCCCCTCCCTCAAAATCCAAATTAATTCCACTCCCCATAATCACTTTTCTTTTCCTCTTCTATTTTTTTTTTTTTCCTTGCCGCCAGAATTTAATGATCCGTGATTTATTTGCGTCCTTTAATTGCTCTCGGGGCAGCCAAACCCTGAGGAAATCCTATAATTTCTGTCGGGAGATATCAACAGTTGGATCCGGTCCTGGCTCCTCCCTGGAACCCGCGCGATTCCCTCAGGGCAGTAATTATCTCTCCCATTAAAAAGAGATTTAATGAGGCCCTGCTTTCCCTAAAATCTCAGCAAACAAAACCGCCGGGAGAGCGATAGGAGCCGCCCCGGGTGGCAAACAGGAATTTGGGACATTCCCGGCGGTGGGGAGAGGAATTCCTGCTTTTTTTCCAGGTTTTTTTTGGGGGTTTATCCACAGCTGGATTGTCCTCAGGTTTTCCAGTTTGACCTCTCTCCGCAAAAATTCCATTTTTTCCCACCTCTCTATGTTCCAGTTCTTCAAGGATGTCTGTGAAAAAAGTTGGAGATTTTTTTTTTTTCCTCAAGGAATATGGTGGGGAATTAAGGAGGGAAAAATTGCTGGGAATGAAATTTTTCCAGCCTGGTAACTTGGGGCTTGGCAGGGGTCTCAATAGAGGAATACAATTTTATTTATTTATTTTTTTTTCAATGTTTCAAATTGTTTTGAAATGCGAAAAGAGTGAACCTCTGGGATTCCAATGGATTTTGGAACCTGAGCTGTTCGGAATCATTCCCGAGTCTTGGTTATTGACGTCACGAAACAAAAGAAGAGCAACTTTCGGGTGAAAACCATCAATTTACTTAAAAAAAACCCAAAAACCCACCAAACTGGAGGAGATAAAGAAACAAAAAATGTGTGAAATTGTGAAATTATGAAAATTAGGACCTTTTTTTTCTTTTCTTTAATTTTTCTTTTTTGTGGGGTCTTTGTGTTGGGGTTTTTTTTTTTTTTTTTTTTTCTTTTTGTTGTTGTTGTCGTTGTTGGTTGGTTGGTTGGTTGGTTGGTTGGTTGGTTTGGCTTTTTTTTTCTTTTTTTCCCCCCGAAATCAATTATCCCAATCTTAGGGAACGCAACCCAAACAGGAGTTAATGAGCTCGAAATGAACATTCCAGCTCCAGGCGTAATCCAACCCTCGGGACATTTCGGGGCGGGAAAGAACCGCGGGAAAGGCCCTGAATCCCGCGGGGCTCCATCGGGGAAGGCATAAAAGAGATCTTTGGGATAAAAAAGATTTTCGGGATAAAAAAAACCCAAAAAAACAGAGCCTGGAATCGCCGGGGGTGAGGGGAGCGGGGCCCGCCCCGCGATCCCAAAGCTCCCCGAGGGATTTGGGGCCGAGGAAGCGCCAGGGCCCCGCGGAGAGGAAGGAAAGAACCCTTGGAAAAGAAATTCAGGAGAGTTCGCTGCGGAATTGGGGAGGAAAGCTCGGGTTTGGCTCAGTCGGGTTTGTTTAGAGCGAAGAAAAGGCCCAAATTGGGTTGGGTGTGAGCGGGGCGCTGGAAATTCCCGTTCTGCTGCACTCGGAAGGTTTTGTCCCGGAAAATGCAGAGCCAGGTTTGTCTAGGAATAAAATATCTTATCCTGGAAAATGCAGTGCCAGGTTTGTCTCGGAATAAAATATCTTATCCTGGAAAATGCAGAGCCAGGTTTGTTAAGGAATAAAATATCTTATTCCAGAAGGATTTTTTTAGGAATAAAATATCTTAACCCAGAAAATGCAAAGCCAGTTTTTTTAGGAATAAAATCTCTTAACCGAGAAAATGCAGAACCAGGTATTTTTAGGAATAAATACTCTTATTCCAGAAAATGCAGTGCCAGATTTTTTTAGGAATAAAATATCTTATTCTAGAAAATGCAGAGCCACTTTTTTTAGGAATAAAATATCCCAGAAAATGCAGTGCCAGATTTTTTTAGTGATAAAATATCTTATTCCAGAAAATGCAGAGCCAGTTTTTTTAGGAATAAAATATCTTATTCCAGAAAATGCAGAGCCACTTTTTTTAGGAATAAAATATCCCAGAAAATGCAGTGCCAGATTTTTTTAGTGATAAAATATCTTATTCCAGAAAATGCAGAGCCAGTTTTTTTAGGAATAAAATATATTATTCCAGAAAATGCAGAGCCAGTTTTTCTTAGGAATAAAACCTTTTATCCCAGAAAATGCAGAGCCAGGATTTTTTAGGAATAAGACCTCTGCTCGCGGGTTCCTGGCTCGTGTGACTGACAGGCCCAGGGACCTGCACGGCTGAACCAAATCCTGAATTTTACCTCTCCTCAAGTTCGGAGCGGTCCGGGAAGAGCCTCGAGGTCTCCTGTCCCTCTATCCAAAGGCTGAGTGTCCCCAAGAGAGCCCCAGGAGCAGAGGAAAAAGAGAATTCCGAAGGCCAACGGGTTTGATGCAGCAGCATTTTAATGGCAATGCAGAGTGAATAATGCGGAATCATAAAGAGGAGCCGACTCCGAGAGAAAAGCCCAAACCCCAAATCCAGCCTGACCCCTCAGCCCGACGCCCCCTCCCTCACACTTGCCGAGACCTTCCGACCCCCACCGTTCCCAAATTCCCTCGGTTTCGATCCACGCTCGGCGTCGGACTGGGCAGAGAGGGTCCAAAGCACAGACAGAAGATGCAAAAGCCCCAAGAAGAAAGAAAAGCCCGATCCTAAACTAAAGCTCTATCCTAGATTTAATCGCAGGGTCCTGGTTTCCAGCGGCGCTTCCCTCTCCGGCAGCCTTCGGTCACATTCCGATTTCCTTCGCTTCTTCCCTTGGTCCTTTCCGTGGTTCTTTCCTCAAAGCCGCTCAGATCTTCTTGCAGAGGCCCCTCTGGCACGGGTGCTTCCAGCGGGTGGAGAAGGTGTAGGAGCGCTCGGGGACGCACTTGGTGGCACACGGGGTGGCACACGGGGTGGCACAGGGCGTGGCGCAGGTGGGCACGCACTTGGTCACGCACTTGGTGGCGCAGGGCGTGGCGCAGGGCGCGGGGCACGGCGGGGCGCACTTGGTGGCACAAGGGGTGGCACAGGGCGCGGGGCACGGCGGGGCGCACTTGGTGGCACAGGGGGTGGCACAGGGTGCGGGGCATGGCTGGGCACACTTGGTGACACAAGGCGTGGCACAGGGTGGGGCGCAGGGCGTGACACAGGGCGTGGCACAGGGCGGGGCGCACTTGGTGACACAGGGCGTGGCACAGGGCGTGGCACAGGGCGGGGCGCAGGGTGTGACACAGGGCGTGGCACAGGGCGGGGCGCACTTGGTGGCACACGGGGTGACACAGGGCGGGGCGCAGGGGGTGACACACGGCGCGACGCACGGAGGGTCACACTTGGCCACGAACTGCGGCACCAGGCCGCAGGGCTCCAGGCACTCCAGGCCCTTCTGGCCACCCCCGATGGCCACGCCAGCCTCCAGCGCCCCGGCCAGCTCGGCCGAGTCCGACGAGCCCACCACGGTCTCCTGCGGGTACGTGGTGAGGATGGGCCCCGGGAAGGTGACAACCACGGGCGGCGGGAAGATGATGACCCGCGAGTCGGGACACGCCACCACGCAGGGCTCGGTGCAGGCGGCGGCGCGGGGGTCGGGGCAGGGCTCGGCGCACACGGTTTTCTCGCAGGACATCGTGCGGCTGGGCTGGACCTGTGGGGAGAGGACAGAGGTCACTCCTGAGGAGCTGCAGGGACAGGGTCAGCCCCTGGAGGGGACAGAGGTCACTCCCGAGGAGCTGCAGGGATGGGGTCAGACCCTGGAGGGGACAGAGGTCACTCCCGAGGAGCTGCAGGGATGGGGTCAGACCCTGGAGGGGACAAATGTCACTCCTGAGGAGCTGCAGGGATGGGGACAGCCCCTGGAGGGGACAAATGTCACTCCCGAGGAGCTGCAAGGACAGGGACAGCCCCTGGAGGGGACAAATGTCACTCCCGAGGAGCTGCAGGGATGGGGTCAGACCCTGGAGGGGACAGAGGTCATTGCTGAGGAGCTGCAGGGATAGGGACAGCCCCTGGAGGGGACAAATGTCACTCCTGAGGAGCTGCAGGGACAGGGTCAGCCCCTGGAGGGGACAGAGGTCACTCCCGAGGAGCTGCAGGGATGGGGTCAGACCCTGGAGGGGACAAATGTCACTCCCGAGGAGCTGCAGGGATAGGGACAGCCCCTGGAGGGGACAAATGTCACTCCCGAGGAGCTGCAAGGACAGGGACAGCCCCTGGAGGGGACAAATGTCACTCCCGAGGAGCTGCAGGGATGGGGTCAGACCCTGGAGGGGACAGAGGTCATTGCTGAGGAGCTGCAGGGATAGGGACAGCCCCTGGAGGGGACAAATGTCACTCCCGAGGAGGTGCAGGATGGGGTCAGACCCTGGAGGGGACAAATGTCACTCCCGAGGAGCTGCAGGGACAGGGTCAGCCCCTGGAGGGGACAGAGGTCACTCCCGAGGAGCTGCAGGGATGGGGACAGCCTCTGGAGGGGACAAATGTCACTCCCGAGGAGCTGCAGGGATAGGGTCAGCCCCTGGAGGGGACAAATGTCACTCCTGAGGAGCTGCAGGGACAGGGTCAGCCCCTGGAGGGGACAAATGTCACTCCCGAGGAGCTGCAGGGACAGGGTCAGCCCCTGGAGGGGACAAATGTCACTCCTGAGGAGCTGCAGGGACAGGGTCAGCCCCTGGAGGGGACAAATGTCACTCCTGAGGAGCTGCAGGGACAGGGTCAGCCCCTGGAGGGGACAGAGGTCACTCCCGAGGAGCTGCAGGGATGGGGTCAGACCCTGGAGGGGACAAATGTCACTCCCGAGGAGCTGCAAGGACAGGGACAGCCCCTGGAGGGGACAAATGTCACTCCCGAGGAGCTGCAGGGATGGGGTCAGACCCTGGAGGGGACAGAGGTCATTGCTGAGGAGCTGCAGGGATAGGGACAGCCCCTGGAGGGGACAAATGTCACTCCCGAGGAGCTGCAGGGACAGGGTCAGCCCCTGGAGGGGACAAATGTCACTCCCGAGGAGGTGCAGGATGGGGTCAGACCCTGGAGGGGACAAATGTCACTCCTGAGGAGCTGCAGGGACAGGGTCAGCCCCTGGAGGGGACAAATGTCACTCCCGAGGAGCTGCAGGGACAGGGTCAGCCCCTGGAGGGGACAAATGTCACTCCCGAGGAGCTGCAGGGATGGGGTCAGCCCCTGGAGGGGACAAATGTCACTCCCGAGGAGGTGCAGGATGGGGTCAGCCCCTGGAGGGGACAAATGTCACTCCCGAGGAGCTGCAGGGACAGGGTCAGCCCCTGGAGGGGACAGAGGTCATTGCTGAGGAGCTGCAGGGATAGGGTCAGCCCCTGGAGGGGACAGAGGTCATTGCTGAGGAGCTGCAGGGACAGGGTCAGCCCCTGGAGGGGACAAATGTGACTCCCGAGGAGGTGCAGGGACAGGGTCAGCCCCTGGAGGGGACAAATGTCACTCCCGAGGAGCTGCAGGGATGGGGACAGCCCCTGGAGGGGACAGAGGTCACTCCCGAGGAGCTGCAGGGACAGGGACAGCCCCTGGAGGGGACAAATGTCACTCCTGAGGAGCTGCAGGGATGGGGTCAGCCCCTGAAGAGGGCAAATGTCACTCCTGAGGAGCTGCAGGGACAGGGTCAGCCCCTGGAGGGGACAGAGGTCACTCCTGAGGAGCTGCAGGGACAGGGTCAGCCCCTGGAGGGGACAAATGTCACTCCCGAGGAGCTTCAGGGACAGGGTCAGCCCCTGGAGGGGACAAATGTCACTCCCGAGGAGCTTCAGGGACAGGGTCAGCCCCTGGAGGGGACAAATGTCACTCCCGAGGAGGTGCAGGATGGGGTCAGACCCTGGAGGGGACAAATGTCACTCCTGAGGAGCTGCAGGGACAGGGTCAGCCCCTGGAGGGGACAAATGTCACTCCTGAGGAGCTGCAGGGACAGGGACAGCTCCTGGGAGGGCACGAGGCGTGGGTGAGTTGGTGACAACTCTGCTCTGCTCTGCTTGGCTCTTCTTGGACACCTCCCAAAGCTCTGGACACCAAAGTGCCTCATTGGGGACACCTAATCACCTCTTTGGGGACAACAAAACACCTCACTGGGGACACCAAATCACCTCTTTGGGGACACCAAAACACCTCACTGGGGACACCAAGCCACCTCCTTGGGGACACCAAATCACCTCTTTGGGGACACCAAAACACCTCACTGGGGACACCAAAACACCTCCTTGGGGACACCAAACTCTTGGGGACACCAAATTCTTGGGGGCACCGAAACAACTCTTTGGGGACATCAAAACACCTCACTGGGGAGTCCAAAACACCTCATTTGGGGACACCAAAACACCTCTTTGGGGACACCAAAACACCTTTTTTGGGGACACCAAATCACCTCATTGGGGACACCAAGCCACCTCACTGGGGACACCAAAACACCTCCTTGGGGACACCAAACTCTTGGGGACACCAAAACAGCTCTTTGGGGACATCAAAACACCTCACTGGGGACTCCAAAACACCTCATTTGAGACACCAAAACACCTCATTTGAGACACCAAAACACCTCATTGGGGACACCAAATGACCTCTTTGGGGACACCAAATGACCCCTTTGGGGCTGTTGTTTAATTAACATTTGTTTTCTCCTGTAATTTGGGCTCCGGAGGCGGAGCTCAGGCAAATGAGGGTAACACAAAATCGTGGTGGAAAACAGGAGAGGTTTTAAGGAACCTGATTTGGACAAATTCTGGATTAAACGGACAAAAACCAAGGAATAAATTCCCCATGAGGGAATTTATCCCACAAGGATATCGATAATTATGGGTTTAGTGGGTGGATTTAATTCAAATATTTAGCGAAAAGCTCAGTTGGAAAATTCAATAAAAACCTTCTGCAAGATCACGAAGAAAAAGCTGAAGCACAACAAAAACCTGAGGACAGCTCTCCCAAATTCAAATTTCAAACCATCCACAAACCTGGGCTGAATCCTCCGCCTTCCTTCTGGTTTTGAAATAAATCCAAGGCTGGGGAGGCGCTTTGGGAAACAGCACCAAAATCAAATTTCAAGTTGTCATTTCAGCCTTGCCCAAATTCCACCTCAAAGCAGCGGGCGAAGGAGCACTTAATGGAATAACGAAATATTATAACGATATATTATATATATATTTATTATTATTATAATAATTATTTATTCGTTATTATATATAATAACGATATTCCATTTCCAGACGAAATGGAATATAACATTTGGGGTTCAGCCCAGGTGAGGATTTATTTTTTTCTCTCGAAAAGAAGCCTGGGTGGGGCTGAGTTTGACTCAAGCCGGTTTTGTTTTCTTTCCGTGTTCAGAGCGCGGTGCCCAAATATTCATTATTCACCCCAAGTTCAAACCCTAATCCGGGTCCTCTCCTGAGGTTCCCACCCTTTAAATCTTCTCCAGCTCTGAATTTCCCATCCTCGACTTGACCCTGAGCAGGGACCAAACCAAAGGAAAAAGAACTCCAAACCAAACCTAAACACAGAGCGCGGAACACCCCGAGAGGATTCAAACGTTCTCGCTTTGCATAAAACCTAAACTTTGCATAAACAGAACAAAACCACCCAAAGCAGCTTCCCAAGATGCCTTTTTTTGGAGGTTTTCCCATTTTTTTCGCATAGGGAAAACCTGGAATTTTGCAGGGCCACATCCGCGGGGACGCCGTGTCCTCATCCAAAGGCGACCGCGGCTCTGCCCGTCTCAGTCTTTGTAAAACCCGAGTTTAAGTTTCCACACCACCTCTGCCCAAAATCAGATAAAAATTGGGAGCCACGAGGTCAGAACCGCCCCCGCCGCGTGGAAGCTGCTGCCTTGAGGTATTTTAAGGTTACCCAAAGGTTGTGTCCGTTAAATTTCCATAAAGGAATGGAATCAAATGTTTTTGATATTATCCAGACGGCAAATATATTTTTTAAACCTCGGTCCAGCAGCGCTTCCGGATGAATAATCAATATTCGGTGAAAAAAAAATAAAAGAATTATTCCTCAGAACGGCAGAAACGCGAATCCAAAATTCAGCCCGGAGTTAAACGTAACCATTTCTAAAATTCCACTCCTTTTATTTTGTTATTTTATGAAGAAGTTATATCAGAATCCAACTTACTCAGTTCACCGAGGAGAAGCCAAGAGGACCCGCTGGAAGCTCCCTGAGTCAGGAATGGTTTTTATATCCCCGGCTGGACCACCAGGCTGATGCAAGAAAATAACGTCATATTTGGGCATTAGGCCCCATTAGTCCCCAAACCAAATTTAAGGCTTAATTACAGTAATTGCTCTGCTTTGCTCGCTGTTGGTGTTGATTACCCTTTTCTCACCAGCACGTGACCGCCGTTGTTTGCCCTCGGATTCTTCTCATTTCCGAATTTTGAGGCTCGAATTCATCCCCGCAGCTCCGCCGCGGTGGAAACTCGGCTTTGAGCTGAGCTCGGCTTTGTGGGACCTCTGAGCTCGGCAAGGCTCGTCCTTGCGGCTCCCTCATCCCAGGATTTGTTTTCCTGGCTCCGGGGAATGCGGCAGAGCCTAACCCAGCATTAGCCAGGAGCGTTCCCGGCCGCTTCCCAGCCTGTCGGGACGTGTTGGTGGAACTGCCGGACCGGAGCGGCCGAGTCGGCTCCGGAGCCACTCCCGGCGGAGCCCTGGGGGGCCCTGGCTGCTCGTTTGGTGTCCGAGCCCGAGATTGGACTCATCCCGAGTTTGTGGCCACGGATGGAACCTCAAGGAGTTCCACCTCGGCGTGAGGGAGAAGTTCTTTCCACGAATCTGCTCAGATTTGGGTTCTCCCTCTCCGGAGTCATCCCAAACCCACGTGGATCTGTCCCAGTGTCACCTGCCCTGGGAGGTCCCCAGAATTCCCTTCCAGCCCTGGCAGTTCTGGGGTTTTGGGATATAAAACAGCTCCGGGAGGTGCTGTGGTCACCGCAGCCCTGGTTTAGCACAAAACTCCTCCTCTGCCCCACAGTTGGAAGGAATAGGGAAGGGGGAAAGTCCCTTCTGGGAAAAGTGGGATGGTCAGAGGGATGCCGGTGTGGAATCAACCACTCCATCCCCGGTCCGTTTCCCGGTGGTTTTGGTCACCGGGAAAATGTTGGGAGCGTGGGGAAGAGTGGGGGAAACTCGGGGCGAGGGAGAAGCCACCGAAGATGATCATTCCCCGTTTAACACCGGGAAAAAGATTTATTCAAGGTTGCTGAGGACAACCTTTGGATTCGGAGGACAAAGAGTTCCAGCCCTGATCTGATCCAGAAATTCATGGCATGTTTGGAGCTCAGCCCCGGAGGTGGGAGCAGCCCGATCCCATTTAAATCCCCAAATAGGCCCTGGTTTGGGAAGGCCAAGTGGGGTTGAAATGGTGTCATTAGGATAACAAACACGGGGCCTGGCTTTTAATCCCAAAGAACCGCAGGGATCCGAATTCCCGGGGCGTTCCTGAGTCAGGGCCGTCACGTGGGTGGCCCTGACACATTTCTTCGGAAGGGACGCTATGATTCAGCCGCGGTTTAATTCCCGCAGCCTGTCATTAACTTCAGAGAGCTTTGCATGGGTAAAACGTGAGTGGGTGTTTGCAAAACCATCCCCGAGCGTTTCCTCACAGCATTCCCAAGGAGGGCTTTTGCCCAGGGGAGCCTCTGGAGTCGCTCTGCTTCCAGGAGGGAACGGGGAGCACGGAGGTGGTGATGATAATAAGTTAAAAAAAAAAAAAAAAAAAAAAAAAAAAAAAAAAAAAAAAGTTGTGTGTGAGCAGAAAATGAGCCCGGGAAATGTTTGGGGTGCTCAGAAACACTGAATTTGGGGCGGCAGGTCCCGGGATTGTGGTGCCAGGGTTCCTCACCTGGGTTTGGCACCAAATTCCGGAGCAGGGAAGGTGGGAGTGCCCCTGAGAGAGGATTTTAAAGGAATCCCCGAAATGGGATGGTTTGGGTGGGAAGGGGCCTTGAAAATCACCTCATTCCACCCCTGCCACCACCCCAGGCTGCTCCAAGCTCTGTCCAGCCTGGCCTTGGACACTTCCAGGGATGGCGAATCCATGGAGTAAACCCTGCCAGGAATTCCTTCCCAGTATCCCATCTAAAATTCCTCCTTGCCACTCCGAACTCATTCCCCATTTCCCTGTCGCCTCCATCCTTCGGGAAAAGTCTCTCCCCACGTTCCTCAAAGCCCCTTCAGGTCCTGCAAGGTGTGGTCACCCCAAAGCTTCTCCCCCAAAATCCCAATTCATTCCCTCAGCCTCTCCTCCTGCCCCACGGCTCGGGTCCCACCCCGGAGCCTCCTCTGGCCTCACTCCAGCAGCTCCAGACCCTCCCAGGGCTGGACTGGGATCACTGGGACCCATCGGGGGCTGCTTTTACTGGGGCAGCCCAACCCCACAACCCTCGGCAGCTCTGGAAAAGTGTGGAGCCACCAGAATTCCTTCCCAGCTCCCTCCATCCCTGCCAGGATGATTTCTCCTCCTCATCCTCTCTCTTTAACAGCCTCCTGGAGCTTTTATCACATTTTTGGCCGTCTCGGGGGCACCCCCAGCCCCAGATCCTCATCCCTGGCCAGGTCCCGGCCTCAGGAATTCCACACGGAGGCTCTCGGCAGGAGCAGGGCACCAGGAGGAGCTGCTCTTCCCTTCCTGGCACAGAGTTCCCTTCCCCAGAGCTGCTCCAGAGGGAGCTTTGGGACCGGCCCGACTTCCACACCCAGAAACGGATTTATTCTACTGAATGTTTTTGTTTATTTACACAGATGTAAATCAGGGATGAGGAAGCGGCGGTGGTTAGGGTTAGGGTTAGGGTTATGGTTAGGGTTAGGGTTAGGTTTAGGGTTTCGGTTAAGGGAATGAGGAAAATTGGGATTTTCCAGGGAATTTTCCAGCAGGAGAAGGGAATGGAGAAGGCTGAGGCAGCCGGGGGGGGCTGATCCCGGAGCCAAGGGGGATCCAGGGGGGATTTGGGCTCTGCCAGGGGGGATTTGGGATCTGAGCCCAGGGAACAGGGCCAGGACAAGAGGGAACGGCCTCGAGCTGTGCCAGGGGAGGCTCCGGGTGGGAATTTGGGGCAATTCCTGCTGGGAAAGGGAAAAGGCCTCGGCAGGGCTGCCCAGGGAGGGTTGGATCGCCATCCCTGGAGGTGTCCGGGGAATTCCTGGGATTTGGAATGGGTGAGTGGTGTTTGGGCACAGCTTGGACTCAGTGGAGATTTTTTCCACCCTCAACGATCCCGGAATTCTACAAAACCATCCCAGAGTGACGCCACTGCCTTTAAAAATACAATTTTTAAATCCGGATGTTTTATTTCGCTCTCTCTATTTCTGATTTTCTCTCTGATTCACACTCAGGTCTCACAGGCACTTCCAGAGGCAGCAGAGTCGTCCGACCAGATCCAGCAGGATGGGACACGTTTTCCTGGGAAAGTTTTCATCTTCCTGACAATCAAGAGGCTCCGGGAGCATTCAGCCAAGACAGAGCTGAAGGGCCTGAGTGCCAACAAATCCAAACATTCCCTGTTTCCGTAAAAAAAAACCCCAAAACAGAGTATTCCAGGTGAAAAATCCCTCTGTTACAACACAAACTGGAATTTCGTGGTCCTGTTCCCGAGAGGAGCCTGTCTAAAACCAGCTCCTGATTCTAGGAACGCCGAGAGGATTTATTCCTTTTTTCCCGATTACGACAGGAAAATATTGAAGGATGTGGCGGGAAAATTTGCTTTCCCCCCCTCAAACCCAGTGCTGAGTGTGATAAAAGGGAAGGATTCTCATCCAGGAGCCTCCAACCCTCCCAAATTCCTGCATCGGGCAGAAAGATGAGCTGGGAAAAGCACAAAAGCCAACGCCGGGAGTTTGAATGCAAGAGAATTTAATGGCAGGGAGGGGTTGGGGGCAGAGTCCCGCGCACGGAGCACAAAGGACGATCGATTCCCGGCGCTTTGGGAAGCGCTGCAGATCCAGAGCGGCAGGAAAAGTCCATTCCTTGGGTGTTCCCGGGCCGCAGCTTCCCCCGGAGCTGAGCGCAGCCCGGGGCTGCTGCCGGGGCCTCCTCAGAAATAAAAGGAGCCGCAGTTTCCTCCTCCAAAGCTCCTGGAGCCGCAGCCGCCCCCTCCATAGGAGCCGCCGCCGTAGGAACCGCCCCCGAAGGAGCTGCCCCCGCCGCAGGAGCCCCCGAAGCCCCCGCCCGAGGAGCCGAAGGACCTTCTGCTCCCGTAGGATCGGGAACCGCCCCCGTAGGATCGGGAACCGCCCCCATAGGAGCCCCCAAAACCGCCCCCGGAGGAGCCCCCAAAACCGCCCCCGGAGGAGCCCCCAAAACCGCCCCCATAGGAGCCCCCAAAACCGCCCCCAGAGGAGCCCCCCATGGAACCGCCCCCCATAGGATCCCCCCATGGAACCGCCCCCATAGGATCCCCCCATGGAACCGCCCCCATAGGAGCCCCCCATGGAACCGCCCCCACCGGAGGAGCCCCCATAGGAGCCCCCCCCATAGGAGCCGCCCCCAATGGCGCCCGCCGATCCCGAAGATCCCATGGCCCCCCTCGGGGAAGGAGGTGCCCACGATGCTCTCCTGGGGGCAGGAGCTGAGGATGGGCCCCGGGAAGGTGATGACCACGGGCGGGGGGTACACCACGGCCCGCGAGTCCCCGCACGAGGTGACGCACGGCTGGCTCCAGGCGTTGGCGAAGGGCTGCGGACACGACACCTCGCACGGCGACGAGCAGCCGCTGCTCAGCATCGCTCCCGAGGACATTGCTGCGCTGGACAGGAACCTGCGCAGGGACGGAGAGCACAGCGACAATTCCCAAAGGCCGCGGGGAAACAAATCCCTCTTTGGGAGCTCTGCAGCTGTCCAGGAGCGGGGGAAAGGGGAGAGTTTGGGAAGAGTGCGCTTTGTCCCCTTTCCTGCCATTCCCTGCTCGGAGCTCTGCTGCTCCCCAAAGGCTTTCCCGCTGCCCTGGCAGTGCTGGGAATCCTGGAGAGCAAAGCCCAGCTCCAGGGGCCTCGGGGAAGCAGCTCCGCCCCCAGGATTCTGGTGGATCCCGAGATCGCCTTGTGGTGGCAAACAACGACACTGAACCGATCCCTGTGCCCGGGAAATTCCCGTGCCATGGCTGACCCCGCGCCTGCCATCGCAGACACGGACGGGATTTGGGATTTTGGAAAGCCCGGGAAAGGCTGATGGAATTGCTGCGTTCTGCAGGAGAACGAACCCTCGGCAAAGAGTGTCCCGGAGACACCTTTGGGGATGGGGAGGAACCCGGGGCAGGGGAGAAACCACGGCTACAATACCCCAAATTCCAGAGGGAAGAAACCCTACTCCGGTGCCTTCCGTGAGCGGGAAAAAAGGGGGAAAGAAAAGCTCGGGAAGATCCCTGAAATATCTTCTGTGGTGGAGACAATCCTGCGGCACGGCAAAGAGTGAAATTAAAATGTTCACCGCGATCTGTGTCTTTACACAATCACGGCGACAATAAAATCTGCGATTTCCTGACTGAAGGAATTATTGTCCCATAAATCCGAGATCTCCTCTCGTTTCCCTCCATCCTCAATAAAAGCCAAGCCGGGAGTCGTTTAAGTTGTAACCTCCCCGTAAAATGATCAGCATTTAATTGAGACTTTCCCCTCGCGGTTTGGAGCAACCCAACCTCACATTTTGAGGTCTTCATCTCCCAACAGTCCCAGCCACAAAAAAAAAAAAATTTCCCTGCCCAAGCGACAGAATTGATATTCTGGAGTAATCTGGCTTGGAAAAGAACTCCAAGTCAATATTCCTGATAATTCCAGAGCTCTGACATGGAATTCTCTCCCAGCTCGGCACCGACAGCCTCATCCCAGAAATTAAAAATGGAATTAGAGACGGAGAACTCACCGGGCTCGCAGGGAAATCCGGACTGAGGAGAAGCTGCTGGAGAAGCCGCAGGAAAATCGAGGTTTTTATAGCGACGGCTCCTGGGAAGTGCAACACAACTTTGGGACATCACCAGCGACACTTTTTGCTGCATAAGCTCCTTCTAATTGTAATAATTGCGCTGATAAGTGCTAATGATTAGTAAATCAACTCCTCATCAGCCAATACGGGCACACGCCCTTTGTCTTCCTTTAATCCTTAAATAATTTTTTGATGATTTTGTGGCCGCTGCCATTTCCTGACCTGGTTTGACTTGGGAATTGGCTCGGGAGGGCGAAGGATCAGGAATTCCCTCAGCGAGGTGAAAAATCAGTTTGGCTTTGTCAGGGGGGAATGTTCCCCGTCCTGCAGGAGATTCCCTGGAAATTCAGAATTGGGGAAAACCGCGAATTTTGTCTTTATGACTCCTGGGATGGGAAGGGACATTTTTTCCTGCCTGTCTAACCAAGGAACTCATTAAAAAGGACTTAATTTAATTCATTGGATGCCCATCGTCATCCAAGGGAGGCCTGTGCGAGAGCATTTAATTATTATAATTCTCCCTTTGTCGCCTCAATTTTCATAATTCTCCTTTTGTCCCCTTAATTTTCATAATTCTCCTTTTGTCCCCTTAATTTTCATAATTCTCCTTCTGCCCCCTTAATTTTCATAATTCCCCTTAATTTTCGTAATTCCACTTAATTTTCGTAATTCCCCTTTTGTCCCCTTTTGGGAGAGCTGCAACATTCCAGGGACACACGTGTCCAAGGAGGCACCATCGGAGGAAAAACCCCAAATATTTTTGAGCGCACGGAGTTGATTTCGTCTAAAACAAAATAAAAGCATTTCAAGACCAGCCAGGATGATTTTTCTCAGCGAAGCCACAGCAGAATTCCTGGATTTCAACCTCCTCTGGTGAAAGGCAGGAATGGATAAATAGGAACAAATCTCCAAGCAAAGTTCCCTTTATCAATCACCAGAAGCATCGGGAGAATTTTAGAAGCGATGGAAATTTTGGGGTGGTTGTCACAAACGTCTCACACAAACTTTGGGGGCACCAAACCCCAGACTGGGAGGGCTTTGGTTGGAAACCAAAGTCACCTGAAGAGATCTCAGGTTTGAGATTTGAGAACTGAGATTTGAGATTCGAGGTTTTAGATTTGAGATTTGAGATTTGAGATTTGAGATTTGAGATCTGAGATTCGAGATTTGAGATTTGAGATCTGAGATTTGAGATTTGAGATCTGAGATTTGAGATTTGAGATTCAAGATCTGAGATTTGAGATTCAAGATCTGAGATTTGAGATTCAATATTTGAGATTCGAGATCGGAGATTTGAGATTCGAGATCTGAGATTTGAGATTCGAGATTTTAGATTTGAGATTCGCGATTTGGGATTTGAGACTTGACATCTGCGATTTGGGAATTGAGATTCGATATTTGAGATTTGAGATTCGAGATTTGATATCTGATTCTCAGCCGGAGCTGTAGGAGGGAAGCAGCTCCAGCCAGGAGCTGGAATTTCATTCTGTTTTTCCTCGAAGAGGCTCAGGGAGGTTCCGAGTCGCCATCCCTGGAAGTGTCCGAGGAATTCCTGGACATCGGTCTGGGTGTCCAGGGGGGTCTGGCCCCAGGTTGGACTCCATGACCTTGGAGGTCTTTTCCAACCTCAACGATCCCGGAATTCTGCGATCCTCCCATATTTCACTTTTCTATCACGACAAAGTTTATCTTCGGTGCTTCCGTAACTCCCATCCCCACATTTCTGGTGTTCCCAGAGCCGATTGGGAACCAGAACACGCGGAGCCGATATCGGGGTTACGATCTTGCGACAGAACCCGAACAAGCCCTGTCAGGCCCCGGTGACATCCCGGGGTTTGACAGCTCTGCCAGTCAGCAATTCCTCCTTGACTCCTCAATTAACGCCAAACTTTCTGGGTTCCCCAGATGGGTTGGGAAATATTGATCGGCGTGGAAAATTCTGGGTCCTGCTGGTGGTTCCACCATCCCCACAGCTCTGGGGAGCGGCAGCGCTTCCATCGGCGCCCCCAAATCAAGATTTTGGGGTGGGAAGTGAAATATTGTGTACAAAACCTGCCTAAAAAATCGATAAATGCCTCATACGGATCTAAACTCATTCCGGATTGAATTCCGGCGAGGCCTGGGGACAACGTCAGCTCCGAGGGGACTTCCTAGGGGTCAGAGGATGGAACACACCGAGCAAAACCCGAGGGGTGCAGTGCTTGGAACGTGACTTGGGATTATTAATGAATTTATCACGTCACTTAGGATGACAATTAGGACAATTAATGAAATAATCCAGCCAGCAAAACACGGTTTGGTAACGCGTGGGAAGCTCTTGCACAAAGAGCGGCTCCCGTCCCACTGGTGGTCGGGAAAAGTATAAAAGAGCTCCTGGAATTCTGCAGAGCCATCCACGGCTGCTCCTCGTCTCCACTTCTCCAGACCCGGTGAGTTGGATCCTCTCGGCTCTCTGCCGGAATGCGGCGAAGAATTTTCTGTCTTTCCTCTCCTTCCCAAAAGATGTTTTCAGGAATCTTCCTGAGCTTTTTTTTCCCCCTTTTTTCCCCGCTCACGGAAGGCACCGGAGTAGGGTTTCTTCCCTCTGGAATTTGGGGTATTGTAGCCGTGGTTTCTCCCCTGCCCCGGGTTCCTCCCCATCCCCAAAGGTGTCTCCGGGACACTCTTTGCCCGAGGGTTCGTTCTCCTGCAGAACGCAGCAATTCCATCGGCCTTTCCCAGGCTTTCCAAAATCCAAAGGTCCCGTCCGTGTCTGCGATGGCAGGCGCGGGGTCAGCCATGGCACGGGAATTTCCCGGGCACAGGGATCGGTTCAGTGTCGTTGTTTGCCACCACAAGGCGATCTCGGGATCCACCAGAATCCTGGGGCGGAGCTGCTTCCCGAGGCCCCTGGAGCTGGGCTTTGCTCTCCAGGATTCCCAGCACTGCCAGGGCAGCGGGAAAGCCTTTGGGGAGCAGCAGAGCTCCGAGCAGGGAATGGCAGGAAAGGGACAAAGCGCACTCTTCCCAAACTCTCCCCTTTTCCCCGCTCCTGGACAGCTGCAGAGCTCCCAAAGAGGGATTTGTTTCCCCGCGGCCTTTGGGAATTGTCGCTGTGCTCTCCGTCCCTGCGCAGGTTCCTGTCCAGCGCAGCAATGTCCTCGGGAGCGATGCTGAGCAGCGGCTGCTCGTCGCCGTGCGAGGTGTCGTGTCCGCAGCCCTTCGCCAACGCCTGGAGCCAGCCGTGCGTCACCTCGTGCGGGGACTCGCGGGCCGTGGTGTACCCCCCGCCCGTGGTCATCACCTTCCCGGGGCCCATCCTCAGCTCCTGCCCCCAGGAGAGCATCGTGGGCACCTCCTTCCCCGAGGGGGCCATGGGATCTTCGGGATCGGCGGGCGCCATTGGGGGCGGCTCCTATGGGGGGGGCTCCTATGGGGGCTCCTCCGGTGGGGGCGGTTCCATGGGGGGCTCCTATGGGGGCGGCTCCATGGGGGGCTCCTATGGGGGCGGTTCCATGGGGGGCTCCTATGGGGGCGGTTCCATGGGGGGCTCCTATGGGGGCGGTTTTGGGGGCTCCTCTGGGGGCGGTTTTGGGGGCTCCTCCGGGGGCGGTTTTGGGGGCTCCTCTGGGGGCGGTTCCCGATCCTACGGGGGCGGTTCCCGATCCTACGGGAGCAGAAGGTCCTTCGGCTCCTCGGGCGGGGGCTTCGGGGGCTCCTGCGGCGGGGGCAGCTCCTTCGGGGGCGGTTCCTACGGCGGCGGCTCCTATGGAGGGGGCGGCTGCGGCTCCAGGAGCTTTGGAGGAGGAAACTGCGGCTCCTTTTATTTCTGAGGAGGCCCCGGCAGCAGCCCCGGGCTGCGCTCAGCTCCGGGGGAAGCTGCGGCCCGGGAACACCCAAGGAATGGACTTTTCCTGCCGCTCTGGATCTGCAGCGCTTCCCAAAGCGCCGGGAATCGATCGTCCTTTGTGCTCCGTGCGCGGGACTCTGCCCCCAACCCCTCCCTGCCATTAAATTCTCTTGCATTCAAACTCCCGGCGTTGGCTTTTTGTGCTTTTCCCAGCTCATCTTTCTGCCCGATGCAGGAATTTGGGAGGGTTGGAGGCTCCTGGATGAGAATCCTTCCCTTTTATCACACTCAGCTCTGGGTTTGAGGGGGGGGGAGAACAGATTTTCCACCACATCCTTCAATATTTTCCCCATTTTTCCCTATTTTTCCCTATTTTTTTCTCCTCACGTTTTGTTTCGCCGAACCGGAATTCTTTGGGGCTTTGCCTCCTCTCTCGCGATTGCAAACAAATTATCCAATTGTTTTCCAATTGAGCCTGTTCGTTCAGCCCCATTAAGGTTTTGCTGCGAGCTGCTGAATTTATTGTGCGCAATCATTAAATTAATTGCAGATTAAAACTCTTAAAACCTCTTTTGGCACACGGGGAATTTAAGCAACTTTAGTCGTGTGTCATCTAATTTTCTCTTTATCTCCGGAGCTATCAATTAAAATATTTTAAAGCCGTTTTCACCTTTGAGAGAGAGAGGGAGAGAAAAAAACTGATTTTCCAGGTAGGACTCTCTCACAGGGACATTCTTTTTTCCCTGATATTTCTCACATTTCATTTCATCCTTCTTGATTTAATAAATGTTAATGGCTTTATAGCTCAAGAGGAATTTATTAAAACCATATTTTAAATTTTTCGGGGGTGTTCCCGATCTCTCTCCCGTGTTTTCCAAGGGACTAAAGCCGGGTTTTAAGTCAGATTTAGCTCTCAATAAACCCGGCACTCACCCACGGATGACTTTGTGTCCCCATCCCGGCAATTGCGAGGGAAAAACAACAACGCCGGGCGGGATTTGTGCTCCGGTGCCACTCCTGCCTTGGGAAACTCTCTCTTGCACATCGCGGTGACATTTTCCTGTCACATAAAAGCAGAGCTTTGATGATGCCACAGTCAGGAGAGATTTCTCCACAGGATTTGGCACCGCCAGCTCAGGGTGACAGCTCAGAAATCAAGGAGAGGTTCTTTAGTGGATTTGGTTTTGGTTCCCATCCCTGGTCCTCGGATTTTAATTTTGGTTCCCAAAAAAAATGCATTTTTAAAAAATGATCTTGAAAATGCATTTCAGCTTTCCTAGAGCTCAGAATTCCACAGCGAATCACGAAAATTCCTCAGAATTGATTCTGAGTGTGGGGACAAAATGGAAAAAGGGACAGGACGAGAGGGAACAGCCTCGAGCTGTGCCAGGGGAGGCTCCGGGTGGGAATTTGGGGCAATTCCTGCTGGAAAAGGGAAAAAGCAGGGGTTGCCCGGGGAGGGTTGGTTCGCCATCCCTGGAGGTGTCCGGGGAGCTGCTGGACATGGCTGTGGTCAGGTGAGAGGTGGAGATTGACCGAGGGTTGTGCTCCGTGACCTTGGACACATTTTCCAACCTCAGGGGTTGGATTCTGCCATTCCGGGAGCAATCGGAATCCTCCAGGAGGGAAGAGCAGAGCTAAACCAGGGTATGAAATAGAAACTTTGTGACTTTCCAGTCTCCAGCTGACCTCATCCCACCCCTCATGGGTTCATCCTCCAGCTCCGAGCCATCACCTCCCGAGACCTCCCAGAGAACAACCCAACTCCTTCGTGCCTGAATTCAGGATCTTCCATCCAACCCTCGCTTTCACAACCCCCGGACCGCTCAATTTCCATCCAATTCCCATCAAACCCCCCGCCCGCTGCTCACAGAACCAGCCCGAGGACCGGAACGGCCCCGCGGAGAAAGGAAAGTCCAACAGAACGTGATGATGATGAAGCAGGAGGGTTTTAATGAGATACACTAAGGGATGACACCAAACAGACACTCCTTCCTTCACCGTCCCAGGAGAATCCACCTCCCACCCATGGTTCTTCTCCCGGCAGGACTGCGTTGACAAAATCCATGCCAGGCTGGTTGTTTCTTTCTTCTCTTGGCACGGTGAAAATGAGGAGCTGGCGCTGAAGGCTGATTAACAGGGGCGGTTGTTAATTAAAGACGAAGGGGGGATGCGGGGAGGAGTTTCCAGAGCTCCTGAGCTAGGGAGGCTCCCGCGGATGCTTTTGCCATCTCCAGAAGCCTGGCCTGGTCGCGGACCTGGATCCCGGGGTTCCATCTGCGGGGCTGCCTCAGTTTCCCAGGCGGGACCCGCGGCTGCTGCTGGTGTAGAACTTCCGGACGAAGCAGCCCCCGGATGAGGAACCCCCACAGGCAGAGCCCCCCTTCCCCGACGCGCCCCCCGAGGAGCCCCCACAGCCGTAGGAGCCCCCGGATCCATAGGAACCTCCAGATCCGTAGGAACCTCCAGATCCGTAGGAACCCCCAGATCCATAGGAACCCCCAGATCCATAGGAACCTCCCATCCTTGACATGCCACCATAGGAGCCTCCCATCCCCGAGCTGGATAAGGCTTGGGATGATGAGGGCATGGACGATGCCACGATGCTATCCTGGGGGCAGGAGCTCATGATGGGGCCCGGGAAGGTGATGTAGACGGGAGGAGCGTAGACCAGAGCCGTGGAGTCGCCGCATGAGGCCACGCAGGGGCCCAGGCCTCGGCTGTAGGCGCAGGGCTCGGGGCAGGTGACCTCGCAGCCGGGCAGGCACCGGGAGCTGATGCAGTTCATGGTTCTCGGAGCTGGAGGAGGAGCTGGGAAAGGAAAGATGGAGTCAGGGGATGTCCCAGCCCCGTCACACACGGGGGACAGTGAGTGAGATCCCTGTCCTTGCTGATCACAAAGTGATCTCTGAGGTTGGAATGAATTCCAAGACCACTGAGTCCAAGCTGTGCCTGATCCACTCTGGACACCCACACCAAATCCCAGGAATTCCCCAGACACCTCCAGGGATGGCGATCCGACCCTCCCCGGGCAGCCCTGCCAAGGCCTTTTCCCTTTTCCAGCAGGAATTGCCCCAAATTCCCACCCGGAGCCTCCCCTGGCACAGCTCGAGGCCGTTCCCTCTTGTCCTGGCCCTGTTCCCTGGGCTCAGATCCCAAATCCCCCCTGGCAGAGCCCCAGATCCCCCCTGGATCCCCCTTGGCTCCAGGATCAGCCCCCCCGGCTGCCTCAGTGTTCTCCATTCCCTTCTCCTGCTGCTCCAGCCCCTAACCCTAACCCTAACCCTAACCCTAAACATAACCCTAACCATAACCATAACCCTAACCATAACCCTAACCCTAACCTGCTCCAGCCCCTCTGTGTCCTCCCTGAATTGGAGGACCCAGAAGTGGACACAGGATCCAGGAGTGGCTTCACCTCCTCCCTCAAACCCTCCTGTCCTGGGACACCTTTTCTGCCTCCCTTCCTTGCCCTTTTAGGGCTATTTTTTACTCAGTACATTTAAGCTTTAAATTTGCACCTCGAGCTTTGAAAGTCGCAAGAAAAATTCAAATAACTCTGCAAGTTGTGTCTTTAAATATCAAATCGATTTCTGCCGCCATCTTCAAGTGGGAAATTCCAAGGAAAAGCAGGATTTCACCACCACATCCCCAGGCTAAAACCCCAAAATCAGCTCCAGTGAAAAGCAGGATTTCACTGCCACATCCCTAGGCTAAAACCCCAAAATAAACTGGAATTTAAAGCAGGATTTCACTGGCACATCCCCAGGCTAAAACCCCAAAATCAGCTCCAGTGAAAAGCAGGATTTCACTGCCTCATCCCTAGGCTAAAACCCCAAAATCAACTGGAATTTAAAGCAGGATTTCACTGCCACATCCCCAGGCTAAAACCCCAAAATCAGCCCCAAAGAAAAGCAGGATTTCACTGCCACATCCCCAGGCTAAAACCCCAAAATCAACTGGTATTAAAATTAGGATTTCACTGCCCCATCTGCAGGCTAAAACCCCAAAATCAGCTCCAGGGAAAATCAGGATTTCACTGCCACATCCCTAGGCTAAAACCCCAAAATCAACTCCAGGGAAAGGCAGCATTTCACTGCCGCATCCCCAGGCTAAAACCCCAAAATCAGCTCCAGTGAAAAGCAGGATTCCACTGCTGCATCCCCAGGCTAAAACCCCAAAATCAACTGGCATTAAAATTAGGATTTCACTGCCACATCCCCAGGCTAAAACCCCAAAATCAACTCCAGGGAAAGGCAGCATTTCACTGCCGCATCCCCAGGCTAAAACCCCAAAATCAGCTCCAGTGAAAAGCAGGATTCCACTGCTGCATCCCCAGGCTAAAACCCCAAAATCAACTGGCATTAAAATTAGGATTTCACTGCCACGTCTGCAGGCTAAAACCCCAAAATCAACTCCAGGGACAGGCAGGATTTCACTGCCTCATCCCCAGGCTAAAACCCCAAAATGAACTGGCATTAAAATTAGGATTTCACTGCCCCATCTGCAGGCTAAAACCCCAAAATCAACTGGAATTAAAATCAGGATTTCACTGCCACATCTGCAGGCTAAAACCCCAAAATCAGCTCCAGTGAAAAGCAGGATTTCACTGCCTCATCCCTAGGCTAAAACCCCAAAATCAACTGGAATTTAAAGCAGGATTTCACTGCCGCATCCCCAGGCTAAAACCCCAAAATCAGCTCCAGTGAAAAGCAGGATTTCACTGCCGCATCCCCAAAATCAAGGACCAAGTCCTGATTTTTTAGAACTGTCCCTGCAGAGAACGAGAGAGAGCAAAGATCAGCTTCAGTCCAACTCACCTGGAGTAGCAGGAGAAGTCAGGAGAAGGTTTGAGGAGACTCCGGAGACGTTCCTGCTTTTATACCCCTCGGAGACAGCTCCTGGGACGTGAAACGCCCCATAAAATCCCCAACCCTTACCAAATTCCGATTTTTTTCCTCTGTGTGACTCCTCTAACGCCTGTAATTATTTTCATAGTTCCCAATTAGCAAATCAAACCTCGACATATACAATCTGACTCGAGTATCGTAAATTGGGCTTTTTCATTGTGCGGGAATTTTACAGCGCGGTTCCCGTGCAATATCCCGGGGATGAGTGGATTTACAACGGGATCTGACCCCTGCTTGTTATTTTTCCTTGACAGTTTAAGTGAGGCCTGGGCAGATCAGCCCTGTGAGTCTGCACTGAAGGACGGCTTGGGTTGATGATGAGGGAATTTTGAAGGCCAGCCTCAACTTGGAAGAGTTTCAGGAGGAATTTCCTCACGGAAAGGGCATTGGAAAGGGTTTGGGTTGATGACGAGGGAATTTTGAAGGTCAGCCACAAGTGGGAAGAATTTCAGGAGGAATTTCCTCACGGAAAGGGCATTGGAAAGGGTTTGGATTGATGATGGGGGAATTTTGAAGGTCAGCCTCAACTTGGAAGAATTTCAGGAGGAATTTCCTCACGGAAAGGGCATTGGAAAGGGTTTCGGCTGATGACGAGGGAATTTTGAAGGTCAGCCTCAACTTGGAAGAGTTTCAGGAGGAATTTCCTCACGGAAAGGGCATTGGAAAGGGTTTGGATTGATGATGGGGGAATTTTGAAGGTCAGCCTCAAATTGGAAGAATTTCAGGAGGAATTTCGGGTGTTGGAAGGAGCTCGGGGAGGTTTGGAGTGGCAATTCCTGGAGGAACAGCTGGACCTCGGTGTGGGTGACCACGTGGGGATCGGTCAAGTGCTGATTCCGTGGCCTTGGATGGCTTTTCCAATCTCAGCGGTCCCAAGGGTCTGAGTTTGGGATCCACCTTGGAGCACAAAGACCTGGTGATCGTGGGGTGGCACTGGTGCCATCCTGGCACTATCCTGGTGCCATCCTGGTGACATCCTGGGGACATCCTGGTGCCATCTTGGTGCCTCGTAGTGACATTCTGGTGCCATCCTGGTGCCATCTTGGTGACATCCTGGTGACATTCTGGTGACCTCCTGGTGCTATCTTGGTGGCATCCTGGTGCCATCCTGGTGACATCCTGGTGACAGACTGGTGACAGACTGGTGGCATCCTGGTGGCATCCTGGTGGCATCCTGGCGCCATCTTGGTGCCATCATGGTGCCATTCTGGTGACATCCTGGTGACCTCCTGGTGCCCTCCTGATGACATCCTGGTGCCATCTTGGTGACATCCTGGTGCCCCCCTGGTGACATCCTGGTACCATCCTGATGCCATCATGGTGCCATCCTGATGACATCCTGGTACCATCCTGATGCCATCATGGTGCCATCCTGATGCCATCTTGGTGCCATCATGTTGACATCCTGGTGCCATCTTGGTGCCATCATGTTGACATCCTGGTGCCATCTTGGTGCCACCATGGTGACATCCTGGTGCCATGCTAGTGCCATCCTGGTGACATCTTGGTGACATCCTGGTGCCATCCTGGTGCCATCCTGGTGCCATCCTGGTGCCATCTTGGTGCCATCCTGGTGCCATCTTGGTGCCACCATGGTGACATCCTGGTGCCATGCTAGTGCCATCCTGGTGACATCTTGGTGACATCCTGGTGCCATCTTGGTGCCATCCTGGTGCCACCATGGTGCCATCCCGATGCCATCTTGGTGCCATTCTGGTGACATCCTGGTGACATCCTGGTGACATCCCTGAGCTTAGCATCCCCAAAATGAGTTTCGATCCAAATTCCTCAGAAGTTTCAGACCTTAGAGGACCTCACGTGTCACTTCCAACCTTTGAAATGACTTTTGCTGTCTCATCCCTCAATCCCCAGCCGCAAAGGACACTGACCCCCGTCCGAGGTCGGGCGATTCCCTTTGGGAGGGATTTGACCAAAATCCGAGGCTCACACCCCAAATTGTGTGAGTGACACACGGGGAGCCACCTTCCTTCGAGTCACCGAAGGAGAACAAACGCGGAGATCAACTCCTGTTTCCTTTGGAACCGGAACGATGCCGAAAGGATTTTTTTCCATGAAGTTCGAGACAAAAGGAGACTTTTGGGTGTTGGATTTGTGTCACTCAAAGCAGGGCTGGAAATGATCGCTAATTATGAGCTGAAGTGAAAACAAAGCCGAGGCTTAGGAGGATCTTTTTCTTTGTCAGCGATAAG
The DNA here is from genome assembly GCA_036785705.1 of Acanthornis magna. Taxonomy (NCBI): domain Eukaryota; kingdom Metazoa; phylum Chordata; class Aves; order Passeriformes; family Acanthizidae; genus Acanthornis; species Acanthornis magna. Next base: position 426,445 of record JAWUZG010000775.1, read on the forward strand.
AATTTAGTAAATGATGGGTGACCTCACATCCTCCTCATTGTCTAAAAATGGGATAAAAAGGGAGAGATCTCAGAGCTCCTCCATCCTTCGAGCTCCGCTGATTTACTCCTCCAAGGCAACAGGGTAAGTCTGACTTCATCGCGCTCCTCAGTACTTCCAAATTCCTCCTTTTTTTATCTCGCAAAATTCTAGAAAAGCCGAGGGAGAGGAGGGTGGATTTAGAGAAGTTGGGGGAAAGGGAAGAACAGAGGACGGGAGATTTTCCTTGGGGAATTTCTGAAGGTAATTCTCCCTCTTTGAAAAGAGAATTATCTTGGGGACTTTCTGCAGGCAAATCTCCCTCTTTGAAAAGAGAATCATTGGGACTTCCCTGAGCACGGAATTTTTTAAGGATGAGGTAGTTCAGTCCCAGAGAAAAGGGGAAGTTTTTTTTTTTTGGAAAGGCTCAGAGGAAAGGTTTAAGGCTGAGGTAGTTCAGCCCAGAGAAAAGGGGAAGATTTTTTTTTTTTTAAAGGCTCAGAGGAGTTGTTTAAGGCTGAGGTAGTTCAGCCTAGAGAAAAGGGAATTTTTTTTTTTTTTAAAGGCTCAGAGGGAAAAAGGACGTGGCAGTAGGAAAGGAAGAACTGAGAAGCCTAAATGAGACAGGAAGGAAGGGAATAGCAGGAAAAATGGGAATTTCTGTGGGAGGGTTGAACTGGGAGGCGTAACTGGTTCGTACTGGGAACCCCTGGCCTGACCCTTGACCCACACCTCATTTCCCCAGCCCCATCCCGAACCCCGAGGAACGATGCTGACCACCCCCGAGTGTCTGCCGGGCTGCGAGGTGTCCTGCTCCCAGCCCTGCGCCTACAGCCGCAGCCTGGAGCCCTGCGTGGCCTCGTGCGGCGACTCCCGAGCCGTGGTGTTCCCTCCTCCGGTGGTGCTCACCTTCCCGGGCCCCACGCTCAGCACCTGCTCCCAGGAGAGCTTCGTGGGAGCTTCTCTTCCCGTGGGATTCGCTGGCCCGATCCAAATCGGCTACGATGAGCCCGGCGGGGTGGGGGGCGCCTTTGGGGCCGGGGGCTCCTTTGGATATGGGGGCTCCTCAGGGATCGGGGGTCCCCTTGGATGTGGGGGTGCCTTCGGGTCTGGGGGCGTGGCGGGAGTGCAGAATTCCTTTGGGTCCTGCGGGTATGGAGGGGCGCTGGGGGCGAGGGGTTCCTTTGGGTCTGGGGGTTCCTTTGGGTCTGGAGGCTCCTTTGGGTCTGGGGGTGCCTTTGGGTCCGGGGGTTCCTTTGGGTCTGGGGGTTCCTTTGGCCACAGAGGGTCCCCGGGAATGGGGGGCTCCACCTACAGCCGGAGGTCCTACAGCAGCCGCCGCGGGTCCCGCCTGGGCAACTGAGGCTCGTCCTAAGGCGAAACCACCCGGGAGGTGAAAAACCAGGGTCTGGCTCCACGGAATCCCGAGGCTGATCCCCAGAAACCAGGCCCGGATCTCCTGCCGGTGCTCCTCACCTCCCGTCCGAAACGCTTCCGCGGGATGACGTCTCTCCTGGAACTCTTTAATTAATCTCGTGATCTTATTCATCTTGGTGGGGCGGGAATGCTTCGGAATTCCAGGTGGGACTTCCTGTGGAGGTTCCAGCTCTCCCTTGTGCCGTGCGGTGGCTTTTGTCACCCACAAATCGATGAATTGCTCTGTTTTATTCCATTTCATTTCTTTTCACGCCTTAATAAAACTCTTTCCGAATCGCATCAGCGGCTTCTCGGTTTTCCTTTCCACGGAACCCCGGGACCATTTAGGGTTGGGAAAGACCTCCGAGGTCACCAAGGCCAACCTCTGATCCCCACGAAATGAGGTCACCCCCAAGGCTCCCGAGCCCCCGATGGGCTGGGAATGAAGGAGGGGGAATTGAGGTTGGATTTGGGGTGGGAATCATTCCCTGCAAGGGTGGGGAGGTTATTCCATGGATTCCCCACCCCTGGAAGTGTTCAAGGCCAGGTTGGACAGGGCTTGGAGCATTCTGGGATGGAGGAAGGTGTCCCTGCCCGTGGGGTGACATTCGTGTGTGAAGGTTTGTTATTCCAACATTTCATTTCTGTGATAAAATATTCCAATATTTTATTCCCGCCCTTGATGAGGGTCAAAATAATTCCCTCAGGGATATTCAGGGAGCAACCGGAAATGTCCCCTCAGAACTGGCCTGGCTCTGAGGGCAAACTGGTTTTGACTGGGAGCTGCACCAGTCCATCCCCGGAGGTTGTTCCAAAGTGAATTATTCTGTTTTATTTACTAGAATTAATAATGTGGGTTGGATCAGAAAGGGGAAAATGACTTAGCGAGGAATTTCAGACAAATTGTATTTTCATTAAAGCAAAATTAATTCCTCTCCGGTAAGAATGAATTTCTTGCACAAGAATTCTTTCAGACCCCGTTCGGAACCGCAAAATCGGGATAAAATAAAAGCCAGAAGCCGGGGCTGCGATGCAAACAGAGGGCTTTAATACAAACAAAAAGCGGGGTGAGGCGATGCAGAGACAAAGAACGGAATCTCCATGTCAGAATTCCCATTATCCAGGATTCCCATTATCCAGAATTCCCATTATTCAGGATTTCCAATCCAGAATTCAGCCGGGACTCCAACCCGGCGGTCATTCCCACGACATTCTTTTTCCATCTGGACGCTTCCACAGCCGAATCCCGCGCCTGGTTTGACTCCTCGGGTTCGGGGGAGTACAAAACACAACACGAGCCAGGGAAAAGGGAGGAACATCGCGATCTTAAGCCTTGGAAAAGGAGGGAACATCGAGATCCTAAGCCTTGGAAAAAGGAGGGAACATCGGGATCTAAGCCTTGGAAAAGGAGGGAACATCGAGATCCTAAGCCTTGGAAAAAGGAGGGAACATCGGGATCTAAGCCTTGGAAAAGGAGGGAATATCAGGATCCTAAGCCTTGGAAAAAGCACAACGAGGTCCGAACAGCCCCGGCTCCGGCTCAGCTGGAGCAGGGGCTGCTGGGAACGTCTGGGTGTCAACCACTGCTTTTTATCCTATTTTTCCTTGGGGTATTCCTGTGTTTTGGATGGTTAAAAAGGCCCGTAGTTCCCGTAGCGGTACCGGTAATAGCCTCGGGAGGAATAGGGGTAATAATTCCTACCGAAGCCGGAGTAGTACGAGCCGCGGTAGAGGCTCCCCAGGCGCGACAATCCACCCCCGCAGGACCCCTCCCCTCCCATTCCCATCCCCATGCCCCCGCAGGAGCCGCCGGAGCCCTGGGACCCCATCCCCTGGGATCCACCGCCGCCCCCGCAGGACGATCCCATTCCTCCCCCTCCGGATCCCATTCCTCCACCTCCCATCCCACCGCCTCCCATTCCTCCACCTCCCATTCCTCCACCTCCCATCCCACCGCCTCCCATTCCTCCACCTCCCATCCCACCGCCTCCCATCCCACCGCCACCCATCCCACCCCCTCCAGACCCCATCCCGCCGCCGATGTGGGGGATGTCCGTCCCCACGATGCTCTGCTGGGGGCAGGAGCTGATGATGGGCCCCGGGAATGTCACGACCACGGGAGGCGCGTAGATGATGGCTCGGGAGTCCCCGCAGGAGGCCACGCAGGGCTCGCTGCAGCTGTTGACGCAGGGCTGGGGACAGGTGACCTCGCAGGGGGACGCGCAGCGGGCGCTCATCAGTTGGTCGTAGGAGGACATCGTTCCAAATTCAGCCTGGAGGGAAGAGAAGGTCCCCCAGAGGGTGGGAAGGATGGGGGGGAAAATCCTCAATTTTGGGGTTTATCTGTGGGTTTGATTTTTTTAATCGCCACATTTCGTGGAGGTGGGGGGAAAATCCTCCAGGTTCTCTGTGGGTTTGATTTTTTTAATCGCCACATTTCGTGGAGGTGGGGGGAAAATCCTCCAGGTTTTCTGTGGGTTTGATTTTTTTAATCGCCACATTTCGTGGAGGTGGGGGGAAAATCCTCCAGGTTTTCTGTGGGTTTGATTTTTTTAATCGCCACATTTCGTGGAGGTGGGGGGAAAATCCTCCAGGTTCTCTGTGGGTTTTATTTTTTTAATCGCCGCATTTTGTGGAGGCGGAGGGGAAAAAATGAACCAAAATTTCTCCGTGAGGGAGGAAATCCGGGTTGGATGAAGTGGTTTTGTCCTGGAATTTTTAGGGATGGGGCTGAGATGTCCGGCAGGAAATGAGAGGTGAATGGGAGGTGATTCCCCTTGGAATTCGCTGGAAAGGGAGTGGGGGATTTGTGGGATGGAGTTTGGGTGGAGGGGTGCAGATTTGTGGGTTTAAATCAATTTACGAATTAGTGGTTAAAAATTAAAAATAATTATTAAAAAATGGTCATTTCCAAGGCACAATCCACTCTTGAATAAACGGCACCAATCCCAGGAGATGAAATTATGGGAGATGCCTCCAGTTCTGTTCCCACTCCCCTCTGGAGCTCCACGGGGTCCTGGAATGGACCCCAAAGATCCAATTCCAACCCCAACACTTCCCAGGGACCCCAAACCCCAATTCCAGGGATGGGACAGCCGCAGCTCCTCCGGAATTTCATTCCGGGGCCTCCTCACCCTAAAATCCCATCTAAACCTCCTGTCCAACAGCGTGAACCCAATCCCCCTTTTTCTGATGCTCCATCCTTTGGGAAAGTCTCTCCCCGCGTTCCTCGCAGGTCCTGGAAGGTCACAGTGAGGTCACCCCAAAACCCCTCCGTGTTTTTGTCCCGTCTTTATTCCCAAAAGGAATTCTGGGAAGAACCTCCCTGTCCTCTTCCCAAATCATTTCCTTTTGGGAATCCATCCCAAAGAGCGACCCGTCTCGGTAAATAAATTCTCAATTCCTAAAAATTCCCCAAAAAACCCATTTTTATAACTCCCACTCCTTCATCCCGAGCCGCACTTCCCAAATCCAACGGGCGTTCGGAGCATCAACTCTACCCCAATTCAGCACGGGGGCCATAAAACCCCAGATCAAAGCTCCCCATAAACCCAAATTAACCCCTAATTAACGAGGCGCTGATTCAGTGAAATCCGACTTACCCAGGCGGAGAGGAGGACGAGTCAGCGGCGGCAGCTCCGGGGCCACCCGTGGGGAGCACTTTTATATCCCGTGACGGGGAAGGGAAATCAATCGGGAGCCACCTCGGGCTCTTGTGAAATGGAATGTTTTCGCCGCTTGGCGCAACCGCGGGGAAAACGCCTTCGGATTAGGAGATAATTCCCAGTCCCACACAGGTGCTTCACCCAGCCCGGGCCTTGGCCGGGAAGGAATTCCTTCCGTCCGTCCGTCCGTCCATCCTTGGGGTGTTCGCTCTGTGGTCGCCTCGGGGGTTTTTGTGGAATTTGTGGCTCGGGATGTGAATTCCTGCCGTTCAGTGAGGGGGATTTGCCCTAAAATGGGTGAAATTCCTTTAAAATAGGGGGATTTTCCCATAAAGATTCACTTTGTGGTCACCCCGGGGATTTTTGTGGAATTTGTGGCTCGGGATGTGAATTCCTGCTGTTCAGTTAGGAGGATTTCCCCTAAAAGGGGTGAAATTCCTTTAAAACGGGGATTTTCCCGGAAATATTCGCTCTGTGGTCACCCCCTGGGTTTTTGTGGAATTTGTGGCTCGGGATATGAATTCCTGCCGTCCACTGAGGGGGATTTCCCTAAAAATAGGTGGATTTTCCCTAAAACAGGGGGATTTTCCCTAAAATACGTGTATTTCCCCTGAAATATTCGCTGTGTGGTCACCTCGGGGGTTTTTGTGGAATTTGTGGCTCGGGATGTGAATTCCTGCCGTCCAGTGAGGAGGATTTCCCCTAAAATAGGTGAAATTCCTTTAAAACAGGGGGATTTTCCCTAAAAGATACACTCTGCGGTCACCCCGTGGGTTTTTATGGAATTTGTGGCTATTGAGTGAGGGCGATTTCCCTTAAAATACGTGAAATTCCCTTAAAATAGGGGGATTTTCCCTAAAAGATTCACTTTGTGGTCACCCCGGGGGTTTTTATGGAATTTGTGGCTCGGGATGTGAATTCCTGCCGTCCAGTGAGGGGGATTTGTCCTAAAATGATGAATTTTCCCTAAAATAGGGGGATTTTCCCTAAAATAGGGGGATTTTCCCCAAAATAAGGGGATTTTCCCTAAAATACGTGGATTTCCCCTGAAATATTCGCTCTGTGGTCACCCCGGGGGTTTTTATGGAATTTGTGGCTCAGGATGTGAATTCCCGCTCTTGAGTGAGGGCGATTTCCCCTAAAAGGGGTGAAATTCCTTTAAAATAGGAGGATTTTCCCGAAAAGATTAACTTTGTGGTCACCCCTGTGGGTTTTTATGGAATTTGTGGTTTGGTCACCCCCGTGGGTTTTTATGGAATTTGTGGCTCCCGCCATCCAGTGAGGAGGATTTCCCCTAAAATAGGTGAATTCTCCCTAAAACAGGAGGATTTTCCCGAAAATATTCGCTCTGTGGTCACCCCGTGGGTTTTTATGGAATTCCCACTGTCCGGTGAGGTGGATTTCCCCTAAAATGGGTGAATTTTCCCCAAAATAGGTGTATTTCCCCTGGAATATTCTCCTCGTGCGCACTCCACGGGAATTTTTATGGAATTTCCGTCCCTGGAGCTGTCCCCTGAACTGAGGTTTTCCTTCTCACATTCCAAGCGGAAAGTCTGAGGTGCCAAAGCAATTCCCGGAGAGGAATTCCCTCAGCGATTCAGCCCCAAAACGGCACCTTGCCCCAAATTTTGTAATTTAGCAGAAATTCCTCATCTCGAGGGCTCGTCCCCTTCGGAATAAACACCTAAAAAATACCAAAAACTGTGAAAAAAAATTTGAGTTTTATTTCGGGAATGTGTTTTTTTAGAGGCCAAGGTGAGGAGAGGAACAGTTCTTTGTGGGATTGGAGGACCCAGAAAATATTTTAAAAATGTTGAAATTGAGATTTCCACCCTCGCATTTACATTTAAAAAAAAAACAAACAACCTTTTCTTTCCCAATGGCGGTGAGTTATTAAAACGAAAGGAAAACACAAACAGCCAAAGGAATGATTTAATTTTTATTTTGTGACTGAAATCAATCTGACGAGCCGAGGAATGTGTGAAGCCACGAGATACAGACCCGGAGCGCTCTGACTCATTTAATTCGCGGCAATTAAAAGCACCCATTAATTAAGGTGATTGACAGCTGAAGCAATTCCAGGAGTTGCCAACCCCAATATTTGAGAAAAGTCCAAAAGAACCTCATCCCATTCTCTTGGAGGTTTTCCCGATGGGGAGAAAATTGGTTTAAAAACACAAAAGTACACCCCAAAAAAAAAAAAAAAAAAAAAAAAAATCCCTGGGGTTTGGGTTTTGGAAGATTTAATTTGGATCCTTTCCTTTGTGGAATTCCGCAGTTCTGATATTCCACGGAGATCCTTCCCAAGGAAAATTTAAAAAAAAAAAAAAATTCAGATTCCAAATGCAAATCCCTGGCTCAGCCCCAAAATGCCTTTCACAACCCCCGGATCTGCCTAGGATCAAAGAGTTCTTTAGGAGATAAGAGAAAAAAGAGAGATAAAATCCTTCTGGAAATATAGATCAAAGCAAAAAAAAAAACAAAAAAAAAAAATCGGGAAATGTAAATTAAAGAAACAAAAAAAAAAAAAAAAAAAAAATCAGGAAATGTAGATTAAAACAGACAAACAAACAACAAAAAAAAATAATTACCAGGAATTTTGGCTTTTTCTGCCAAGGATTTCCGGTGGGGGGGGGGAACCCATATATTTTACATTAAAAAAAAAACAAACCCACGTGTTTTTACTTTAAAAAATAAATTAAAAAAAAAAAAAAAAGAGCATCAATTTGGGTCGTGGAGTCCCAAACTCACCTCCAGGGATGATTTTACCTGGCGGATCCCCCATCCTGTTTTCTCCCCGGGCAGGACGGCGATGATGATGATGATGATGATGATGATGATGATGATGTTGTTGATGTTGTTGTTGTTGTTGTTGTTGTTTTTGCGAATTGTAATTTGATTTTCTGGCATTCCAGGGCCGCGCTCTGATCCTTCCCGCCTGCTTTGCATGCGGAGATGAGATCAGAGGAAGCCGCCGCAGCTGCTTCGCCCTACCCTGGAATTTTCCAAATTGGGCTCGGCGCGGAGGAAATCGCGGCCGCGGTTGTGGAGGATCGGAGCAGAACCGATCCCCAAAAATCCCAAATTCCCCCTGGATTTTATCGGGGAGATCCCCCGGGTGGGAATGGGAAGAGCCGGCAGCATCAGGGAGGGGAAAAAACAGGATTGTAAATAAATTTTTTTAAAAAAAGATAATAAAATGAATATTTTTATAAAATCTAACTATTTGTAAAATTCCCCATGAAATTTGGGAATTCCCAAATGAAAATTGGGGATCGCCGCACGAAGTTAAGGCTGGTTTGGGTCCCGGAATTCCCATTTTAAAATCTAACAATTTCTAGAATTCCCAAATGAAATTTGGGAATCACCGCAAGAAATTAAGGCTGGCTTGGGTCCCGGAATTCCCATTTTAAAATCTAACAATTTCTAGAATTCCCAAATGAAATTTGGGAATCACCGCAAGAAATTAAGGCTGGTTTGGGTCCCGGAATACCAATTTTAAAATCTAACGATTTATAGAATTCCCAAATGAAATCTGGGAGTCGCCACACGAAGTCGAGGCTGATTTGGGTCCCGGAATTCCCATTTTAAAATCTAACAATTCATACAATTCTCAAATGAAAAAAGGCTGATTTGGGTCCCGGAATTCCCATTTTAAAATCTAACAATTTATGCAATTCTCAAATGAAAAAAAGGCTGATTTGGGTCCCGGAATTCCCATTTTAAAATCTAACAATTTATACAATTCTCAAATGAAAAAAGGCTGATTTGGGTTCCGGAATTCCCATTTTGGGGCCGCCCCCTGGAATCCGATTCCCAAATAAAGGGAGGATATTTTCAAGTGTTTTTTCATGGAATAATTGTGAGATTTAAGGGGAAATAAGGGATTAAATTAAATCACCACCGACTGCTTGTTGGTTATTTGTGTTTTCAGTGATGATTCATTGCTCAGAGCTGAGCAGAATCTCAGTTCTGTCCATTTTTGTCCATTTATGCTAATTTATGCAAATTTCTGGGATGGGAAGGGGAATTTCAGGACGGGAAGGAGAATTTTGGGATGAGAAGGAGAATTTTGGGATGGGAAGGAGAATTTCGGGATGGGAAGGAGGATTTGGGGATGGGAAGGAAGTTTTGGGGATGGGAATGAAGATTTTGGGATGGGAAGGAGGATTTGGGGATGGGAAGGAGGATTTGGGATGGGAAGAAGAATTTCAGGATGGGAAGGAGGATTTGGGGATGGGATGGAGAATTTGGGATGGGAAGGGGAATTTGGGATGGGGAGGAGAATTTTGGGTTCGGAAAGAGGATTTTGGGATGAGATGGAGGATTTGGGACAAGATGGAGGATTTGGGAGGGGAAGGAGAATTTCGGGATGGGAAGGAGAATTTGGGATGGGGAGGAGAATTTCGGGATGGGAAAAATGATTTTGGGATGGGAAGGAGAATTTCGGGATGGGAAGGATTTTGGGGATGGGAATGAGAATTTTGGGATGAGGAAGATTTCGGGATGAGAAGGGGAATTTTGGGGTGAGAAGGAGGATTTCGGGATGGGAAGGAGGATTTGGCGATGGGAAGGAGGATTTTGGGATGAGGAGGATTTCGGGATGGGAAGGATTTCAGGATGGGTTCCAGCCCCAGCTGTCCTCGGACAGAGCTGGAATTTTGGGAACCACGCTGACCTTGAGCCACCACTTCCCAGTCCAGCTTCCCCGGAACCTTTTGATCCCTCTCTCCCTTTTTTTTTTTCCTCTTTTCCACAATTTTCACTCAATCCCTTTCCCCAGCAAACTCCAAGGGGAATCACCTCCCGCACACCTCCCGTTTCCTCCTGGACATCTCAGTCCCATCCCTAAGAATTTTCCACCTTTTTCCCTGGATTTCCTCCCTCCTGGATGAGTCCGGGGACATTTTTCCCCCTCCAGCTCCACCGCGGGTGGCAATTAAGGAATTAAACCCACAAAGAGCTCCGGAAGTGAGGAATTCTCGGGAATAATGACAGCGATCCCAATTTTCCCCGGGAATCTTTCATCTCGGAATCAAAGCTCTGTAATTCCCCCGGGATAAAACCCCGAGGGGACTTGGAATTGCAGCCCCGGGGGGAAGCCGCGGTGGAATTTGGGTCTGGTCCCTCCGGGGCCACCACCCCAGCTCAGGGTGACCTTCCCGGAATGTCGCAAATCGGAATGGAAACCCTGGAGGATCATCGCTGGCCCTGCACGGAACTGTCCCCGAGGGTCCCCGGAGTCTCATCCCGGGATTTTGTGGACCCCCTGGAATCTCATCCCGGGATTTTAGGAGCTCCTGGAGTCTCATATTAGGACTTTTTGGAGCTCCTGGAGTTTCATCCCGGGATTTTATGGAACTCCAGAAGTTTCATCCTGGGATTTTATGGTCCTCTTGGAGTTTCATCTTGGGATTTAATGGAACTCCTGGAGTTTCATCCCGGGATTTTGTGGAGCTCCTGAATTCTCATATTAGGACTTTTTGGAGCTCCTGGAGGTTCATCCTGTGATTTTATGGAGCTCCTGGAGTCTCATCCCAGGATTTAATAGAACTCTTGGTGTCTCATCCCGGGATTTTATGGAACTCGTGGAATCTCATCCCGGGATTTTGTGGAGCTCCTGGAGTTTCATCTCGGGATTTTGTGGAACTCCTGGAGTCTCATCCCGGGATTTTGAGGAGCTCCTGGGGTCTCATCCTGGGATTTTGTGGAGCTCCTGGAGTTTCATCCCAGGATTTTGTGGAGCTCATGGAGTCTCATATTAGGACTTTTTGGAGCTCCTGGAGTTTCATCTCGGGATTTTGTGGAGGTCCTGGAGGTTCATCCTGGGATTTTATGGAACTCCAGAAGTTTCATCCCGGGATTTTATGGTCCTCCTGGAGTTTCCTCTTGGGATTTAATGGAACTCCTGGAATCTCATCCCAGGATTTTGTGGAACTCTGGAGTCTCATCTCGGGATTTTGTGGAGCTCCTGGAATCTCATCCCGGGATTTTGTGGAACTCCTGGATTCGCACCCCGGGATTTTATGGAGCTCCTGGAGTTTCATCCCAGGATTTTATGGAGCTCCTGGAGTTTCATCCTGGGATTTTATGGAGCTCCAGGAGCTCCTGGAGCCCCCAGGCTCGGATGAGGCAGCGCGGCCGTGTCAGCTCAGCCCAACCCCAAACCCCCTGGAGATCGAGGGTTTGGGAATGAGGTTTTGATTTTTATGGAGGAGCTGGGAAATGCCGGGACAGGAACGGGGCTGGAGCAGTGGGAGAAGGGAATGGAAAATCCCGAGGGAGCCAGGGGGGCTGATCCCGGAGCCAAGGGGGATCCAGGGGGGATTTGGGGCTCTGCCAGGGAGGATTTGGGATCTGAGCCCAGGGAACAGGGCCAGGACAAGAGGGAACGGCCTCGAGCTGTGCCAGGGGAGGCTCCGGGTGGGAATTTGGGGCAATTCCTGCTGGAAAAGGGAAAAGGCCTCGGCAGGAGGGTTGGATCACCATCCCTGGAGGAATTCCTGGGATTTGTTCTGGGGGGGGATCCGTCCCAGCTAGGACTCGATGATCCCGGAATTCTTTTCCCAAATTCAGGGATTTTGGGATCCCCAGGAGCCTCAGGATCCGTTTCTCAGGAAAGTGGGTGCTCAAGAAGGAAGTTTGGGGTTATTTGGGGCACCTCAGGATCTCCACCCCAGCAAATAATTAATTTTAATTCTTCATTAGCGCCTGTGGAATGAGCCGATGCCGCGGAGCCAATTCCCATTCCTGTATCGCCCCATGGCTCACCCAGGCGTGGCGCCGAGATCCAATTTAATCATCCATTAACGAGAAGGATATTAATTAAATCTTCATTTGCCTTCGTTGCCTCATTAAAGCTGCTCGTCTCAGCAAGAAATCCTGGCAGCTGCCTCTGAGTTCCTTCAACGATTAAAGCCGGAGCCGGTGGCACAAAATCCCATAAAATGAATTTATGGTTGGGCTCAAAAAGGGAAAAGGATCTTTCTTTTTTTTTTTTTTCCCCGGAAAGAAAGTGAAGTTTTGTTTTCCATAGGAAATCCTGGAATTTTTTCTGGCAATTATTGGCACTGACCGGCGCAGCTCAAGGCCGAAGGTTGGAATGAAATCTGTCAGAAATTCCTCGCGCCGGGAACTCACCGGGGAAACGGAATTACTGGAAAAGGGAAATGGGGGAAAAAGGAGAAATTTAGGATTTTAGGAGGAAAAGCAGCTCTGCCCCTTCCCCTGGGCCTGGGCCGAGCCTCCCTGACCTCAGCCCGGATTTCGCTGCTGTGCAATATTGGGATTTAATGAGAGGTTGTGGGAATGACCTCATTAACAGATGGCGGAGAGCGTGAGGGCCAAAAAAAACCACGGAATGGACCCAAAAAAGGCCTCTGGGGGTCAGACTGTGGGAAAAAACGGGATCAGATTGATGGAAAAGGGATCAGATTGATCCAAAATGGGAACAGATTGATCCAAAAGGGATCAGATTGGTCCAAAAATGGGAACAGATTGGTCCAAAATGGGAACAGATTGATCCAAAATGGGAACAGATTGATCCAAAAGGGATCAGATTGGTCCAAAAATGGGAACAGATTTGTCCAAAAAGGGAACAGATTGATCCAGAAGGGATCAGATTGGTCTAAAAGGGATCCAGCTCCGAGATCTCAGGTTCTTCTCCAAAAATTTTCAGTGTGGAGGCTCCAGGGGGGATTTGGGGCTCTGCCAGGGGGGATTTGGGATCTGAGCCCAGGGAACAGGGCCAGGACAAGAGGGAACGGCCTCGAGCTGTGCCAGGGGAGGCTCCGGGTGGGAATTTGGGGCAATTCCTGCTGGGAAAGGGAAAAGGCCTCGGCAGGGCTGCCCGGGGAGGGTTTGGGATCGCCATCCCTGCAGGAATTCCTGGGATTTGGTCTGGGGTCAGTCCGAGCTTGGACTCGACCCTGGAGTTCTTTCCAAACCTAAATAATTCTGTGATCTTTAAAAAAAAAAAAAAAAAACAACCAAAAAAAACCTTAAAAAAGGAATAATTTCTCTTCCTGCCCTCCCCGTGTGGAACTGGATTCTCTCCAACTCCGGTGAGTCAATCCCGAGGTTTTTGGGGTCCGCCCCGCCCGTGGCCTCGTTGCCCGAGTTTTCCCAACTTCCTCCGAATGAGAAATGTGGGATCGGATCCGCGAGCTGCCCCCGGCTCGGGGAGGGCCGATCCCCAAAGATATCGGGGTCGTTACATCACCCCGGGGATCGTTACATCACCAGCGGGATCGGGACCGGGGAAATTGGGGCACATGCAAATGAGGGGCGGGGCAGGCCGCGGGGGCTGATGGGAGTTCCCAAAATGCCGAGGGAAAAATGGAAATGCGTGGGAATGGCGGAGGGGATTGGTTTTGGCGGGAGGAGGTTTTGGGGGGCATTGGGATGGCGGAAAAAATTCGCATTTCCCACAGTGAGGAATCGAAATCCGTAAAAAACGTGGATAAACCTCCTCGGAAGTTGGAATTGCGAAGGAGAATCGCACGCCAAGGTTGGTGGAATTCTGAAATTTCAATTTTTTGAGGGCAGCTCCCCAGCTTCCCCAACCCTCCCCAAAAATTGGGATTTGGAATTCGTCCAGCTTTTCCCAATTAGGGAAATTCCCCTGGGAAAGAAAATGAGGAAAGCTCTGTGGTAGTGCAGAATGGTTTGAGTGGGAAGGGAAGGAAGGAGAGGGGAATGAAATGAAATGAAATGAAATGAAATGAAATGAAATGAAATGAAATAAAATATAAAGTAAAATAAAATAAAAGAAAATGAATAAAATAAAATAAAGTAAAAGAAATTAAAATAAAATAAAATAAAATAATATAAAATTTAAAAAATAAAATATAAAGTAAACTAAAGTAAAATACGAGAAAGTAAAATAAAATAGAGCAAAATAATAAAATAAAATAAAATAAAATAAATTAAAAAAAAAATAAAGTAAATTAAATTAAAATAAAATGAAATAAAATAAATAAAATAAAATAAAATAAAATAATGTAAATTAAATTAAATTAAATCAAAATAAAAAATAAAATAAAATAAAATAAAATAATGTAAATTAAATTAAATTAAATCAAAATAAAAAATAAAATAAAATAAAATAAAATAAAATAAAATAAAATAAAATAAATTATGGTGTAAATGACACAGGTCCAGGTGAAGATTCTTCACTTTTTCCATGGAATTTCCGAAGGGTTTGGATCATCCAGATCCACGGGCAAGGGACACCCGCCCTGTCCCAGGCTATTCCAACCTGGCCTTGGACACTTCCAGGATGGAAAATCCACATTTTTATGAGCAAACCTTCCCACGGCGTTAATTTTTATATAAAAATAATTAATTTCCACACATTTTTTCCCCATCTTTATTAAAATTGAGTGGAAGGAGATGGATTTATTCCCTTGCAGTGATGGGATTGTGTTCGTATTTATCCCAAGGAAAAAGGAATTTCCTGGTGAGGAATTCCCATAAAAACCAAGCCAGGCTTAACGAGGCCTGGCTGGGAAAGGCTCGGTCAGGTCTGACCACATTTTGGATATTCCTCAATCCACGCCTGCCTCGATTTCCTGGGAAAACTGTGGGAAAAGAGCAAATCGCTCCCACAAATCAAATTCTGAAATCGGGAGAAAGGGAATTTAATGGCTTGGGAATGTCTGAGGGAGGAAAAAAAACTTAAAAAAAAAAAATTAAAAACCCCAACTCAAGCTGAACTCAAATCCCCAAATCCACCTTGGAGACACCTCGTGATCGGGATCAGGATCGGGATCGGATCCGCGTCAAACCTCCAAGGCCTCGTTCTCCTCCTCGGCCTCGCCCTCATTTCCCGTTCCCGCCTTTTCCGGCTCCGGAATGTTCTCCTCGCTCCCGTTCCCATTCCCGTTCCCATTCCCGTTCCCGTTCCCGTTCCCGTTCCCGCCCTCGCGCTGCCTCCCGGGGCCACTCCTCCTGCAGGGATGGATCCAGCGCGAGCTGAAGATGTACGAGCAGCGCCGGGCCGCGGATTTTGGGGCGAATCTGGCGGAAATTGAGCTTTTCCCTCCGAGGGACCCCGGGGCGGCTCCTGGCGGCATTCCCAACATTCCCAGCCCGATCTCGCGTGGGTCCATGCCAAGGATGGGCCCGGAGCTGAATTTTGGGGTGAATCCCGCGGAAGTGAAGTTTTCCATCCCGAGGATGGGCCCGGAGCTGAATTTTGGGGCGAATCCCACGGAATTCAAGGTTTCCGCCCCAAGGGATCGCAGGGCAGCTCCTGGCGGCATTCCCGAGGCCCCCAGCCCCATCTCCCGTGGGTCTGCCCCGAGGATGGGCCCAGAACTGAATTTTGGGGCAAATCCTGCAGAATTCAAGGTTTCTGCCCCGAGGATGGGCCCGGAAGTGAATTTTGGGGCAAATCCCGCGGAATTCAAGGTTTCTGCCCCGAGGATGGGCCCGGAACTGAATTTTGGGGCGAATCCCGCGGAATTCAAGGTTTCTGCCCCGAGGATGGGCCCGGAACTGAATTTTGGGGCAAATCCCGCGGAATTCAAGGTTTCTGCCCCGAGGACGGGCCCGGAAGTGAATTTTGGGGCGAATCCCGCGGAATTCAGCATTTCCGCCCCCAGGGACGGCAGGGCAGCTCCCGGCGGCGCTCCCGGGGGTCCCACGATGCTCTCCTGGGGACAGGTGCTGAGGATGGGCCCCGGGAAGGTGACGAGCACGGGCGGAGGGAAGATGATGACGCGGGAGGCGCCGCAGGAAACGACGCAGGGGTGGCTGGAGCTGGAGGCCGTGGGCCCAGGGCACGGCCCCTGCGGTTCTGGGGACATCCGGGGACAGTTGGGGACAACCTGCGGCGGAAAGCGTCACGGAATTATGGGATTTATTCCTATTTATTCTTAAATCCCGGTGGGAAAAACTCTGGTCTGGTTAATACTTATTTTATTTTAAATTTAATTCTACTTTTAATTCAATTTTTTAAGTTTCGCTTTTAAAATTTCGTTCCGCTTTTTTATTTTATTTTTTAAAACTCTGTTTAATTCCCATTGCATTTTAAGAACGTTAGAATGTTATTCATTTTTTAGAATTTTCTTTTAAAAAACTCTATTTAATTCTCATTTCTAAAATGTCGCTCAGTTTTTAAATTTTATTTTTATAAAAATCTATTGAACTCTCATCGTATTTTTAAAATGCTTTTCAGTTTTTTAATTTTATTTTTTAAAATCCTATGTAATATTTTGATAAATAATTGGATAAATAATAATAATTTAATAAATAACACGTAAAATGTTATTCAGTTTTTAAATTCAATTTTAAAATTTTTAAATTTCATGGTTTTGTTTTATTTTAAAAGGAATAATTTCACTTTTAAAGTTACTTTGACATTTCAATTTATGTCTTAAAATTTTGCTTTTTGAATTTTTATTTAATATCTTATTACATTTAAAAACCTTTATTTAATCTTTAATTTAACTTGCTACGTTATTTTAAGAACCCCTGATTTTTAATGCTATTTTAAAAATTTTATTCCATTTCAGATGTCGTTCCTTACAATTTTTTAATTCCGTTTTTTCATGTTGCTTTCAACCCGAACTCCCACCTCGGCTCCGCCTTTCCCCCCTCCCCAAAAACCCCACCCGCGGCAGATTTATTTATTTTTTGGGGGGATTTTAACAGGAATCCCAATCCCCATGGATACATTTTTAAGCCTGGACTCACCCCCAAATATTCAACAGAAATAATTCCCGGCGGGAAATCTCCCTTGGAATTTTTGGAGCCACAGAATTCCCGTTAAACCCCTGAGGTTTTTTTGGTTTTTTTTTTTGTTTTTTCCCCAAAAATAATTCAAGAGAGGAACTTACCGATATTCCAGGAGGGAATCTTTGGGAATGGCCGCGGCAGCCCCGAACCCTCGGAGTTTTATAAGAACTGCGGAACTTCCACGGAAGCTGAGCCAAGCCTGGGGCACGAGGCTTTAATTGCCCTTCGCTCATGTGTAATAATCTTAATCGCTGCTAATTATTTTTGGGGTTTGTTTACCCCCCGTGATTTCCATGGGAAATCCTGGTACATCCAGAATTCCCTTTGGTTTTTTTGCTTTTTTTTTTTTTTTTTTTTTTTTTCTTTTTTTGGTTGGTTTTTGTTTGGTTTTGGGTTTTTTTGGGGGTTTTATATCTGTGTTTTTTGTTGTTTTTTGTTTGTGTTTTTTGTTCTTTTGGGGGGGTTGTTTGTTTTGTTTTTTTATTTTTTGGGGGGTTTTTTTGGTGTGTTTTTTGTTTTTTTTGTTGTTTGTTTGTTTGTTTGTTTGTTTTTTGGTTGGTTGGTTGGTTTTTTGTTTGGTTTTTTTTTTTTTTGTTTTTTTTTTTTTTTTTTTGTTTGTTTGTTTTTTTAAAGGAAAAATTAATTCCCGAGGTGATTTTTTACCTTTTCTGGCAGGGTTTGGAGCCCTGGGGTGGTTCGAGAAAAAGGAAATTAAACCTCACCCAAATCCGACCTTTTTTTCCATGGGCAGGAACACTTCCCACCATCCCAGATCGCTCCCAACTTTTCCTTGGGCTAAAATTCCCTCGAGGGGAGACTTAAATATGAGGGGGAGGGAAAAACTGAATCCTGCGGATGCTGGAAAATGGATGAATTTTGTGGAATTTCGCTGATTTTCCGCGGATTTGGGAGGATCCCGGGATTCCGGAATGGCTCAGGTGGGAAGGAACAATTTTTTGGGATGGCTCTGGAATATCCCCGATGAGGGAGACCCTAAAAATCCCCCAAAAAATCTCTTCCAGAGCTCAGGGAAAAAATCCCCCCCCCATGAAAATCCTTGGGAATTCATTCCTGCCCCCGGAAATTCTCCCGGATCCAATTCTGGGGAGGATTTTTGAGGAGAAATCCCTCGTTTCGCTTGAGGAATATTCAAAACCCCTGGAGCGGGGCCGGGGGAACAACATCCTGTTTATTTCCTCTTCCATCCAGGAGGGAATATTCCAAAGCCGCTCCGAGGAGTTTTCCCGGGATAATTTGTTATTTAGATCAAACGATTTGCGTGCATAAACCACTCGTGAATATTCCTGATGCCTTCTGACGCCCCCACGCTGTGTGGGAACCTCGTTATCGGAATTATTTTTCCTCCTCCTGTCCCGAGAGGCAATTCCAGGTTCTCACGGAGTTATCCGGAAAGTTCCGGCTCTGGGATTCCTCCCGATGGAGGCTGATCCCATCGAGATCCGGTGCTGCGGATTTCTGGGATTGGGGTGAAAATCCCAGAATTCTTTTACCTCTCCCGGTTTTCCTCGTGGGAGGGAAATCCAGAAAAATTCCTGTTCGATTTCTGGCAGTGGGGATGCCTCAGTACGGGAAATCTTTTGGGAATTGGCATGGGGATGGGAATGGGGATGGGAATGGAATGGGAATGGGATGGGAATTATGGGAATTATGGGAATTATGGGAATTATGGGAATTATGAGAATGGGAATGGGAATGGGAATGGGATGGGAATGGGGATGGAGATGGGAATGAGATGGAGATGGGAATGGGGCCAGGGATGGGAATGGGGATTGGGATGGGGATGGGGATGGGAATGGAATGGGAATGGGAATGGGAATGGGAATGGGAATGGGAATGGGAATGGGATGGGAATGGGAATGGGAATGGGAATGGAATGGGAATGGGAATAGGATTTGAGTGGGAATGGGAATGGAATGGGAATAGGAATAGGATTTGAGTGGGAATGGGAATGGAATGGGAATGGGAATGGGAATGGGAATAGGATTTGAGTGGGAATGGGAATGGAATGGGAATGGGAATGGGATGGGAACGGGAATGGGAACGGGAATGGGAATGGGAATGGGAATGGAATGGGAACGGGAAAGGGGATGGGAATGGGAACAGGATGGAGATGGGAACAGGAACGGGATAGGAATGGGAATGGGAATGGGAATGGGGATGGGGATGGGGATGGGGATGGGGATGGGGATGGGAATGGAATGGGAATGGGAATGGGAATGGGAATGGGAATGGGAATGGGAACGGAATGGGAATGGGATGGGGATGGCAATGGCAATAGCAATGGCAATGGCAATGGCAATTAGGATGGAGATGGGAATGGGGCCAGGAATGGGAATAGGATGGGAATGGGAATGGGATGGGAATGGGAATGGAATGGGAATGGAATGGGAACGCGGATGAATTCCTCCTGAATCTCCCCTTTATCACCACAGGGCGGCAGCACTGCCCCGCGGCATTTTTGGGGTTCCCTTTCCTCGATCTCGGGACTTTTCCAGGGGCAAATCCTGCCGGAAAACCTCTGGATGAGGGAGGCAAAGAGGAGCGGGAGATCTTGGTGTGGGGAGAGCGGAATTCGGGCCCCGGATTTTATTTTGTCACCATTCCCAGCGGTAAATCCGCAGAATCGGGAGCTCGGATTTTTACGATTTAACCTTTTCCCGCTGATCCGTCACCTCGTCCCCATTTTTTGGGGATTAAAATGGGGAAGAGGGGATGGATCTGCCGCGAGGAAAGGCTGAGGGAATTGGGATCGGTCAATTTTGGAGAAGGTTTGGGATGATCCCATTAAGGCCTGGCAGGACCTGAAGGGCCTTGCAGGGGACATGGGGACAGAGTTTTCCCAAGGGAAAAGACTTTTCCCAAGGGCCTGGAGTGGCAGAAAAATTGGGAATAGATTCAGATGGACAGAGGGGAAATTCGAGTTGGATGCTGGGAAGAAATTCCTGTGAGGAACATCATCCCATTCCGACAGCAAATCCATGGCAGTGAACGCAGCCCTAAAATTGTGATTATTTTCCTTATTTTACCCAAAAGAGTGGTGTAATGACAGGGATGGTGGGGGGGGGGGGTGTTTGTTTTTTTTCTTTTTTTAGTGGGGTTTTTTTGGGTGGGTTTTTATTTGTTTGTTTTGGGTTTTCTTGTTGTTTTGGGATTTTGGGGGTTTTTTTGGTGGGGTTTGTTTGATTTTTTGGGATTTTGTTTGTTTGTTTGGGGTGTTCTTCTTGTTGTTGTTTTGGGGTTTTGGGGTTTTTTTTGGTGGGATTTGTTTGATTTTTTTGGGTTTTGTTTGTTCGTTTTGGGTTTTCTTGTTGTTGTTGGTTGGGGTTTTTTGGGGTTTTTTTGTGGGGTTTGTTTGGTATTTTTTGGTTTTTGTTTTGGGGGGTTGATGGTGGTGGTGGTGTTTTTTTGTGGGGCTTGTTTGATTTTTTGGGGGTTTTTTGGCGGGTTTGGTGGTGGTGGTGGTGGTGGTGTTTTTTTGGGGTATGTTTGTTTTTTTTCCTTTTTCCGGGAGTAGGAACTAGAAACAATTTTAAAAGAAGGAAAATAAATCAGGCCGAGAGCAGGAATCCAGCAGGAATCAAACCCGAGTTTAATGGGATTGGTACAGCCACAGCAGAATCGATCCACCATCGGTAAAACCTGGCCCCAAACGCTGCCCCAAAGGTCTCGGTTCGAGGTCCGAGTGGCTCAGAGCTCCCCGACACCTTCCAGCTGCTGGAAAATCCGAATTGGGGGCGAAATAAACCCAGGAATTCCCTCTGGGAGTTTAACAGGGGCACCGTGAGGGGCAAAACCGAGATTGGGGGGCAGGAATGGGAACGGAGGGGAGAATAGTCCCAATCCTCAGGGAATTCACTTTGGGAATTTAACAGGGGCAAAATAGGGGGGTCAGGAATGGGAACGGAGGGGAGAATCGTCCCAATCCTCAGGGAATTCACTTTGGGAGTTTAACAGGGGCAAAATAAGGAATAAACTCGGGACTGGGGGGTGGGAATGGGAACGGAGGGGGGAATCGTCCCAATCCTCAGGGAATTCACTTTGGGAATTTAACACAGGCACCATAAGGGGGTCAGGAATGGGAATGGAGGGGAGAATCGTCCCAATCCTCAGGGAATTAACTTCGGGAGTTTAACACGGGCACCATAAGGGGGGAAACCGGGATTGGGGGGCAGGAATGGGAACGGAGGGGAGAATGGCCCCAGTCCTCAGGGGACTCACTTTGGGAATTTAACAGGGGCACGGTAGGGGGTCAGGAATGGGAACGGAGGAGGGAATCACCCCGATCCTCACGGAATTGCAATTCCCGTTCCCACCCCCCAAGCAAACCCGGCCTGGGTGAGCGGGAACGGAGCCGGAGCGAGGAATCCCCGCCGCCGTCAGGGAATTCAATTTGGGAATTTCACAGGGGCACGGTAGGGGGTCAGGAATGGGAACGGAGGAGGGAATCGCTTCGATCCTCACGGAATTGCAATTCCCATTCCCGCCCCCCAAATAAAACCGGGCTGGGGGGGCGGGAACGGAACCGGAGCGAGGAATCACCGCAGCCCTCAGGGAATTCAGTTTGGGAGTTTAGCAGGGGCACGGTAGGGGGTCCGGAATGGGAACGGAGGAGGGAATCACCCCAATCCTTAGGGAATTCCCTCTGTGAGTTTAGCAGGGGCACGGTAGGGGATCCGGAATGGGAACGGAGGAGGGAATCGCTTCGATCCTCACGGAATTGCAATTCCCATTCCCGCCCCCCAAATAAAACCGGGCGGGGGGGGCGGGAACGGAACCGGAGCGAGGAATCACCGCAGCCCTCAGGGAATTCAATTTGGGAATTTCACAGGGGCACGATATGGGGCAAACCCGGCCTGGGTGGGCGGGAATGGGACCCGAGCGAGGAATCCCCGCCGCCCTCGGCTCCGTCTCCTGCCCCATTCCCGGCCTCTCCTCCCTCACCAGAGCCACTTGGAAGAGCAGCGACTTTTCTTGGCGTGCCCGGAGCGCTTGGCCGCGGGCAGGCGGGAGGGCCGCGGGGACGCGCGCGGGTGCGCGCAGCGCGCCTTGCTCGTGCTCTGCGCCGAGCTCCGCGCCTTGGTCCCCCCGTCCTGCGCCACCTTGGCCGTCACCTCCTTGCGCGGGCGACACTCGCGGGTCCCCTCGGCCAGCCTGGCGCTGCTCAGGCGCTGCTCCGAGGAGTAGCAGGTGACACATTCCTGCGTGGGGTACCCGCGGGAGCAGCGGTGCTGCGCCAGCAGCTCCTGCAGGAACGAGTGACCCAAGCCGGGCTGCGGGGGACACTCGGTGACACCGCGGAGTGGCGCGGAGTAGCCGCTGATCAGCTCGGGACAGCGCGGGGGACACTCGGTGACACCGCGGAGAGGCGCGGAGTAGCCGCTGATCAGCTCGGGACAGCGCGGGGGACACTCGGTGACACCGCGGAGAGGCGCGGAGTAGCCGCTGATCAGCTCGGGACAGCGCGGGGGACACTTGGCCACCTTGTGCGAGCGACACTCGCCACGGCACGACGCCGAGGAGCGCACGGCGCACGGAGGGAAGCGCAGCTTGCCCGGCTCGGGGCAGCGCGGAGCGCACGGCGGGAGGCTCCTAGCCACGCGTTTCTTGTCGCCGCGGGGACTCTCGAAGGTCGCCAGGGCCTGGGGGACAGCCGCGACCCTCGGGCGGGGCAGCAGCCGAGTGGTGTCGCAGGGCTCCGGGCACAGCACGAGGCACTTCTGCACCAGAGGAGCGCAGGGCAGCAGCGACACGCGGGTGGCGCCGGGAGGGGACAGCGCTTGGGGACAGCTCTGCCAGCGCGGCACGGGGCTCTTGGTGACGCTCAGAGGGTGGCACGTGTTGGCGAAGGCCTCGAGGTGCGGAGGGAGGGGCTCGGTGATGAATTTGGGGCCCGGCGGGAGGGTCTCGGAGAGGAATTTGGGGCCCGGCAGGAACGGGCAGCGCTCCCCGGGGAAGTGCATGGCGGAGAGGGGCCCTAAAGCTGCGGGGGAGAGCGGAAAAAGAAAAAAAAAAAATGATTAAAAAATATTTTAGGCTGGTGTGTTTTCTAACAATTTGGGCAGAAAGTGGTGGGAAAAAAAACCTGATTAAAAAAATTTAAGGTGGTGTATTTTCCGACAATTTGGGCAGAAAGCGGCGGGAAAAAAAGCTGATTAAAGAAAATTTAAGGTGGTGTATTTTCCAACAATTTGGGCAGAAAGTGGCGGGGAAAAATACCTGATTAAAAAAATTTTAGGCTGCTGAGTTTTCCGACAATTTGGGCAGAAAGCGGTGGGAAAAAAAGCTGATTAAAAAAAATTTAGGCTGGGGTATTTCCCGACAATTTGGGCAGAAAGCGGTGGGAAAAAAAGCTGATTAAAGAAAATTTAAGGTGGTGTATTTCCTGACAATTTGGGCAGAAAGCGGCGGGAAAAAAAACCCAACCAAACAAAACTGATTTTAAAAAAAATACGCTGGTGTGTTTTCCAACAATTTGGGCAGAAAGCGGTGGGGAAAAAAGCTGATTAAAAAAATTTATGCTGGTGTATTTTCCAACAATTTGGGCGGAAAGCGGAGGGGAAAAAAACAAGAAAAACCTGATTAAAAAAAAATAAGCTGGTGTGTTTTCCAACAATTTGGACAGAAAGCGGAGGGGAAAAAAACAAGAAAAAGCTGATTAAAAAAATTACGCTGGTGTGTTTTCCAACAATTTGGGTTGGGTGATTCAGCAGCAGGACTCGCCCACGCCCTGCTCTCCTCCCTGACTCAGCCCGGGGTGCGCTCGGCAGCAGAGCCGAGAAAATTCCGCCCCGAAAAAAAAAACGCGGAAAGAAATCCCCGCGAGGTTCGCGCCGCCCTTGGAACCTCCAAAGCTTCTCCTCCCGAACCTGTTTGGGATCCTGGGGCCCTCCCTGGGTCAGCTCACCCCGAGATGAAAGGAGAGCCCAAATTGCGGGCGGGGCCACCCCGGGTGGGGCCAGCGAGCCCAGCCCGGGGCCAGCGGGGGTTTGGGGTGCGGTCCGACCTGTCCGGGCTCCGGTCCCGATCCCAAAGGGGTTTGGGGTCTGGTTCTTAATCCCAAAGGGGTTTGGGGTCCGGTCCGACCTGTCCGAGCTCCTATCCTTAATCCCAAAGGGATTTAGGGTCCGGTCCGACCTGTCCGGGCTCCTGTCCTTAATCCCAAAGGGATTTGGGGTCCGGTCCGACCTGTCCGGGCTCCTGTCCCGATCCCAAAGGGGTCTGGGGTCCGGTCCTGATCCCAAAGGGGTTTGGGGTCCGGTCCGACCTGTCCGGGCTCTGGTCCTGATCCCAAAGGGGTTTGGGGCCCGGTCCGACCTGTCCGAGCTCCTATCCTTAATCCCAAAGGGGTTTGGGGTCCGGTCCGACCTGTCCGGGCTCTGATCCTGATCCCAAAGCGATTTGGGGTCCTGTCCGACCTGTCCGGGCTCCTGTCCTGATCCCAAAGGGGTCTGGGGTCCGGTCCGACCCGCCCGAGCTCCGGTCCCGATCCCAAAGGGGTTTGGGGTCTGGTTCTTAATCCCAAAGGGGTTTGGGGTCCGGTCCTGATCCCAAGGGGGTTTGGGGTGCGGTCCGACCCGCCCGAGCTCCGGCCCTTAATCCCAAAGGGATCTGGGCTCCTGTCCCGATCCCAAAGGGGTTTGGGGTCCGGTCCGACCTGTCCGAGCTCCGGTCCCGATCCCAAAGGGGTTTGGGGTCTGGGATGGAGCTCGGGATCCTCGTCATAGATTTTTTTTTTTTTGGGAGGGGGGAGAGGAAACGCGGCAGGGTTGGGGCAGAAGGTTTGGTGGGACCGCGGGAGGGAAGGCAAAAATAAAATAAAATAAAATAAAATAAAATAAAATAAAATAAAATAAAATAAAATAAAATAAAATAAAATAAAATAAAATAAAATAAAATAAAATAAAATAAAATTAAAAATAAAATAAAATAAAACAAAATAAAATAAAAAATAAATAAAATAAAATAAAAAAATAAATAAAATAAAATAAAATAAAATAAAATAAAATAAAATAAAATAAAATAAAAATAAAATATAAAATAAAATAAAAATCTCAGCTTGGTAAAGGGATCAAATATCCCAAAATCCCAGAGGAGTTGGGGTTGGAATTCTGTGGAGAATTCCGCCTGCCCCAGTGCTGGACCAGGAAAAATCTCCGGTTTTTTTTCCTATGAAATATGTTCCTTTTTCCTCGGAAATTTTATGAAAATCCCACTTCCCTCCCCACTCCAGAAAATCCCAGTTTTAGGGATTTTGGGGAATCCCAGGTTTTAAAAGGATTATTTACTGCGCCTCTCTTCTCCGACCAAAAATGCTTTGCTTTCCATCCAAAATTATTTGGAGAGCAAAGCATTAAATTCAGCCAGAAAAATAAAAATAAAAATTAAAAAAAAAATAATTAAAATCTACATTTTCTGAGCCCAACCAATCCCGATCCTCTCGGAATGAAATGTTTAAATTTCCCAAATCCTAAAATTCATTATCAGCACAATCCAAACAAACATTGTCCGGGAAAACAATGGCAGCGATTACCGCAACATCCGAAGCTCATTAAAATTAAAAATCCTTCTTAATTAGGGGAGTGATTTGCGCCTCCCACTCATTTTTTTTTTTTAAGGGTTTTAGCCGCGGATTTTTAGGAATTGGGGATTTTTAACAAGTGCAGGCTCAGCCGATTTTCCCCGCCTGGAATTCTGTCGGATCCTCGCTCTGGCTTGGGGAAAAAAAATCAGAATTTTTAAAATTCCTTCGCTTCCTCTGAGCCTCGGCTCCTCCGATCTCACACCCGAATTTGTGAGGTCAAATCTTACCAGGAAAAAAAAAAATCCCAAAAATCCCACCCCTGCCTCCGCCATCCGCGGGGGATTTATTCCCCGTTTTTTCTTCGGAAGGATGGAGGAACGAAACCAGAATTTTGGGGGTAAAAAACCAGAATTTTGAGGGTAAAAAACCGGAATTTTGGGGGTAAAAAACCGGAATTTTGGGGGTAAAAAAACAGAATTCCAGGGGTAAAAAAACCCCAGAATTCCAGGGATAAAAACCAGAATTTCGCGGGTAAAAAAACAGAATTACAGGGATAAAACCCAGAATTTCGAGGATAAAAACCGGAAATCCACGGGTAAAAAAAGCAAAATTCCAGGGGTAAAACCCCCCAGAATTTCGGGGGTAAAATCCAGAATTCCGGGGGTAAAAAAACCCCCTAGAATTCCAGGGGGGAAATCCAGAATTTTGGGGATGAAAAACCAGAATTCCAGGGGTAAAAACCCCCAGAATTTTAGGGGTAAAGAACCCAGAATTTTGGGGGTATCAAAAGAGAATTCCAGGGATAAAAACCGGAATTTCGAGGATAAAAAAACCCCAGAATTCCGGGGGTAAAAAACCCAGAATTCCAGGGGTTAAAAACCCAGAATTCCAGGGGTAAAAAACCCAGAATTTCGGGGATAAAACCCCCCCAGAATTCCAGGGATTAAAACCAGAATTTCGCGGGTAATAAAACCAGAATTCCAGGGTTAAAAAAAAAAAATTCCGGGGGTGAAAACCAGAATTACAGGGAAAAAACCCAGAATTTCGAGGATAAAAACTAGAATTCCGGGGGTAAAACCCCAGAATTTTGTGGGTAAAAGAACCCCAGAATTCTAGGGATAAAAAGCAGAATTCCAGCGGTAAAAAACCCCAGAATTCCAGGGATAAAATCCAAAATTCCAGGGATTAAAAAACAGAATTTCAGGGGTAAATAAAAGGAATTCCAGGGATAAAATCCAGAATTCCGGGAGCTCCGTGGACTTACCCAGGTCATGAGGGAGAGGAAGCAGAGAGGAGAAGTGCCCGGGAAAGGCCTGGGATGGCCGAGCTTTTATGGAGCCAGGGAATGCCCCAGGGAATTGGAGAGGTTGGGTTTGGGTTGGGTGATGCTCTAATTGCATCCCAATCCTGTCCGGGCCACGTGCGGCTCCAAATCCCAGGGATCCGAGAGGTCGGAGAGGCAAAAATCCCTGGAAAAAATTCCAAAGATCATCGGAAATTCCCAATCCAGCTGACAGTGAAATTCCGGTCAAAACAGCTCTTTCCACCCCAAAAAATATCCCCCCAAAAAAAATCCAAATGGAGGCTGCAAATCGCAGGGATCCGAGAGATCAGAGAGGCAAAAATCCCTGGAAAAAATTCCAAAGATCATTGGAAATTCCCAATCCACCTGCCTGTGAAATTCTGGTCAAAACAGCCCTTTCCACCCCAAAAAAAAATTTAAAAAAAATATCCAAATGGAGGCTGCAAATCCCAGGGATCCGAGAGGTCGGAGAGGCAAAAATCCCTGGAAAAAAATCGCAAGGATCATCGGAAATTCCCAATCCAGCTGACAGTGAAATTCCGGTCAAAGCAGTGCTTTCCACCCCAAAAAAAAAAATTTAAAAAATATCCAAATGGAGGCTGCAAATCCCAGGGATCCGAGAGGTCGGAGAGGCAAAAATCCCTGGAAAAAGTTCCAAGGATCATCGGAAATTCCCAATCCAGCTGACAGTGAAATTCCGGTCAAAACAGCCCTTTCCACCCCAAAAAAAAAATTAAAAAAAATATCCATATGGAGGCTGCAAATCCCACAAATCCGAGAGGTTGGAGAGGCAAAAATCGCTGCAAAAAATTCCAAGAATCATCGGAAATTCTGAATCCAGCTGACTGAAATTCCGGTCAAAACAGCCCTTTCCACCCCAAAAAAAATCCCCCAAAAAATACCCAAATGGAGGCTGCAAATCCCAGGGATCCGAGAGGTTGGAGAGGCAAAAATCCCTGGAAAAAAATTGCAAGGATCATCGGAAATTCCGAATCCAGCTGCCTGTGAAATTGCGGTCAAAACAGCCCTTTCCACCCAAAAAAAAAATTAAAAAAAAATATCCAAATGGAGGCTCCAAATCCCACAAATCCGAGAGGTTGGAGAGGCAAAAATCACTGCAAAAAATTCCAAGAATCATCGGAAATTCTGAATCCAGCTGACTGAAATTCCGGTCAAAACAGCCCTTTCCACCCCAAAAAAAATCCCCAAAAAAATACCCAAATGGAGGCTGCAAATCCCAGGGATCCGAGAGGTTGGAGAGGCAAAAATCCCTGGAAAAAAATCGCAAGGATCATCGGAAATTCCGAATCCAGCTGCCTGTGAAATTCCGGTCAAAACAGCCCTTTCCACCCCAAAAAAAAATCAAAAAAAAAAAAAAAAAATCCCCAAAAAATTTTAAAAACCAAAAAAAATTTTAAAAAAATCCCAGTGGAGGCCAGCCCAAGGAACAAACAAGGAATTCCTCATTCCCATGGGAGCTGCAGGCAGAAATCCTTTTGAAAACACCGTCCAGGAAGGACTCGGGGCATCCCATAATTAGTGGGGACACGCGGATTCCTTCCCGGGGATCCCAAGAGAGGAATCATTAGGGACGAGGAACCCTAGGGCCGAGGGCAGGACAATCCCAAAAATTAAAAAAAAAAAAAATCCCAGTCACAAAGAGGCCCCGGCGCTTTTCCGGCGCCGCAAATGGGACGAGGGACACGAGGCGGCTCATCCCAAAAAAACCAGAATTCCCATTTCCTGCTCCGGCCTGGCATCACTCATCCCTCCCTCACTCCCTTTGTTTATCCCCAAAAAACCCCAAAAAAACCTCGGGGGAAAATGAGCTGTGTCGGGATTGGGAATGTGTTGGAACGGAAGGGCCTGGAATTATTTTTGGGGCCTGGAATTTTTTTTGGAGCCTGGAATTTTCTTTGTGGCCTGGAATTATTTTTGGGACCTGGAATTTTCTTCGGGGCCTGGAATTTTTTTTAGGGCCTGAAATTTTTTTTAGGGCCTGGAAGTTTTTTGGGGGGCCAGGAATTATTTTTGGGGCCTATAATATTTTTTGGGACCCGGAATTTTCTTTGGCACCTGGAATTTTCTTTGGGGTCTAGAATTTTCTTTGGGGATTTTTTTGGGGCCTGGAATTTTTTTTTTGGGGACCTGGAATTTTTTTGGGGGGGCCTGGAATTTTTTTTTGGGCCTTGAATTTTCTTTGGGGCCTGGAATTTTCTTTGGGGCCTGGAATTTTCTTTGCGGCCTGGAATTTTCTTTTGGGGCCTGGAATTATTTTTGGGGCCTAGAATATTTTTTGGGACCTGGAATTTTCTTTGAGGCCTGGAATTTTCTTTGACACCTGGAATTTTCTTTGGGGTCTAGAATTTTCTTTGGGGATTTTTTTGGGGCTTAGAATTTTTTTTGGGGGGCCTGGAATTTTTTTTGGGCCTCGAATTTTCTTGGGGGACCAGAATTTTCTTTGAGTCCCGGAATTATCTTTGCGGCCTGGAATTTTCTTTTGGGGCCTGGAATTTTTTTTGAGGCCCGGAATTTTCTTTTGGGGCCTGGAATTTTTTTTGAGGCCTGGCATTATTTTTGGGGCCTGGAATTTTCTTTGCGGCCTGGAATTTTTTTTAGGGCCTGGAATTTTACTGGGGGGCTAGGAATTATTTTTGGGGCCTAGAATATTTTTTGGGACCTGGAATTTTCTTTGGCACCTGGAATTTTCTTTGGGGTCTAGAATTTTCTTTGGGGATTTTTTTGGGGCCTGGAATTTTTTTTTTTGGGGACCTGGAATTTTTTGGGGGGGGGCTGGAATTTTCTTTTGGGGCCTGGAATTATTTTTGGGGCCTGGAATTTTTCTGGGGGCCTGGAATTTTTTTGAGGCCTGGAAGTTTTTTGGGGGGCCAGGAATTATTTTTGGGGCCTATAATATTTTTTGGGACCTGGAATTTTCTTTGGGGCCTGGAATTTTCTTTTGCACCTGGAATTTTCTTTGGGGTCTAGAATTTTCTTTGGGGATTTTTTTGGGGCCTAGATTTTTTTGGGGGGGCCTGGAATTTTTTTTGGGCCTCAAATTTTCTTGGGGGACCAGAATTTTCTTTGAGTCCTGGAATTATCTTTGAGGCCTGGAATTTTCTTTTGGGGCCTGGAATTTTTTTTGAGGCCTGGAATTTTCTTTGGGGCCTGGAATTTTCTTTGGCGGCCTGGAATTTTTTTTTTTTTTTGGGACCTGGAATATTTTTTGGCGCCTGGAATTTTTTTGGGGGCCTGGAATTTTTTTTGGGGCCTGGAATTATTTTTGGGGACCTGGAATTCTTTTTGAGGCCTGGAGTTTTCTTTGGAAAATTCAGAAAATTTAGAAATTTAGAATTTTAGAATATTGGAATATTTGAATATTGGAGTATTAGAATATCGGAGAATTGGAATATTTGAATATTGGACAATTGGAATATTTGAACACTGGAATAATGGAATATTGGTATATTAGTATATTGGAATATTAGAATTTTGGAATATTGGACTTTTGGAATTTTGGAATATTGGAGTACTAGAATATTTGAACATTGGAATAATGGAATATTAGAATGTCTGAATATTGGAATATTGGCGTATTGGAATATTGGAATATTGGGGTATTGGAATATTGGAATATTGGAATATTGGAGAATTAGAATATTGGAGTATTGGAATATTTGAATATTGGAATTTTGGAATATTGGAATATTGGAATATTGGAATTTTTGAATATTGGAGTACTGGAATATTTGAACATTGGAATAATGGAATATTAGAATGTCTGAATATTGGAATTTTGGAATATTAGAATTTTGGAATTTTTGAATATTGGAGAATTAGAATATTGGAG
Source organism: Acanthornis magna (assembly GCA_036785705.1). Lineage (NCBI taxonomy): Eukaryota > Metazoa > Chordata > Aves > Passeriformes > Acanthizidae > Acanthornis > Acanthornis magna. The sequence continues at coordinate 456,981 of JAWUZG010000775.1, forward strand.
TACTGGAATTTTTGAGTATTGGACAATTGGAATATTTGAAGATTGGAATAATGGAATATTAGAATGTCTGAATATTGGAATATTGGAGTATTTGGAACACCGAGTTCCTGCTCATGAACCACGGCCCAAATTTCCTGTTCCATCCCTTTCTTCCCCGGAAGCCTGCCGGCGTTCCTGCCACTTCCCTCTAATTTCCCGGGAAGCGACGGGCGCCTGCTTTCCGAATTAATCCCAATATTCCCGAGGGAGGAGGGACCTGGGGACAAATCCCCACCCCAGCCTGGACTCCTCTCACTTTTATGGAGCTGAAAATCCAAAATCCTCAACGCCGAATTCCCTGACCTGAAATCCCGGGAATAAAGAGGCGTCGGAGTGTGGATTAAATCTGGGATTTATGGGCTCCACGAACCCAAATCCTTGGGAATTTCGGGATCAAGGAGCCTCCGAGAGCTCCTAATTCCCAGTTCCATGCCGAGCATTAACCCGATGAGAACATCGTGACCTGGCATTAAACCGGCCTTAATTAGCGTTGAAACGGCTTTAATTAGCGTGGAAACGTGCTTAATTAACATTTGGAAAATGCTTTCATCTCCCAGAGGCTCCCGGGATATTGGGGGGGTCATTATTCCCAATTAAAAACTGGGGAAACTGAGGCACGGCTGAGTCAGGGCCACAGGCCTGTCCCCAAATCCTGGTGACCCCAAAATTCGGGATCCGCCCGACCCAAACCATTCCATGAATTTATCCCGATTTTATTGGGATCCAACATTAAATGAATATTTAATATTAAATAAATATTTCATATCCAGCCAGGATTTGACCGGATTTAGTAAAGATATATTTCATATTAAATAAATATATTAAATAAATATGTAATATTAAATAGGTATTTCATATCGAGTGAGGATTTCACCAGATTTAGAAAATATTTAATATTAAATACATATTTCATATTAAATAAATATTTTATAGGAAAGAAACGTGTCATAATAAACAAATATTTAATATTAAATGAATAGTACAGATTAAACAACTATTTAATAAGAAATAAATATTTACTATTAAATAGGCATTTAATATTAAATGTCTATTTAATATTAACGATATATTTCATATTAAATATCTATTTAATATTAAGTGTCTATTCAATATTAAATATCTCTTTAATATTACGTATCTATTTAATATTAAATGACTATTTAATACTAAGTATATATTTAATATTAAATAAGAATAAATTAATATTCATTAAAAATTAATATTAAAATTAATTATTAAAAATTAATTATTAATATTAAAATCAATAGTCATAAAGGCTTTATAATAAATTAATAATAAATATGTATTTAATATTAATTATATATTTAATGTTAAATTAATATTTTGGTAGTGAATAGATATTGAATATTAAATGAAAATAAATTAATAGTAATAAATTGACATTAAAATTAATCAATAATTAATAATTAATAATATTTAAATTAATATTAATTAATGACTATATTAAATAATAGTAAATAAATATTTAATATTAAATAGATATTTAATATATTTAATATGAATTAGGTCTTTAATATTAAATCGATATTTAATATTAAATAAATATTAAATATTAAAAACATATTTCGCATTAAATAAATATTTAATATTAAATAGATCTTGCAAGTCCAGCTGGGATTTCGGCAGTTTCAGGAAATATTTCACAAGATTTAGTATATAAATATTTAATATGAAAAATATGTTTAATATTAAATAGGTGTCCAGTATAAAACAAACATTTTGTATTAAATAAATCTTTCATAGAAAATCAACTTGTTATCACAAATAAATATTTAATATGAAATAAATATTGCATATTAAATAAATATTCTATATTAAATAAATATTTCATATCCAGCCGGGATTCCACTGGATTTACAAAATAAATGTTTCATATGAAATAAATATTTAATACAAAATAAATATTTCATATAAAATAATTATTTCATATTAAATAGATATTTCATATCCAGCCAGGGTTTCCACTGGATTTAGGAAATATTTAATATTTAAAAAATTCATATTAAATAAATATTTAATAAAAATAAATTTGTCATAATAAACAAATATTTAATATTAAATAAATACTTCATATTAAATAAATATTTCATATCCAGGCAGGATTTCACCAGATTTAGGAAATAAATATTCCATAGAAAATAAATGTGTCATAATAAATATTTCATATAAAATAAATATTTTATATTAAATAGAGATTTCATATCCAGGCAGGATTTCACCAGATTTAGGAAATAAATATTTCATACAAAATAAATATTTCATAGAAAATAAATGTGTCATAATAAACAAATATTTCATATGAAACAAATATTTCCTATTAAATGAATATTTCGTATGAAATTGATATTTCATAGAAAATAAATGTGTCACATCAAACAAATATTTAATATTAAATAAATACCTAATGTCAAATAAATATTTCTTTAAAAAATTACATAAAACCACCAAGAGGCAGAAAACCAAGGTTTTTTAATCCGAGGTCGGAAAATAATATTTATTTAAGTTTATATCGATGCAAAATATTCGCGTTTTTATACAAATAAAGTTTGTTTTCAATGCACATCTTCAGCACGGAGGGTTTAATTAATTACCTTCCTAATTAAACATTTGTAAACCAATCCTGCTACAAGTCTCGGCGTTATTTCAAGGTGTTCGGAATCCCTGGGAATGTTCCAGAACCTTCTCCAGGATCTCCCTACTGGAATCTCCCTCCCCGGAATGTTCCAGAACCTTCCCCGGGAATGTTCCAGAACCTTCTGTGGATCTCCCTGCTGGGATCTCCCCACCCGGGAATGTTCCAGAACTTTCTGTGGATCTCCCTGCTGGAATCTCCCTCCCCAGGAATGTTCCAGAACCTTCTCCAGGAATGTTCCGGAACCTTCTCCGGGACCTCCCTGCTGGAATCTCCCTCCCGGGAATGTTCCAGAACTTTCCGTGGATCTCCCTGCTGGAATTTCCCCACCCCCCAGGAATGTTCCAGAACCTTCCCCAGGAATGTTCCAGAACCTTCCCCAGATCTCCCTGCTGGAATCTCCCTCCCCGGGAATGTTCCAGAACTTTCTGTGGATCTCCCTGCTGGAATCTCTGTCCCCGGGAATGTTCCAGAACTTTCCATGGATCTCCCTGCTGGAATCTCTGTCCCCGGGAATGTTCCAGAACCTTCTCCAGGATCTCCCTGCTGGAATCTCCCCATCCGGGAATGTTCCAGAATCTTCCCTGGGAATGTTCCAGAACTCTCTGTGGATCTCCCTGCTGGAATCTCCCTCCCCAGAATGTTCCAGAACCTTCCCTGGGATCTCCCTGCTGGAATCTCCCAACCCCCCGGGAATGTTCCAGAACCATCCCCTGGAATCTCCTTCCCCAGGAATGTTCCAGAACCTTTCCCAGGATCTCCCTGCTGGAATCTCCCTCCCCGGGAATGTTCCAGAATCGTCCCCATGGAATCTCCTTCCCCAGGAATGTTCCAGAACCTTCCCCGGGATCTCCCTGCTGGGATCTCCCTCCCCAGAAATGTTCCAGAACTTTCCATGGATCTCCCTGCTGGAATCTCCCTCCCCGGAATGTTCCAGAACCTTCCCTGGGATCTCCCTGCTGGAATCTCCCTCCCCGGGAATGTTCCAGAACTTTCTGTGGATCTCCCTGCTGGAATCTCCCCATCCGGGAATGTTCCAGAATCTTCCCTGGGAATGTTCCAGAACTCTCTGTGGATCTCCCTGCTGGAATCTCCCTCCCCAGAATGTTCCAGAACCTTCCCTGGGATCTCCCTGCTGGAATCTCCCAACCCCCCGGGAATGTTCCAGAACCATCCCCGTGGAATCTCCTTCCCCAGAAATGTTCCAGAACCTTTCCCAGGATCTCCCTGCTGGAATCTCCCTCCCCGGGAATGTTCCAGAATCGTCCCCATGGAATCTCCTTCCCCAGGAATGTTCCAGAACCTTCCCCGGGATCTCCCTGCTGGAATCTCCCTCCCTGGGAATGTTCCAGAACTTTCCGTGGATCTCCCTGCTGGAATCTCCCTCCCCGGAATGTTCCAGAACCATTCCTGGAATCTCCCTCCCTGGGAATGTTCCAGAACCTTCCCTGGGATCTCCCTGCTGGAATCTCCCTCCCCAGGAATGTTCCAGAACCTTCCCTGGGAATGTTCCAGAACTTTCTGTGGATCTCCCTCCTGGAATCTGCCTCCCCGGGAACGTTCCAGAACCGTCCCCATGGAATCTCCCTCCCCAGGAATGTTCCGGAACCTTCTCCAGGATCTCCCTGCTGGAATCTCCCCACCCCCCGGGAACATTCCAGAACCATCGCCGTGGAATCTCCTTCCCCGGGAATGTTCCGGAACCTTCCCTGGGATCTCCCTGCTGGAATCTCCCTCCCCAGAATGTTCCAGAACTTTCTGTGGATCTCCCTGCTGTAACCTCTGTCCCCAGGAATGTTCCAGAACCTTCCTCAGATCTCCCTGCTGGAATCTCTGTCTCCGGAATGTTCCAGAACTTTCTGTGGATCTCCCTGCTGGAATCTCCCTCCCCAGGAATGTTCCAGAACCTTTGCCGGGATCTCCCTGCTGAATCAGGGAATTCGGACCTCCCTCCCATCCCGGGGTCCCGAGGGGATTTCAATCCCATTTCCCTCAGAAATTCTCAAAATTCGGCTTCCCGGACACAAACCCGGGTGCTCTGGAAAATTCCGAGCATCGAGGAACCCAACGGGACCAGAAATTCCTGGAGCCGGGATTTGGGCCGGTCCTCCCGGAGCTGCCGAGCTCCAGATTCCCCAGAATAATTTTATTATTTTTATTATTTTTTATTTGAAATCGCGATTTCTTGGAATTCGGTGGGAATTCAACCCCATCCCACTGGAGGCCCGGAAGGAGCCGGAGGCACCCGGAACGTCACCGCGGAAAGGAAGGGAAACGCTGGAAAATTTGGGATAACAACGATGGGGGCGACGGGAGCTGCTCGGGGGTGAGGGAGGAGATGAAGGACCCAAATCCTGACCCTTTCTCCAGGGATTGTCCTTGTCCCAAATCCCGACCCCGCCCCTTCTCCACGGATTGTCCTTGTCCCAAATCCTGACCCCGCCCCTTCTCCAGGAATTGTCCTTGTCCCAAATCCCGACCCCGCCCCTTCTCCAGGGATTGTCCTTGTCCCAAATTCTGACCTCGCCCCTTCTCCAGGGATTGTCCTTGTCCCAAATTCTGACCTCGCCCCTTCTCCAGGGATTGTCCTTGTCCCAAATTCCGACCCCGCCCCTTCTCCAGGGATTGTCCTTGTCCCCATCCCTGTCACCAGGGCCACTTGGGAGCCGAGCAGTATTTTTTGGAGTGGCTGGAGATATTCACTCCACCGGACAGGTGGGGCTGCTGGGGGACACACTTGGTGGCACTTTGTTGAGGGACACATTTGGTGGCACTCTGTTGAGTGACACTCTTGACATTCTGCTGAGGGACACACTTGGTCACACCTTTGTGGAGGATACTCTTGGTGGCACTTTGCTGGGGGACACAAATTGTCCCACACTGCTGGGGGACACACTTGGTGGCACTTTGTTGAGGGACACACTTGGTTACACTCTGCTGGGGGACACAAATTGTCCCACACTGCTGAGGGACACACTTGGTGGCACTTTGTTGAGGGACACACTTGGTCACGCACTGCTGGGGGACACCAATTGTCCCACACTGCTGAGGGACACACTTGGTGGCACTCTGGTGAATGACACTCTTGGTCACGCACTGCTGAGGGACACACTTGACACATTGCTGAGGGACACACTTGGTGGCACTTCGTTGAGGGACACTCTTGGTCACACTCTGCTGGGGGACACAAACTGTCCCACATTGCTGAGGGACACACTTGGTGGCACTCTGGTGAGTGACACTCTTGGTCACGCACTGCTGGGGGACACACTTGACACATTGCTGAGGGACACACTTGGTGGCACATTGCTGGGGGACACAAATTGTCCCACACTGCTGAGGGACACACTTGGTCACACATTGCTGAGGGACACACTTGGTGGCACTTTGCTGAGGGACACACTTGGTTACACTCCGCTGGGGGACACAAATTGTCCCACATTGCTGAGGGACACACTTGGTGGCACTCTGGTGAGTGACACTCTTGGTCACGCACTGCTGAGGGACACACCTGACACATTGCTGAGGGACACACTTGGTGGCACATTGCTGGGGGACACAAACTGTCCCACACTGCTGAGGGACACACTTGGTGGCACTTTGCTGAGGGACACACTTGGTGGCACTTTGCTGAGGGACACAAATTGTCCCACACTGCTGAGGGACACACTTGGTGGCACTTTGTTGAGTGACACTCTTGGTCACGCACTGCTGAGGGACACACTTGACACATTGCTGGGGGACACACTTGGTGGCACTTTGCTGGGGGACACAAACTGTCCCGCTCTGCTGCTGTGGGACACAAACGCTGGCCCCGCCGGTGTCACACGGGACACACTTGGTGACACTCCCGGTGTCACACGGCTGGGGGACACACTTGGTGACACACCTGCCGTGCCACTGCTGGGGGACACAGGCGGTGCCACCCTGCTGCTGGGCGGGGACAGGAGCTGTCACCCAGCGGTACGAGACGCTCGGGGCCGCGCGCTGCTGGGGGATGCAGGTGGTGACACACTTGGGGACACCCTCGTGGGGACAGACGGTTGTCACGCACTGCTGGGGGACACACCGGGTGGCACCCTGCCACTGCGGGACGCCCTTGGTGACATACGGCGGCCGTGGCACGCAGGTGGTGACACACCTGGGGACGATCTGCTGCTGCTGGGGGACACACTCAGGCCGTGGTGGCACCTGCAGCTGCTGCGGCACGCACCGGGTGACACCGGTGACACCGGCCACACCGGCCATGTGCTGCTGTGGCACACACGTCGTCACACACCTGGGGACAATCTTCTGCTGGGGGACAGGAGGGCACGGCGGTGGCACTCGCAGCTGCTGTGGCACACACTGGGTCACCCCCACCTGGTGTGACACCCCCTGGGTGACGCCACCCGCGCCGCCCGTCACGCTCTGCCGCGGTGGCACCCACGTCGTCACGCGCTGCTGTGGTGGCACCCACGTCGTCACACGCCCGGGGACAATCTGCTGCTGTCCGAGGAGCTGGCGGGGCACAGCCTGGGGGACACTTTGTTGGTGGCACACGCTGGAGGACATCACCCGCTGCCCGGGGACGTGGCCGGGCAGCAGCTGGGGGATGCAGGTGGTGGAGTGCCACCGCTGAGCTGGCACGGGGACACCGGGGGACAGCGCCATGAGGTCCTGGTGGAGCGGCGGGAGGTGCTGGTGGAGCTGGCAGGACATCTTGGGGACACTTGGGCAGGGCTGGAAGGACACGGACAGGGTTGGGGACAGGTGAGCGTTGAAGTCACTCCCAGCCCAACGCCCTTTTGGTGACACCTGAGGAAGCCTCAAAGCTCGGGGACATGTCCCACCTGTGCCACTGTCCCAGCTCAGGTGGGAGGTGCTGGTGGAGGCCTTGGGGACATCTTGGGGACATATGGCAGGATTGGGGGGACTCAGAGGGGTTGGGATCAGGGGAACTTGGAGGTCAAGCTGGGGACATTTGGGGACACCCAGTGCTGAATGTGCCACCAGAGCAGTGAGGACATCACTGAACCCAACTGAGGACATTTGGGGACACTCAGTGCTGAATGTGCCACCAGAGCAGTGAGGACATCACTGAACCCCAGCTGGGGACATTTGGGGACACTCAGCATTGAATGTGCCACCAGAGTGGTGAGGACATCACCAAACCCAAACTGGGGACATTTGGGGACACTCAGTGCTGAATGTCCCACCCCACCTCTGGCCACATCTGGCACAGCTGGACAGGCCAAGGCCACCCTGGGCAGAGTCCCCAGCACCCCGAAGGTCGAGCTCGTTAAGGAATCCAATTAATTAAATCCGAGGCCGTGGTGGCACCGAGCAGCTCCCGAACCCTCTGGGATTTTGGGGCTCATCACCCCAGAGTGACCCCAAAACCAAACAGCCCCCAAATTCATGCCAACCCCCCTAATTAATGAAATCGATTAATTAAATGAATTAATTAAACTAATTAATTAAAACAAGCCTCCCTCGCCCCCCAAATTCCCCTTTTCTAGGGGTGACTTTAGGGCTCTGACACCCACCACCGAACCGCGAGAGTTCCCTCCCGCTCCAGCGCGGCAATCCCAAAAAAATTCCTTTTAAAAACTTCTCCCGAACGGAGGTTTTTTATGTGGAAAAATTTGGAAATAAATCTGCGTTTTGTAACCACCAAATTCCGGAAAAGTTTGGGTCGGGAGGGACATTTAAACTCAGATTATTCCAGTCCCTTCCGTGGGACAATTCCCACCGTCCCAGGTGGCTCCAGCCTGGCCTGGGACACCTCCAGCAGTGAGGAACCCATGGAATCACCCAGGCCAGGGTCCATCCCAAATCCCACCCCAAATCCCACCCCAAATCCCACCCCAAATCCCACCCCAAATCCCATCCCAAACCGAGCTGTCCTTTCCCCCAAAAACTTTCCCCCCGAACCCCAAATCTCGCACAACCCCAGGGCCGCCGAATCCTCTCCCACCCACCCCAAAAATTCACTCTCGGCCCTCCTTTCCTGCAGGGAACGTTCTCCACGGAAACCCCAAATCCCAAATCCCAAATCCTACCCCAAATCCCATCCCAAATCCCACCCCAAACCGAGCTGTCCTTTCCCCCAAAAAGTTCCCCCTGAACCCCAAATCTCACACATCCCCAGGGCCGCCGAATCCTCTCCCACCCACCCCAAAAATTCCCTCTCCGCCCTCCATTCCCACAGGGAACATTCTCCATGGAAACCCCAAATCCCACCCCAAATTCCACCCCAAACCGAGCTGTCTTTTTCCCCAAAAACAATCTCCCCAAACCCAAACCCCAAACCTGCACATCCCCAGGGCTGCCAAATTCTCTCCCACCCAACCCAAAAATTCCCTCTCGGCCCTCCTTTCCTGCAGGGAACGTTCTCCACGGAAACCCCAAATCCCGCCCCAAATCCCACCCCAAATTCCACCCCAAACCGAGCTGTCTTTTTCCCCAAAAACAATCTCCCCAAACCCAAACCCCAAACCTGCACATCCCCAGGGCCGCCAAATCCTCTCCCACCAACCCCAAAAATTCCCTCTTGGCCCTCCTTTCCTGCAGGGAATGTTCTCCACGGAAACCCCAAATCCCGCCCCAAATCCCACCCCAAATTCCACCCCAAACCGAGCTGTCCTTTCCCCCAAAAACAATCCCCCTGACCCCAAAAACCCCAGACAACCCCAGGGACACCAAATCCTCTCCCACCCACCCCAAAAATTCCCTCTCTGGTCTCCATTCCTGCAGGGAACGTTCTCCACGGAAACCCCAAATCCCACCCCAAATTCCACCCCAAACCGAGCTGTCCTTTCCCCCAAAAACAATCCCCCTGACCCCAAAAACCCCAGACAACCCCAGGGACGCCAAATCCTCTCCCACCCACCCCAAAAATTCCCTCTCGGCCCTCCATTCCTGCAGGGAACATTCTCCACGGAAACCCCAAATCCCATCCCAAATCCCACCTACCCCAAATCCTATCCCAAATCCCATCCCAAATCCCACCCCAAACCGAGCTGTCCTTTCCCCCAAAAACAATCCCCCTGACCCCAAAAACCCCAGACAACCCCAGGGACACCAAATCCTCTCCCACCCACCCCAAAAATTCTCTCTCTGGTCTCCATTCCTGCAGGCTGTCCTTTCCCCCAAAGGCTGTCCTTTCCCCCAAAAACAATCCCCCTGACCCCAAAAACCCCAGACAACCCCAGGGGACACCAAATCCTCTCCCACCCACCCCAAAAATTCCCTCCTGGCTCCCAACCCCGACACTCACCCAACTCCCGGGGGCGGGAAGAGCTTTCCAGAGGTGACCGGCGCGTCCCCAAACGCGGGACAGCTTTTATAGGATCGCGGCGGCTCCGCGGCCCTAATAACTCCGGTCCCTCCCGCGGTGAGTCGGAGCCGCCGACTCATCGGTGACAATGAGTGGTTCCCAAAGTCGCGGTGATGGCCTCGGGGACAATCCCGGCACGGGAAGCGTCCGTGGCATTCGAGGCCTCGGCCTCGGGGTGTTTTTTTGGGGAACGAAGCCCTGCGTGGGTGGGGATGGCTCTCCGGAGGTGCTTCGGGAATTTGGGATCGCCGGGATGGCGTTGTCCCATTTTTTATCTCTTTTTTATTTTGTGGTTGCCTCTCGTCCACCACAAAATGCCCTAAAATGCCCCAAAATGCCCCAAAATGCCCCGAAATGCCTCAAAATGCCCCGAAATGCCCAAATTTTGGGGGTGTTTGGCCAGATTTTGGGCCTGGGTTTAGTGGATTTTTAGGTCAGCGGAGGAAGAGCAGGAGAACGAATTCCTCTTGGGGCGGGTGCGGCTCGTTATCCGTCAAAATCTTAATTCTTTTTTAAATTAAAGCCTCAAATCCATTCCTGATGGAAGAATTCCATAATAAAGGGAATTCTGATGGAGAATTTAACAATAAAGGGAATTCTGATGGAGAATTCTGTAATAAAGGGAATTCTGATGGAGAATTTAACAATAAAGGGAATTCTGATGGAGAATTTCACAATAAAGTGATTTCTGATGGAGAATTTCACAATAAAGGGAATTCTGATGGAGAATTCCACAATAAAGGGAATTCTGATAGAGAATTTCACAATAAAGGGAATTCTGACAGAGAATTCCATAATAAATGGAGTTCTGATGGAGAATTCCATAATAAATGGAATTCTGATGGAGAATTCCTCGATAAAGGGAATTCTGATGGCAATTTCTGTGATAAATGGAATTCTGATGGAGAATTCTGCAATAAAGGGAATTCTGATGGAGAATTCTGTGATAAATGGAATTCTGACAGAGAATTCTGTGCTAAAGGGAATTCTGATGAAGAATTCCATAATAAAGGGAATTCTGATGGAGAATTCATTGATAAAGGGAATTCTGATGGAGAATTTCACAGTAAAGTGAATTCTGACCGAGAATTCTGCGATAAAAAGAGCGTTCCACCCTCTCTGTTTCCTGCCCCGTGTGGGGCACAGGCACCCGAGAGCTCCCAAATTCCTGATTCTTCCTCATCCCCAAATTATTCCCTTTCTCCTGGCCACAAAAACCACCCGGGCGGGGCCGTTCCTCCCACTTCACAAGAAACCGCATTTTTTAATAAAAATAAATTAAAATATTCCCGCCCTGCTCCCCTCCCTGTGGGTGGCGTTGGTGTCACCAGGGCAGGGACAAATTGTCCTTTTTTTGGGATTATTTTGAGTGACAATGATGAACTTCTCTGAGTCCACAAGAAACCACGTTTTTTAATTAAAAAAAAAAAAAAATTCAGGTCCTGCTCCCCTCCCTGTGGGTCCGAGCTCTGTTTGGGATCATCAGGAAGAAATTGTCTTTTTTTGGGGTTATTTTGAGTGACAATGATGAACTTCTCCGAGTCCACAAGAAACCGCATTTTTTAATTAAAAAAAAAAAAATTAAAATAATCAGGTCCTGCTCCCCTCCCTGTGGGTCTGATCTCGGTGTTGGTGTCACCAGGGCAGGGACAAATTTTCCTTTTTGGGTTATTTTGAGTGACAATGGCGAACATCTCTGAGTCCACAAGAAACCGCATTTTTAATTAAAAAAAATTAAAATATTCCCGCCCTGCTCCCCTCCCTGTGGGTCCGAGCTCTGTTTGGGATCATCAGGAAGAAATTGTCTTTTTTTGGGGTTATTTTGAGTGACAATGATGAACTTCTCCGAGTCCACAAGAAACCGCATTTTTTAATTAAAAAAAAAAAATTAAAATAATCAGGTCCTTCTCCCCTCCCTGTGGGTCTGATCTCGGTGTTGGTGTCACCAGGGCAGGGACAAATTGTACTTTTTTTGGGATTATTTTGAGTGACAATGATGAACTTCTCCGAGTCCACAAGAAACCGCATTTTTAATTAAAAAAAATTAAAATATTCAGGTCCTGCTCCCCTCCCTGTGGGTCCGAGCTCTGTTTGGGATCATCAGGAAGAAATTGTCCTTTTTTGGGGTTATTTTGAATGAGAATGATGAACTTCTCTGAGTGCACAAGAAACCACGTTTTTTAATTAAAAAAAAAAAAAAATATTCAGGTCCTGCTCCCCTCCCTGTGGGTCTGAGCTCTGCTTGGGATCATCAGGAAGAAATTGTCTTTTTTTGGGGTTATTTTGAGTGACAATGGAAAACTTCTCCGAGTTCACAAGAAACCGCATTTTTAATTAAAAAAAATTAAAATATTCCCGCCCTGCTCCCCTCCCTGTGGGTGGCGTTGGTGTCACCAGGGCAGGGACAAATTGTCCTTTTTGGGATTATTTTGAGTGACAATGTTGAACTTCTCTGAGTCCACAAGAAACCGCATTTTTTAATTAAAAAAAAAAAATAAAATATTCCCGCCCTGCTCCCCTCCCTGTGGGTCTGATCTCGGTGTTGGTGTCACCAGGGCAGGGACAAATTTTCCTTTTTTTGGGATTATTTTGAGTGACAATGAACCCACCAAGGCGCTGAGCGGAATTTCAGCGAATTTTAAAAATCCCTCTCCTGTTTTCCCGAGGATTTTTTTTTCCCCTCCGTGCGAGATAAGAATTGACTCAGCTCAAAATCCCACGCGGGGCTGGGAGGAGGAAGTTTATTTTGGGAATGGTTTTTGTCTCCTGAGCTGGTTGCGCAAGGGTTGTCACCCAGGGCCTGTCACCTGAGTGTCACCTGGAGAGTTCGCAGCGCTCCGGGGACAGGTGACAACCTCGGGATGGGCGTGGGGACACCCGGAGGTGACAGAAAGCTCCCGGGGGTGACCAATTTCCTCCTCCCGGCGCCACGTGGGGCGTTCCCCGCGATCCAATCCTTATCTCGCAAGTTAAAAAAAAACTCCTAAAAAACAGGAATTTGGTTTTTAAAAGACGCTAAAATTCCGCTCAGCGACTTCGTGGGTTCATCGTGACACAAAAAAGGACAAAAAAACAAAAAAAAGGACAAAAAATTGTCCCAAAAAAGGACAATTTGTCCCTGCCCCGGTGACACCAACACCGAGATCAGAGCCACAGGGAGGGGAGCAGGACCTGAATATTTTAATTTTTTTTTTTTTTAATTTAAAAATGCGGTTTCTCGTGGACTCAGAGAAGTTCTTCATTGTCACTCAAAATAATCCAAAAAAAAGGACAATTTGTCCCTGCCCTGGTGACACCAACGCCACCCACAGGGAGGGGAGCAGGGCCGGAATATTTTAATTTTTTTTTTTTTTAATTAAAAAATGCGGTTTCTTGTGGACTCGGAGAAGTTCAACATTGTCGTTCAAAATAATCCCAAAAAAGGACAATTTGTCCCTGCCCCGGTGACACCAACGCCACCCACAGGGAGGGGAGCAGGACCTGAATATTTTAATTTTTTTTTTTTAATTAAAAATGCGGTTTCTTGTGGACTCGGAGAAGTTCAACATTGTCACTGAAAATAATCCCAAAAAAGGAAAATTTGTCCTGCCCTGGTGACACCAACGCCACCCACAGGGAGGGGAGCAGGGCGGGAATATTTTAATTATTTGTTTTTTTTATTAAAAAATGTGTTTTTTTGTGAACTCAGAGAAGTTCATCATTGTCACTCAAAATAATCCCAAAAAAGGAAAATTTGTCCTGCCCTGGTGACACCAACGCTACCCACAGGGAGGGGAGCAGGGCGGGAATATTTTAATTATTTGTTTTTTTTAATTAAAAATGCGGTTTTTTGTGAACTCAGAGAAGTTCATCATTGTCACTCAAAATAATCCCAAAAAAGGACAATTTGTCCCTGCCCTGGTGACACCAACGCCACCCACAGGGAGGGGAGCAGGGCCGGAATATTTTAATTTTTTTTTATTAAAAAATGCGGTTTCTTGTGAAGTGGGAGGAACGGCCCCGCCCGGGTGGTTTTTGTGGCCAGGAGAAAGGGAATAATTTGGGGATGAGGAAGAATCAGGAATTTGGGAGCTCTCGGGTGCCTGTGCCCGAGATCCCTATATCTATATATTTTTTTAAAAATAAATATATATATTAAAAAATATATAAATATATATAAATATATATGTAAAAAAAATATATATATAAAAATAAACTATATATATAAATAAACTATATATAACTATATAAAATATATTTATATACTACATAGAACATATATAACTATATATTTATATATAAATCTGATTGGATGAATGATAAAGAAATATCAAAGAAATAAGTAATAAAATAAATGAATAATAACTGCATAAATGAAATAATAAAATAAGCGAAAACTGAATTATAAGCGATAAATAAAACAATAAATAAGAACTAAAGAGATGAAGTAATAAAATAAAGAGACAAAACCTAAATAATAAATGATAAATAAAATAAAATAATAACTAAATAAATAAATAATAAAATAAAGAAAAACTGAATTATAAGTGATAAATAAAACAATAAATAAGAACTAAAGAGATGAAGTAATAAAATAAAGAGACAAAACCTAAATAATAAATGATAAATAAAATAAAAGAATAAATAAATAAATAAATAATAAAATAAAGAAAAACTGAATTATAAGTGATAAATAAAATAATAAATAAGAACTAAATAGACGAAATAATAAAATAAAGAAACAAAACCTAAATAATAAATGATGAATAAAATAAAATAATAACTAAATAAATAAATAACAAAATAAATAAAAACTGAATTATAAGTGATAAATAAAATAATAAATAAGAACTAAATAGATTAAATAGATGAAATAAAATAAAGAAACAAAAACTTAATGATGTTCTGTGGGATTTTGGTCCTTCCCGCTTCACTTTCTGGGGGTCACTCCCAAAAAAAGGCAGAATTCCAGGGTTGGTGAGGCTGGGAAAGAATTCCAGGATAATTGAGCCCGAGCTGTGCCCGATCCCCGCCCCGGTCACCCACCCCAAATCCCAAAAATTCCTGCAGGGATGGCGATCCAACCTCCCCGGGCAGCCCTGCCGAGGCCTTTTCCCTTTCCCAGCAGGAATTGCCCCAAATTCCCACCCGGAGCCTCCCCTGGCACAGCTCGAGGCCGTTCCCTCTTGTCCTGGCCCTGTTCCCTGGGCTCAGATCCCAAATCCCCCCTGGCAGAGCCCCAAATCCCCCCTGGATCCCCCTTGGCTCCGGGATCAGCCCCCACGGCTCCCTCAGTGTTCTCCATTCCTTCTCCCGCTGGAAAATTCCCTGGAAAATCCCAATTTCCCTCATTCCGTGTCCCCTTTTCCCACGGGATGTCCCCAAGCCACCAGAGCGCAGCATTGCCCCGCGCGCGGCTCCTGCCGCTGGAAAATCCCTCGGGATCCTCCCCTTCCCTCTCCGGGAAAAATTTAAATTTTGGGGTTGGCTCGGCCCAGGATCCTCCCCGCGCCGGGAGGGATCCGGGGGCTGGAGAAGATTCCCTGCGGATCCAGGATGGGAATTTTGGGAATGTTGAGCCCCTGGAGAGCCCAGAGTTCCTCCCAGGATCTGCAGGGGCTCCAGGGGAGCTGGAGAGGGAATTTTCCTCAGGAGCTGCAGGGACAGGACACAGGGAATGGGGTCAGGGGGACAGAGGGGGATTGGGGTTGGATTTGGGGTGGGAATTGTTCCCTGGGAGGGTGGGGGGGCCCTGGCCCAGGGAATTCCATGGATTCCCCATCCCTGGGAGTGTCCCAGGCCAGGCTGGAGCCACCTGGGGCGGTGGGAATGTCCCTGAACGTGGATCTTTCAGGATTTTAAAGGTTCTTCCAACCCAAACCATTCCGGGATTCCCTGGGCTGGCTCAGATGGGATATTTGGGATAAATTCTGGACCCTGGCCCAAGGAATTCCATGGATTCCCCACCCCTGGGAGTGTCCCAGGCCAGGCTGGAGCCACCTGGGGTAGTGGGAATGTCCCTGAACGTGGACTGGAACGGGATGAGATTTAAGGTCACCTAAAATCCGAACCATTCCGCGATCCCAAACCTTTCCATGATCCCAAACCATTCCACAAGTCCAAACTATTCCATGATCCTCAACAATTCCATGGTTCCAAACCATTCCGTAATTGATCCCAAACCACTCCACGATCCCAAACCTATTCCATGATCCCAAAGCATTCCTTGATCCTAAACCTTTTCATGACCCCAAATCTTTCCATGATCCCACACCTTTCCATGATCCCAAACCATTCCACGATCCCAAACCATTCCAGAATCCCAAACCATTCCATGACCCCAGACCATTCCATTATCCCAAACCGTTCTGTGATCCCAAACCATTCTGTGATCCCAAACCATTCCATGATCTCAAACCATTCCGTGATCCCAAACCTTTCCACAATCCCAAACCATTTGAGGATCCCAAACCATTCCATGATCCCAAACCATTCCATGATTCTGAACAGTTCCACGATCCAAAACCTTTCCATGATCCCAAACCATTCCACAACCCCAAACCATTCCAATATCCTGAACAATTCCACGATCCCAAACCATTCCAGGATCCCAAACCATTCCACGATCCCAAACCATTCTGTGACCCCAAACCATTCCATGATCCTGAACATTTCCACGATCCCAAACCTTTCCACGATGCCAAACCATTCCAGGATCCGAAATCACTGCCTGATCCCAAACCATTCCGGGATCCCAAACCATTCCGTGATCCCAAACCATTCCGTGATCCCAAACCTTTCCTTGATCCCAAACCTATTCCGTGACCCCAAAACACCCCACGATCCCAAACCATTCTGTGATCCCAAACCTTTCCACAATCCCAAACCATTCCGGGATCCCAAACAATTCCGCGACCCCAAACCTTTCCACGATCCCGGGCATGAGGCAGGCAGGGGAGGGCAGAGACCTCGCTGTCGTTCCTAATTAAAAAACTGCAAACGAGAATAAAACTCATGATTGCTCCAGCCAGGAGCGAATTCCCAATTTAGCCGCGCTCGGGGCAAAATTATCCAAAATTATCCCCGAGAATGAAACTCCGAACTCGGGTCCCTCTTGCTTCACCCCAAAAGGGTTTTGCGGCTTAATTAACTCCGGGTTTCTGTAATTAGGAGCTCTTTGTTCCGCGCCGGGCTCGGGAGCAATCGGGAATTGTGTTCTTTGATGGGATGGCTGCAGGAAAATTTGTGGGGTTTCAGTGAGGCAATCCCGGCCCTGCAGGAGAAATTGGGATAAAATTGGGGTGGGAATGAGCAGGAGGTTTTTAGGGAGCAGAGGAGAAATTAGGGATAAATTTATTTTGGGAATTAGGAGGTTTTTAGGGAGCAGAGGAGAAACCGGGGATAAATTTAGGTTGGGAATTAGGAGGCTTTTAGGGAGCAGAGGAAAAATTGGGAATAAATTTATTTTGGGAATTAGGAGGTTTTTAGGGAGCAGAGGAGAAATTAGGGATAAATTTAGGTTGGGAATTAGGAGTTTTTTAGGGAGCAGAGAAGAAATTAGGAATAAATTTAGGCCTTGAATTAAGAGGTTTTTAGGGAGCAGAGGAAAAATTGGGAATAAATTTATTTTGGGAATTAGGAGGTTTTTAGGGAGCAGAGAAAAATTTGGGAATAAATTTAGGTTGGGAATTAGGGAAGAAACCAGGGATAAATTTAGGTTGGGAATTAGGAGGTTTTTAGGGAGCAGAGGAGGAATTGGGAATAAATTTAGCTTGGGAATTAGGAGGGTTTTAGGGAGCAGAGAAAAAATTTGGAATAAATTTATTTTGGGAATTAGGAGGTTTTTAGGTAGCAGAGAAAAAATTGGGAATAAATTTATGCCAGGGATTAGGAGGTTTTTAGGGAGCAGAGAATAAATTAGGGATAAATTCAGGTTGAAAATTAGGAGTTTTTAGGGATCAGCCCAGGAGGATTTGGGAACAGCCTGGGAAATCCGAAAATGGGATTTAAAACACGGAGAGAGCTTTGGGATGGAGTTTCGGGAATTTATGGGGAGTCCCTGACTCAGCCCCGTGCGGCTCCTGGGAACCGGGAAACTCATCCAGGGACGGGAATTTTATGGGAATTATTTTATGGGAATCGTCTGCACCCTGGGATGCTCAGGAGCTGCATTGCAGGGGGAAAAAAATCCCAGGAATTATTGAATTGTGGAATTATGGAATCGGGGGAATTATGGAATTATGGAATTATGGAATTGTGGAATTTTGGAATGGTTTGGGTTACGAGGGATCTCAAAGGTCATCTCATCCCAACCTTCTGCTGTCCCAGGTGGCTCCAGCCTGGCCTGGGACACTCCCAGGGGTGGGAAATCCATGGAATTCCCGGGGCCAGGGTCCAGAATTTATCCCTAAAATCCAGAATTTATCCCTAAAATCCCGTTAAACCAGGACAGAAAATCCTGGAACGGTTTGGGATGGAGAAGACCTCCAAGATCCTCGTTCAGGGAGATTCCCACCGCCCCAGGTGGCTCCAGCCTGGCCTGGGACACTCCCAGGGGTGGGAAATCCATGGAATTCCCTGAGCCAGGGCCTCCCCACCCTCCCAGGGAACAATTCCCACCCCAAATCCAACCCCAATCCCACTCTGTCCCCCTGACCCCATTCCCTGTGTCCTGTCCCCGCAGTTCCTGAGGAAAATTCCCTCTCTGCCTCCCCTGGAGCCCCTGCAGGTCCTGGGAGGAGCCCTGGGGTCCCCACGGGATGGATTTGGGACCTCTCCCAACATTTGGGAACGTTCCCAACATCCCCAGCCTGTCAGAAATTCCACAAAAAAAAAAAATAAAATATGGAAACCTGGACATTCACATCCAACCCTGGGATCCCTGGGCGTGTCCTGGATTTTTTTTGGGGGACCTTCAATCCCACCCGCGGTGGGACACGGGCAGGGACAATTGCCACCATCCCAGCCTGGCCTCGGACACTTCCAGGGATCCACGGGCAGCCCCAGAGGAGCAGTGGGACAGGAGCCGTGACCCCACACCGATACCGGGCGGTCCTCTTGGCGCTAATTAACTCATCCAGCAGTGCTAATTAACTCATCCAGCAGTGCTCATTAAACCTTTGTCCCGTGCCGTGAGTTGTCCAGCCCGGGGTGGTGACGGACACGGCGATAATGAGGGATGGGATGGGTGGGGATGGAATCCTCGGGAAGGGCCCGGGGCGAGGCGGGACCGGCAGTGCCACCGCCACCGCGACAGGGACAGGGACCGGGACCGGTTCGGCGGCTCCTGAGTCACCGCGGCGGGGCGGAGTCCAGCGGGGACAAAGTTCGTGTGCGAAGGTCCTGAGTCCTGGGGAGAAAAGGTTCCTGTGAGAAGGTCCCGAGTCCAGCGGGGACAAAGTTCGTGTGCGAAGGTCCCAAATCCAGGGGGACAAAATTCGTGAGGAAAGGTCCCGAGTCCAGCAGGGACAAAGTTCGTGTGCGAAGGTCCCAAATCCAGGGGAACAAAATTCGTGAGGAAAGGTCCCGATTCCAGCAGGGACAAAATTCGTGAGGAAAGGTTCTGAATCCTGAGGGTCAAAGTTCCTGTGCAATGGTCCCGAGTCCAGCGGGGACAAAGTTCCCGAGCAAATGTCCTGAGTCCAGCAGGGTCACAGCTCCTGAGCAAAGGTCCTGAGTCCTCAGGGAAAAAGTTCCTGAGCAAATGTCCCAAGTCCAGCAGGGACAAAGTTCGTGAAGAAAGGTCCTGAGTCCAGCAGGGACAAAGTTCGTGTGCGAAGGTCCTGAGTCCTGGGGAGAAAAGGTTCCTGTGAGAACGTCCTGAGTCCAGCGGGGACAAAGTTCGTGTGCGAAGGTCCCAAATCCAGGGGGACAAAATCCGTGAGGAAAGGTCCCGATTCCAGCAGGGACAAAGCTCGTGAGCGAAGGTCCTGAGTCCAGCAGGGACAAAGTTCGTGAGGAAAGGTTCTGAATCCTGAGGGTCAAAGTTCCTGTGCAATGGTCCCGAGTGTAGCGGGGACAAAGTTCCTGAGCGAAGGTCCTGAGTCCAGCGGGGACAAAGTTCGTGAGGGAAGGTCCTGATTCCAGGGGAGAAAAGGTTCCTGTGAGAAGGTCCCGAGTCCAGCGGGGACAAAGGTCGTGTGCGAAGGTCCCAAATCCAGGGGGACAAAATTCGTGAGGAAAGGTCCCGAGTCCAGCAGGGACAAAGCTCGTGAGCGAAGGTCCTGAGTCCAGCAGGGACAAAGTTCGTGAGGAAAGGTTCTGAATCCTGAGGGTCAAAGTTCCTGTGCAATGGTCCCGAGTGTAGCGGGGACAAAGTTCCTGAGCGAAGGTCCTGAGTCCAGCGGAGACAAAGTTCGTGAGGGAAGGTCCTGATTCCAGGGGAGAAAAGGTTCCTGTGAGAAGGTCCCGAGTCCAGCGGGGACAAAGTTCGTGTGCGAAGGTCCCAAATCCAGGGGGACAAAATTCGTGAGGAAAGGTCCCGATTCCAGCAGGGACAAAATTCGTGAGGAAAGGTCCCGAGTCCAGCAGGGAAAAAGTTCGTGAGGAAAGGTCCTGAATCCTGAGGGTCAAAGTTCCTGTGCAATGGTCCCGAGTGTAGCGGGGACAAAGTTCCTGAGCGAAGGTCCTGAGTCCAGCGGGGACAAAGTTCGTGAGGGAAGGTCCTGATTCCAGGGGAGAAAAGGTTCCTGTGAGAAGGTCCCGAGTCCAGCGGGGACAAAGTTCGTGTGCGAAGGTCCTGAGTCCTGGGGAGAAAAGGTTCCTGTGAGAAGGTCCCGAGTCCAGCGGGGACAAAGGTCGTGTGCGAAGGTCCCAAATCCAGGGGGACAAAATTCGTGAGGAAAGGTCCCGAGTCCAGCAGGGACAAAGCTCGTGAGCGAAGGTCCTGAGTCCAGCAGGGACAAAGTTCGTGAGGAAAGGTTCTGAATCCTGAGGGTCAAAGTTCCTGTGCAATGGTCCCAAGTGTAGCGGGGACAAAGTTCCTGAGCGAAGGTCCTGAGTCCAGCGGGGACAAAGTTCGTGAGGGAAGGTCCTGATTCCAGGGGAGAAAAGGTTCCTGTGAGAAGGTCCCGAGTCCAGCGGGGACAAAGTTCGTGTGCGAAGGTCCGAAATCCAGGGGGACAAAATCCGTGAGGAAAGGTCCCGATTCCAGCAGGGACAAAATTCGTGAGGAAAGGTCCCGAGTCCAGCAGGGAAAAAGCTCGTGAGGAAAGGTCCTGAATCCTGAGGGTCAAAGTTCCTGTGCAATGGTCCTGAGTCCAGCGGGGTCACAGCTCCTGAGCAAAGGTCCTGAGCCCTGGGGGAAAAAGTTCCTGAGCAAATGTCCTGAGTTCAGCAGGGACAAAGCTCGTGAGGAAAGGTCCCAAATCCTGAGGGGAAAAGGTTCCTGAGCAAAGGTCCTGAATCCAGGGGGAAAAAGTTCCTATGCAAGGGTCCCGAGTCCAGCGGGGACAAAGTTCGTGAGGAAAGGTCCTGAGTCCAGCGGGGACAAAGTTCGTGTGCGAAGGTCTCAAACCCAGGGGGACAAAATTCGTGAGGAAAGGTCCCGAGTCCAGCAGGGACAAAGTTTGTGAGGAAAGGTCCTGAGTCCTGGGGGATAAAGTTCCTGTGAGAAGGTCCCGAGTCCAGCTGGGACAAAGTTCGTGAGGAAAGGTCCCAAATCCTGAGGGGAAAAAGTTCCTGAGCAAAGGTCCCGAGTTCAGCAGGGCCAAAGTTCCTGAGCAAAGGTCTCAAATCCTGGGGGAAAAGTTCCTGTGTGAAGGTCCCGAATCCTGAGGGGAAATATCCATAATTTTTGTGCTGAGATCGCTGCCCAGTGACCTCTGGAGCATTCCTAGACTGGATCCAAACCAATTTAAGGAATTTCCATAATTTTTGTGCTGAGGTTGCTCCCCGGTGACCTCTGGAGCATTCCCAGACTGGATCCAAACCAATTTAAGGAATTTCCATAATTTTTGTGCTGAGGTTGCTCCCCGGTGACCTCTGGAGCATTCCCAGACTGGATCCAGGCCAATTTAAGGTCAGGAATTAATCCATAATTGTCCTGAATCCCTGCATGTCGCAAGCCCGGGGTTTAAATTTGGCACCGGAACAGTCCCGAAATCCTCGGCTCTTGCCGAAATCCAAATGTCCCAAGCAGGTGGAGGTGTCCGGTCACTGTCCGGGGATCGGCTCTGACCTGGGGAGGAGAATTCCCTCGGGAATGTTGCGCAGGAATCCGGGTGGAAGGTTGGGGGTGATGAAATTCCCTGTCTGCCCTCGGACTCGGCCAAAACCGGGATCGGGGAGTCACGAAATCGTGGAATAATGAAATCTGGGATTGTAAAACAATGGAATTATAGGATCGGAGAATTGTGGGAATTCCCTCAATTCCCAGGAGTTGTCTGATTCCCTCATAGGGAATCAGAGATGCAAAAAATTGGGGAATTAGGGAATCATAAAATGATGGAATAACAGAGAATTGTGGAGAAACAGAGATTCAGAAAATCATGGGATAATGAAATCAGGGATGTCAAAATGATGGAATGATAGGATCGGAGAATTGTGGAATCATGGGAAATCAGAGATTGGGAAAATCGGGGAACTGGAGAATCACGGAATCATAAAATGATGGAATAATAGAAGAAGAGAATCATGGGGAATCAGAGATTCGGACAATTGGGGAATTAGAGAATTACAGAATCATGACATGATGGAATAATAGAAAATCATGGAATTGTAGAGAATCAGAGGTTCAGAAAATTGTGGAATTAGAGAATCCTGGAATAACAGAATAAGAGAATCAGGGAATAATGAAATTATGGAATAATATAATAAGGCAATCATAGAGAATCAGAGATTCAGAAAATCATGGAATTAGAGAATCCTGGAATAAGAGAATAAGAGAATCAGGGAATAACGAAATGACAAAATCGTGGAATCAAAGAACGAAAAAACCATGGAATAGCAGAATCGGAGAAGCAGAAAATTGCGGAGTCAGAGAATCGCGGAATAGCGGAACCACAAAAATCGCGGAATAACAAAATCGCGGAAAACCGGAGAATCGCGGAACGGTTTGGCTCGGGAAGGAACCTCCAGGAACATCCCACTGCCGGCACCTCCCCGCGGGAAGGACGGAATTCCAGGAGCTTATCTGGGCCCCGACAGACAACCGCGGCGCTGCCTCGAAAGCGGCCGGGCAGGTCTGGGAAGGGCCCTGATTCCAACCCCGTTCCCGCCGGAATCCACGGCCCGGGAAGGTTTGGGGCCGGGCCGGGGAATTCCCAAAATCGGAGATGAAAACCGAGCTGATCGTGGGGGGGAAACAGCAAGGTGGGACCCACAGCGAAGGTGGGAATGGCGTGGAGAAAATTCTGGAATTCCACTCTGTCCTGAGGGATTGGTGAGGGAGGAATCTGCTCCGCACCCTGGGAAGGTATGGGGTCAGGCCAGGATATTCCCAAAATCGGAGATGAAAACGGATCCCAGGGGGGAAAACATCAGGATGGGACCCCCGGGGAAAAGCGGGAATGGCGCGGAGAAAGTTCTGGAATTCCGCGGTGTCCTGAGGGATTGGTGAGGGAGGAATCTGCTCCGCGCCCTGGGGAGGTTTGGGGTCAGGCCAGGGTATTCCCAAAATCGGAGATGAAAACCGATCCTGGGGGGGGACAGCGAGGCAAGACCCCCCAGGAAAGCAGGAATGACGCGGAGAAAATTCCAGAATTCCACGGTGTCCCGAGGGATTGGTGAGGGAGGAATTTGCTCCGGGCTCTGGGAAGGTTTGGGGTTGGGCTGGGGTGTTCCCAAAATCGGAGATGAAAACTGAGCTGATCCCAGGGGGAAAACATCGAAGTGGGACCCCCAGGGAAAGCAGGAATGGCATGGAGAAAATTCCGGAATTCCACGCAGTCCTGAGGGATTGGTGAGGGAGGAATCTGCTCCAGGCCCTGGGAAGGTTTGGGGTCAGGCCAGGATATTCCCAAAATCGGAGATGAAAACCGATCCCGGGGGGGACAGTGAGGCAGGACCCCCAGGGAAAAGCAGGAATGGCACGGAGAAAGTTCTGGAATTCCGCAGCGTCCCGAGGGAGGGATCTGCTCTGCGCCGGGAGCGGCCGCGTCCAGGAATTCCGCGAGGTGGTGGCCACCGGGACCAGCTGGGCCTGTCGGGAGGGATTGGGATGTGGGGACGATAAAGGCACCGGGAGAGGCTCGGGGTGACCCAAGGTGGCGAAATTCCCACCAGGGTGGGACACGGCGTCTCCAGGGCGGGAAATCCTCCTCCCCTCACGGCTCCGGAGATTTGGGGGGTTGGGATTTTGAGAGTTTTTTCCCCCACTCCATAATTTATTTATTTTTTTCCCCCCACCTGGAATAATCATCAGGCACCAAAATTCCAAAATTCCCTTTTTTTCCCCCCGTCCGGGAATTCCGCTCCGGAATTCTGTGGGGCCGGCTCCCGAAATTCTGTTCAGGTGGGGGAAAAAAATCCTGGATTTTGTTAAAATCCTGGGCGTCATTAAAAATCCCTGGGGATGAGCTCAGCTCCCTGCTCTGCCGCGTTTGGAATCGGCGGGAGCTGCATCTCCGTGGAAAAAATCACATTTATCCACGGAATCCCAGGGTCGGGAAAGAATTCCAAGGTCACCGAGCCCAATTTTCAATGGATCGCCTCCTCTCCAAGCGGCCCGGAGCCCTGAGGGAATTCCTGGGACACCTCCAGGGTCAGAGACCCCAAACCTCCAAAGCCTGGCTGCCCTTTCCGGGGGCAAAATCCCTGGAATTTCTGGGAGGAAATCCCTGGAATTTCTGGGAAATTCTGGGGGGAAATCCCTGGAATTTCCAGGAAATTCCTCCCGGTGGTTCCAAGCCGAAGCGAAAGCCGAAGGAATTCCATGAAGGGAAACCCATCCCCAATTTTTAAAATCCCAATAAAGACACTTCGGAGGATTCACCGATGGGGAGAAAAGAGGCAGAAAAGCACAAATTATCCCTCCCTCTCCCAAATTCCCAATTAATCCCAGGAATTAGAGCCTCAGAGAGGGTGGGAATTTCAGCCGCGGAATCACTCCCGGGTGGGCTCAGGCCAAACCCCGAGACCCCAAACCTCGGCGGGGCCTCCGACAAACCCACGACCACCGAGGGTCAGCCCCTTGGGATTTCCACGGAGGAATTCCAGGGATAAATGGGATCGGGAATCCTCCCTGGAAAGTGCCTACGTGTAAAACCAGGCCGGGCGGGAGAGGTTGTGAAAGGATGAGCTCATCCCCGGCCTGGGAGGACTCGTTCTCAGAAGGCAGGGCCTGGAAACTATAGCTATAAAAATCCCCAAATCTCCCCGGCCCCGCATCCACTCCGCTCCCGCTGCTGCCGAGGCGCCGGCTGGGTGAGTGTGGGGTTGGGGATTCTGAGATTCCTCGGGGAGGGTTGGAATTGGGAATTCTGAAATTCCTCGGGAAGGGTCAGGATTGGGAATTCTGAGATTCCTCAGGGAGGGTTGGGATTGGGAATTCTGAGATTCCTCGGGGAGGGTCAGGATTGGGAATTCTGAAATTCCTCGGGAAGGGTCGGGGTTGGGAATTCTGAGATTCCTTGGGGAGGGTTGGGATTGGGAATTCTGAGATTCCTCGGGGAGGGTCAGGATTGGGAATTCTGAAATTCCTCGGGAAGGGTCGGGATTGGGAATTCTGAGATTCCTCGGGGAAGGGTAGGGATTGGGAATTCTGAGATTTTGGGAAAATGTTTGGGATTCAGGATTCTGAGTTCCTTGGGGAGGGTCGGGATTGGGAATTCTGAGATTCCTCGGGGAGGGTCGGGATTGGGAATTCTGGGGTTTTGGGAAAATGTTTGGGATTCATAATTCTGAGGGTTTTGGGGAACTTTGGGATTCAGAATTCTGAGGTTCCTTGGGGAGGGTCGAGATTGGGAATTCTGAAATTCCTCGGGGAGGGTTGGGGTTGGGAATTCTGAGAATCCTCGGGGAGGGTCAAGATTGGGAATTCTAAAATTCCTCGGGGAAGGGTCGGGGTTGAGGATTCTGAGATTCCTCAGGGAGGGTTGGGGGTGAGAATTCTGGGGGTTTTGGGGAGCTCTAGGATTGGGAATCCTGAGATTCTTGGAGAGGGTCGGGGTTGGGAATTCTGAAATTCCTTGGGGAGGGTCGGGGTTGGGAATTCTGAAATTCCATGGGGAGGGTTGGAATTGGGAATTCTGAGATTCCTTGGGGAGGGTCAGGATTGGGAATTCTGAGATTCCTTGGGGAGGGTCAGGATTGGGAATTCTGAGATTCCTTGGGGAGGGTCGGGGTTGGGAATTCTGAGATTCCTTGGGGAAGGGTAGGGATTGGGAATTCTGAGATTTTGGGAAAATGTTTGGGATTCAGAATTCTGAGGGTTTTGGGGAACTTTGGGATTCAGAATTCTGAGGTTCCTTGGGGAGGGTCGGGATTGGGAATTCTGAGATTCCTCGGGGAGGGTCAGGATTGGGAATTCTGGGATTCCTTGGGGAGGGTTGGGGGTGAGAATTCTGGGGGTTTTGGGGAGCTCTGGGATTGGGAATTCTGAGACTCCTCGGGGAGGGTCGGGATTGGGAATTCTGAGGTTTTGGGAAAATGTTTGGGATTCAGAGTTCTGAGGTTCCTCGGGGAGGGTTGGGGGTGAGGATTCTGAGATTCTTCGGGGAGGGCTGGGATTGGGAATTCTGAAATTCCTTGGGGAGGGTTGGGACTGGGAATTCTGACATTCTTCAGGAAGGATTGGGATTGGGAATTCTGAGATTCTTGGGGAGGGTTGGGGGTGAGAATTCTGAGATTCCTTGGGGAGGGTTGGGATTGAAAATCCTGGGAATCCATGGGGATGGTTGGGATTGAGAATTCTGGGGTTTTTGGGGAGTTTTGGGATTGGGAATTCTGAGATTCCTCGGGGAGGGTTGGGATTGGGAATTCTGGGAATCCATGGGGATGGTTGGGACTGGGAATTCTGGGGTTTTTGGGGAGCTCTGGGATTGGGAATTCTGAAATTCCTTGGAGAGCTTTCGGATTGAGAATTCTGTGATTTTGGGGAGTTTTGGGATTGGGAATTCTGAGATTCCTCAGGGAGGGTTGGGATTGGGAATTCTGGAGGTTTTGGGGAGGTTGGGATTGAGAATTCTGGGGTTCCTTGGGACTGGGAATTCTGAGATTCCTCAGGGAGGATTGGGGGTGAGGATTCTGCGATTTTTGGGGCGATATTCGGGATTCAGAATCCTGAGATCCCTCGGGGAGTTTTGGGATTGGGAATTCCCGGATTTTTGGGGAGTTTTGGGATTGGGAATTCCGGGATTTTTGGGATTCTGCCCCTCGGCTCCAGCCTTCCCTGCAGGGTTGAATTTGGTGCCATGGGATCCGCGGGGAATTCTGGGAAGGAACAGGAATTGTGGGCGTTGGGGCAGCCTGGAAATGTCTCTGGAGGGCAAATTAAGCTCGAGCCTAAACCCGGGGGTAATTAAACCCTAAATTAGGCCCTTCCCGAGGCACGGATCCCGTGGAATTCCGTCGGCACCAAACCCTCTCCAGCCAAACGAATTTTCCGCGATTTTATATCCAAAATGTCTTTAAAAAATTCAATTTCACCCCGGAATTCTTTTGGGGAATTGGGATTTGGGGGCAGAAGGATGGAAAAATTCCCCATGTGCCGCCTCACCCGTGCCAGGAGAGAGAGATTAATTAATTAATGTAATAATTAATTAATTAATTAAGATCTTATCAGATGTAACAGAAGTGGGAAGAGAGGAGGGAATTGGCTTTGGGAGTGAAGGGGAGGGAGGAGGAATTTTCCCCCTCTGGCAAATCCCAGTTTGGGAGGGGTTCAAAAAGTCCTTTCCGATCGCCCACCTGGAATTCTCACCCGGGATTAAAAAATTCCCAAAGGAATTCCCAAAGTCCGGGTGAGCCACAAAATTATTCCCCAAATTTCCCCCTTAAAATCGCCCACCTGCAATTCTCACCTTGGGTTAAAAAATGTGAATTCCCAAAATCCGGGTGAGCCACGGAACTGTTCCCCAAATTTTCCTTCTTCCAATCCCACACCTGGAATTCTCACCTGGGATTTAAAAATGTGAATTTCCAGAGTCCGGATTAGCCAAAAAACTTCCCCAAATTTCCCCCTTAAAATCCCACACCTGGATTTCTCACCTGGGATTTAAAAATGTGAATTTCCAGAGTCCGGGTGAGCCAAAAACCTTCCCCCAAATTTCCCCACTTCCAATTGCACACCTGGAATTCTCACCTGGGATTGAAAAATGTGAATTCCCAGAGTCCGGATGAGCCAAAAAACTCTTCCCAAATTTCCCCACTTCCGATCCCACACCAGCAATTCTCACCTTCGATGAAAAAAGTTCCTAAAAGAATTCCCGAAGTCCGGGGGATCCACAAAACTGTTCCCAAATTTCCCCTTTCCAATCCCAGCCCCTGGAATTCTCACCTGGGATTAAAAACTGTGAATTTCCAGAGTCCGGGTGAGCCAAAAAACTTCCCCAAATTTCCCCACTTCCAATTGCACACCTGGAATTCTCACCTGGGATTTAAAAATGTGAATTCACAAAATCCGGGTGAGCCAAAAACCTTCCCCAAATTTTCCTTCTTCCAATCCCACACCTGGAATTTTCACACCTGGGATTTAAAAATGTGAATTTCCAGAGTCCGGATTAGCCAAAAAACTTCCCCAAATTTCCTCCTTAAAATCGCCCACCTGGAATTCTCACCTGGGATTGAAAAATGTGAATTTCCAGAGTCGGGGTGAGCCAAAAAACTCTTCCCAAATTCTCCTCCTTCTGATCCCACCCCTGGAATTCTCACCTGGGATTTAAAAATGTGAATTTCCAGAGTCCGGGTGAGCCACGGAACTGTCCCCAAATTGGCTTCGGGGGGAGGAGGAATTCCCGGCCCTGCCTCAGGCCACCCGGGGCGGCGGCAATCCCGAAATTCGGGATTTTCTCCTCACAATTCCCTCCGGGGGCGGGGCGGGGCCTCGGAAAACCTCGGCGGTAATTCCGAAATTCGGGATTTTCACCTCAGAATTCCCTCCGGGGGCGAGGTGGGGCTGCTGAAACTCTCGGGACAGCGGCAATCCCGAAATTCGGGATTTTTCCCCCAGAATTCCCTCCGGGGGCGGAGCCGCTGAAACTCTCGGCGGCAATCCCGAAATTCGGGATTTTCACCTCAGAATTCCCTCCGGGGGCGAGGTGGGGCTGCTGAAACTCTCGGGACAGCGGCAATCCCGAAATTCGGGATTTTTCCCCCAGAATTCCCCCCGGGCTCGAGGCGGAGCCTCTGAAAGCCTCGGTGACCTCACCTGAGCCGAGGTGAAGGAGGAGGAGCTCCACCTGAGGCCTTAACCCTCGGCTCGCCGGAGCCTCCCCCGGCGTCCCAAATTCCAAGGAAAAGTTGGAATTCCATGGGAAAAACCGAAGCAATCATCCCGATTTTATCGGTCTAAAACGTCCCCGTGGTCCCGCGTTTATAATCTTATTTTTTTTTTTTCTGGCACAAAAAACGCCCTGAGATGCTTGGGTTTAGAGATTTTGGGGTTTTTTACTTTTTTTTTTTTTTTTTTTTTTTTTTTTTTTTTTTTTAAATATTGTTTCTGGCTTGGAATTGAGGATGGAAAATGAAGGAGAAAAAATCACAAATCTTTCTGGAAAAACCTCGCGGAGGCAGAGCGGGAGCTGGAATTTGGGGGTGGAAAATGAAGAATAAATCGCGATTTATTGGGAAGGAATAAATTATTCCTCCTCGTCAATCATCCCTCCTAAAAAAATTATCAAGAGGAATAAATCGCGATTTATTGGGAAGAAATGAATCATTCCTCCTCATCAATCTTCCCTCCTAAAAAATTTATCAGGAGGAATAAATCGCGATTTATTGGGAAGGAATAAATTATTCCTCCTAATCCCTCCTAACAAATTTATCAGGAGGAATAAATCGCAATTTAAATGAAGAGAACTTTGGGGTTTTTCCTTACCTCCCATTTTTCCCAATTGCCCCACCCTCGTCCTGCCACAGTTCCTTCAGTAACCCCAAAAATTCCCATTTTCCCCCCAGATTCCACCGCAATTCCTTCAGTAACCCCAAAAATTCCCATTTTTCCCCCAGATTCCGCCGCGGTTCCTTCGGTAACCCCAAAATTCCCATTTTCCCCCAGATTCCGCCGCGGTTCCTTCGGTAACCCCAAAAATTCCCATTTTTCCCCCAGATTCCACCGCAATTCCTTCAGTAACACCAAAAATTCCCATTTTTCACCCAGATTCCGCCGCGGTTCCTTCAGTAACACCAAAAATTCCCATTTTTCCCCCAGATTCCACTGCAATTCCTTCAGTAACCCCAAAATTCCCATTTTCCCCCAGATTTCGCCGAGGTTCCTTCGGTAACCCCAAAAATTCCCATTTTTCCCCCAGATTCCGCCGCAGTTCCTTCGGTAACCCCAAAAATTCCCATTTTTCCCCCCAGATTTCGCCACGGTTCCTTCAGTAACACCAAAAATTCCATTTTTTCCCCCAGATTCCGCCGCGGTTCCTTCGGTAACACCAAAAATTCCCATTTTTCCCCCAGATTTCGCCGAGGCTCCTTCAGTAACACCAAAAATTCCATTTTTCCCCCAGATTCTGCCGCGGTTCCTTTGGTAACCCCAAAAATTCCCATTTTTTCTCCCAGATTCCGCCACAGTTCCTTCAGTAACACCAAAAATTTCATTTTTCCCCCAGATTCCGCCGCGATTCCTTCGGTAACCCCAAAAATTCCATTTTTCCCCCAGATTTCGCCGAGGCTCCTTCAGTAACACCAAAAATTCCATTTTTTCCCCCAGATTTCACCGCGGTTCCTTCGGTAACCCCAAAAATTCCCATTTTTCCCCCAGATTCCACCGCGATTCCTTCAGTAACACCAAAAATTCCCATTTTTCGCCCAGATTCCGCCGCAGTTCCTTCGGTAACCCCAAAAATTCCATTTTTTCCCCCAGATTTCGCCGAGGCTCCTTCAGTAACACCAAAAATTCCATTTTTCCCCCCAGATTCCGCCGCGGTTCCTTCAGTAACCCCAAAAATTCCCTTTTTTCCCCCAGATTTCGCCGCGGTTCCTTCAGTAACACCAAAAATTTCATTTTTCCCCCAGATTCCGCCGCGGTTCCTTCGGTAACCCCAAAAATTCCCTTTCTTCCCCCAGATTCCGCCGCAGTTCCTTCGGTAACCCCAAAAATTCCCTTTTTTCCCCCAGATTTCGCCGCGGTTCCTTCAGTAACCCCAAAATTCCCATTTTTCCCCCCAGATTCCGCCGCAGTTCCTTCGGTAACCCCAAAAATTCCCATTTTTCCCCCAGATTCCGCCGCGGTTCCTTCGGTAACCCCAAAAATTCCCATTTTTCCCCCAGATTCCACCGCGATTCCTTCAGTAACACCAAAAATTCCATTTTTCCCCCAGATTCCGCCGCGGTTCCTTCAGTAACC
The DNA here is from genome assembly GCA_036785705.1 of Acanthornis magna. Taxonomy (NCBI): domain Eukaryota; kingdom Metazoa; phylum Chordata; class Aves; order Passeriformes; family Acanthizidae; genus Acanthornis; species Acanthornis magna. The sequence continues at coordinate 488,424 of JAWUZG010000775.1, forward strand.
CTAAAAATTCCCATTTTTCACCCAGATTCCGCCGCAGTTCCTTCAGTAACACCAAAAATTCCATTTTTTCCCCCAGATTCCGCTGCGGTTCCTTTGGTAACCCCAAAAATTCCATTTTTTCCCCCAGATTCTGCCGCGATTCCTTCAGTAACACCAAAAATTCCATTTTTCCCCCCAGATTCCACCGCGATTCCTTCAGTAACACCAAAAATTCCCATTTTTCCCCCCAGATTCCGCCGCGGTTCCTTCAGTAACCCCAAAATTCCCATTTTTCCCCCCAGATTCCGCCGCAGTTCCTTCGGTAACCCCAAAAATTCCATTTTTCCCCCCAGATTCCACCGCGATTCCTTCAGTAACACCAAAAATTCCCATTTTTCCCCCCAGATTCCGCCGCGGTTCCTTCAGTAACCCCAAAATTCCCATTTTTCCCCCCAGATTCCGCCGCAGTTCCTTCGGTAACCCCAAAAATTCCATTTTTCCCCCCAGATTCCGCCGCGGTTCCTTCGGTAACACCAAAAATTCCCTTTTTTCCCCCCAGATTTCGCCGTTTTCCCGCAGCGATGTCTCTGAACCAGACTCAAATCAAGCAGGAGCTCGTCCTCCCGCCGGGCCTGGCCAAATCCATCCCGGCTGTGCCAAAATGTCCCGAAAAAGTTGTGGAAACGGGAAAAGGTGACCCTTCTGTGCCGCAGTGTCCACCGCAGTGTCCACCCCAGGAGCAGCAATCCAAAATCCCCGCGACATTCCCATCCTCTCCACGCCTGGAAGAGAAATCCTGCGCGGGATCGGCGCTGGGGAAGCAGGAGGCCAAGGAGATCCCGGTGCCGGTGGCCGTGCCCGGTCCCGGTCCCGGTTCTGAGGAGGCCCAGGAGAAGCGGCGGTGCCAGGAGATCCCGGTGAAGGTTCCGGAAAAACAGGAATGCAAGGAAATCCCGGTGAAGGTTCCGGAAAAACAGGAGTGCAAGGAAATCCCGGTGAAGGTTCCGGAAAAACAGGAATGCAAGGAAATCCCGGTGAAGGTTCCGGAAAAACAGGAGGGCCAGAAAATTCCAGTGTCCATCCCGGAAAAACAGGAGTGCAAAGAAACTCCGGTGTCCATCCCAGTTCCGCTCCCTGACCCCGTCCCGTGTTCCCAAAAAAAGCAGGAATGCAAGGAAATTCCAGTGAAGGTTCAGGAAAAACAGGAATGCAAGGAAATCCCAGTGTTGGTTCCGGAAAACCAGGAATGCCAGGAGATCCCGGTGAAGGTTCAGGAAAAACAGGAATGCCAGGAGATCCCGGTGAAGATTCCGGAAAAACAGGAATGCAAGGACACCCCAGTCCCAATCCCGGTTTCGTGCCCTGAACCCACTCCATGTGCCCAGGAGAAGCAGCAGTGCAAGGAAATCCCGGTGTCCATCCCAGAAAATCAGCAGTGCAAGGAAATCCCGGTGTCGGTTCCGGAAAACCAGGAATGCAAGGAAATCCCGGTGTCCGTCCCAGTTCCGCTCCCTGACCCCGTTCCGTGTTCCCAGAAAAAGCAGGAATTCCAGGACACCCCAGTCCCAATCCCAGTTCCACTCCCTGATCCTGTCCCGTGTTCCCAAAAAAAGCAGGAGTGCAAGGAAATCCCGGTGTCCAACCCGGAAAAGCAGGAATTCCAGGACACCCCAGGCCCAATCCCAGTCCCACTCCCTGACCCTGTCCCGTGCTCCCAAAAAATCCAGGAGTGCAAGGAAATCCCAGTGTCGGTTCCGGGAAAACAGGAGTGCAAGGAGACCCCAATCGCAGTGCCCCTCCCTGACCCCGTCCCGTGTTCCCAAGAAAAGCAGGAATTCCAGGAGACCCCAATCCCAGTCCCACTCCCTGATCCTGTCCCGTGTCCCCAGGACAAACAGGAATTCCAGGAAATCCCAGTCCCAATCCCAGTTCCGTGCCCTGAACCCACTCCATGTTCCCAGGAAAAACAGCAGTGCAAGGAAATCCCAGTCCCAATCCCTGCCCCTGTCCCGTGTTCCCAAAAAAAGCAGGAATTCCAGGAAATCCCGGTGCCCATCCCGGAAAAACAGGAATTCCAGGACACCCCAGTCCCAATCCCTGACCCCATCCCGTGTTCCCAAAAAAAGCAGGAATTCCAGGAAATCCCAGCCCCACTCCCTGACCCCATCCCATGTTCCCAAAAAAAGCAGGAATTCCAGGAAATCCCAGTCCCAATCCCAGCTCCCTGTCCCCAAAAATTCCCTCCCGTGGAGCAGCGGCTGGAGCAGCCGGGCCCGTGGCAGAAGTAGAGAGGAATTCCCGATCTTTTTCCCGCAAATCCAGAGGTTTTTCCAAGAAAATTTGATTTTTTTTTTTTTTGTTTTTTATTTAACCGCAGGAAGGGATTATTCCTTCCATCCGCGCCGCTGTTCATCCTTTACTAACAGCAGGGAATTCCCGCCGGGAATGGGTTCGCAGTTGTGCCTTCTCCTGAATTCCTGAGCTTTCCCAAAACCCCATGGCTTCGGGGAAAAAAAAAAAATTTTCATGGAAATTTTTGCCCCCCCCGGGAAAAAAAAAAAATTTCATGGAAAGAGGCTGGGGGTGTTCATTAAAAATTAAATTAAAAAATAATCCCAAAATCCAGGGAGCAGCTCGTGGCCTTTTCCTGCTTTCCCCCACCTGGAAATTCGGGAGGTTTTCCCTATTTATTATTTAAAAATAAATAAATAAAATTCGGATTTAGGCAAATAAAATTCCCGCGACAAACCTCTCCAATCGGGAATTAAATAAATCAAAATCGAGGGGGGGAAAAAATGGAGGATTTTTAGGACGGATCCAAATTCGAGTTGGATTTCCTCGGAGGTGTCGAAGGATGGCTCAGGCCGAGAGTATTCCTGGAGAATTTATGGATAAATAAACCTGAATTTATGAATAATTAAATCCGAATTTATGGATAAATAAACCTGAATTTGTGGATCATTAAACCCGAATTTGTGGATAATTAAACCTGAATTCATGGATAATTAAACCCGAATTTATGGATAATCAAACCCGAATTTGTGGATAATGAAACCCGAATTTGTGGATAATTAAACCCGAATTTATGGATAATCAAATCTGAATTTATTGATAATCAAACCCGAATTTATTGATAATTAAATCCGAATTCATGGATTATTAAATCCGAATTTATGGGTAATTAAATCCGAATTTATGGATAATTAAACCCGAATTTGTGGATAATCAAACCCGAATTTATGGATAATTAAACCCAAAATTATGAATAATTAAATCCGAATTTATTGATAATTAAACCCAAATTTATGAGTAATCAAATCCGAATTTATGGATAATCAAACCCGAATTTATGGATAAATAAACCCGAATTTGTGGATAATCAAATCCGAATTTGTGGATAAATAAACCCGAATTTGTGGATAATTAAACCCGAATTTATGGATAATCAAACCCGAATTTATGGATAATGAAACCCGAATTTGTGGATAATCAAACCCGAATTTGTGGATAATCAAACCCGAATTTATTGATAATTAAATCCGAATTAATGGATTATTAAATCTGAATTTATTAGGTAATTAAATCCGAATTTATGAATAATTAAACCCGAATTTATGATTAATTAAACCCGAATTTCTTGATAATCAAACCCGAATTCGTGGATAATCAAACCCAAATTTATGGATAATCAAACCCGAATTTGTGGATAATCAAACCCGAATTTGTGGATAATGAAACCCTTATTTATGGATAATCAAATCCGAATTTGTGGATAATCAAATCCGAATTTATGAATTATTAAACCCGAATTTGTGGATAATTAAATCCGAATTTATGAATAATTAAACCCAAATTTATGACTAATTAAACCCGAATTTGCGGATAGTCAAACCTGAATTTGTGAATAATTAAATCTGAATTTATGAATAATTAAACCCGAATTTATGGATTATTAAATCTGAATTTATGGGTAATTAAATCCGAATTTATGGATAATCAAATCTGAATTTATGGATAATTAAATCCGAATTTAAGAATTATCAAACCCGAATTTGTGGATAATCAAACCCGAATTTGTGGATAATCAAACCCAAATTTACGGATAATCAAACCCGAATTTATGGATAATGAAACCCGAATTTATGGATAATCAAATCCGAATTTGTGGATAATTAAATCCGAATTTGTGGATAATCAAACCCGAATTTATGGATAATTAAACCCGAATTTATGGATAATCAAACCCGAATTTATGGATAATCAAATCTGAATTTCTTGATAATTAAACTCGAATTTGTGGATAATCAAACCCGAATTTGTGGATAATCAAATCCGAATTTGTGGATAATCAAACCCGAATTTATGGGTAATTAAACCCGAATTTATGGATAATTAAACCCGAATTTGTGGATAATCAAACCCGAATTTATGAATAATTAAACCCGAATTTAGGGATAATCAAACCCGAATTTATTGATAATCAAACCCGAATTTGTGGATAATGAAACCCGAATTTGTGGATAATCAAACCCGAATTTATTGATAATCAAACCCGAATTTATGGATAATCAAATCTGAATTTATGAATAATCAAACCCGAATTTAAGAATAAATAAACCCAACTTTATGGATAAATAAACCTGAATTTGTGGATAATCAAACCCAAATTTATGGATAATCAAATCCGATTTTGTGGATAATGAAACCCGAATTTCTTGATAATCAAACCCGAATTTGTGGATAATCAAACCCAAATTTATGGATAATCAAATCCGATTTTGTGGATAATGAAACCCGAATTTCTTGATAATCAAACCCGAATTTGTGGATAATCAAACCCGAATTTGTGGATAATTAAACCCTAATTTATGAATAATTAAACCCGAATTTAGGGATAATTAAACCCGAATTTGTGGATAATTAAACCCGAATTTAGGGATAATTAAACCCGAATTTAGGGATCATTAGATGGCGTTGGGCCCAGGCGCGATCGAGGAGGAGCCAATCCCGCGCGGAGCTCTCTCCGTTCCCAATGGAATATTTCGCCATCGTTTCATGTCTGGGAATCATCTCAGGAATTCTTTCCAGCCAGGGTTGGGTCTGGGGTTTGTTTCGCTGTGAAAATTCCGCAATAAAAGCGACTTTGGATACCAAATTTTGGGAGTTTTTGTCACGAGTTGGGAGGCGGATTTGTTCTGAATTGTGGGAGGGTTTGTGTCAAGTTTTGGGGATTTTTATACTGAATTTTGGGGATTTTTATACTGAATTTTGAGGATTTTTATACTGAATTTTGGGGGTTTTTATACTGAATTTTGAGGGTTTTATACTGAATTTTGAGGATTTTTATACTGAATTTTGGGGGTTTTTATACTGAATTTTGAGGATTTTTATACTGAATTTTGGGGGGTTTATACTGAATTTTGAGGATTTTTATACTGAATTTTGGGGGTTTTATACTGAATTTTAAGGGTTTTTATACTGAATTTTGAGGGATTTTATTCTAAATTTTGGGGGTTTTTATACTGAATTTGGAGGATTTTTATACTGAATTTTGGGGGTTTTATACTGAATTTTGAGGGATTTTATACCCAGCTGTAGGGGATTTTATTCTAAATTTTGGGGGTTTTTATACTGAATTTGGAGGATTTTTATTCTGAATTTTGGGGGTTTTATACTGAATTTTGAGGGTTTTTTATACTGAATTTTGAGGGTTTTTATACTGAATTTTGAGGGTTTTTTTACTGAATTTTGAGGTTTTTTATACTGAATTTTGAGGGTTTTTATACTGAATTTTGAGGGATTTTATTCTAAATTTGGGGGGTTTTTATACTGAATTTTGAGGATTTTTATACTGAATTTTGGGGGTTTTTATACTGAATTTTGAGGATTTTTATACTGAATTTTGGGGGGTTTATACTGAATTTTGAGGGATTTTATACCCAGCTGTAGGGGATTTTATTCTAAATTTTGGGGGTTTTTATACTGAATTTGGAGGATTTTTATTCTGAATTTTGGGGGTTTTATACTGAATTTTGAGGGTTTTTTATACTGAATTTTGAGGGTTTTTATACTGAATTTTGAGGGTTTTTTTACTGAATTTTGAGGTTTTTTATACTGAATTTTGAGGGTTTTTATACTGAATTTTGAGGGATTTTATTCTAAATTTGGGGGGTTTTTATACTGAATTTTGAGGATTTTTATACTGAATTTTGGGGGTTTTTATACTGAATTTTGAGGATTTTTATACTGAATTTTGGGGGGTTTATACTGAATTTTGAGGGATTTTATACCCAGCTGTAGGGGATTTTATTCTAAATTTTGGGGGTTTTTATACTGAATTTGGAGGATTTTTATTCTGAATTTTGAGGGTTTTTTATACTGAATTTTGAGGGTTTTTTATACTGAATTTTGAGGGTTTTTTATACTAAATTTTGAGTGTTTTTATACCAAATTGTAGGGGATTTTATTCCAAAATTTGGGGATTTTTATACTGAATTTGGTGGATTTTCATTCTGAATTTTGAGGATTTTTATACTGAATTTTGAGAGTTTTTTATACTGAATTTTGGGGGTTTTTATACTGAATTTTGAGGGTTTTATACTGAATTTTGAGGGTTTTTTTACTGAATTTTGAGGATTTTTATACTGAATTTTGAGGGTTTTTTTACTGAATTTTGAGGCTTTTTATACTGAATTTTGAGGGTTTTTATACTGAATTTTGAGGGATTTTATTCTAAATTTTGAGGATTTTTATACTGAATTTTGAGGATTTTTATACCCAATCATAGGGGATTTTATTCCGAGTTTTGGGGATTTTCATACCGAGTTTTGGGGATTTTTGTGCCAAATCGAGGGAATTTTTACACCAAAGGCGAAGGAAAATCAGGAGCAAAGCCACAACGAAATCACTCCATCGTTTTATTGCAGCACATCCCAAATCAGACTCGGAATTAAGACACCGCCACCGTTGATTAATTATCATTCCGAATTAATTAAGAGCGTTCCTTGATGAGGAGATTCCTGCCTTGCAAGCGCAGGAGGAGGAGGAGGAGGCCGCGGGTCCGGAGATATTCCCGGGATCCGGGAGAGGAATTCGGGATCGGCGATTTTGGGATCTGGGATCGGCGATTTTGGGATTCGGGATCGGCATTTTTGGGATCCGCAATCGGCGTTTTTGGGATCCAGGACTGGCATTTTTGGGGTCTGGGATTGGCATTTTTGGGATCCACGATCAGTGTTTTTGGGACCTGGATTGGCGTTTTTCGGATTCAGGATTTTAATTTTTGAGATCCAGATCAGCATTCTTGGGATCCGTGATTGGCGTTTTTGGGATCCACGATTGGCATTTTTGGGGTCCATGATCAGCATTTTTGGGATCCGGGATTGGCATTTTTGGGATTCGGGATCAGCATTTTTCGGATTCAGGATTTTCATTTTTGGGATCCGGGATTGGCATTTTTGGGATCCGCAATCGGCGTTTTTGGGATTTGGGATTGACATTTTTGGGGTCCATGATCAGCATTTTTGGGATTCAGGATCGCCATTTCTGGGACTTGGGATTGACATTTTTGGGATCCGCGATCAGCGTTCTTGGGGTCCATGAGCAGCATTTTTGGGATTCAGGATCACCGTTTCTGGGACTTGGGATTGACATTTTTGGGATCCGCGATCAGTGTTTTTGGATTCAGGATCAGCAATTTTGGGATCCGCGATCGGCGTTTTTGGGATTCAGGATCGGCATTTTTGGGATCCAGGATTGGCATTTTTGAGATCCGCCATCGGCGTTTTTGGCATCCAGGATCAGCGTTTTTGGCTTCTGGGATCGGCGTTTTTGGGATTCAGGATCAGCATTTTTGGGATTCAGGATCAGCATTTTTGGGATCGGCGTTCTTGTGATTGGCATTTTTGGGATTTGGGATCGGCGTTTTTGGGATCGGCGTTTCAGGATCAGCATTTTGGGATTGGCATTTTCGGGATTTGGGATCAGCATTTTGGGATCGGCGTTTTCGGGATCATCATTTTTGGGATTGGCGTTTTGGGATTGGCGTTTTCGGGATCATCATTTTTGGGATCAGTGTTCGGTGTTTTCAGGATCATCATTTTTGGGATTGGCGTTTTCGGGATCATCATTTTTGGGATTGGCGTTTTCGGGATCATCATTTTTGGGATCGGCGTTTTGGGATCGGCGTTTTGGGATCAGCATTTCAGGATTGGCATTTTCGGGATTTGGGATCAGCATTTTTGGGATCAGCATTTTGGGATTGGCGTTTTCGGGATCGGTGTTTTGGGATCGGCGTTTTGGGGATCATAATTTTTGGGATCATCATTTTTGGGATCGGTGTTTCAGGATCGGCGTTTTGGGATCATCATTTTCGGGATCATCATTTTTGGGATCGGCGTTTTGGGATCGGCATTTTGGGATCGGCGTTTTCGGGATCATCATTTTTGGGATTGGCGTTTTGGGATTGGCGTTTTCGGGATCATCATTTTTGGGATCAGTGTTCGGTGTTTTCAGGATCATCATTTTTGGGATTGGCGTTTTCGGGATCATCATTTTTGGGATTGGCGTTTTCGGGATCATCATTTTTGGGATCGGCGTTTTGGGATCGGCGTTTTGGGATCAGCATTTCAGGATTGGCATTTTCGGGATTTGGGATCAGCATTTTTGGGATCAGCATTTTGGGATTGGCGTTTTCGGGATCGGTGTTTTGGGATCGGCGTTTTGGGGATCATAATTTTTGGGATCATCATTTTTGGGATCGGTGTTTCAGGATCAGCGTTTTGGGATCATAATTTTTGGGATCATCATTTTTGGGATCGGTGTTTCAGGATCGGCGTTTTCGGGATCGGTGCTTTTGGGATCGGCGTTTCGGGGATTTGGGATTGGCGTTTTCGGGATCAGTGCTTTTGGGATCGGCATTTCGGGATTTGGGATCATCATTTTTGGGATCGGTGTTTCAGGATCATCATTTTTGGGATCGGCGTTTCGGGATCAGCGTTTCGGGATCAGTGCTTTTGGGATCGGCGTTTTGGGATCGGCGTTTCGGGGATTTGGGATCGGCGTTTTCGGGGCTCTACTTCTGCTGGGGGCACTGCTGCTGCTGCTGCTGCTGCTGGGGGAGGCTCTTGGTGGCCTTGGCCTGACCCTTGGGGGCCTGGCCCTGCGCCACTCCCTTGGGGACAATGCCACCCTTGTGCTGGCACTGCGCGGGGACCTGCGGCGGCTGCTTCTGCTGCTGGGACATCCCGGGAGCTGCGGCTGCAAATCGGGGAAAAATTAATTATTTTTATTTTTAATGTTCTGGAGAAATCTGGGATTGAATATTTGGGGAGGAAATTTTATTGTTGTTAACGTCCTGGAAAAACCTGGAGCTGCAAATCGGGGAAAAAATTAATTATTTTTATTTTTAATATACTGGAGAAACCTGGGATTGAATATTTGGGGAGGAAATTTAATTGTTGTTAACGTCCCGGAAAAACCTGGGGCTGGAAATTGGGGAGGAAATGGAATTATTTTTTATAAATTTTTAAATTATATTTTAATTATATTATTTATAAAATATTGTATAAAATACATCCTGGAGAGATCTGGGATTGAAAACTGGGGAGAAAATTTAACTATTGTTAACGTCCTGAGAGACCTGGGGCTGCAAATCGGGGAAAAAATCTATTTTCATTTTTAATATTCTAGAGAAACCTGGGATTGAATATTGGGGAGGAAATTTAATTGTTGTTAACGTCCTGGAAAAACCTGGGCCTGGAAATTGGGGAGGAAATGGAATTATTTTTATTTTTAACATTCTAGAGAAACCTGGGGCTGGAAATTGGGGAAAAAAAATAATTATTCTTAACATCCTGAGAGACCTGGGGCTGGAAATTGAGGAGAAAATTAAATTATTGTTAATGTCCTGAAAAACCTGGGATTGGGAAAAATTGGGGAGGAAATGGAATTATTGTTAACATCCTGAAAAACCTGGGGCTGGAAATCGGGAAAAAATTTAATTATTTTTATTTTTAATGTTCTGGAGAAATCTGGGATTGAATATTTGGGGAGGAAATTTAATTGTTGTTAACGTCCTGGAAAAACCTGGGGCTGGAAATTGGGGGAAAAAAATTAATTATTGTTAACGTCCTGAGAGACCTGGGGCTGGAAATTGGGGAGGAAATGGAATTATTTTTATTTTTAATATCCCAGAGATACCTGGGATTGAAAATTGGGGAGAAAATTTAACTATTGTTAACATCCTGAGAGACCTGGGGCTGGAAATCGGGAAAAAATTTAATTGTTTTTATTTTTAATATTCTAGAGTAACCTGGGGCTGGAAATTGGGGAAAAAAATTAATTATTGTTAACGTCCTGAGAGACCTGGGGCTGGAAATCGAGGTGAAAATGGAATTATTTTTATTTTTAACATCCTGGAGATACCTGGGATTGAAAATTGGGGAGAAAATGGAATTATTTTTATTTTTAAGATCCTGGAGAAGCCTGGAATTAAAAACTGGGGAGGAAATTGAATTAATTTTAACATCCTGGAAAAACCTGGGATTGAAAATCAGGGAGGAAATGGAATTATTTTAAGACCTGCCTAAATTCACCTTTTGGTGATATTTGATAAAAATCCCAGTATTTGATAGCAACCCCATTATTTAACAAAAATCCCAATATTTAAGAAAAATCCCAGTATTTGACACCAATCCCAATATTTTATAGCAATCCCAATATTTGATACCAACCCCAATATTTTATAAAAATCCAGGAGGTTTGGGGCATTTCCAATTCCCCAAAAAAAATCCCAACCCGGGGTCCACAAAAGCCTGGAAAAAAACCCCAAAATTCCATAATTTGGTTTTCCACCCGGGGTGGAATTTTCCGGGAGAAAATGGACGGAATTTTTGGGCAGCCTTGGACAAAAAACCCCAAAATTCCATAATTGGGGGGTCCACCCCAGGCGGAATTTCCCAGGAGAAAATCAATGGAATTTTTGGGCAGCCTCGACAAAAACCCCAAAATTCCATAATTTGGTTTTCCACCCCGGGGTGGAATTTTCTGGGAGAAAATCAGTGGAATTTTCTGGGAGAAAATGGATGGAATTTCCGAGGAGAAAATTGATTTAATTTTCCGGGAGAAAATGGATAGAATTTTCCGGGAGAGAATCAGTGGAATTTTTGGGCAGCCTTGGACAAAAAAACCCCAAAATTCTATAATTTGGTTTTCCACCTCGGGGTGGAGTTTTCCAGGAGAAAATAGGTGGGAATTTTCCGGGAGAAAATGGATGGAATTTTTGGGCAGCCTCGACCAAAAAACCCCAAAATTCCATAATAAAGTTTTCCACCCCAGGTGGAATTTCCCAGGAGAAAATCAGTGGAATTTTTGGGCAGCCTTGGACAAAAAACCCCAAAATTCCGTAATTTGGTTTTCCACTCAGGTGGAATTTCCCAGGAGAAAATAGATGGGAATTTTCCGGGAGAAAATGGATGGAATTTTTGGGCAGCCTCGACCAAAAAACCCCAAAATTCCATAATAAAGTTTTCCACCCCAGGTGGAATTTCCCAGGAGAAAATCAGTGGAATTCTTGGGCAGCCTTGGACAAAAAACCCCAAAATTCCATAATTTGGTTTTCCACCTCGGGGTGGAATTTCCCAGGAGAAAACTGGTGGGAATTTTCCAGAAGAAAATGGATGGAATTTCCCTGGAGAAAATCAGTGGAATTTTTTGGCAGCCTCGACAAAAAAACCCACAAAATTCCATAATAAAGTTTCCCACTCGGGTGGAGTTTCCCAGGAGAAAATGGATGGAATTTTCTGGAGAAAATTGATGGAATTTTTGGGCAGCCTCGAAGAAAAAAACCCCAAAATTCCATAATTGGGTTTTCCACCCGGGTGGAGTTTCCCAGGAGAAAATGGATGGAATTTTCTGGATAAAATCAGTGGAATGTTCCAGGAGAAAATGGATGGAATTTTTGGGCAACCTTGGACAAAAACCCCAAAATTCCATGATAAAGTTTCCCACCCGGGTGGATTTTTCCAGGAGAAAATGGATAGGATTTTTGGGGTAGACAAAGCCGAGGACGGGGGAAAAAAAAAAAACCCAACAAAAATCCCATCTTTCCAACCCAAAATCCCCAGGGAAAGACTCACCGCGCGCGTCCGGAGAAGTTTTTTGGGGTTGCGAATCCTCTCGGGGTGCGGAGCTCGGCCAGGGAGAGGTTTTTATAGCCCGGGAAGGATTTCGATGGCTTCGGGATAAACTCAGTGACCGAAATCTTTCCCAATCTTGGGAGCGATCCCGGGCGGGGATTGTGTGGTTTGTTTTTTTTTGGTTTTTTTTTTTTTTTGTGTGGAGGGCACACCCAGGGGTGATTTGGAAATAATTCTCTTTATCCCAGGCAGAGATCTCACCAAAAAAAAAAAAAAAACAAAACAAACCAAACAAAAACCAGGAGTTGGGACATCTCCCTTCCGCTCCGGGAGAGGTTTTTTTTTGTAGAAATCCCGGTGGGATTTGGGGTCTGTCCCAACTCCTGGATTTCGCCGTTTCCCTCTTCAAATTCCCACCCCAAAAAATGAGAATTAAATGTATTATTTCCCCGAGAAATCAGGATTTTTTTCCCCTAATTTTTCCTTGCGCTTCACCAAAGATTTTCTCCCGATTTTCCCTTCCGCTTCCCGGAAGTTTTTCCACTCCACAATTCCATTTTCCGTGGATTTAATTCCATTTTTTTTTGCCGACTCCGTGATTGGTTTGCCGAAGCTGCTGCAGAATTCCCATTTTTCCCAAATTTTTGCAGGAAAATTTGGATTCCCCGGGAATTTCTCCAAGGAAAGAGCAGAGGAAATGTTTGATTTCAGGTGGGAAGGGCCCTGCGGGAATTCCTGTGGGAATTCCTGTGGGAATTCCTGGAGAAATCCCACAAAAGATCTCCAAGGTCACCGAGTCCAGCCTTGGTCACCCAGACCTGAACATTGTGTTCCTTTTCCGGCCACATCCTGCTCTTTCCAACGTGTTGTTCCCAAAAATCCCCATTTTTCCCAAAAATCCCTGCTTTTCCCAAAAATCCCTGCTTTTCCCAAAACTCCCTGCTTTTCCCAAAAATCCCTGGTTTTCCCAAAAATCCCTGCTTTTCCCAAAAATCCCTGCATTTTTTCCCCCAAAATCCCTGTTTTTTCCCCAAAAACCCTGGCTATTTTTCCCCAAAAACCCTGGCTATTTTTCCCCAAAATCCCTGTTTTTTCCCCGACAATCCATGGCTGTTTTCCCTTAAAATCCCCATCTTTTCTCCCCCAAAAATCCCTGTTTTTCCCAAAAATCCCTGTTTTTCCCAAAAATCCCTGTTTTTCCCGAAAATCCCTAGCTATTTTCCCTGAAACCCCCTGGCTATTTTTCCCCAAAATCCCTGCCTTTTTCCCCAAAAATCCCTGGTTTTTCCCCAACAATCCATGGCTGTTTTCCCCAAAAATCCCAAGCTTTTTTCTCCCCCCAAAAATCCCTGCTTTTTTTCCCCAAAAACCCCTGGCTGTTCTTCCCAAAAATCCCTGTTTTCTTTCTCAAAAATTCCTGGGTTTTGTTCCCAAAAATCCCTGGCTATTTTCCCCAACAATCCCTGACTGTTTTTTCCAAAAATCCCTAGGTTTTTTTTTCCCCAACAATCCCTGACTATTCTTCCCAAAAATCCCTGTTTTTTCCCCGCCAACAACTCCTGGTTGTTCTTCCCAAAAATCCCTGGTTATTTTTCCCAAAAATCCTTGGTTATTTCCCCAAAAACCCTTGGGGTTTTTTTCCCCAAAAATCCCCACTCTTTTCCCCAAAAATCCCCGACTAATTTCCAAAAAAATCCCCGGCTCTTTTCCCCAAAAATCCCTGTTTTTTCCCCAAAAATCCCTGATTTGTTTTCCCAAAATCCCCGGCTCTTTTCCCCCAAAATCCCTGCTTTTTCCCCAAAAATCCCTGATTATTTTTTCCCAAAAATCCCTGTTTTTTCCCCAAAAATCCCCTCATTACCCCGCTGTCCCACTATCCCCACCCCCCTGATTTTCCAGGCTCCTCCCCCTTGCCCCTGACGAAATAAATATCCTTAATGAATCCCAAATATCCCTAATTAATCCCAAATATCCCAAATATCCCTAATTAACCCCAAAAATCCCGGGAATTCCGGCCCTTCCCGCAGCTCCGCCAGGTCCCTCCCGCCACTTCCTCCCTGTCCCCGACCCGGGGGAGGAGGTGACAATTCCAAAATCCTGATCGGATTCCTGACCGGAGCCCTTTTTGTTCCGTCATTCCCAAAACCTTTTCCCACATTCCTAAAATAATTTTTTTTTCCCCCAATTCCTGACCGACGCCTTTTCCGTGCCCCCGAGATTCCACAGAAGTGACTCGGAGTCCTTCCCGAGGCAGATTCCTTGGATTCCTCAAAGTTTGGGATCCTCGGGAGGAACTCGAGGCACAAATTCCTCATTTCCCCATGGATTTTCCCGGGAATTCCTGCTCCAGGTGTGTTCAGGTGTGGGACCTTCGCCCTGATCCCAAAACCTTTTCCGTGCCCCCAAAATGTCACAAAAATTCCATTTAGGATTCCCTCCCGAGGCAGAGCACAAATCCCCAAATTTTTTGGCTCCTGGGGAGGAATTCGAGGCACAAATTCCTCATTTCTCCATCTGTTTTCCCGGGAATTCCTGCTCCAGGTGTGCTCAGGTGTGGGAGTTGTTTTCCCCGATTCCCAAAACCTTTTCCTTGCCCCAGAATGTCACCAAAGTGCCATTTCCGAGCCACTCCCGAGGCAGAGCACAGATCCCCAAATTTTTGGGCTCCTCAGGAGGAATTTGAGGTCCAAATTCCTCATTTTCCCCTTGATTTTCTCGGGAATTTTCTTCTCCAGGTGTGCTCAGGTGTGGGACCTTCGCCCTGATTCCAAAACCTTTTCTGTGCCCCCAAAATGTCACAAAAATTCCATTTAGGAGTCCCTCCCGAGGCAGAGCACAAATCCCCAAATTTCTGGGTTCCTCGGGAGGAATTTGAGGCACAAATTCCTCATTTCCCCATCGATTTTCCCGGGAATTTCCGCTCAGGTCTTTTCCTTCCCGGCCGCGGTTTTTGCCCTCCCGTGATCCCTGTCTGACTTTGGCACCTTCCAGAGTCACCTCTTGCTGTCACCTTCGGGTGTCACCTCCCATTGTCCCCAGCAGGGCCACAAGGAGCATTTTCCTTAATTTCTCCTCCCATTTTCCTGCATTTTTTTTTCCATTTCCCACGGATTTAATCCCTTTTTTTTTTCCCCCCAACTCCGCGTTTTCCGTGGCCGGATTCCTTTTTTTTTCCCCTCCGTCCCCTCCCCGCGGAAAAGTTGATTTGGAAAGAGCCTTGGCGCAGGATTTCAATGGAATTCTTCCCTTCCCAGATCAGATATTCCGCACCCATCCCATAATGAGCAGGTGGGCGGGGAGCGATTTCAGCATTCCCAGACATGGAAATGACGCGGCCGGCGCGGAGCCAAGGGTGATGAAATTCTGTCCCAAATTCGGGAGCTTTGTCTCCAAAATTTGGCTTTTTTCATGTTTTTTTTAATGAGGTTTTTACGGTTTTTTATCCCTCCTAAATGAAGATGCGTTTGTATTTATTTAAAATGTTTAACGGCAAATGTTTAATGTTTAAAATGTTCTGTTCATTGGGAATGTTAAAATCTGTGCTTTGCAGACGTTGGGTTCCTCCTTTATTAATTTAATCTTCCACTTAAATAAATTCACCTTAAATAAATTCACCTTGAATAAATTCACCTTTGAGCGGTGGTGAATTTTAACACTTCAAATCTAATTGGAATTTAACACTTCAAATTTAATTGGAATTTAACACTTCAATTTTAAGTGGATTTTAACACTTCCAATTTAAGTGGATTTGCCTCCAAAATCCCAAGCTGCGAAGACCAAAATTCTGCCCGAAAATCAAATTTCTATCAATATTTCCAAGGAAAAAAAAATAACGCCCAGACGATGATTTCCTCGTAGAATTCAAAGGAACGACTCCGCATTAAAACCCTGGCGCGACAATTAATTAAATCTTTAATTAAAATTGAGGCTCCACCCCTCCCCGGCTGGGTTTGAAAATGGAAATTAAGATATTTTGTGGTCTGAAGATGTGGGAATGAGGAGAAAAAAGACAAAAGACTCGCGGTGCCATCGATGGGCAATTTTTATTGCTGCACGGGGAATTGACAGGACTGAGACAGAAGGGAAAGGGAAACCTTCCACCACCTCGTCTTCACGCAATAAATAATTGACATTTATAATAAAATATTATCACAAAATGATCTTTTTATCCCCTAAAATATGGGAAACGCCCGAGGTGGGAAAGGGGTTAGGGTTAGAGTTTAGGGTTAGGGTTAGGGTTCAGAATTAGGGTTAGGAAAACAGGGAGGGAAAACGGAGGGAACACACAGAGAGAACATTTTCCGAAGGTCAGGCAATCACAGCCGGAGAGACATCGTTGGTTTCGTGCCGTGGTTCCCAGCCTGGAACCCACGGGTCCTGCTCCTCACCGGTCACCGGAGCGGCTCCGCGGGATCGGGATCGGGATCGGGATCGGGATCGGGATCGGGATCAGGATCCGGTTAGGGTTAGGAAAACCCAGGGAGTGAAAACAGAGGGAGCACGCAGAGAGAACATTTTCCGAAGGTCAGAAGGTCACCAGAGAGGCCTCGTGGCGTTGCCGTTGGGTTCGTGCCGTGGTTCCCACCCCGGATCCCGCGGGTCCTGCTCCTCACCGGTCACCGGAGCGGCTCCGCGGGATCGGGATCGGGATCGGGATCAGGTGGGGATCAGATCAGCAGGGCTTGGAGCAGCAGACGGGCTCCAGGCACACGGCCTCGCACGTCTCCACGCACTTGGTGCTGCACACCTCGGCCTGGCACGTCTCCACGCACTTGGTGACGCAGGGCTCGGCGCACTGCGCGGGACACTGCGGGGGACAGCTGGTGGCGCACTGGGTGGCACAGGGGGCCTGGCACACATCCACGCACTGCGGGGGACACTGCGGGGGACAGCTGCTGGCGCACTGGGTGACACAGACGTCCGCGCACTGCTGGGGACACACGTCCACGCACTGCGGGGCGCAGACGGTGGCGCACTGGGTGGCGCAGGGCTCGGCGCACGGCGCCTGGCACACGTCCACGCACTGCGGGGGACAGCCGGTGGCGCACTGGACGTCCACGCACGGCGGGGCGCAGACGGTGGCGCAGCTGGTGGCGCAGGGGGCCTGGCAGACCTCGACGCAGGGCTGGGCGCTCTTGGCGCACTTCTGCAGGCAGATGGCGGGCGGCAGGCACGGCTGCTTGCACTGCTCGTAGTAGTAGGACATGCTGGGAGGAGCTGGGGGAAGCTGAGGAAAGACGGGGGAAAAAAGCTGGGGAAAGAGAGAAAAAATCGAGGTGTCAGTCTGTGATGAGCGAGGCGCGAATCGCGGGGTGGGGGCTTGGTGTTTTCGGGGTTGGGCTGAGGGTGGGAGTGGTGGGAAAAGGATTTGGCGCTGATTCCTGACTGAAACCATTTTTCCTCCCAATTCCTGACTGACGCCTTTTCCATGACCCAAAAAATGTCACCAAAGTGGCATTTCCGAGCCACTCCTGAGGCAGAGCTTAGTTCCCCGAAGATTTGGGTTCCTCAGGAGGAATTCGAGATGCAAATTCCTCATTTCCCCATCCCTTTTCCTGGGAATTCCTGCTCCAGGAGTGTTCAGGTGCGGGAGGTGTTTTTTCTAATTCCCAAAACCCTTTTTCCCCCAATTCCTGACTGACGCCTTTTCCATGACCCCAAAATGTCACCAAAGTGCCATTTCCGAGCCACTCCTGAGGCAGATTCCTTGGGCCTCCAAGTTTTGGGGATCCTCGGGAGCAATTCAAGGTCCAAATTCCTCATTTCCCCATCGATTTTCCTGGGAATTCCTGCTCCAGGTGTGTTCAGGTGTGAGGCTGTTCACCCTGATTCCCAAAACTTTTTTCCCCCAATTCCTGACTGACGCCTTTTCCGTGACCCCAAAATGTCACCAAAGTGGCATTTCTGAGCCACTCCTGAAGCAGACCTTGGTTCCTCAAAGATTTGGGTTCCTCAGGAGGAATTCAAGGTCCAAATTCCTCATTTTCCTGGGAATTCCTGCTCCAGGTGTGTTCAGGTGTGGGAGTTGTTTCCCCTGATTCCCAAAACCTTTTCCATGTCCCCAAGATGTCACCGAAGTGCCATCTCCGAGCCACTCCCGAGGCAGAGATTGGTTCCCCAAATTTTTGGGTTCCTCGGGAGGAATTCGGAGGTGTGAGGAATCTTAGGGAAAGCCTCCCGGGTCCAGGATTTCTGGATTTGGAGTTGGACGGGACCCACAGGGATCGCCACGTCCAACCCTTCGGGGATCAAATCCGTGATGAATCCACCATCAGCGCCACGTTCGGGGCTGATCCCGAGGTTTTTATGGAGTTAATATTGGCACAAGATCCCTAAATCCGGAATTTTCCGGGATCGTTAAACGCTGCGGAAACCTCAGCGTGAAAATTCCCGATTTCCTCCTCCCCGCGGTTCCATCGGCAGATGCTCCGGGGCTGATCTCGTACTCCTCAGACCCTCACGGCCACCAGGGCATGTCCCCCGCGCTGGGAATTCCCAGCCGCAAATCCCAGGGAACGCAAAATCCCGAGGTTATCCCGCGGAATCATGGAATTTTTGGGCGGGAAGGGATCTCGGGGATCATCTCGGTCCAAGCCGCTCCCACCGAGCGGCTCCGTGGTCAAAATTCCGTGATAAAAATTTCATTATGAAGATTCCGTGATTGACAAAAATCCCCTGATAAAGATTCCCCGATAGATAAAAACTCCAATATAAAGATTCCCTGATTGACAAAAATTCCCTGATAAAAATCCAATTATAAAGATTCCATAATAAAAATTTCCTGATAGAAATTCCATTATAAAAACTCCATTACAAAGATTCCCTGATTGATAAAAATTCCATTATAAAAACTCCATTACAAAGATTCCCTGACTGATAAAAATTCCATTATAAAAATTCCCTGATTGATAAAAATTCCATTATAAAGATTCCCTGATAAAAATTCTACTCTAAAGATTCCCTGAAAAAATTCCATTACAAAAATTCCATTATAAAGATTCTGTGATAAAAATTACATTATAAAGATTCACTTATAGAAATTCCATTGTAAAAACTCCATTATGAAGATTCCATCATAAAAATTCCATTACTGAAATTCCCTGATAACGATTCCCTGATTGACAAAAATTCCCCGATAAAAATTCCATTATAAAGATTCCATGATTAAAAATTCCATTACTGAAATTCCCTGATAAAGATTCCCTGTTTGACAAAAATTCCCTGATTGACAAAAATCCCATCATAAGGATTCCATGATAAAAATTCCATTATAAAAATTCCCTGACAAAAATCCCATTATAATGATTCCATTATAAAAATTCTATTATTAAAATTCCCTGATAAAAATTCCATTATAAAAATTCTCCGATTGATAAAAATTCCACTATGAGGATTCCATGATAAAAATTCCATCATTAAAATTCCCTGATTAAAAATTCCATTATAAAAATTCCCTGACAAAAATCCCATTATAAAGATTCCATGATAAAAAATTCCATTATTAAAATTCCCTGATAAAAATCCCATTATAATGATTCCACGACAAAAATTCCATCGTTAAAATTCCCTGATAAAAATCCCATTATAATGATCCCACGATAAAAATTCCATTATAAAAATTCCCTGACAAAAAATCCCATTATAATGATCCCACGGTAAAAATCCCATGATAAAAATTCCATCGTTGAAACTCCCTGATAAAAGCCCCATTATAAAGGTTCCACGACGAAAATTCCGTCATTAAAACTCCCCGACGGATAAAAAAATTCCCCGAAAAAAGCCCCAAGGAACACTCACCAGGTCACCGGTCCAGGCGAGCGACGCAGTAGCCAAAAGCAACTGGCGGGAGCCTCCAAATCCCAACCTTTTATAAGGCCGGAGCGGCCGGAGCCCCGGAAGCGCGGGAGCCCAGGGGGATGGACAGCTGACCACAAAAACTCCGCCCCGCATGCTTTGCATACTTTTTGCATCCCGAATTTCGGTGGGAAGCCTCTCAGGTGACGCTGAGCCGGCCCCGCTGCGTCCCCGCCGTGTGCGGTTCCCAACGGGAACGGCGGAGTCATTAAAAAAATCGGCATTAATTGGGCTCCGAGAGGGATTTAATGCGCGGGGATGTCGCCGTGGCCTTATTTCCATCAATTTTCCGAGCGGGGTGGCTGTTATTAGGGAAGATGGGTAATTAATTGGGTTTGTGATGAGAAACGTCCAGGCCTAATTCTCGTGGGAAGGCACAGCCGATCCTCCGGCGCTCCCACAGAGCCTCGAGATGCCGGTTTTTCCTGGAAAATTAATTAATTCCATTATTCCAACCCGTTCCGCGTTAATTCCGTGGATTAACGCCGTCGCTGCTCGGGAATTCCAATAGGGACACAATTCCGGTTCCTTCGAGGAGAACTTCAAGCCATTCGAGGCTCATTTTAAAAGATATTTTTTACTTCCAGAAAAGTGTAAAAGGCTTTGGTTTTAAGTGGGATTTAGGCCTAAGATTCCATCTTTATTGAAATTGAAATTTTCCTGCCGACTGAGGAAAATCCCGGTTCCAATCACGGGAATGCGACCGTTGCAAAAATGCAAAACGGGAAAAAAATTTAAAAAAAAAAACAAAAAAAAAAAACCCAACAAAAAAAAATACCAACCAACCCAGCACGTCCTGTTTACATCCTGGAGAATTCCAGGCCCCTGCCCAGAGCTCCCGCCGGAATTCCAGCCGGAGCTGACGGATTTCCAGGGGATTTGCCACCTCATGGGTGGCTCAGCTTCTCCACAGACTCAGCTCCTCACGTGGAGGAGCTCTGCCTCCCCGGAGGCTTTTCCGGAAATAAATTTGGGACGTGAGCGTGGCTTGCTGTTCCTCAACACCT
Organism: Acanthornis magna; assembly: GCA_036785705.1. Taxonomy (NCBI): domain Eukaryota; kingdom Metazoa; phylum Chordata; class Aves; order Passeriformes; family Acanthizidae; genus Acanthornis; species Acanthornis magna. The sequence goes on from JAWUZG010000775.1 coordinate 509,401, forward strand.
CCTTCTCCACGGGAGGAGAAATTGCTCGGATTTGGGAGCTGAATTTTTAGGCAAACGATCCTCTCCTCGTTTTCTCCTCCTCGAGCTGCCGGGGGTGGGAATTTGCCCCCGGAGCAGCCTCGGAGCCTTATCTTCCCGAGGAAAATCCCAAATTCCGGTTGGGACAGTTCCTCATTATCTCCCCAAGCTCCGGGCTCGGCTCCAAACCATCGCCGGGACCGGTCCTGCACCTCCCTTTCTACTCGGAGTGGTTTTACACCCGGTTGTTACCTTCGGAGTTAATTTTACACCCAATTGTTACCTTCGGAGTTAATTTTACACCCTGTCGTTAGCTCCGATTAGCGCGGGATTGGCTCCTCCCGAAACGCGATATTTCGATATTTCGGGAGACGTCAACGGATCCGCACTGGGCTCACGTGGGGATGCGGGAACGTCACGGATTTGGATCGTTATCCCTAATTGGCACTAATTTGGGGATCCTCGCGACATTTATGAGCAATCGGAGCCGTCGGAGTCGTCACGTCGATGTCACTGAGTCAGGACCCCACAGCCACGTCCTTTGGTGGCCCTGCGGTGACCCGAGCCGCTCTGGCCTCCGGCGACTCATCCCGGAGCGGGGAGAGGATTCCGGAGAGGATTTTGTGAGGGAATTCTGTGAGAGAATTCCAGAGAGAATTCTGGAGAGGATTCGTGAGGGAATTTCGTGAGGGATTTCTGTGAGGGATTTCCGTGAGGGAATTCTGTGAGAGAATTCCAGTGAGAATTCTGGAGAGGATTCATGAGGGAATTCCGTGAGGGATTTCTGTGAGGGAATTTCGTGAGGGATTTCTGTAAGGGAATTTCGTGAGGGATTTCTGTGAGGGAATTTCGTGAGGGTGTTCTGTGAAGGAGTTCTGTGAGGGAATTCCGTGAGAGAATTCCGTGAGGGAATTTTGTGAGGGAATTTCGTGAGGGAATTCCGTGAGGGATTTCTGTGAGGGATTTCCGTGAGGGAATTCTGTGAGAGAATTCCAGTGAGAATTCTGGAGAGGATTCGTGAGAGAATTCCGTGAGGGAATTTTGTGAGGGAATTTCGTGAGGGAATTCCGTGAGGGATTTCTGTGAGGGAATTCCGTGAGGGAACTCCATGAGGGAATTCAGTGAGGGAATTCCATGAGGGAATTCTGTGAGGGCAAGAAAATAGATTTTTATCCACGTGATTCTGACCGATTTCCAATTTTCCAAGCAAGAAAATGGATTTTTTTCCATGTGATTCCGATCTATTCCCATTTTCCTGAGCAAGAAAAGGGAATTTTTTCCGTGTGATTCCGACCGATTCCCATTTTCCCGAGCGAGAAAATGTATTTTTTCCATGTGATTCCGACCGAGCAAGAAAATGGATTTTTTTCCATGTAATTCCAACCGATTCCCACCGAAATCAGTGCTTCTCCCACTTTATTTCCCTGGCCCTCCACACCTCGTCCCACCCCAACCTCCATCAGCCCAAATTTCTCCTTCTCCTCATCCCCACGAGGTCCTGGGGGAGGTGGGCAGGGCTGACCCCACACCAGGAGGGGCAGATCCTCCCTCGGGAGATCCTGGAATAGCTGAAATTCCAGGAGGATGAGAGCCGAGGACGATTCAGCCTCACGTGGTCACGAGTGGCTCCTTCTGTCCCTGCCTGGGGGACAATTTGGGTCCAGCGGTGACCTCATGGCCCTCGGGCCCCGGGGGAACCCAAATGAGGAACCCAAATCATGAGGAACCCAAAAAATGAGGAACCCAAATCATGAGGAACCCAAACGTGGAACCCAAATCCCAAATCCTGACCTCTTTTCCTGTTTACTCCGGAAGGTGAGCGCCCCGGGAAGAACGACAACGAGCTTTTGGGGTAATTAAATCCAGTAATTAAATCCGGGAAGGAGGAACTGGCTGTGGTTATGGAAGGAAAAAAATAAAAAAAAAATTCCTCACCCCTTTTTATCTCTTTGCCTTCGGAGCGCTGCTGTGATTTTCTCAGTGTTCCCAGGGAAAAATCTGTGATTTTCTCAGTGTTTCCAGGGAAAAATCTGATTTTCTCAATGTTCCCAGGGAAAAACCTGTGATTTTCTCATGTTTCCATGAAAAAAAATCTCTGGATTTCCTCCAGATTCTTTTTTTTTGTTTCTTTTTACTCATGTGGATAAAAGTGTTTTGCTCTCCGAGGAAATTTCAGAGCTCGGGGAACTTCAGCAGACTGTGGGGATTCCACAACATTTTCTGCCTGTTTTAATTTATTTAATTTAATTAATAATTGAGTTAATAAATTTAATTAGTAAATTTAATTAATCCAGGCGGTCAGGAAGAATCCCTGGGGTTTTTTTTTTCCTACCTGGATATTCTGTTTCTGCTCCCTGCTGATTCCAGACCTGAATTTCCATGGTGGATGAAAAACTCCCCAAGCCCCACACCAAAAAGGGAAGAAACTTACCCAAAAAACCATTTTTCCCCCCGAAAATTTATTCCCCAGAAATTTGGGGGGATTTGGGAGCGGGAGAGGGGAGGAACTCCTTTCTCGCGCGGGTTTTTAATGAATTTTAAATGGATTTCGGAGTTAAAGAAGAGGAGATTTGCGGCCCAGCCCGGAGGAGAGGAGGATCGGAGGAGCTGCGGGGGTGGAACTCGGCGCTGCCGCCGATCCCAAGCCTTGGGGCAGCTCCGGAGGAGCCAAAGGATCTTCTCCGCTCCATCCCAGACGGTCCCGCCCCGTCTGCGCCGCCCCCGCCCGAATTCCAGGCGGGATTCGATCCCAAATCCTCCCTGGGAAGCTGCTCGAGGCTCCCTGGGGGAAGGGTTTCCTCCCCCAAAAAAAAAAATTTGGGGCTGAGGAGGAAGGGTTGGGGGGTTGGGGGTTGGAGGAGCGCTTGGAAAATCCAAATTTTGGGGGTTTGCAAAAAAAAAATTTGGGGCTGAGGAGGAAGGGTTTGGAGGAGCGCTTGGAAAATCCAAATTTTTGGGGTTTGCAAAAAAAAATTGGGGCTGAGAAGGAAGGGTTGGGGGGGGTGGGGGTTGGAGGAGCGCTTGGAAAATCCAAATTTTTGGGGTTTGCAAAAAAAAATTTGGGGCTGAGGAGGAAGGGTTGGGGGGGTGGGGGTTGGAGGAGGGCTTGGAAAATCCAAATTTTTGGGGTTTGCAAGAAAAAATTTGGGGCTGAGGAGGAAGGGTTTGGAGGAGCGCTTGGAAAATCCAAATTTTTGGGGTTTGCAAAAAAAAATTTGGGGCTGAGGAGGAAGGGTTGGGGGGGTGGGGAATGGAGGAGCGCTTGGAAAATCCAAATTTTTGGGGTTTGCAAAAAAAAATTTGGGGCTGAGGAGGAAGGGTTTGGAGGAGCGCTTGGAAAATCCAAATTTTTGGGGTTTGCTAAAAAAAATTTGGGGCTGAGGAGGAAGGGTTTGGAGGAGGGCTTGAAAAATCCAATTTTTGGGATTTGTGAGGGTTTTCCAGACCGTGGATGTGGTTTGGGGTCACCTGTCCCAGCAGGGAGCTGGGATATCCGATATTGATCTGGGATATCGGGTATTGATCTGGGATATTGGATATTGATCTGGGATATCAGACATTTATCGGGGATACTGGACATTGATCTGGGATATTGGATGTTTATTGGGGATATCGGACATTTATCGGGGATAGACATTTATTTGGGATATCGGATATTGATCTGGGATATCAGATATGTATTTGGGATTTCGGACATTTATTTGGGATGTCGGACATTTATCGGAGGTATCGGACACTGATCTGTGATATTGGACATTTATCGGGGATATCGGACATTTATTGGGGGTATTGGATATTTATTTGGGATATCAGACATTTATTTTGGATATCGGACATTTATCTGGGGTATTGGATATTGATCTGGGATATCGAACATTTATTGGGGATATCAGACATTGATCTGGGATATCGGATATGTATTTGGGATTTCGGACACTTATTTGGGATGTCGGACATTTATGGGGGATATCAGACACTGATCTGTGATATTGGACATTGATTTGGGATATCGGACATTTATCGGGGATATTGGATATTGATCTGGGATATCGAACATTTATTGGGGATATCGGATATTGTTCTGGGATATTGGACATTGGTCTGTGGTATTGGATATTTATTTGGGATATTGGACATTGATCTGGGATATCGGAGATTTATTTGGGATATTGGACATTTATTTGGGATATTGGACATTTATTTGGGATATTGGATATTTATTTGGGATATCGGATATTTATTTGGGATATCGGACATTTATTTGGGATATCGGACCTTGATCTGGGATTCCAGGAACGAGGGAACAGTGGGAATTGGGGAGGACATCGGGAATATCCCATCCCAGTGTGTGGGATCACGGACAGGAAATCCCCAGGGAATCTCGGCCACGATCCCAAACCCCCCCGAGCTCCAGGGTGGGATTTTGGGGTGTCCCGAGCCAGGCCGGGGCTTGGGTTTGATGATCCCACAACCCCAGCGAGATCATTCAGAAAAAAAATCAGGATTTTTAGGGAAGGAATTAAAAGGAAAAAGGGCGAGGAGCGAAGAAAACACACGAGGCCGGTGCCGAGATCGTTTCTTTTATTGCTTCAGACGCGGAAAGGAAAAAAAAGAGGAAAAACAAAGGTGGAAATCCCTCCGTCCATCCACACCTCCGCGGAGAGGAGGAATTCCGGAATTTTTCTCCCGGGGAGCGTTCCCGGGGGCACGAAATCGCTCGGTTACATCCCACGAGGAACGGCGCTTTCTTGGGGCGGGAAACGGCTGAGGAAAATTCTGGAAATTCTGGAAACTCGAGCGCGGGAAAGGGTCAGGATCCCGCGGGAGCCTCAGGGGGCGCAGAATCCCCCGCGGCAGCAGGGGACGGTGACAGGGTGGCAGCAGGACGAGGTGACCATGCCACCGCACACCGGGCACGTCTGGGTGACGCAGGCGGTGGCACAGGAGTCGGCGCAGCGGGTGACGGCCTGGCACTGCGGGGTGGCGCAGCAGGGGTCCTGGCAGGTGGTGGCACACCTGGTGACAGCCTGGCACTGCGGGGTGGCGCAGCAGGGGTCCTGGCAGGTGGTGACACAGGGGGTGGCACAGCAGGGGTCCTGGCAGGTGGTGGCACACCTGGTGACAGCCTGGCACTGCGGGGCACAGGGGGTGGCACAGCAGGGGTCCTGGCAGGTGGTGGCACACCTGGTGACGGCCTGGCACTGCGGGGTGGCACAGCAGGGGTCCTGGCACACGGTGACACATTTGGGGACATCCTGGCAGCAGGGATCCACACAGCTGGTGGCACATCTGGTGGCACAGCAGGGATCCTGGCACGTGGTGGCACATCTGGTGGCACAGCAGGGATCCTGGCACGTGGTGACACACTTGGTGACCTCCTGGCAGCACGGATCCACACACGTGGTGGCGCACGTGGTCACCCCCTGGCAGCAGGGGTCCTGGCACGTGGTGGCACATCTGGTGACACAGCAGGGGTCCTGGCACGTGGTGACGTACCTGGTCACTCTGCCACAGCAGGGGTCAACACACCTGGTGGCACATCTGGTCACACAGCAGGGGTCCTGGCACGTGGTGACACACTTGGTGACATCCTGACAACAGGGATCCGCACACCTGGTGATGCACTTGGTCACCTCCTGGCAGCAGGGGTCAACACACCTGGTGGCACATCTGGTGACACAACAGGGATCCTGGCACGTGGTGACACACTTGGTGACCTCCCTGCAGCACGGATCCACACATCTGGTGGCACATCTGGTGACACAGCAGGGATCCTGGCACGTGGTGACACACTTGGTGACCTCCTTACAACAGGGATCCTGGCACGTGGTGACACATTTGGTGACCTCCCTGCAGCAGGGGTCAACACACCTGGTGGCACATCTGGTCACACAGCAGGGGTCCTGGCACGTGGTGATGCACTTGGTGACCTCCTTGCAGCAAGGATCTTGGCAAGATGTGACACACTTGGTGACATCCTGACAACAGGGATCCTGGCAGGTGGTGACACATTTGGTGACCTCCTTGCAGCACGGATCTTGGCAGGTGGTGACACACTTGGTGACATCCTGACAGCACGGGTCCACACACCTGGTTCTGCACTTGGTCACCTCCTTGCAGCAGGGATCCACACACGTGGTGACGCATTTGGTGACATCCTGACAACATGGGTCCACACACGTGGTGACGCATTTGGTGACCTCCTTGCAGCACGGATCTTGGCAGGTGGTGACACATTTGGTGACATCCTGACAGCACGGATCCACACACCTGGTTCTGCACTTGGTGACCTCCTTGCAGCACGGGTCAACACACGTGGTGACATATTTGGTGACCTCCTTGCAGCAGGGATCTACACACCTGGTGACACACTTGGTGATATCCTGACAACATGGATCCACACACGTGGTGACACATTTAGTGACCTCCTTGCAGCAGGGATCCACACACCTGGTTCTGCACTTGGTGACATCCTGACAGCACGGATCAACACACGTGGTGACACATTTGGTGACATCCCGACAGCACGGATCCACACACGTGGTGACACATTTGGTGACCTCCTTGCAGCACGGATCCACACACCTGGTGACACATTTGGTGACATCCCGACAACACGGATCCACACACGTGGTGACACATTTGGTCACCTCCTTGCAGCAGGGGTCAACACACCTGGTGACACCACAGGGACCTTGGCACGGGGGGGGACACTTGGCCACCTTCTTGTAGCACGGATCCACACATCTGGAGCTGCCCTTGGGGCCCTTCTTGGAGCAGGGATCTCCACATCTGGCGCTGGCCTTGGTGGCTTTCCTGCACCACGGCATCACCCAGGGGCTGCTCCACTTGGTCACCTTCTTGCAGCAGGGCTCGTAGCACGGCGTGAGGACCTTGGGGACCTTCTTGCCACACGGATCGACGTACGTGGTGACACACGTGGGGACGGCCTGGCAGCACGGATCCACACACGTGGTGACGCATTTGGTGACCTCCTTACAACACGGATCCACGCACGTGGTGACACACTTGGTGACATCCTGGCAACATGGATCCACACACGTGGTGCATGTGGTCACCTCCTTGCAGCACGGATCTTGGCAGGTGGTGACACACTTGGTGACCTCTTTACAACATGGATCCTGGCATGTGGTGACACACTTGGTGACCTCCTTGCAGCAGGGATCCTGGCATGTGGTGGCACAGGTGGTGACCTCCTTGCAGCACGGATCTTGACACGTGGTGACACACTTGGTCACCTCCTTGCAGCACGGATCCACACATTTGGTGACACAGGTGGTCACCTCCTTGCAGCACGGATCCTGACATGTCGTGACACACTTGGTGACCTCTTTACAACACGGATCCACACATGTGGTTGTGCACTTGGTGACATCCTGGCAGCACGGATCCTGGCATGTGGTGGCACAGGTGGTGACCTCCTTGCAGCACGGATCTTGACACGTGGTGACACACTTGGTGACCTCTTTACAACACGGATCCTGACATGTTGTGACACACTTGGTGACCTCCTTGCAGCACGGATCCTGGCATGTGGTGGCACAGGTGGTGACCTCCTTACAACATGGATCCTGGCACGTGGTGACACACTTGGTGACATCCTGGCAGCACGGATCTACACATGTGGTGACACACTTGGTGACATCCTGGCAGCACGGATCTACACATGTGGTGACACACTTGGTGACATCCTGGCAACACGGATCCTGGCATGTAGTTGTGCACTTGGTGACCTCCTGCCCGCATGGATCTTGGCATGTTGTGACACACTTGGTGACATCCTGGCAGCACGGATCCTGGCACGTGGTGACACACTTGGTGACATCCTGGCCGCAGCAGTCCCGGCCGGTGGAGCTGCACTCGGTCACTCGGCAGCAGCAGCAGGGATAGCCACGAGCCCCAATGGCCCCGGTGGCTCCGGCCACGCCCTGGAAGCACGAGGGGACACACGTGGTGGCCATGAGGCCGCAGGGGTTGGCACAGCTGCCGGCCTGGGCCAGCCCGAGGCCACCGAGGCCACCGAGGCCACCGAGGCTGAGGAAGGTGGTGCTGCCCTGGCGAAGGCCGCCGAGGCCGCAGGGTCGCCGTGGGGTCAGGCCGGAGCTGACCGGGAGGCTCCTGACCAGCACGGCCGGAGGAGGGATGCAGAGCTGCGGCAGCGGGCAGCCATTCGGGCGGCGCATTTTTGGGGGGAAAGGGGGAGGCTGGAAGGAGGAAAGGGATAGAATTCAAAAATGTGAAAAAAAAACCACAAAAAACACCCCAAAAACCCAAAAAAACCCGGACATTCCAGGCTGTTTTAAGCTAAATTATCCTTTAAATCGTCCTTTATCCAGGGAATCCCGAGCTGGGAAAATCGCCGTGGTGAGGAACGATTCCGCGTGAGAGCATTTTGGACAAATTCGTGGCTCTTTTCAGCCAACTCCATCTCAAAACAAGGAGGAAAAATTACTTGGGGCTCTTTTAGGTTTTCCAGAGGGCCTGAAGCCTCCACCGTCAGTTTGGGGTTCATCTTCGCCGTTCCTTCCCTAATTTCACCCAAAAAGTCCTCTGCCCTCAAAGAGTGGAGGTGGAAAACCTCCCCGGGGAAAGGCTCCACTTCTCCCACAAAATCCAAAATTCCGGAATTCCTTCCCCGGGCAGCCCCAGAGCCTCGGCTCCTCATCTCCGCTCCTCTTTGAAGTCCCAGCTCGGCCTTTTGATCTCTCTCCACTCCGCGGGTGGAGGAGGAGGAACAAGGAGAGGAAATTTGGTTCTCCTCGGCGGAGGAAGAGCGAAACGCCAGAGCGAAGAAACCCCGGCGAGGGCGGAATTCAAATCTGGGGAATCCCAGCCCCACACCTCCGCGCTTTTAAATATTTTAATTTCCTTCTACGAGGGATTCAAAATTAAACAACCCCAACCCCGAGGTGAAACCCCGGCCAGACTCACCCGAATCTCCACCGGCGAGCACCAAATGAAACCAAAAACAGCTCGAGGAACGGGAAAATAGGAATCCTTTTATAGGATTTGGGTGTCCGTGGCTCCGGAAGTGAGCCACCTCAGGGGTATGGAAATCAAATATTTAATAATCCAGACCTGCTCGGCTCCAATCCTTCAATTACTCGGCTCGGCATTATAATTTTTAATGTCGCCGAGGTGGGACATGAGACTCTATGACTCCGAGGAATTCCCGATCCACGTATTTCCTACGGAGTGGGATGAGACAGCCTGGAAACAATCCCCCTCGGGATTGGAGTTTGGGGGGAAAAAAAGCTGTTTTGGTTCGGTTCAGTGCAGAGCCAGGGTGGGATGGGGAAAGGTCACTCACAATGTTCCTTCTGCTGGGAATTGTATTCCCGACGGTCTGGTCACAGTTTTCCATCGGTCAGTGGCTCTGGGGACATCTGGGAAGGGCACGGAGCTCTCCGTGAATCCTTCCGGCAGCTCCGAGAGGTTCTGGGATTGTCCCCAAGTCCTTCTCCAGGGTGGGCAGATCCTGCAGCGTCTCCCAGTCCATGATTTCCTCGAGGTCCCTGGAACATCTGGCTGCTCTTGGGCTGAGGGACTCCAGATGTGGTCCAGGAATTCCCCAGACACCTCCAGGGATGTGGATCCAACCCTCCCCGGGCAGCCCTGCCGAGGCCTTTTCCCTTTCCCAGCAGGAATTGCCCCAAATTCCCACCCGGAGCCTCCCCTGGCACAGCTCGAGGCCGTTCCCTCTTGTCCTGGCCCTGTTCCCTGGGCTCAGATCCCAAATCCCCCCTGGCAGAGCCCCAAATCCCCCCTGGATCCCCTTGGCTCCGGGATCAGCCCCCACGGCTCCCTCAGCGTTCTCCATTTCCTTCTCCTGCTGGAAAATTCCCTGGAAAATCCCAATTTTCCCATTCCCTTAACCCTAACCTTAACCCTAACCCACTCCAGCCCCTCCGTGTCCCTTTTTCTGTGATTGTCCGGAGCTGGACACAGCGCTGGACATTGCCAGTGCCCAGCCCAGGGGACAATCCCAGCCTGGGGGACAATCCCATCCCGGGGGACAATCCCAGCCTGGGGGACAATCCCACCCCAGGGGACAATCCCTGCCCAGGGGACAATCCCATCCCGGGGGACAATCCCACCCCAGGGGACAATCCCACCCCAGGGGACAATCCCATCCCGGGGGACAATCCCACCCCAGGAGACAATCCCAGCCCGGGGGACAATCCCACCCCAGGGGACAATCCCACTCCAGGGGACAATCCCAGCCTGGGGGACAATCCCAGCCCAGGGGACAATCCCAGCCCGGGGGACAATCCCACTCCAGGGGACAATCCCAGCCCAGGGGACAATCCCTGCCCTGCTCCCACTGCTCATTTCCCCCACAATTCTTTTTTTTTTTTTTTTTTTTTTTTTTTAAATTCAAATTCAATTCGCTCGATTCTCGGCGATTTCAGCCTCCAGGGAACTCTCCACACTCCGAGGATCTCCAGGACCTTCCAGAACCTCCCCCGCGTGTGCCCCAGCCCCACCCGGTGACCCCCAGGGCGACGAGGGATGAATTTTTCCCAATCCCCGGTGGCCCTGGGGGCGATTTCGGTGCCCATTTCTGGTGCCAGCAGGTCCCACCCAGGCCGGGAAGGTGCCAGACCTCGCTCGGGCTCGGCTCGGAGCCGTCCGGAGGAAAAGAAGGAGGAGAGACCCAACCAGTTCCCGGGAGACATCAAAGGCTCGGGAATTCCAGCCTGGAGTCACCGCTGACACATGCGGGGACAGGAATTCCTCGCTCCGCACGCGAGGCTCTTCCCCAGGGGGGGTTTGGGGTCTTCTTCCCCCAAATTTGGGTGTCCGCTGCGGCGATTTTTGGTTGTTTCCTGGAAATAAGGAAATTTGGGATTCGCGGCGGCTTGGGTTGGGATTTTCCTGCTGACCACAGGAATAATTCTCTCTTTTTTTATTTTTGCTTTCCTGTTCAAATTCCCAAAAAGAGCTTTTCTCGTTGAAATCCTCTCTCAGCCTAACGATTCCAAGGATTTTCCCACTTTTTTTTTTTTTTTTATTCCGTATATTTTCCCCACTTTTTTTCCTGGGAATTCCAAAGATCTTTCCCACTTTTTTTTTTTTTGGGAATTCCAAAGATTTTTCAGACTTTTTTTTTTTTTTTTTTTTGGGGGGGAATGGTCCCAGATCGGATTCACCTTTCCAGGTTTGTGAATTTCAAGGATTTGGCCTGAAAAACATAAAACCTTTTTAACTTTTGCCTAGGTTCGGGTAAAACGAAGGGGAAAAAAAGGGGTGGCGGTCACTCCTCCGGTCACTCGTCCCTCACGAGGACAACGCCACCGTCACGGCGACAGAGGAGGAATTTGAGTCACATCTCGAAAAAAAAAAATCACGAGGGAAGAGTTTCCAGCAGCGCCTCGGAAAAACAGGACAGAGGGGAAAAAAAAAAAAAAAAAAAAAAAAAAAGGTCAGACGCGGCTAAAAATAAAAGAATTCCCCAAATCCCACATCCCATCCCGCCCCTAATGGGCCCCGTGAGGTGTCGGCCGGAGGATGTTGGAGCTTCCCAAAAAATTCCCGTGACCGGGAATCCTCTCATTTCCCAAATTCCTCCCCGGCGTCGGCGGCGCCACGTGAATTCCCCGAGCTCCGGGTCCGCGGAAATTGGCGTTTCGCATTAAAAATAATTAGGGAAATGATCCCTGCCGGGGCAGGGGCGGAGCGAGGCCCTGGGGAGCTCGGGGTGCCTGGGGCTCGGCGGCTCCGGAGCCCCGGGAACAGTCGTGGAAAATCCCGGGAGGAAGTGTCCGCCGCGCTGATCCTGGCCCCGGTGAGTCTCCAAAAAAATCCTGGGGGTGATTGTCCAAAAAAATCCCGGGGGTGATTGTCCCAAAAAAATCCCGGGGGTGATTGTCCAAAAAAATCCCGGGGGTGATTGTCCAAAAAAATCCCGGCGGTGATTGATTTTCCTCGAAAAATCCTGGGGGTGAGTCTCCAAAAAAATCCTGGGGGGATTGTCCAAAAAAATCCTGGGGTGATTGTCCAAAAAAATCCCGGGGGGGATTGTCCAAAAAAATCCCGGGGGTGATTGATTTTCCCCGAAAAATCCTAGGTGTGATTTTCCCTGAAAAATCCTGGGGCTGATTGATTGTCCCAAAAAAATCCTGGGGGTGATTGTCCCCGGAAAATCCCGGGGGTGATTGATTTTCCTCGAAAAATCCTGGGGGTGAGTCTCCAAAAAAATCCCGGGGGTGATTGATTTTCCTCGAAAAATCCTGGGGGTGAGTCTCCAAAAAAATCCTGGGGCTGATTGTCCAAAAAAATCCCGGGGGTGATTGTCCCCGGAAAATCCTGGGGGTGATTTTCCCCGAAAATCCTGGGGGTGATTGATTTTCCCCGAAAAATCCTGGGGGTGAGCCTCCAAAAAAATCCCGGGGGTGATTGATTTTCCCCGAAAATCTTGGGGGTGATTGATGGTCCCCGGAAAATCCTGGGGGTGATTTTCCCTGAAAAATCCCGGGGGTGATTTTCCTCGAAAAATCCCGGGGGTGATTGATTTTCCCCGAAAATCCCGGGGGTGATTGTCCAAAAAAATCCCGGGGGTGATTGTCCCCGGAAAATCCTGGAGGTGATTGTCAAAAAAAATCTCGGGGGTGATTGTCCAAAAAAATCTCGGGGGTGATTGTCCAAAAAAATCCTGAGGGTGATTGATTGTCCCCGAAAATCCAGGGGGTGAGTCTCCCCGAAAATCCCGGGGGTGATTGATTTTCCCCGAAAAATCCTGGGGGTAATTTTCCCTGAAAAATCCTGAGGGTGATTTTGCCCGAAAATCCTGGGGGTGAGTCTCTAAAAAAATCCCGGGGGTGATTGATTTTCCTCGAAAAATCCTGGGGGTGATTGATTTTCCCTGAAAAATTCCGGGGGTGATTTTCCTCGAAAAATCCTGGGGGTGAGTCTCCAAAAAAATCCCGGGGGTGATTGTCCCCGGAAAATCCTGGGGGTGATTGATTTTCCCTGAAAAATCCCGGAGGTGATTGATTTTCCCCGAAAAATCCTGGGGGTGATTGTCCAAAAAAATCCTGGGGGTGATTGATTTTCCCCGAAAATCCAGGGGGTGATTTTCCTAGAAAAATCCCGGGGGTGATTGATTTTCCTCGAAAAATCCTGGGGGTGATTGATTTTCCTCGAAAAATCCTGGGGGTGATTGTCCAAAAAAATCCCGGGGGTCATTGTCCCAAAAAAATCCCGGGGGTGATTGTCCAAAAAAATCCCGGGGGTGATTGTCCAAAAAAATCCCGGCGGTGATTGATTTTCCTCGAAAAATCCTGGGGGTGAGTCTCCAAAAAAATCCTGGGGGGATTGTCCAAAAAAATCCCGGGGGTGATTGATTTTCCCCGAAAAATCCTAGGTGTGATTTTCCCTGAAAAATCCTGGGGCTGATTGATTTTCCTCGAAAAATCCTGGGGGTGAGTCTCCAAAAAAATCCCGGGGGTGATTGATTTTCCTCGAAAAATCCTGGGGGTGAGTCTCCAAAAAAATCCTGGGGCTGATTGTCCAAAAAAATCCCGGGGGTGATTGTCCCCGGAAAATCCTGGGGGTGATTTTCCCCGAAAATCCTGGGGGTGATTGATTTTCCCCGAAAAATCCTGGGGGTGAGCCTCCAAAAAAATCCCGGGGGTGATTGATTTTCCCCGAAAATCTTGGGGGTGATTGATGGTCCCCGGAAAATCCTGGGGGTGATTTTCCCTGAAAAATCCCGGGGGTGATTTTCCTCGAAAAATCCCGGGGGTGATTGATTTTCCCCGAAAATCCCGGGGGTGATTGTCCCTGAAAAATCCTGGGGCTGATTGATTGTCCCAAAAAAATCCTGGGGGTGATTTTCTTGGGAAAGGTGGGGGGGAAAAAAGGGGAATTTGGGGATCTCGGTTTTCCTCGGGGATGGAAGGTTCGGGAGGTGGAAATTGCGTGGTTGTGATTCTGGAATTTCTGTGAGTGCTCCCGGAAAATTCCTGTTGTCCTGGCGGGGGATTTGGAGGGATTTGGAGGAATTTGGGGAGGTGAAACCTTGTCCTGACAGGAGATCCGCGAGCAGGAGAAACAGCTGGAAAAGGGAAAAACAGCTGGAAAAGGGAAAAACAGCTGGAAAAGGGAAAAACAGCTGGAGGAGGGAAAAGTACTTGGAAAAGGGAAAAACATTTGGAAAAGGGAAAAATAATTCGAAAAGGGAAAAACTACTGGAAAAGGGAAAAACAGCTGGAGGAGGGAAAATAACTGGAAAAGGAAAAAAACAACCGCAGGAGGGAAAAACACCTGGAAAAGGGAAAAATACTTGGAAAAGGGAAAAACATCTGGAGGAGGGAAAAAATGGAGAAGGGAAAAACAGTTGGAGGAGGGAAAAATACTTGGAAAAGGGAAAAATACTTCGAAAAGGGAAAAACTACTGGAAAAGGGAAAAACAACTGGAAAAGGGAAAAACATCTGGAGAAGGGAAAATAACTGGAAAAGGAAAAAAAAACCGCAGGAGGGAAAAACACCTGGAAAAGGGAAAAATACTTGGAAAAACATCTGGAGGAGGGAAAAAATGGAGAAGGGAAAAACAGTTGGAGGAGGGAAAAATACTTGGAAAAGGGAAAAATACTTCGAAAAGGGAAAAACTACTGGAAAAGGGAAAAACAACTGGAAAAGGGGAAAACAACTGGAGAAGGGAAAAACATCTGGAGGAGGGAAAAAATGGAGAAGGGAAAAACAGCTGGAGGGGGGAAGAACATCTGGAGGAGAGAAATACAACTGGAAAAGGGGAAAACATTTCAAAAAGGGAAAAACAACTGGAAGAGGGAAAAATACCTGGAGGAAGGGAAAACAGCTGGAGGAGGGAAAAATACCTGGAGGAGGGAAGGGAATTTGAAATTTATAAACCTGAAAACGCGAATCAAATCTGTGGCTATTCCCCCCCCCAAAAAAAAAACGTTTTTGGCAAATCGTTGGAATCGTTCGGCCCAGGGCGGATTTGAATAAGAAAAGCTCTTTTTTTTTTTTTTTTTTTTGTGGGGGGAGTTTGAAGAGAGAAGCGTCAAAAAAAAAAAAAAAAAAAAAAAGAAAAAAGAAAAAAAGAAAAAAAATTAAAAAAAAAAAAAGAGAGTTTTTTTCCCTGATTTTTTGGGGGGATCGGGTGTGAAATTGTTCTTTTCCTCGCAGCTCTCCGTGTCGGAGCGATGGATTCCCAGGCGGAGCCCTGCCCGTGCCCGATCCCATCGGATTGCGTTCCGATCCCACCGGATTGCGTTCCGATCCCATTGGATCCCGCTCCGACCCCACCGGATCCCTCCCCATCCCTCCCCGCGGGCTCCGGGATCCCCCTGGAAGCCGATCCGGTGAAGATCGCGGGCTCGGGGGCGGAACCCTTCACCATCGAGACCCCCGGGATGTGCGTGATGAGATTCCCGCTGCAGAACTCCATCGTGGCCGTGGAGCTCTGTCCCCCCGGGACAGGCCCCGAGCCCTTCCCTCCACCCCCGGAGGAGATCAGCGACCCCAAAACCTGCCCGGAAATCCTGGGGGAGATCCCCGGGGAGACCCCAACCCTCGAGGTGGTGGAGCTGGGGGTGGAGGAGCTGTGTGGATCCCCCGGAGCGATCCCGGGAGATCCCTGTGGGTCCCGGAGCGGGAATTGCGCGGATCCGCTCCGATCCCGAGGGGCTGGGGAGCCTGGAGAGCTCAAGGATCGATCCCGAGGGGTTGGGGACCCCGGAGAGCTCAAGGATCGACCCCAAATGTCGCCGTTCCGCCTCAACTCCTGCACCTCCAGCATCGTGGAGCGCTGCCTGGCGCGCTGCCAGAGCTGGTTCCGCGGGAAGAATTAGCGTCGGGATCCGAACGGGATCGGGATCGGAATCTGGGGAAAAATTAGCGTCGGGATCCGAAAGGGATCGGGATCTGGGAAAAAATTAGCGTCGGGATCCGAACGGGATCGGGATCCAAATAGGAATGAGTTCCGGGGGAAGAATTAGCGTCGGGATCCGAACAGGATCGGGATCGGGATCGGGATCTGGGAAAAAATTAGTGTCGGGATCCGAACGGGATCTGGATCCGGGGGAAAATGGGATTGGGGTCCAAATGGGATCGGGATCTGGGGGAAAATGGGATTGGGATCCGAATGGGAGAGGGATCCAAATAGGAATGAGTTCCAGGGGAAGAATTAGCGTCGGGATCCGAATGGGATCGGGATCTGGGAAAAAACGGGATTGAGATCCGAATGGGATCGGGATCTGGGGGAAAATGGGATTGGGATCCGAATATATAAAATACATAAAATGTATAAAATACATAAAATATATAAAATACATAAGATATATAAAATACATAAAATATAGAAAATGCATAACATATATAAAACAGGTAAAATCGGCTTTCCTGAGCCATTTAGAACTGGGGGGCTCCCAGTTCTCCCAGTTCTCCCAGTCCAGCGGCCCCGCCCAGGACGCCGGGAGGGGCACGAGGAATTCCAGCCCTTTGCCCCCCGCGTGCCTCAGTTTCCCCGCATGGGGAAGGGGCGGCGGCTCCCAAATAATCCGAAATAATCCCAAATAATCCGAAATAATCCCAAATCCCATCCGGGACATTGTCGGGGATCCTGGTCCCGCTCCCGGCGCCACTTGGTGGCACTGTGGGAACAGAGTTCAGTGCTCGGAGAATTCCGGGGCTGGGAACGAGCTCCGGGATCCCAAATCCAACCCGGGGCCGATCCCAGAAAAAAATCCCAAAAATTCCTCCAGGGATGGCAATCCAACCCTCCCCGGGCAGCCCTGCCGAGGCCTTTTCCCTTTCCCAGCAGCAATTGCCCCAAATTCCCACCCGGAGCCTCCCCTGGCACAGCTCGAGGCCGTTCCCTCTTGTCCTGGCCCTGTTCCCTGGGCTCAGATCCCAAATCCCCCCTGGCAGAGCCCCAAATCCCCCCTGGATCCCCTTGGCTCCGGGATCAGCCCCCCGGGTCCCTCGGGATTTTCCAGAACCTTCTCCTGCTGCTCCAGCCCCGTTCCCATCCCCGGCCCCGCTCCAGACCCACCTGGACCAGGAACAAATCCCATCCCCAATTCCCATCCCAATTCTCACCCCAAATCCCATCCCAATTCCCAATTCCCATCCCCAATTCCCAATTCCCACCTCCAATTCCCAAATCCCACCCCAATTCCCATCCCAATTCCCAATTCCCATTCCAATTCCCATCCCAAAATCCTCATTCCTCTCCCTTTGTTCCCTCTCCCTGAATCTGTTCCCAGCCCCGGGCGCGGCTCTGGCCTCGCTCAAATCCCAACCGTGGGGTGGTGAAAATCCCAAAAAAATCTCAAATGACATTTCCTGCCCCATTCCTGCCAGAAGCTCCGGAACCCAACCCTGGGGTGGTGAAAATCCCAAAAGTATCCCAAATCACCTTTCCTGCCCCGTTCCTGACAGAGGTTCTGGTATCACCCAAAACCCAACCGTGGGGTGGTAAAAATCCAAAAAAAAATCCCAAATGACCTTTCCTGCCCCGTTCCCACTGGAGGAGTCACTTTTCCGGTCGGGATGTGGAGAGATCCCACGGGATGGAGTCGGAGGGGTCATTGTGGGGTTGGGATTCCTGGGCTCGCGGATCCCCATCCCGATCCTATTTGTCCCACCCCGATCCTATTTGTCCCACCCCGATCCTGTCTGTCCCCACCCCGATCCTATTTGTCCCCATCCTATTTGTCCCCACCTCGATCCTCTCTGTCCCACCTCGATCCTGTCTGTCCCCATCCCGATCCTGTCTGTCCCACCCCGATCCTGTCTGTCCCACCCCGATCCTATTTGTCCCCATCCTATTTGTCTCCATCCCGATCCTGCTTGTCCCCACCCCGGTCCTGTCTGTCCCATCCCGATCCTATTTGTCCCACCCCGATCCTATTTGTCCCCACCCCGATCCTGTCTGTCCCACCCCAATCCTGTCTGTCCCCACCCCGGTCCTATTTGTCCCCACCCCGATCCTGTCTGTCCCACCCCGATCCTGTCTGTCCCATCCCGATCCTATTTATCCCACCCCGATCCTGTCTGTCCCCACCCCGATCCTCTCTGTCCCACCCCGATCCTGTCTGTCCCACCCCAATCCTGTCTGTCCCACCCCAATCCTGTCTGTCCCACCCCGATCCTATTTGTCCCACCCCGATCCTATTTGTCCCGATCCTGTCTGTCCCACCCCGATCCTATTTATCCCACCCCAATCCTGTCTGTCCCACCCCGGTCCTGTCTGTCCCCACCCCGATCCTATTTGTCCCCATCCTATTTGTCCCACCCCGATCCTATTTGTCCCGATCCTATTTATCCCACCCCGATCCTGTCTGTCCCACCCCGGTCCTGTTTGTCCCACCCCGATCCTGTCTGTCCCACCCCGATCCTATTTGTCCCCATCCTATTTGTCTCCATCCCGATCCTGCTTGTCCCCACCCCGGTCCTGTCTGTCCCATCCCGATCCTATTTGTCCCACCCCGATCCTATTTGTCCCCACCCCGATCCTGTCTGTCCCACCCCGATCCTATTTGTCCCACCCCGATCCTATTTGTCCCGATCCTGTCTGTCCCACCCCGATCCTATTTGTCCCGATCCTGTCTGTCCCACCCCGATCCTATTTATCCCACCCCGATCCTATTTGTCCCCACCCCGATCCTGTCTGTCCCCACCCCGGTCCTATTTGTCCCGATCCTGTCTGTCCCACCCCGATCCTGTCTGTCCCACCCCGGTCCTGTCTGTCCCACCCCGATCCTATTTATCCCACCCCAATCCTGTCTGTCCCACCCCAATCCTGTCTGTCCCACCCCGATCCTGTCTGTCCCACCCCGATCCTATTTGTCCCACCCCGATCCTGTCTGTCCCACCCCGATCCTGTCTGTCCCACCCCGATCCTATTTGTCCCACCCCAATCCTGTCTGTCCCACCCCGGTCCCGTCCCTATCCGGTGCCACCAGGGCCACACAGACGTCCCCGCACCGAGCCCGAGGTCGGTGACGCGCGGTGACGCGGAGCCCTCGGTGACAATTCCCACGTCACCCCTCGGGGACAGCCCCGAACCCCACGGTGGCCTCAGCTCTGAATCAGGAAACCCCAAACCCCAAAACCACCCCGGAGCTCTCGTCATCCCAAAGGGATTTGGGTTCCGAGCGCGCCGCTGTCGAAATTCCGTGGCCGGGCCGGAAAAGGATGGAATTCTGGAGGGATTCTGGAGGAATTCCCAATGGGATCCCACCAGAGCCGGGCACAGAATTCCCAATGGGATCCCACCAGAGCTGGGCATGGAATTCACGGAATTCCCAATGGATCCCACCAGAACCAGGCACAGAATTCCCAATGGGATCCCACCAGAGCCGGGCACAGAGTTTGCAATGGATCCCACCAGAGGTGGGTATGGAATTAATGGAATTCCCAATGGGGTCCCACCAGAACCGGGCACGGAATTCATGGAATTCCCAATGGATCCCATCAGAGCCGAGCACAGAACTCATGGAATTCCCAATGGATCCCACCAGAACTGGACACAGAATTCATGGAATCCCCAATGGGATCCCACCAGAACCGGGCACAGAGTTCCCAATGGATCCCACCAGAACCGGGCACGGAATTCACGGAATTCCCAATGGGATCCCACCAGAACCGAGCATGGAATTCCCAATGGATCCCGCCAGAGCCAAGCACAGAATTCACAGAATTCCCAATGGGATTCCCAATGGATCCCACCAGAGCCGAGCACAGAATTCACAGAATTCCCAATGGGATTTCCAATGGATCCCACCAGAGCCGAGCACAGAATTCCCAATGGGATTCCCAATGGATCCCACCAGAGCCGAGCACAGAATTCCCAA
Organism: Acanthornis magna; assembly: GCA_036785705.1. NCBI lineage: Eukaryota > Metazoa > Chordata > Aves > Passeriformes > Acanthizidae > Acanthornis > Acanthornis magna. The sequence goes on from JAWUZG010000775.1 coordinate 529,266, forward strand.
TGGGATTCCCAATGGATCCCACCAGAGCCGAGCACAGAATTCCCAATGGGATTCCACCAGAGGTGGGCACAGAATTCACAGAATTCCCAATGGATCCCCAATGGATCCCACCAGAAATGGACATGGAATTCCCAGAATTCCCAATGGATCCCACCATGCTGGGCAGGGGGGCAATTCCCTCCCTCACCCTCCTGCCCACATCCCTTGGGGTCCATCCTGGGATTTGGGGGATTTGGGGATTTGGGGGATTTGGGGATTTGGGGGATTCGGGGGATTGGGGGGATTTGGGGGATTTGGGGATTTGGGGGATTCGGGGGATTTGGGGATTTGGGGGATTCAGGGGATTTGGGGATTTGGGGATTTGGGGGATTTGGGGGATTTGGGGATTTGGGGGATTTGGGGGATTTGGGGATTTGGGGGATTCCGGGGATTTGGGGATTTGGGGATTGGGGGATTCCGGGGATTTGGGGATTTGGGGCATTCTGCTCACGGCGAGTCAGGAAAAGGAAAAGCCTTTTAGGGCAAACCCGGTGGGAAAAGGATCTGGGGACGTGCCCCGAGCCTCGTCCCGGTGACAGCGGCGAGTCCCAGCAGCGCGGCCGAGGCTCGGGGCCCTGTCCAGGGCGGCTCCCCCAGGACCCCGCGCCCCTGGGGTGGGGATCGCCCGCGGTCACGGCCAAAAAAAACCTCCTAATTGCGATAATCGCCCCAAATCCGCCCCGAAATTACAGCGTCCCAAGGCTGTCATTATCCCCCAGGCGGGGCCTAATTTGCACCCGCGGTTATTTTAATCCGGCACCCAAAATAAAAAAAAAAAATCCCAAAATGAGTGTCCCCCAGGTGCCGCCGGCATTAATTAATTCGTTAATTGGGGTCCTACACCCAGCGTGAGCCACGCTCCGAGGTGGTCCCGCGGTGGCCTCGTCACCTTTTCCCCCTCCAAACCCAAAATTCGCGAATTTTCCTCATTTCCTCCCAGCGTTCGTAGGGGAATGAAGGAATCGTTAATTAATTTGCTGCTGGAAGATTAAATTAAAAAATACGAAGGTTGAGAGGTAATTATGGCCCCAGGGCAGCCGGAGGGAGTTCAGCGTAAATCGAGCTCTCTGCTTTTATTTTTAATTAAAATCAGTCGGAACTGACATTAAAGTCGCCCAATTAATGTTGAGAGTTTTATCGTGATTTTTTTCTCGATGAAAATGCATCAATTGCTGAACATTCGTTTAAAAAGTCATTGAATTATTTTTAAATGGTCTGTTCAGGGCTGGGTTTTTATATTGGATAAAATGGCAAAATGCTCATTAATTAATAAGTAAAAATGAGAATAAAACACTTATTAAAAATAAAATACAAGGATGTGCCACACATCAAAATCAGGAGAATTTGGGGATCTCACCTGCTTTTTCCTGCTGGAATCTTCTTCCTCCTGCCCGATCCAAACCCCAGCAACCTCCGGCTCGAAATTCCAAAGGAACTGCGGAAAAAAGAGACAAAAATCCCGTCCGGAATTGTGGGACCGATTTTGGGGATCGTAAAGATCTCGATTGCCCCCGATCTGCTCATCCTCAGCTCTGTTACCGTCAGCACTTAAACGTTCGTTTTAATAGTTCCAATTAATTCGATTCCATCAATTAAATAAATTTAAACATTCATCCGCGTTTAACGAATTAAATGAATGGAACTTAAACGCCCGTCCCTATTTTTTTTTTTACGCTCGCCACATCAGAGGCACAAAATCCCCACCAAAATCCGCCCTGCACCGCCGCCTCTGGAGCCCTTCCAGCTCCCCCAAAACCCAAACGCGGCGCAGCCACCGAAGGCTCTCGGGGCCAGGATTTTCCAGGACTGGGCGGACCCCGCCGCGATCGCCGCTGCTATTTCGGGGCCCAAATGATAGGGAAGGGCTGATAAAGCCAAAGAACTCGTCTGGGCTTGGCCGGGATGAATCAGGGCCGAGGCAGGGTGGCTCCGCTCCAGCCCCGAGCGGGACCCTATAAAACAGCCCGGGGCTGCCCTGGCCCCGCACGGCTCCCCAGGAATCACTCGCTCCCGCCGGAGATCGGGTGAGTGCTCCTCCGGGAATATCCCGTGTGTTCCTCCGGGAATATTCCGTTTGTCGGGAATATTCCATTTGTCAGGAATATTCCATTTCTTGGGGATATTCCGTTTGTTGTTCCTCTAGGAATATTCCATTTCTTGTTCCTCTGGGAATGCTCCGTTTGTCGGGAATACTCCGTTTGTCGGGAATATTCCATTTGTTGGGGATATTCCATTTGTTATTTCTCTGGGAATATTCCATTTGTCAGGAATATTCCATTTCTTGGGGATATTCTGTTTGTTGTTCCTCTAGGAATATTCCATTTCTTGTTCCTCTGGGATTATTCCGTTTGTCGGGAATATTCCATTTGTCGGGAATATTCCATTTGTTGTTCCTCTGATTTGTTGAGGATATTCCGTTTGTTATTCCTCTGCGATTATTCCGTTGGGAATATTCCATTTGTTTAGGAATATCCCATTCGTTGTTCCTCTGGGAATATTCCATTTGTTTGGGAATATTCCATTTGTTCTTTCTCTGGGATTATTCCATTTTTTGGGGAATATTCCATTTGTTGGAAACATCCCATTTGTTGTTCCTCTGAGAATATTCCGTTGGGAATATTCCATTTGTTGTTCTTCTGGGATTATTCCGTTGGGAATATTCCATTTGTTTGGGAATATTCCATTCGTTGTTTCTCTGGGAATATTCCATTTGTTGGGAATATTCCATTCGTTGTTTCTCTGGGAATATTCAATTTCTTCAGGAACATTCAATTTCTTCAGGGACATTCCATTCATTGTTTCTCTGGGAATATCCAATTTCTTCAGGAACATTCCATTCGTTCAGGAATATTCCATTCATTGTTTCTCTGGGAATATTCAATTTCTTCAGGGACATTCCATTCGTTCGGGAATATTCCATTCATTGTTCCTCTGGGAATATCCAATTTCTCTGGGAATATTCCATTTGTTGTCTCTCTGGAAACACTCAATTTCTTCAGGAACATTCCTTTCGTTCGGGAATATTCCATCCATTGTCCCCACCACCATTCGTGGTCAGGGGAGGGAGAGGAGTCACCCCCGGCGTTTTTTTGGGAACACGGACGGATTTTTCCCCTTCCTCGGGGAAGGGAACGCGGGAGGTGTTCGGGAATTCCTCGGGAATCCAAACCCCTCGGGGTCGTGTCCCGCTCCCCACGGAATTCCCGGGATTTCCTCGGGAATCCGAACCCCTCAGGCCATGCCTCGTTCCCACAGAATTCCCGGGATTTCCACGGGCTCGGGATCAGCTCCCGGCTGGAGCCTGGACCCCTCAGGCCGTGCCTGTTCCCCACAGAATTCCCAGGATTTCCACGGGAATCCGAACCCCTCGGGCCGTGCCTGTTCCCCACGGAATTCCCAGGATTTCCTCGGGAATCCGAACCCCTCGGGGCCATGCCTGTTCCCCACGGAATTCCCAGGATTTCCTCGGGAATCCGAACCCCTCGGGCCGTGCCTATTCCCCAAGGAATTCCCGGGATTTCCCGGGACCAGGAGCGCCCGTGCGCCCGGGCACGTTCCGGAGGCAGCACGGCCCGCGGGCAGAGCCGGGCGGTCCCGATCAGATCCCACAGGGATGGAAGGAGGGAAGGATGAGGTTTCCGAGGTTTCCGGGCGCAGCTTTCGAGGTGCCTGCCCCAGATCTTGTCTCGGGCTGGGTCAAAGCTCCTGCTCCCGCCGGGATGGATCCTGGAAACTCCGGGAACGAGGCCTGAGGAAGCCGCGGAGATGCTCCAGGGGCTGGGGAGGAGCTCGCCTGGAGAGGAGAAGCTCGGGGAGAGCTTGGGCACCTCCCGGGAGAGCGGAGGGGTGCAATGGGTGATCCTCAGGGCGAATTCCAAGGAAATCTTCCGTGGGATAAATCCGTGGGGATGGATCTCGGGGCGCCGCTTGAGTCAGCGCCGCCGCCCTTGACCGCGTCCCTGTCACCGCCACCGCTCTGATGTCACCGAGCGCGGCAGCGGCCGAGGTGGAGGGCACTCCCCGTGCCACGGAAACCCCAAAGCCTTGGAACGCGTTCCCTGGATCGCCCGACCCCGGGAATTCTCAGTTTTCCCAAGGAAATCCCCCATCCCTAAAACCCCAAAGCCTCGGAGCGCGTTCCCAGCGCTCCGGGGACACAGAGCCAGCCCGACCCCGGGAATTCTCCCTGTTCCCAAGGAAATTCCCCATCCCTGAAACCCCAAAGCCTCGGAACGCGTTCCCTGGATCGCCCGACCCCGGGAATTCTCGCTGTTCCCCAGGAAATGCTCCATCCCAAAAACCCCGAAGCCTTGGAATGTGTTCCCAGCGCTCGGGGGACACGGAGATCATCCAACTCCGGGAATTCTCAGTTTTCCTGAAGAAATCCCACATTCCTAAAACCCCAAAGCCTTGGAACGCGTTCTGGGGACGCGGAGATTGCCCGACCCCGGGAATTCTCAGTTTTCCCAAGGAAATCCCCCATCCCTAAAACCCCAAAGCCTTGGAACACATTCCCAGCGCTCCGGGGACACAGAGCCAGCCCGACCCCAGGAATTCTCCCTGTTCCCGAGGAAATTCCCCATCCCTAAAGCTCCAAAGCCTTGGAATGCGTTCCCAGCGCTCCAGGGAGATGGAGCCGGCCAAACCCCGGGAATTCTCCCTGTTTCCGAGGAAATTCCCCATCCCGAAAATCCCAAAGCCTTGGAATGTGTTCCCAGACCTCAGAGAACACAGAGCCAGCCCGACCCCGGGAATTCTCCTCGCTTTTCCAGAGGAAATCCCCATCCCTAAAACCCCAAAGCCTTGGAACGCATTCCCTGGATTGCCTGATCCCGGGAATTCTCGCTGTTCCCCAGGAAATTCCCCATCCCAAAAACCCCAAAGCCTCGGAACGCATTCCAAGACACCGAGATCCCCCGATCCCGGGAATTCTCCTCGCTTTTCCCGAGGAAATCCCCATCCCTAAAACCCCAAAGCCTCGGAAAGTGTTCCCTGGATCCCCCGATCCCGGGAATTCTCGCATTTCCCGAGGAAATCCCCATCCCTAAAACCCCAAAGCCTCAGAAGGCGTTCCCTGGATCCCCCGATCCCGGGAATTCTCGCATTTCCCGAGGAAATCCCCAGCCCCGGTGTGCTCGTGTCCCCGCCAGGCTCACTCAGACCCTCAGGACGATGTCGCCGTTCCTGGACAGCATCGCCACCATCGTCAGCGTCTTCCAGCAGCACTGCCGCGGCCGTGGGGACGGATCCACCCTGAGCCGCGCGACCCTGCGGGAGCTGATCCACAGGGAATTCGGAGAGGCCCTGGTGGTGAGTGGGAAAGGGAAAATCCTCCCGGGAAAGGGAAAATTCCCTCCCTCGGGAAAGGGAGAATCCCTCCGGGAAAGGGAAAATCCTCCCGGGAAAGGGAAAATCCCATCGGGAAAGGGAGAATCCACTCCCTCGGGAAAAGGAAAATCCCCCCCAGAAAGGGAAAATCCCCTCGGGAAAATCCCCCCGGGAAAGGGAAAATCCCCCCGGGAAAGGGAAAATCCTCCCGGGAAAGGGAAAATCCCCTCGGAAAGGGATGGGGAGGGTTCGAGGGGGAGCTGAGGGAGCCGTGGGGGCTGATCCCAGAGCCAAGGGGATCCAGGGGGGATTTGGGGCTCTGCCAGGGGGGATTTGGGATCTGAGCCCAGGGAACAGGGCCAGGACAAGAGGGAACGGCCTCGAGCTGTGCCAGGGGAGGCTCCGGGTGGGAATTTGGGGCAATTCCTGCTGGGAAAGGGAAAAGGCCTCGGCAGGGCTGCCCGGGGAGGGTCGGATCACCATCCCTGGAGGTGTCCCGGGAATTCCTGGAGTTTGGTCCGGGTGATCGTTCCCAGGTTGGATTTGATGATCTTGGAATTCTTTCCCAACCTGAATGACCCTGGGATTCCGTGACTGCTCCCGCAGCCCTTCCCGCGCATTTTTCCACCAAAAAAAAAAAAAGAAAAGAAAAAAAAAAAAAAAAAAAAAAAGGATAAAAGCCGGAGAAGGAACTGGGGGAGGGCGGAATGGATTTTCCTTCCCGGGGAGGAAGGAAATGCATCCCGGAGGAGACAGCGCATCCCAAAATGGGCAGGAGCGGCTCAGCTGCAGCCGGGGGACAGCAGAACAAAGCCCAGAGCTGCTGCCGAGCCCTGCGGTGAAACTCTGAGGGAAGGAAGGAGGAGAATTCCCGGGATTCTCCAGGGGAGCAGAGACAGAAATCCCATTTTTTTTTTTTGTGTGTTTTTCCCCCTGCAGAAACCGCAGGACCCTCAGACCCTGGAGAAGATCCTGCAGTTCCTGGAGTGGGACGGCGACGGCGACATCGACTTCGGCGAGTTCGTGCTGCTGCTGTTCCGCGTGGCCAGGTGCTGCTTCTGGCTCGTGCCGCGGGCGCCGTTCGTGCTGCAGAGAACGCGTGTCCCAAAATCGCCGCGGGACGCGGAGAGCAGGAGCAGAGCGAGCCGGAGGCAGCCCCGCCGGGAGGAGGAGGAGGAGGAGGAGGAGGAGGAGGAGGAAGAACGGGAGAGGAAGCGGCGGCAGCCCCGCGAGGCTGAGCTGAGCAGAGAGCGCAGGGTCGGGGAGGAGGAAATTGAGGAGGAGGAGGAGGAGGAGAGGAGGGAGCGGCGGGGACGGAGCGGGAAGGGAGTGGAACCACGCGGGGAAGCGGGGGAGAGGATCCCTCGGGAAATCCGGGAATACCGGGAGAGGATCCCTCGGGAAATCCGGGAATACCGGGAGAGGATCCCTCGGGAAATCCGGGAATACCGGGAGAGGATCCCTCGGGAACACCGGGAACGGGAGCGGATCCCGCAGGAATACCGGGAACGGGAGCGCACACGGTTCGAGCCCCCGGAGCCCCGGCGGCCTCATCAGTCGTTCGTGGAGGAGCCGCTGGAGATTGACCTCGGGGAACGTGCGAGAGCAGAGGAGGAGGAACGAGGCCGCGAATGGGGAACGGAGCGGGAACGGGAAAGGGAGATCCGGGAGGAGAGGGAGAGGGAGGAGAGAGACGATCCGAGAAGAAAAGGGAGAAGAAGAGAGAGGAGAATGGAACAGGAGCTGGAGCTGGAGGGCTCTGAGCGCCGCACTCGGGACAGGGAGGAACGAGAGGCTGTGATCAACCAGAGAGAGACTCGGGAGAGACGAGAGAGGGAAATTCGGGAGAGTGAAGATGCTGAGAGGAGAGAACGAGAATTTGAAAGGAGAAGAGAGACCTCGGTGGCTGCAGCAGAAGCTGATGTGAAAATCCGGAGAGAGATAAGGGAACGGGAACCGCGTGAGGAACTGAGGAGAGAGCGACCCTGTGAGGGTGAGGAGGAAGAGAGGAGAATTTGCCCCAGAAGAGAGAGGGAAGAGATCGTGAGGGAGAGGAGGATGGATCGGGAACAGGAGCTGGAGCTGGAGCTGGAGAGATCTGAGCGCCGCACTCGGGACAGGGAGGGAGAAGTGAGTGCCAGGATCCAGAGAGAGACACGGGAGAGACGAGAGAGGGAAATTCGTGAGGCTGAAGCTGATGGAAGGAGAGATCGAGAGTCAGAGAGATACGAAAGGAGAAGAGAGACCTCGGTGGCTGCAGCAGAAGCTGATGTGAAAATCCGGAGAGAGGTCCGGGAACGGGAACCACGTGAGGAACTGAGACGGAGAGAGCGACCCTGTGAGGGTGAGGAGAGGAGGATTTCCCGTGGCAGAGAGAGAGAAGAGATCGTGAGGGAGAGAAGGATTGATCGGGAACAGGAGCTGGAGCTGGAGGGATCTGAGCGCCAGAGAAGAGACAGGGAAAGAGAAGTGAGTGCCAGGATCCAGAGAGAGACAAGGGAGAGACGAGAAATTCGGGAGAGTGAAGCTGATGGGAGGAGAGAAAGAGAATTTGAAAGGAGAAGAGAGACCTCGGTGGCTGCAGCAGAAGCTGATGTGAAAATCCAGAGAGAGATCCGGGAACGGGAACCGCGTGAGGAACTCAGAAGGAGAGAACCATGCCGTGAGTGTGAAGAAGAAACAGAACCTGAGAGAAGAATTTCCCGTGGCAGAGAGAGGGAGGAGATCATGAGGGAGAGAAGAATCCATCGGGAACAGGAGCTGGAGCTGGGGAGATCTGAGCGCCAGACAAGGTTCAGGGAGGGAGAAGTCAGTGCCAGGATCCAGAGAGAGACACGGGAGGGACGAGAGCGAGAAATTCGTGAGGCTGAACTTGATGGAAGGAGAGAACGAGAGTCAGTGAGGTATGAAAGGAGAAGAGAGACCTCGGTGGCTGCAGCAGAAGCTGATGTGAAAATCCAGAGAGAGATAAGGGAACGGGACCCGCGTGAGGAACTGAGGAGAGAGCGACCCTGTGAGGGTGAGGAGGAAGAGAGGAGAATTTGTCCAAGAAGAGAGAGGGAAGAGATCGTGAGGGACAGAAGGATTGATCGGGAACAGGAGCTGGAGAGATCTGAGCGCCGCACAAGGGACAGGGAAAGAGAAGTGAGTGCCAGGATCCAGAGAGAGACACGGGAGAGACGAGAAATTCTTGAGAGTGAAGCTGATGGAAGGAGAGAACGCGAGTCAGAGAGATATGAAAGGAGAAGAGAAACCTCGGTGGCTGCAGCAGAAGCTGATGTGAAAATCCGGAGAGAGATCCGCGAACGGGAACCGCGTGAGGAACTGAGACGGAGAGAGCCACGCCGTGAATGTGAAGAAGCAGAACCTGAGAGGAGAATTTCCCGTGGCAGAGAGAGGGAAGAGATCACGAGGGACAGAAGGATTGATCGAGAGCTGGAGCGGACACGGGAAAGAGAGGAAGAAGTGACTGCCAGGATCCAGAGAGAGACACGGGAGAGACGAGAGAGGGAAATTCGTGAGGCTGAAGCTGATGGAAGGAGAGAACGAGAATTTGAAAGGAGAAGAGAAACCTCGGTGGCTGCAGCAGAAGCTGATGTGAAGGTCAGGAGAGAGGTCCGGGAACATGAACCGCGTGAGGAACTGAGGAGAGAACGACCCTGTGAGGGTGAGGAGGAAGAGAGGAGAATTTGTCCAAGAAGAGACAGGGAAGAGATCGTGAGGGACAGAAGGATTGATCGGGAACAGGAGCTGGAGCTGGAGAGATCTGAGCGCCGCACTCGGGGCAGGGAGGAACGAGAGACTGCCAGGATCCAGAGAGAGACACGGGAGAGACGAGAAATTCTTGAGAGTGAAGCTGATGGAAGGAGAGAACGAGAATCAGAGAGATACGAGAGGACACGTGAGAGCAGAGCGGCAGCAGAAGCTGATGTGAAAATCCAGAGAGAGATCCGGGAACAGGAACCGCGTGAGGAACTGAGGAGAGAGCGACCCTGTGAGGGTGAGGAGAGGAGAATTTCCCGTGGCAGAGAGAGGGAAGAGATCGTGAGGGACAGAAGGATTGATCAGGAGCTGGAGCTGGAGGGATCTGAGCGCCGCACTCGGGACAGGGAGGAACGAGAGGCTGCCAGGATCCAGAGAGAGACACGGGAGAGACGAGAAATTCGTGAGGCTGAAGTTGATGGAAGGGGAGAACGAGAATCAGAGAGATACGAGAGGACACGTGAGAGCAGAGCAACAGCAGAAGCTGATGTGAAAATCCAGAGAGAGACTCGGGAACAGGAACCGCGTGAGGAACTGAGGAGAGAGCGACCCTGTGAGGGTGAGGAGAGGAGAATTTCCCGTGGCAGAGAGAGGGAAGAGATCGTGAGGGAGAGAAGGATTGATCGGGAACAGGAGCTGGAGCTGGAGGGATCTGAGCGCCGCACTCGGGACAGGGAGGAACGAGAGGCTGCCAGGATCCAGAGAGAGACACGGGAGAGACGAGAAATTCGTGAGGCTGAAATTGATAGAAGGAGAGAACGAGAATCAGAGAGATACGAGAGGACACGTGAGAGCAGAGCGGCAGCAGAAGCTGATGTGAAAATCCAGAGAGAGATCCGGGAACAGGAACCGCGTGAGGAACTGAGACGGAGAGAGCGACCCTGTGAGGGTGAGGAGGAAGAGAGGAGAATTTCCCGTGGCAGAGAGAGGGAAGAGATCGTGAGGGAGAGAAGGATTGATCAGGAGCTGGAGCTGGAGAGATCTGAGCGCCGCACAAGGGACAGGGAAAGAGAAGTGACTGCCAGGATCCAGAGAGAGACACGGGAGAGACGAGAAATTCGGGAGAGTGAAGCTGATGGAAGGAGAGAACGAGAATTTGAAAGGAGAAGAGAGACCTCGGTGGCTGCAGCAGAAGCTGATGTGAAAATCCGGAGAGAGATCCGGGAACGGGAACCGCGTGAGGAACTGAGACGGAGAGAGCGACCCTGTGAGGGTGAGGAGAGGAGAATTTCCCGTGGCAGAGAGAGGGAAGAGATCGTGAGGGACAGAAGGATTGATCGGGAACAGGAGCTGGAGCTGGAGGGCTCTGAGCGCCGCACTCGGGACAGGCTAGGGGAGGAAGAAGTGACTGTCACTGAGGAGGGAGAGGAGATCCGCCTGGAGGTCCTGGAGGAAGAGGAGGAAGAGGAGGATGAGGAGGGGTTCCGGTACCAGACCCTGGAGCTGGAGCCCAGCGATCTGTGCCCCCCGGGACACCCCGCGGCCGTCAGTGACCTGCGGGTTCGGTTCCACCCCGCGGCCCCCGAGCTGCTCCCCGAGCCCCAGGCCATCGCCTGCCTGGTCCATGTGCTGCAGAGCCGCGGCCACCGCGGGGCCACCACCTACGAGATCGTGTGCCACCGGCCCGGCCAGCCCGGGACCCTCGGGACGTGCTCGGTGACCCCGCGGGACCCCCGCGAATCCCGGGCTGAGCCCCAGGAAAGATCGAGGGATGGAATTCTCCGGGATCATCGTGCCCCGGAGGTGTCGAGGGATGGAATTCTCCGGGATCGTCGCGCCCCGGAGGTGTCGAGGAAAGGGGAGAGGGTGAAGTCCAAGGAGAGCCGGAGGCGCCCCGAGATCCCTGAGGAGGAGGGAGAGCGATCCCAGGAGGTCCCACGGGAGAGGGAGGATGTGAAGGGCACGAAGGGAGCCCAGGAGATGGAAAATCCTCGGGAATCAGCTCGGGAATCAGCTCGGGAATCAGTTCGGGAGTCTCGGGAATCAGCTCGGGAATCAGCTCGGGAATCAGCTCGGGAATCAGCTCGGGAATCACTTCAGGAATCCCGGGAATCAGCTCGGGAATCAGCTCGGGAATCTCTTCGGGAATTAGCTCGGGAATCAGCTCGGGAATCAGCTCGGGAATCACTTCGGGAATCCTGGGAATCTCCTCGGGACGCAGACCGGAGCGATCCCCGTGTCCCCGCGGGTGCCGTTCCCGATCCCGATCCCATTCCCGATCCCGATCCCGTTCCCGATCCCGTTCCCGATCCCGATCCCCAGCGGAGCGTTCCGAGGGACGAGGAGCCCCCGAGCCGCCCCCGGGATGGATCCAAGGCCTGAGGAATTCTCCTGCCCCGATCCCCTCCGGTCCCTCCGAGGGTCGTTCCTGCCCCGTCCCCAGGAGGGAAGGGATCGAAGGATTTGGGGTGATTTTTGGGGATTTTCTTGGGAATAAATCCTCAGCGGGAGCAGGATCCGCGTGGATCCGCAGTTTCTGCCGCGATATTTAATCACTTTTCCTGCTCTAATTGGGGTCCTTGGGTCCCTCTGGCCGCGTTTGTAGCCTGGCTGTGAAACGCCGAAAAATTCCTGATTTTGGGGCCTGGAAGTCATGGAAAAAATCCTCGGTTTGGGGCCTGAAAATCCTCGGGGAAAAAATCACTTTTGGGGTCTGAAAATCTTTGAAAAAATCCTCATTTTGGGGCCTGAAAATCCTCGAAAAAAAGATCGCTTTTGGGGTCTGAAAATCCTCAAAACTGGGGGAAAAAAATTCCATTTTTTGGTCTCGATTCCATCAGAATTCCAGCGCCAGGCTCGGGGTTTGGAGCAGCCGAGGGTTCCGGTGGTGGGTTGGGAATTCTCCTCTTTTTCCCTTTCCTTTTCGTTTTGAATTCCCTCTGTGTATCGCATGGAAAATGGGAATAAACTCTGATTCCTGCACTGGCTCCGTGTGCCACATTCTGTTCCTTTCCCCTTTTCCTGCTCCATGTTCCCCCTGAAGATTTTTGGGATTTTCCCCTTTTTCCTGCTCCACGTTCCCCATGAAGTTTTTTGGGATTTTCCCCCTGATCCGAATTTTTCCCCCGATCCAAATCCCAAAATGGGGATATCCCAAAGGAGAAAACTCCAGACAGGGAATAAGTGAAATCCCAAACCGGGACAGACCGGGAATAACTGCAAATCCCAAACCGGGAATAACAGTAAACCCCAAACCGGAATAACTGAAAATCCCAAATAGGCAATAACTGTAAATCCCAAACCGGAATAACTGCGAATCCCAAACCGGGAATAGCAGTAAACCCCAAACCGGAATAACTGAAAATCCCAAAATGGGATAAACCGGGAATAACTAAAAATCCCAAATCCATGGATAAAGTGGGAATAAGTGCAAATCCCAAACCAGGATAAACCAGGAATAACTGAAACCCCAAACCGGGACAGACCGGGAATAACTGCAAATCCCAAACTGGGAATAACTGCGAATCCCAAACCGGGACGGACCCGGACTAACAATAAACCTAAAGCAGGACAAAGCAGGAATAACTGTGAATCCCAAACCGGGACTAACAGTAAACTCGATCCGGGTTAGACCCGGACTAACAGCAAACCCCAAACCGGGAATAACTGAAAATCCCAAACCGGGACAGACCCGGACTAACAGTAACCCGAACCGGGACAGACCCGGACTAACAGTAAACCTGAACCGGGACAGACCCGGACTAACAGTAAACCTGAACCGGGACAGACCCGGACTAACAGTAAACCGTAAACCAGAATAACTGAAAATCCCAAACCGGGACAAACCCGGACTAACAGTAAACCCAACCCGGGAATAACTGAAAATCCCAAACCCGGGGATATCCCAGAGGATAAAACCGGGACAGACCGGGAGTAACTGCAAATCCCAAACCGGGACACACCCGGACTGACAGTAACCCGACCCGGGACAGACCCGGACTGACAGTAAACCCGAACCGGGACAGACCCGGACTAACAGCAAACCCTAAACCAGAATAACTGAAAATCCCAAACCGGAACGGACCGGGACTAACACTAAACCCGACCCGGGTTAGACCCGGACTAACAGTAAACCCGAACCGGGACAAACCCGGACTAACAGCAAACCGTAAACCAGAATAACTGAAAATCCCAACCCGGGACAGACCCGGACTAACAGTAAACTGACCCGGGACCGAGCCGGACTAACAGTAACCCGAACCGGGACAAACCCGGACTAACAGTAACCCGAACCGGGACAGACCCGGACTAACAATAAACCGTAAACCAGAATAACTGAAAATCCCAAACCGGGACAGACCCGGACTAACAGTAACCCGAACCGGGACAGACCCGGACTAACAGTAACCCAAACCGGGACAAACCCGGACTAACAGTAACCCGAACCGGGACAGACCCGGACTAACAGTAACCCAAACCGGGACAAACCCGGACTAACAGTAACCCGAACCAGGACAGACTCGGACTAACAGTAACCCGAACCGGGACAGACCCGGACTAACAATAAACCCTAAACCAGAATAACTGAAAACCCCAAACCGGGACAAACCCGGACTAAGCGCAAACCCCAAAGGGCAGGGCAGGGCCGGGCCGGGCACGTTCCGGGGCTCGGGCGGGGCCGCGGCCGCCGCTGGAATGAGGAAGAGCCTGCGGCGGCTGAGTCAGAGCGGGAGCGGCCCCGGGAGCGGTGCGGAGCTTCCTGAGCCTCCTGATCCTTCAATCCCAACCCGGGAGAGGTTCCGGACCTTCCTGATCCTATAATCCCAACCCGGGAGAGGTTCCGGAGCTTCCTGAGCCTCCTGATCCTATAATCCAAACTCGAGCGGAGCCCAGAGCTGCCCCAGCCATGGTGAGAGGGTTGGGATTCCCGCGGCAGTGCGGGGCTGGGGGAGGGAGGGGAAAATGGGGATTTTGCTGGAAAAAAACCCAAAATCGGAGCGGGAAGGGGGCGGGGAGCGGGGCCAGGGGGAGGATTGGCTGGGAAAGGGAATGGGAATGGGAAAAGAGGGAAAAGGTGGGGGAGAGGTGATTCCAGAGGGGTGGGAGGGGAAAATTGGGGATTTTCCTACAAAAAACCCCAAAATCGGAGCGGGACGGGGGCAGGAATTGTGCCAAGGGGAGGATTTTCCAGGGAAAAGGGAAAGTGAATGGGAAAAGAGGGCGGGAAAAGAGGGAAAAGGTGGGGGAGAGGAGATTCCAGAGGGGTGGGAGGGGAAAAATGGGGATTTTCCTACAAAAAACCCAAAATGGGAGCGGGACGGGGGCGGGGAGCGGGGCCAGGGGAGGATTTTCCAGGGGAAAAAAAAGGGAATTTCCTGGGAATGGGAAAAGGGAGTCCGGAGGGTGGGGAGGGATCGAGGGCTGGAATTCCAGACCCATTCCCGGATTTTCCCGGGATTTGTTGGGAACAGGAAGAGGGAAGGTCTGAAATCTATGAAATGACCCCAAAACAGAGGAACTAAACCCCGGAAGGGCAGGACCCCAAAATGCAGAGGAAGAGCCCCAAAATTGCTCAAATTAACCGAATCCTCACCTTCCCGGTCCGTCCTGGGGCGAGGAGCAGCAAAAAATTGGGAATGCGATGGAATTTTCCTCTCCTGGATCAGATCTTCCTGGGCCCGGGCAGGGAAAAACGGGGAAAATTTGGGGAAAAATGAGGAAAAATAGGGAAAAATGAGGAAAAATGAGGAAAAATGGGGGAAAATGGAGGGAAAACAGAGGGAAACAGGAAAATCGGGATTATCTCCCAAAACCCGTGATTTTCTCCCAAAAACCGGGATTTCCTCCCAAAAAAGGGCATTATCTCCCAAAAAAAGGGATTCTATCCCAAAATAGGGATTATCTCCCCAAAAAAGGGCATTATCCCCCCAAAAAAGGGATTCTATCCCCCCAAAAAAGGGAATTATCTCCCAAAAAAACAGGATTATCTCCCAAAAAAGGGAATTGTCTCCCAAAAAAGGGCATTGTCTCCCCAAAAAAGGGCATAATCTCCAAAAAAGGGCATTATGCCCCCAAAAAAGGGTATTAACCCCCAAAAAAGGGCATTGTCTCCCAAAAAAGGGCATTGTCTCCAAAAAACCCAGGATTCTCTCCCAAAAAAAAGGGATTATCTCCCAAAAAGGGCATTGTTTCCCCAGAAAAGGGCATAATCTCCCAAAAAATGGCATTAACTCCCAAAAAAGGGATTTTCTCCCAAAACCCGAGATTTTCTCCCTAAAACCCGGGATTTTCTCCCCAAAAAAGGGGATTTTCTCCCAAAAAGGGGATTTTTTTCCCAAAAAGGGGATTTTGTCCCCAAACCCGTGATTTTCTCCCCAAAAAAGGAGATTTTCTCCCCAAAAAAAGGGGATTTTCTCCCAAAAAAGGGGATTTTTTTCCCCAGAAGGGGATTTTCTCCCAAAAAACCCCGAGATTTTCTCCCCAAACCCGTGATTTTCTCCCCAAAAAAGGGGAGTTTCTCCCCCAAAAAAGGGGATTTTTTCCCCACAAAGGGGATTTTCCCCCAGCCCGGCTCCGCCCCAGCCCTCCCCACTGCTCCCCGGGGCATTTTCCAGAGCCGCTCCCGTTCGGATCTGGGTCTGTCCCGCGGGGCCAAAAATCCTGGGAAAAATGTGGCAGGACAGGTCCGGCAGGGCCCGGGCTCGGCCCGAAAAAACCGGGATTGGTCCCCAAAAAACCCGGGATTGGTCCTGGAAAAATCTGGGATTGGTCCCGAATAAAACTGGGATTGGTCCTGAAAAAAAACTGGGATTGGTCCCCAAAAAACCCGGGATTGGTCCCGAAATAAATCGGGATTTGTCCCCAAAAAACCCGGGATTGGTCCTGAAAAAAAACCGGGATTGGTTCCCAAAAAACCGGGATTGGTCCTGAAAGAAACCGGGATTGGTCCTGAAAAAACCCAGGATTTCTCCCCAAAACATTGGGATTTCTCCTCAAAAACTCATGATTTCTCCCCAAAAACATCAGGATTTTTCCCAAAACCCAGGATTTCTCCCCAAAAACCCGGGATTGCTCCCCAAACCAGGATCACTTCCCAAAACCCCGGGATTTCTCCCCAAAAACCCGGGATTTTCTCCCCCAAAACCAGGGATTTTCTCCCCAAAAACCCGGGATTTCTCCCCAAACCCCCGGGATTTTTCCCAAAACCATCAGGATTTCTCCCCCAAAACCCTTGATTTTCTCCCCCAAAACCCCGGGATTTTTCCCCAAAATCTCGGGATTTCTCCCCCAAAATTCGGGATTTCTCCCCAAAACCCCATGATTTTCTCCCCAAAACATTAGGATTTCTCCCCCAAAATTCGGGATTTCTCCCCCAAAATTCGGGATTTCTCCCCAAACCCCCGGGATTTTTCCCTAAACCCCCGGATTTCTCTCCAAAACTCATGATTTTCTCCCCAAATCCCCATGATTTTCTCCCCCAAAACCCCGGGATTTTTCCCCTAAACCCCCGGATTTCTCCCCTACACCCCCGGATTTCTCCCCAAACCCCCGGGATTTTTCCCAAAACCATCAGGATTTCTCCCCAAAACCCGGGATTTCTCCCCCAAAATTCGGGATTTCTCCCCAAAACCCCATGATTTTCTCCCCAAAAACCCCCGGATTTCTCCCCAAATCCCCGGGATTTTTCTCCAAAAACCCGGGATTTCTCCCCCAAAACTCCCGGATTTTTCCCCAAAACCCCCGGATTTCTCCCCAAACCCCCGGGATTTTTCCCAAAACCATCAGGATTTCTCCCCAAAAACCCGGGATTTTCTCCCCAAAACTCGGGATTTTCTCCCCAAAACTCGGGATTTCTCCCCCAAAATTCGGGATTTCTCCCCAAATCCCCATGATTTTCCCCAAAACCCCGGGATTTTTCCCCTAAACCCCCGGATTTCTCCCCTACACCCCCGGATTTCTCCCCAAACCCCCGGGATTTTTCCCAAAACCATCAGGATTTCTCCCCAAATCCCCATGATTTTCCCCAAAACCCCGGGATTTCTCCCCAAACCCCCGGATTTCTCCCCAAATCCCCATGATTTTCTCCCCAAAACCCCCGGATTTCTCCCCAAAGCCCCGGATTTCTCCCCAAATCCCCATGATTTTTCCCAAACCCCCGGATTTCTCCCCAAACCCCCAGATTTCTCCCCAAACTCCCGGGATTTTTCCCCAAACCCCCGGGATTTTTCCCAAAACCATCAGGATTTCTCCCCAAAACTCGGGATTTTCTCCCCAAAATTCGGGATTTCTCCCCAAACCCCCGGCTTTCTCCCCAAAACTCATGATTTTCTCCCCCAAAATTCGGGATTTCTCCCCAAATCCCCGGGATTTTTCCCCAAATCCCCATGATTTTCCCCAAACCCCGGGATTTCTCCCCAATCCCCCTTTTTTGTCCCCGCAGCCCACGGAGACGGAGCGCTGCATCGAGTCGCTGCTGGCCGTGTTCCAGCGCTACGCCGGCAAGGACGGAGAGCCCAACAGCCTCTCCAAGAGAGAGTTCCGAGCCTTCATGGACTCCGAGCTCGCCGCCTTCACCAAGGTGGGAACTCCGAATTATTCGGGAATTGTTCGGGAATTTTTCCGGAATTATTGGGGAATTATTCAGGAATTATTCGGGGATTATTCAGGAATTATTCGGGAATTATTCGGGGATTATTTGGGAATTATTGGGGAATTATTTGGGAATTACTTGGGAATTATTGGGGAACTATAGGGGAATTATTGGGGAATTATTCGGGGAAGTATTCAGAAATTATTGGGGAATTATTGGGGAATTATTGGGGAATTATTGGGGAATTATTTGGAGATTATTCAGGAAGTATTGGGGAATTATTGGGGAATTATTCAGAAATTATTGGGGAATTATTGGGGAATTACCTGGGAATTATTGGGGAACTATAGGGGAATTACTTGGGAATTATTGGGGAATTATTGGGGAATTATTGGGGAATTACTTGGGAATTATTCAGAAATTATTGGGGAATTATTGGGGAATTACCTGGGAATTATTGGGGAACTATAGGGGAATTATTGGGGAATTATTCGGGGAATTATTGGGGAATTATTTGGGAATTATTCAGAAATTATTGGGAAATTATTGGGGAATTATTCAGAAATTATTGGGGAATTATTGGGGAATTATTCGGAAATTATTGGGGAATTATTGGGGAATTATTTGGGAATTATTCAGAAATTATTGGGGAATTATTCAGAAATTATTGGGGAATTATTGGGGAATTACCTGGGAATTACCTGGGAATTATTGGGGAATTATTGGGGAATTATTGGGAATTATTGGGGAATTATTGGGGAATTACTTGGGAATTATTGGGGAACTATAGGGGAATTATTAGGGAATTATTCGGGGAAGTATTCAGGAATTATTGGGGAATTACTTGGGAATTGTTCGGGAATTATTTGGAAAATTATTGGGGAATTATTGGGGAATTATTGGGGAATTATTTGGAGATTATTCAGGAAGTATTGGGGAATTATTGGGGAATTATTCAGAAATTATTGGGGAATTATTGGGGAATTACCTGGGAATTATTGGGGAACTATAGGGGAATTATTAGGGAATTATTCGGGGAAGTATTCAGGAATTATTGGGGAATTACTTGGGAATTGTTCGGGAATTATTTGGAAAATTATTGGGGAATTATTGGGGAATTATTTGGGGAATTGTTTGGGAATTATTTGGGAATTATTTAGGGAAGAATTGGGGAATTATTCGGGAATTATTTGGGAATTATTCAGGAATTATTTAGGGATAATTCAGGGAATTATTGGGGAATTATTCAGGGAATTATTGGGGAATTATTCAGAGATTATTTGGGAATTATTGGGGAATTACTGGGGAATTATTTGGGGATTATTTTCCATCCCAAACCATTCCAGGATTCCCTGGGCTGGTTTAAATGGAATTTTAGGGACAAATCCTGGATGTTAGGGACAAATTCTGGACGTTAGGGATCAATCCTGGATCCCAACCCAGGTGATCCCATGGATTCCCCATCCCCACCCATGGACTGGGATTTCCCAGATCCCTTCCCACCCACCCCTGACCCCCCGAGGAGAGAATTCCGCCGAATTCCTGGCGGGAATTCCCTCATTCCGAGCAGAGAATTCCCTCATTCCAGATGGGAATTCTCTCATTCTGGGCAGGAATTCTGCCTCATTGTGCCTCAACCTGGGTGGGAATTCTACCGAATTCCAGATGGGAATTCCACCAATTCCGGGGGGGAATTCCACCGAATTCTGGGTGGGAATTCTACCAAATTCCGAGTGGGAATTCCACCGAATTCCAGATGGGAATTCCACCGAATTCTGGGCGGGAATTCCACCAAATTCCGCCTCATTCCAGACAGGAATTCCCTCGTCCGGGTGGGAATTCCGCCTCATTCCGCCTCAATCCGGGTGGGAATTCCACCGAATTCCGGGCGGGAATTCCACTGAATTCCGGGCAGGAATTCCACCGATTCCGGGCAGGAATTCCGCCTCATTCCGGGTGGGAATTCCACCAAATTCCGGGCGGGAATTCCACCGAATTCCGAGTGGGAATTCCACCGAATTCCAGATGGGAATTCCACCGAATTCTGGGTAGGAATTCTACCAAATTCCGAGTGGGAATTCCACCGAATTACAGGCGGGAATTCCACCAATTCCGGGTGGGAATTCCACCGAATTCCGGGTGGGAATTCCACCAATTCCGAGTGGGAATTCCACCAAATTCCAGGTGGGAATTCCACCAAATTCCGGGTGGGAATTCCACCGAATTCCGGGTGGGAATTCCACCAATTCCGAGTGGGAATTCCACCAAATTCCAGGTGGGAATTCCACCAAATTCCGGGCGGGAATTCCACCGAATTCCAGATGGGAATTCCACCGAATTCCGGGTGGGAATTCCACCGAATTCCGCCTCATTCCAGACAGGAATTCCCTCATCCCGGGTGGGAATTCCGCCTCATTTCGCCTCAATCCAGGCGGGAATTCTACCAAATTCCAGATGGGAATTCCACCGAATTCCGGGCGGGAATTCCACCAAATTCCGCCTCATTCCAGACAGGAATTCCCTCACTCCGGGCAGGAATTCCGCCTCATCCCACCTCATTCCGGGTGGGAATTCCCCACATTCCGAGCAGAGAATTCCCTCACTCCGGGCAGGAATTCTGTCTCATTCCACCTCATCCCGGGTGGGAATTCCCTCATTCCAGACAGGAATTCCCTCACTCCGGGCAGGAATTCCGCCTCATTCCACCTCATCCCGGGTGGGAATTCCCTCATTCCAGACAGGAATTCCCTCACTCCGGGCAGGAATTCCACCTCATTCCGGGTGGGAATTCCCTCATTCCGAGCAGAGAATTCCCTCTTTTCGCAGAACCAGAAGGACCCGGGGGTGGTGGACAGGATGATGAAGAAGCTGGACCTGAACAGCGACGGGCAGTTGGATTTCCAGGAGTTCCTCAACCTCATCGGGGGCATCGCCGTGGCCTGCCACAACAGCCTGGTGCTCAAAGCCCCCAGCCCCTAGGGCCGGGGAATCCCAAAATCCCGAGGGGACGGGAGGCGTCGGAACGGTCACTTGGAGATTTTTCCCTTTTTTTGTAATGGTGAAATAAAAGGTTTAAATCCCGAGAGGATGGGAGGTGTCAGAATGGTCACTTTGAGCTTTTTCCTTTTTTTGAAATGGTGAAATAAAAAATTTAAATCCCGAGAACATGGGAGGTGTCGGAACGGTCACTTCGAGCTTTTTTCCTTTTTTTGTAATGGTGAAATAAAAGGTTTAAATCCCAAGAGGAGCAGGTGTCGGAATGGTCACTTTGACCTTTTTTTCCTTTTTTTGTAATGGTGAAATAAAAAGTTTAAATCCCGAGAGGATGGGAGGTGTCAGAACGGTCACTTTGAGCTTTTTTCTTTTTTTAAATGGTGAAATAAAAAGTTTAAATCCCGAGAACATGGGAGGCGCCGGAACGGTCACTTGGAGCTTTTTCCCTTTTTTTGTAATGGTGAAATAAAAAGTTTAAATCCCGAGAGGACGGGAGGTGTCGGAATGGTCACTTTGAGCTTTTTCCCTTTTTTTGAAATGGTGAAATAAAAAATTTAAATCCCGAGAACATGAGAGGTGTCGGAACGGTCACTTCGAGCTTTTTCCCTTTTTTTAAATGGTGAAATAAAAGGTTTAAATCCCAAGGGGAGCAGGTGTCGGAACGGTCACTTTGAGATTTTTCCCTTTTTTTTGTAATGGTGAAATAAAAAGTTTAAATCCCGAGAGGATGGGAGGTGTCGGAACGGTCACTTGGAGCTTTTTCCCTTTTTTTAAATGGTGAAATAAAAGGTTTAAATCCCAAGGGGAGCAGGTGTCGGAATGGTCACTTTGAGATTTTTCCTTTCCCCTTCTTTTTTATGGTGAAATAAAAAGTTTAAATCCCGAGAGGATGGGAGGCGTCGGAACGGTCACTTGGAGATTTTTCCCTTTTTTTGTAATGGTGAAATAAAAAGTTTAAATCCCGAGGGGATGGGAGGTGTCAGAATGGTCACTTTGAGCTTTTTCCCTTTTTTTGAAATGGTGAAATAAAAAATTTAAATCCCGAGAACATGGGAGGTGTCGGAACGGTCACTTCGAGCTTTTTCCCTTTTTTTAAATGGTGAAATAAAAGGTTTAAATCCCAAGGGGAGCAGGTGTCGGAATGGTCACTTTGAGATTTTTCCCTTTTTTTTGTAATGGTGAAATAAAAAGTTTAAATCCCGAGAGGATGGAAGGTGTCAGAATGGTCACTTTGAGCTTTTTCCTTTTTTTGAAATGGTGAAATAAAAAATTTAAATCCCAAGAACATGGGAGGTGTCGGAACGGTCACTTGGAGCTTTTTCCCTTTTTTTAAATGGTGAAATAAAAGGTTTAAATCCCGAGGGGAGCAGGTGTCGGAATGGTCACTTTGAGATTTTTCCCTTTTTTTTGTAATGGGTGAAATAAAAAGTTTAAATCCCGAGAACATGGGAGGTGTCGGAATGGTCACTTGGAGCTTTTTTCCCTTTTTTAAAATGGTGAAATAAAAAGTTTAAATCCCGAGGGGACAGGAGGTGTCAGAACGGTCACTTGGAGCTTTTTCCTTTCCCCTTCTTTTTTATGGTGAAATAAAAAGTTTAAATCCCGAGGGGATGGGAGGTGTCAAAACGGTCACTTTGAGCTTTTTTCTTTTTTTAAATGGTGAAATAAAAAGTTTAAATCCCGAGAACATGGGAGGCGCCGGAACGGTCACTTGGAGCTTTTTCCCTTTTTTTGTAATGGTGAAATAAAAAGTTTAAATCCCAAGGGGAGCAGGAGGTGTCGGAACGGTCACTTTGACCTTTTTCCCTTTTTTTAAATGGTGAAATAAAAGGTTTAAATCCCGAGGGGATGGGAGGTGTCGGAACGGTCACTTCGAGCTTTTTCCCTTTTTTTGTAATGGTGAAATAAAAAGTTTAAATCCCGAGAACATGGGAGGTGTCGGGACGGTCACTTTGACCTTTTTTTCTTTCCCTTCATTTCTATGGTGAAATAAAAGGTTTAAATCCCAAGGGATTTAAGGAAGGATCGGATCCTGAGGGGTTTTGGGGTTGGGGAGGGTGGGAGAGAATTCCAGGGTCACCGAGATCACCCAATTCCAAAAATTAAAAAAAAATCTCCCCAAAAATTCCGGGGCCAGAATTCCAGGGACACCAAGATCACCCATTCCAAAAATCCCAAAACTTCTGGGGTCGGGGAGGGTTGGGGAGAATTCCAGGGTCACCAGGATCGATCAATTCCAAATCCCAAAAATTCCGGGGTCAGCAAGAATTCCAAGGTCACCAAATCCAACCTGGGAACAATCCCCCATTCCAAATCCCAAAAATTCGGGGCTCAGAGAGGGTGGGGGAGAATTCCGAAGTCACCGAGTTCAACCTGGGAACAATCACCGATTCCAAATCCAAAAAATTCCAGGGTAAGGGAGGGAGGGAGAGAATTCCAACTCACCGAGTCTGCCCCGTGCCCGATCCTAATCCAAATCCCGGGAATTCCTGCAGGGATGTGGATCCAACCCTCCCCGGGCAGCCCTGCCGAGGCCTTTTCCCTTTCCCAGCAGGAATTGCCCCAAATTCCCACCCGGAGCCTCCCCTGGCACAGCTCGAGGCCGTTCCCTCTTGTCCTGGCCCTGTTCCCTGGGCTCAGATCCCAAATCCCCCCTGGCAGAGCCCCAAATCCCCCCTGGATCCCCCTTGGCTCCGGGATCAGCACCCACGGCTCCCTTGGGATTTTCCATGCTGGAAAATTCCCTGGAAAATCCCAATTTCCCTCATTCCCAGCCCTCATTCCGTGAGAATCCCAAAATCCCTGCACATTCCCAGGCCTCAATCCCATCCCCGGATCAGGAATTCAATCCCCAGATCCTCATCCCTATTCCTTCCAGGGGTCAGGACCCCCCAAATTTGGGAATCCCAGAGGTTTTCTATGCCCAGGAGCTCCGAGGGACAGAACTGCAGCAGGAAATTCGGGAGAACCCCTCGGGGTTAATTGGGGTGCTAATTACACCCCAGTAATTAACAAAGACAGCTCCAAACCATTCCAGATCCCATCTTCTGGAAAATTCCCTGCTCTCCAAGCAGAGGGGAGGTGGGAAAAGGGATCGAATTCCACCTTTTCTTGCGTCCCGGTAAAGCCGTAGAACAGGAAAATCCGGGCGATTAATTCACTTTATTAACGAGGGAGCCTCTTAATTGGACAGGAGTTGCCAGGACAACAAAACAAGAGTCAAACAGTTCCAGAGGGAGAGGATTTCTTCAGAGCTGGGACAGACAGAGCCAAATCCTGGATTTTCCTGGGGATTATTTGGGATTTGAAGAGGGGCGGAGGCAGTGGAGGAGCTCTGTGGAAATCAGGATTTGGGGAAGAGCTGCCCTTCGCCCCTCCGGAAAAGATTTGGGATAAAAATCAGGGAAAACTGGCCTAGGAAGAGGGAAAAATTCCTGCTAAATGGGGAAAAGCTCAATCCGGCATTGCAGGGCGGGGAAAAGAGGGAAGGGAGCGCGGGAATGGCCGAGGGGAAGGATTGGGGTGAAAACTCGGGAATTTCCTCCTCCGGGAGAGTTCCTAACGGAACTGCAGGGGACTGATGCGCAGCCCCAGGACGTCCTTGCCGATCTCCGTCACCTGCGGGGCAGAGAGAGCGTTTGGGGATGGAAACTCGGGATTTCGGGATGAAAAGTCAGGACTTAGGGATGAAAACTTGGGGTTTAGGGATGCAAAGTGAGGATTTCGGGATGAAAAGTGAGGATTTCTGGATGAAAACTCAGGGTTTAGGGATGAAAACTGGTGATTTGGGGATGAAAACTCGTGATTTCGGGATGAAAAGTCAGGATTTCGGGATGAAAAGTCAGGATTTCGGGATGAAAACGCGGGATTTTGGAATGAAAACTCGGGATTTTGGGATGAAAATTCCCCCTCAGCCTCCTCCAGACCAACCAGGCTGAACTCCCACGGGCCCTCCTTGAGGAAAAGACGCTCCAGACCCCAAATCCCATCTCCAATAGGGGATTTGTGAGGATATTTGAGATATTTCCATGGATATTTGAGAGATTTCTATGAATATTTGAGATATTTCCATGGATGGACAAGTTTCCCCCTCAGCCTCCTCCAGACCAACCAGGCCCAAGGCCCAGGCCCAGGGCCTCCCTGTGGGAAAGACACTCCAGACCCCAAATCCCATCTCGGATAAGGGATTTGTGAGGATATTTGACATATTTCCATGGATATTGGGGATATTTCCATGGATATTTGTGAGATTTCTATGAATATTTGAGATATTTCCATGGATGGATGAGTTTCCCCCTCAGCCTCCTCCACACCAACCAGGCCCAACTCCCACAGGCCCTCCTTGTGGGAAAGACGCTCCAGACCCCAAATCCCATTCGGGATAAGGGATTTGTGAAAATATTTGAGTTATTTCCATGAATATCTGAGATATTTCCATATATATCTGAGATATTTCCATGAATATCTGAGATATTTCCATGAATATCTAAGATATTTCCATGAATATCTGAGATATTTCCATGAATATCTGAGATATTTCCACAGATGGACAAGTTTCCCCCTCAGCCTCCTCCAGACCAACCAGGCCCAAGGCCCAGGCCCAGGGCCTCCCTGTGGGAAAGATGCTCCAGACCCCAAATCCCATCTCGGATAAGGGATTTATCAGGATATTTGACATATTTCCATGGATATTGGGGATATTTCCATGGATATTTGTGAGATTTCTATGAATATTTGAGGTATTTCCACGGATGGATGAGTTTCCCCCTCAGCCTCCTCCAGACCAACCAGGCCCAACTCCCACAGGCCCTCCTTTGTGGGAAAGATGCTCCAGACCCCAAATCCCATCCCGGATAAGGGATTTGTGAGGATATTTGAGATATTTCCATAGAATATCTGAGATATTTCCATAGATATCCGAGATATTTCCACGGATGGATGAGTTTCCCCCTCAGCCTCCTCCACACCAACCAAGCCCAACTCCCACAGGCCCTCCTTGTGGGAAAGACCCTAAGGACAACGCCGACCCTTCCAAACCCCAAACTTTCCCACCCCACAAACGGGAAATTCCCAATGAATTTCCACCCTGTGGATCCCCCTCACCGTGGTGACGCGGCAGATCTGCCCGCGGAACTCGGGGCTGTAGCAGGCGCCGCTGAGGGGACACTTCTCCAGGGGCTTGCCGCGGTAGATGGGGCGGTAGGAGGCGGCGCAGATGTCGAAGGGGTTGTGCTGGTCGTAGTTGAGCTGGTGGCTGTCGCTCGGGTTCTTCTCGCACGCCGCCAGGATCTTCCGCGTCTGCAACGGCGGCGACGGCAGAATGGGAATGGGGCGTGGGCACTGGGAACGGGGCACGGGCACCGGGAACGGGGCACGGGCACAGGGAACGGGGCACGGGCACTGGGAACGGGGCGTGGGCACAGGGAACGGGGCGTGGGCACTGGGAACGGGGCGTGGGCACCGGGAACGGGGCGTGGGCACCCATGGGCACCGGG
The DNA here is from genome assembly GCA_036785705.1 of Acanthornis magna. Lineage (NCBI taxonomy): Eukaryota > Metazoa > Chordata > Aves > Passeriformes > Acanthizidae > Acanthornis > Acanthornis magna. The sequence goes on from JAWUZG010000775.1 coordinate 555,414, forward strand.
GATGGGGCACGGGCACAGGGAATGGGGACATGGGCACTGGGGATGGGGACATGGGCACTGGGGATGGGGCGTGGGCACAGGGAACGGGACACGGGCACAGGGAACGGGGCGTGGGCACAGGGAACGGGACACGGGCACAGGGAACGGGGCGTGGGCACAGGGAACGGGGCGTGGGCACTGGGAACGGGGCGTGGGCATTGGGAACGGGACACGGGCACAGGGAACGGGGCGTGGGCACAGGGAACGGGGCGTGGGCACTGGGAACGGGGCACGGGCACTGGGAACGGGGCACGGGCACTGGGGATGGGGCGTGGGCACTGGGAACGGGGCACGGGCACAGGGAACGGGGCACGGGCACAGGGAACGGGGCACGGGCACAGGGAACGGGGCGTGGGCACAGGGAACGGGGCGTGGGCACTGGGAACGGGGCGTGGGCATTGGGAACGGGGCACGGGCACAGGGAACGGGGCACGGGCACCCATGGGCATCGGGGATGGGGCACGGGCACAGGGAATGGGGACATGGGCACAGGGAATGGGAACGGGGCGTGGGCACCGGGAACGGGGCGTGGGCACAGGGAACGGGGCACGGGCACTGGGAACGGGGCGTGGGCATTGGGGATGGGGCACGGGCACTGGGAACGGGGCACGGGCACTGGGAACGGGGCGTGGGCATTGGGGATGGGGCACGGGCACAGGGAACGGGGCGTGGGCACAGGGAATGGGGCGTGGGCACAGGGAACGGGGCACGGGCACAGGGAACGGGGCGTGGGCACCCATGGGCACAGGGAATGGTGACATGGGCACCGGGAATGGGACCAGGGCGTGGGCACCGGGAACGGGGCACGGGCACTGGGGATGGGGATGGGGCGTGGGCACTGGGAACGGGAACGGGGCGTGGGCACAGGGAATGGGGACATGGGCACAGGGAATGGGGACATGGGCACAGGGAATGGGGACACAGGAACAGGGAATGGGGATGTGGGCTCTGGGGATGGGGAGATGGGCACCCATGGGCACCAGGGATGGGGACACAGGAACGGGGAATGGGGACATGGGCACAGGGGATGGGGACATGGGCACAGGGAATGGGGACACGGGCACCGGGGATGGGGACAGCCACTGGGAATGGGGACAGGGGCACTGAGGATGGGGACACAGGAACAGAGAATGGGGACACAGGCACCGGGTATGGGGACAGCCACCGGGTATGGGGACAGCCACCGGGGATGGGGACATGGGCACCAGGAATGGCGGCCGAAATGGGAATGGGGACACGAGCACTGGGAAAGGGACACAGGCTTCGCGAACGGGGACAGGGGCACTGGGGATTGGGACAGCCTGGGGATGGGGACACGGGCACTGGGAATGGGGACACGGGCACTGGGAATGGGGACATGGGCACTGGGAATGGGGACACAGGAACAGGGAATGGGGACATGGGCACTGGGATGGGGACACGGGCACTGGGGATGGGAACGGGACAGGAAAAGGGAATGGGCACCAGGAAGGGGGACATGGCTACCAGGAATGGGGACAGCCTGGGAATGGGGACACGGCCACTGGGAATGGGGCCATTGGCTTTGGGGCCATTTGGGGCCTCACCTGCTGCGTTTGGGGTTTGGGGCTGTTTGGGGTTATTTGGGGGTGTTTTTGGGGTCTCAGCCACAGGATTTGGGGCCGTTTTTGGGGGTCGCACCTGCTGGTTGGGGCTGTATGGGGTGGGTTTGGGGTCTCACCTGCTGGATTTGGGGCCATTTTTGGGGGTCGCACCTGCTGGTTGGGGCTGTATGGGGTGGGTTTGGGATTTGGGGTCTCACCTGCTGGATTTGGGGTTTGGGGTTATTTGGGGCCATTTTTGGGGTCTCCCCTGTTGGGTTTGGGGCTGGTTTTGGGGTCTCACCTGATGCGTTTGGGGCCGTTTGGGATTTGGGGTGGGTTGGGATAATTTCTGGGCTCTCCCCTGCTGGATTTGGGGTCATTTGGGATAATTTTCAGGGTCTCCCTCACCTGCTGCGCCACCTCGGGCTTGGGGCCGAGCTCCAGCAGGCGCCGGGCGAAGTTGGCAGCTCCCAGGAAATTGCGGAGTTTGAAGAAAAGGTTCAGGGCCGTGCGCAGCACCAGGATCATGTGCACCGGCTGCAGGCTGGAGTGTGTGAAGTACGCGGCCATCTGCGGGAAAAACGGGGTCAGAATCTCGGGAATAACAGGGGAAATTCGGGGAATTGTCCCTGCCCGGCGGCTCCCGGTGTGGCTCCTTGGAAAAGGTGAAATTCCGGATTTCGCGGGAGTTTTTAGACTTATTTTAAGTTTAAAATAACTGCCTCGAAGACAGTAATTTAAAATAATTTCAAATAAATTATTAATCTTTTATATGTCATATTTATAAACAAAAATTTTGCACGATTAAATTTTTAATAATTATTAAAAATAATTTCCTTAAAGGGAAGGAATTCCACACTTCCCAGGGAAGGAATCCTGCACTTTCCAGGTCAGGAATTCTGCGCTTTCTCCCTCAGGAATTCCACATCTCCCCCCTCAGAAATCCCACATTTTCCCCCTCAGGAATTGGATGTTTTCTCCCCCAGGAATGCCACATTTTCCCCTCAGGAATTCCCCTTTTCCCACCCCATAAATCCCACATTTCCCCCCCTCAGGAATCCCACATTTCCCCCTCAGGAATCCCACATTTCTCCCCTCAGGAATCCCATGTTTTCCCCCTCAGGAACCCCACATTTTCTCCCTCAAGAATTCCATATTTTCCCCCTCAGGAATGCCACATTTTCCCCTCAGGAATTCCCCTTTTCCCACCCCATAAATCCCACATTTCCCCCCCTCAGGAATCCCACATTTCCCCCTCAGGAATCCCACGTTTTCCCCCTCAGGAATTCCCCTTTTCCCACGCCATAAATCCCACATTTTCCCCCTCAGGAACCCCACGTTTTTCCCCTCAGAATTCCCCACCTCGCAGCTCCTCTTCTGCTGCTCCAGCGTCTCCTTGGGCAGCTTCTTCCTCTCGATCTCCATGGACAGCCCCACGATGTACTCGCGGCAAATGGCGATCAGCTGCTGGGCCTAGGGAGCGCGAAAATCCGGGATTGGACCCATCCCGGGATTGGGGATAAATCCGGGATTGGGATTGGGGCAAAATCCGGGATCGGACCCATCCCGGGATTGGGGATAAATCCGGGATTGGGATTGGGGCAAAATCCGGGATCGGACCCATCCCGGGATTGGGGATAAATCCGGGATTGGGATTGGGGCAAAATCCGGGATCGGATCCATCCCGGGATTGGGGATAAATCCGGGATTGGGATTGGGGATAAATCCGGGATCGGACCCATCCCGGGATTGGGATCAGGGAAAATCCGGGATCGGATCCATCCCGGGAATGGGAATAGGACAAAATCCGGGATTGGACCCATCCCGGGATTGGGAATAGGACAAAATCCGGGATCAGATCCATCCCGGGATTGGGATCAGGGAAAATCCGGGATCGGACCCATCCCGGGAATGGGGAAAATCCGGGATTGGGATTGGGGCAAAATCCGGGATCGGACCCATCCCGGGAATGGGAATGGGACAAAATCCGGGATCGGACCCATCCCGGGAATGGGGAAAATCCGGGATCGGACCCCTCCCGGGAATGGGAATGGGACAAAATCCGGGATCGGACCCATCCCGGGATTGGGGATAAATCCGGGATCGGACCCATCCCGGGATTGGGGATAAATCCGGGATCGGATCCCTCCCGGGATCGGGATCAGGGTAAAATCCGGGATTGGGATTGGGACAAAATCCGGGATCAGACCCCTCCCGGGAATGGGATTGGGGAAAATCCGGGATCGGACCCCTCCCGCGATTGGGATTGGGGATAAAACCCTTCCCGGGATTGGAATCAGGGATAGAACCCAGGATTGGACCCTTCCCAGGATTGGGAATGGGATCGGGGCAAAATCCGGGATCGGACCCCTCCCACGATTGGGACTGGGGATAAAACCCTTCCTGGGATTGGGATTGGGGCAAAATCCAGGATTGGACCCTGCCCGGGATGGGGACTGGGGACAGAATCAGGGATAAAACCCTTCCCAGGATTGGGATCAGGAATGGCACAAAATGAGGGATCAAACCATTCCCTGGGATCAGGATTGGGATCTGCACCAAATCAAGGATCAAACCCTTCCCTATGAACACCCTGGGATTGGGATCAGCACAAAATCAGGGCTCAAAGCCTTCCCCGGGAACCCCCCGGGATCGGGATCGCGATGGGATCTGACCTCGGCGATCTCCTGCTTGTTGTCCACCACCAGCAGGGGCACGCTGAGCAGGATTTGCCGGAATTTCTCCACGGCCTCCTCGAACTTCCCGGCCGTGGTGAGCTGGTAGCAGAGCTGGAGCCGCTGGATGAGATCGTTGAGCTTCAGCCCCACGGCCGGGAGGGCGTTCTTGATGCCAGCGTCCTTCCTGGGACCCCAAAAATCCACGTGTGGGGGTTAGGGATGGGGCGGGGGGATGGGGAATGGTGGGAATGGGGCGGGAGAGGCAAATCCTACAGGGAATGGTCACTGGAATTTCCTGGACACCTGCAGGGATGGTGATCCGACCCTCCCCGGGCAGCCCTGCCGAGGCCTTTTCCCTTTCCCAGCAGGAATTGCCCCAAATTCCCACCCGGAGCCTCCCCTGGCACAGCTCGAGGCCGTTCCCTCTTGTCCTGGCCCTGTTCCCTGGGCTCAGATCCCAAATCCCCCCTGGCAGAGCCCCAAATCCCCCCTGGATCCCCTTGGCTCTGGGATCAGCCCCCCCGACTCCCTCAGCCTTCTCCATTCCCTTCTCCTGCTGGAAAATTCCCTGGAAAATCCCAATTTCCCTCATTCCCAGCCCCAATAATCCTGGGATTTCTCTCTGGGAACAGCATTCGCAGCTGGCCAGGAAATCCCAGGAATGCTCAGGAAATCCCCAGAACACTCAGGAGGAAATCCCCGGAATGTTCTGGAAATTCCCGAAATGCTCAGGAAATCCCCGAAACACTCAGAATGCCCTGGAACACTCAGGAAAGCCTTGGAATGCTCATGAAATCCCCGGAACGTTCCCGAGAAAATCCCCAGAACATTCAGTAAATCCCCGAAACGTTCAGGAAAAAATCCCTGGAACGCTCAGAATTTCCTGGAATGTTCAGGAAACCTCCGGGAATGCTCCGGAATTCCCTGGAATGCTCCGGAATTCCCCGGAATGTTCTGGAATTCCCCAAAACGCTCACCAGTTTCGGTGCGGGAAGCTGTACATGGCCGGCAGGCTCGGCAGGGCCTGGAATGTGCTGCGGCCGCGGGAGAAGGTCTGCAGGAAGAGCTGCTTGTAGGGCCCGAAGTTGGTCACTCCCACCTGGTCATGGAGCAGCTGAGGGCAGAAAATCCCAAAATCCAGGGATTGGGGCGGGAAAATACCCAAAATCCACAGAATAGAACAAGGGAAAACTCCAAAATCCAGGGATTGGGGAGGGAAAACCCCAAAATCCAGGGATGGGGTGGGAAAATACCCAAAATCCAGGGATTAGGGAGGGAAAGCTCCAAAATCCATGGACTGGGGAGGGAAAATACCCAAAATCCAGGGATTGGGGCAGGGGAAACCCAAAATCCAGGGATTGGGGTGGGATAACCCAAAATCCATGGACTGAGGTGGGAAAATCCAAAATCCAGGGATTCAGGATGGGAAAACCCCAAGATCCATGGATGGGGGTGGGAAAACCCCAAAATCCAGGGATTGGGGCGGGAAAACCCCAAAATCCAGGGATTGGGGTGGGAAAAAGGCAGGAAAATAGGGATTGGGGCGGGAAACCCAAAATCCAGGGATTGGAGCAGGGGAAACCCAAAACCCAGGGATGGGGGCAGGAAAATTCCAAAATCCAGGGATTGGGGTGGGGAAACCCAAAATCCAGGATTGGAGCAGGGGAAACCCAAAACCCAGGGATTCAGGATGGGAAAATGGGGATTGGGGCGGGAAAAGGGCAGGAAAATAGGGATTGGGGTGGGACAATACGGATTGGGGTGGGAAAATATGAATTGGGGTGGGAAAATAGGGATTTGGGCAGGAAAATAGGGATTGGGGTGGGAAAACCCAAAATCCATGGATTGGGGTAGGAAAAAGGCAGGAAAATAGGGATTGGGATGGGAAAAGGGCAGGAAAATATGGATTGGAACAGGAAGATGACAGGAAGAGAGGGATAGGGGCGGGAAAACCCAAAATCCACGGATCGGGGCAGGAGAACGCGGCTGAGGCAGCACCCAAGCCTCGGTTTGGTTGGTATCCCCAAAAATCCGGGAACAAAACATCCCAAATCTTCGCAAAGCAGAGCCGCGGGTGGGATGGGACAGAACACGCGGGACGGCGGCGATTGCCACGGGAATTCCTCGGGAATTCCTGGGAAAGCTCACCCTCATGGCTGTCTCGAAGGATCCTGCCAGGATGTGATCCACGGGCAGCTGGGAATTGTTGCACCACACCTGGGGAAGGAGGGACGGGAATTCGGGATCGGGATTGGGATGGGCAGAACTGCCCAGAATTCCAAAAAAAATTCCCATATCGGGCTCAGAAATCCCAAAAAAACCCCAAAAAGACGAGGAGCAAAGGAGAAAATTCCTGTTTTTCTAAGGAAATGCCAGATTGGGATTGGGATGGGCAGAACGGCCCAGAATTCCACAAAAAATTCCCATATCGGGCTCAGAAATCCCAAAAAACCCCCCAAAAGACGAGGAGCAAAGGAAAAAATTCCTGGTTTTCCAAGGAAATCCTGGATTGGGATGGGCAGAACCACCCAAACAAAATTCCCACATTGAGCTCAGAAATCCCAAAATAAAAATCCCAGAAGAGGAGGAGCAAAGGAGAAAATTCCTGTTTTTCCAAGGAAATCCTGGATTAGGATTGGGATGGGCAGAACTGCCCAGAATTCCAAAGGAAATTCCCATATTGGGTTCACAAATCCACCCAAAAAAACCCCTGAAATACAAAGGAGTAAAGGAGAAAATTCCCATTTTCCCAAGGAAATCACAAATTAGGATTGGGATTAGGATAGGCAGAGCTACCCAGCATTCCAAATGAAATTCCTGTGTTGCACTCACAAATCCCAAAAAAACCCCAAAACCCAAATACAAAGGAGTAAAGGAGGAAATTCCCATTTTCCCAAGGAAATCCCAGACCGGGATTGGGATGGGCGGAGCTGCCTGGAATTTCACAAAAAATTCCCGCGTTGGGATCACAAATCCCCAGAAAAACCCAAATATAGAAGGAGAAAATGAGGAAATTCCCATTTTTCCAGGGAAATCCCGGATTTTACCTGGGCCGGGCTGGTGCCCTTGGTGGGCGGCACGAAGAATCCGTCCTCGGCCGCTCCGGCGGCGCCGGCAGGAACATCCTGAGGGAAGGGAGCAGAAAATCCCGGAATTCCCAATCACATCCGACCCCGAATTCCCGAGGGATCGGCGCCAGAATTCCCGAGGAATGTCCTACCAGCTCGGGGGGCAGATCCAAATCCTCCTCCACTTCCCATCCTCCTCCTTCCTCCGTCCCTTTTCCCGTGCCTTCCTCTCCGAAACCTTCCCCGGCGTCCACGAATCCGTCTGGGGGGAGAGCGGGAATTCCGGAGGGAATTCTGCGGTGCCGGAGCGGCGTTTTCCCGAGGAAATTCCCGAGGTTTTTTTTTTATATTTTTATTCCCTCACCTTCGTCCAGCTGCAGCTCCGCGTCCTCGCCCCAGCCCTCGGTGCCCACCGCGTCCATGTCGATGTCGGCGGCCAGGGCTCCTCCTTTCCCTAAAAAAAAAAAAATGGGAATGAGCCTCGGGAAAGAATTCCGGGAGGGGAAAACCATCCCTGAGTGTTGTGGCGGTCTGGTTTGGGCGGGAGTTTGGCAGAATTTTGGGATTTAGGGAAGAGCTCCAGGCCCTAATCCCAGGAATTCCTGCAGGGATGTGGATCCAACCCTCCCTGGGCAGCCCTGCCGAGGCCTTTTCCCTTTTCCAGCAGGAATTGCCCCAAATTCCCACCCGGAGCCTCCCCTGGCACAGCTCGAGGCCGTTCCCTCTTGTCCTGGCCCTGTTCCCTGGGCTCAGATCCCAAATCCCCCCTGGCAGAGCCCCAAATCCCCCCTGGATCCCCCTTGGCTCCGGGATCAGCCCCCACGGCTCCCTCGGGATTTTCCATTCCCTTCTCCTGCTGGAAAATTCCCTGGAAAATCCCAATTTCCCCATTCCCAGCCCTCATCCCATGAGGATCCCAAAATTCCTGCACATTCCCAGGGGTCACTCCCTGTCCTCATCTCATTCCCATTCCCATTCCCATTCCCATTCCCATTCCCATCCCTCCAGAACATTCCATGGGCTCACTGTGACCCCACGGAGACCCCGGGGATGGGAACCTCCCCCTGCCGACCCCAAAACCCGGAAATGCCCCAAATGCCAGAAATGTCCCAAATCCCAGAAATCCCAAAATCCCAGAAATGCCCCAAATCCGAGCAATCCCCAAAATCCCATAAATCCCCAAATCCCAGAAATGCCAAATCCCAGCAATCCCCAAAATCCCATAAATCCCCAAATCCCAGAAATGCCCCAAATCCCAGAAATTCCCAAATCGCAGAAATGCCCCAAATCCCATAAATCCCCAAATCCCAGCAATCCCCAGAATCCCAGAAACTCCAAATCCCAGCAATCCCAAAAACCATAAATCCCCAAACCCCATAAATCCCCAAAATCCCATAAACCCCAAATCCCAGCAATCCCCAACCCCATAAATCCCTAAAATCCCAGAAACTCCAAATCCCAGCAATCCCCAAATCCCATAAATCCCAAATCCCAGCAATCCCCAAATCCCAGCAATCCCAAATCCCATAAATCCCAAATCCCAGCAATCCCCAAATCCCAGCAATCCCAAATCCCATAAATCCCAAATCCCAGCAATCCCCAAATCCCAGCAATCCCAAATCCCATAAATCCCAAATCCCAGCAATCCACAAATCCCAGAAACCCCAAATCCCAGAAACCCCAAATCCCAGCAATCCCCAAATCCCAGAAACCCCAAATCCCAGCAATCCCCAACCCCACAAATCCCCCAAAATCCCAGAAACCCCAAATCCCAGCAATCCCAAATCCCAGAAATCCCCAAAATCCCAGCAATCCCCAACCCCACAAATCCCCCAAAATCCCAGCAACCCCAAATCCCAGCAATCCCCAACCCCACAAATCCCAAACCGACCCTTGCCGGCGATGGTGCCCTCGAAGAAGCCCTTGGACACGGTCAGCAGCGGCCAGTTGGTGTCCAGAGGCATCACCGGCGCCGGGGGCTGCAGCAGCCGCGCCTCGGGGTCCACCTCGGGCACCTGCGACGGCACCGGGGTCACCGAGCAGCCCGAAATCCCAGTTTGGGACGGAAATCCCGAATTTGGGACCCACCCCGAAATCCCAGTTTGGGACGGAAATCCCGAATTTGGGACCCGCCCCGAAATCCCAGTTTGGGACGGAAATCCCGAATTTGGGACCCGCCCCGAAATCCCAGTTTGGGACGGAAATCCCGAATTTGGGATCCAAGGGAAATCCCCAGTTTGGGATGGAAATCCCGAGTTTGGGACCCGCCCCGAAATCCCCGGTTTGGGACGGAAATCCCGAATTTGGGATCTGCCCCGAAATCCCAGTTTGGGACGGAAATCCCGATCGTTGGGATCCAAGGGAAATCCCCAGTTTTGGGACAGAAATCCCGAATTTGGGATCCGCCCCGAAATCCCAGTTTGGGATGGAAATCCCGATCGTTGGGATCCAAGGGAAATCCCCAGTTTGGGATGGAAATCCCGAATTTGGGATCTGCCCCCGAAATCCCAGTTTGGGACGGAAATCCCGAATTTGGGATCTGCCCCGAAATCCCAGTTTGGGACGGAAATCCCGAATTTGGGACCCGCCCCGAAATCCCAGTTTGGGATGGAAATCCCGAATTTGGGACCCGCCCCGAAATCCCCGGTTTGGGATGGAAATCCCGAATTTGGGATCCAAGGGGAATCCCCAGCTTGGGACGGAAATCCCGAATTTGGGATCTGCCCCGACATCCCAGTTTGGACGGAAATCCCGAATTTGGGATCCAAGGGAAATCCCCAATTTGGGACGGAAATCCCGAATTTGCGATCTGCCCCGAAATCCCAATTTGGGATGGAAATCCTGAATTTGGGATCCGCCCCGAAGTCCCCAATTTGGAATGGAAATCCTGAATTTGGGATCTGCTCAGAAATCCCCAATTTGGGATGGAAATCCCGAATTTGGGATCCGCCCGGAAATCCCCGGTTTGGGACGGAAATCCCGATCGTTGGGATCCAAGGAAATCCCGAATTTGAGATGAAAATCCCGATTGTATCCCGATTTTCCGCCGGGAAATCCCGAATTTGGGATGGAAATCCCGATCGTTGGGATCTGCCCGGAAATCCCCAATTTGGGATGGAAATCCCGAATTGGGACGGAAATCCCGAATTTGGGATCCAGGGGAAATCCCCAATTTGAGATGGAAATCCCGAATTTGGGATCCGCCCCGAAATCCCCGGTTTGGATGGAAATCCCGAATTTGGGATCCGCCCCGAAATCCCAGTTTGGGATGGAAATCCCGAATTTGGGACCCGCCCCAAAATCCCAAATTTGGGATGGAAATCCCGATCGTTGGGATCCAAGGGAAATCCCCAATTTGGGATGGAAATCCTGAATTTGGGATCCAAGGGAAATCCCCAATTTGAGATGAAAATCCCGATTGTATCCCGATTTCCGCTGGGAAATCCCGAATTTGGGATGGAAATCCCGAATTTGGGATCCGCCCAGAAATCCCAAATTTGGGATGGAAATCCCGATTGCTGGGATCCAAGGGGAATCCCCAATTTGGGACGGAAATCCCGAATTTGGGATCCAAGGGGAATCCCCAATTTGGGATGGAAATCCTGAATTTGGGATCCAAGGGAAATCCTGAATTTGGGATGGAAATCCCGATTGTATCCCAATTTCCGCTGGGAAATCCCGAATTTGGGATGGAAAATACCGATCATTGGGATCCGCCAGGAAATCCCGAATTTGGGATCCAAGGGGAAATCCCGATTGTTGGGATCCAAGGGAAATCCTGAATTTGGGATGGGAAATCCCCATCTTTTGGATGGAAAATCCCCATCTTTGGGATCCCATGGAAAATCCCATTTTTTCGGATCCCATCCCTGTTCCTCCCGTCCCCTCCTTCCCGAATTCCCGGAGTTCTCCCGGAGTTTTCCAGGAGTTCTCTCCACCAGATCCCACTGATTGTGGGATTCAGGCATGTCAGGAATGCCCTGGATTTAGGAATAGCCACTGGAATAATGGGAATAACTCCTGGAATAATGGGAATAATCACTGGAATAATGGGAATAATCACTGGAATAATGGGAATAATCACTAGAATAATGGGAATAACCACTGGAATAAAGAGAATAACCATTGGAATAAAGGGAATAGTCATTGAAATAATAGGAATAACCATTGGAATAACGGGAATAACCATTGGAATAATGGGAATAACCATTGGAATAGCGGGAAAAACCATTGGAATAAAGGGAATAACCATTGGAATAATGGGAATAACCCCAGGAATAAAGGGAAAAACCCTTGGAATAATGGGAATAACCATTGGAATAATGGGAATAATCCCCGGAATAATGGGAATAACCATTGGAATAACGGGAATAACCATTGGAATAATAGAAATAACCATTAGAATAATGGCAATAACCACTGAAATAATGTGAATAATCACCTGAATAAAGGGAACAACCATTGGAATAATGGGAATAACCATTGGAATAAATGGAATAACCATTGGAATAAAGGGAATAACCCTGGAATAAACTCCCTCCCGAATTCCCGGCGCTCTCACCGTCTCCTTTTCGGGATCGAAGGATTCCCGCAGGCTCGCGGCCTCCTCGTCCAGGCCGTGCGTGGCTGCCGTCAGGTACGCCAGCGACTCTGCAACGTCACCCCAGGAACCCCAAATTCCCAAATGTCACACCGGGAACCCCAAATTCCCAAATGTCACAGCGGGAATTGCCAAATTCCTAAATTTCACACTGGGAATGCCAAATGTCACACCAGGAATCCCAAATTCCTAAATGTCACACCGGGAATGCCAAATTTGACACCGGGAATCCCAAATTTCACACCGGGAATCCCAAATTCCCAAATTTCACACCGGGAATCCCAAAATTTCACATCGGGAATCCCAAATTCCCAAATTTTACACCGGGAATCCCAAAATTTCACATCGGGAATCCCAAATTTCACACCAGAGATTCCAGTCAGGGAGGGGAGAAAAACGGGAAAAGCCCGGAAAGAAACGGGAAAAGGCCTTCCCGGGATGGAGGAACCCCATCTTGGATTCCTTGGAAAGCTGACGGCCTAGGGAGGGCTGGGAAATGAACTTTGGGATGGGCCCGGATTGAATGGGAATGGATTTAGGGATAACTGTTGGGATGACGGGAATGACCAGCGGAATGATGGGAATGACCATCAGAATAATGGGAATAACCACTAGAATAATGGGAATAGCCACTGGAATAACATGAACGCTGCTCCACCTCTCGGGTTCCCTTCCCACTCCTCAGGGATCATCCCGAGGACACTCCAAGGTTCGTTCCCAACCCTGAGAGCCTCCCCGGGGCGGAATTCCTGATCCTGGGGCAGAATTCCCAACCCCGAGAGCCTCCCCACAGTGGAATTCCCAATCCTGGGGTGGAATTCCCCATCCCAGGGGTGGAGTTCCCAATGCCGGGGCGGAGTTCTGAATCTCAAGAGCCTCCCCAGGGCAAAATTCCCAATCCTGGGGCAGAATTCCCAATCCCAGCGCTGAATTCCCAATCCTGGGGCGGAATTCCCGATCCCGAGGTGGAATTCCCAACACCAGGGTGGAATTCCCGACCGCGGGGGAGAATTCCCAATGCCAGGGTGGAATTCCCGACACCAGGATGGAATTCCCGATCCCTGGGTGGAATTCCCAATCCCAATCCCAATCCTGGGGCAGAATTCCCGATCCCGAGGCAGAATTCCCAATCCCTGGGTGGAATTCCCGATGTCGGGGCGGAATTCCCAATCCTGGGGCTGAATTCCCGACGCCAGGGTGGAATTCCCAATCCTGGGGCTGAATTCCCAATCCTAGGGTGGAATTCCCAATCCCGGGGTGGAATTCCCAATCCTGGGGCGGAACTCCCAATCCCGGAACCGAGTTCCCAATCCCAGGGTGGAATTCCCAATCCCGGGGCAGAATTCCCAATCCCGAGAGCCTCCCCGGGACAGAATTCCCGATCCCGGGGCAGAATTCCCGTCGGGAGGGACTCACTCTGGCCGCAGTTGCGCAGGATCCGCACCCTCTCGGCGACGTCCCCGAGGTAGAGCGCGTTCTGGTAGTGCCCGCTCATGTCCTTGCGGATCTCCGCTGCTCCGGGACGGGAAAACCGCGGATCAGAGACCTTCCCGCCCCGATCCCGCCGGGAATCACCGATTTGCATCATTTTCCAGAGTTTCTCCAGGTTCCCCACATCCCCAGCTCCCATTCCCATCAGGAACTCACCAATTTTCATAATTTCCTGGAGTTTTTCCAAGTTCCCGCCATTCCCAGCTCCCATTCCCACTGGGAACTCCCCAATTTTCATCATTTTCCCGAGTTTCTCCGTGTTCCCGACATCCCCAGCTCCTATTCCCACCAGGAATCACCAATCCGCAGCAATTCCCGGAGTTTCTCCAGGTTTCCCACATTCCAATTGGGAACTCACCGATCTTTTTCCGATCATTTTCTGGAATTTCTCCGTGTTCCCCACATTCCCACCCAGAACTCACCAGTTTTCACAATTTTCCATGTTCCCCAAATTCTCAGCTCCCATTCCCACCAGGAACTCACCGATTTTCATCATTTCCCAGAATTTCCCCACATTCCCAGCTCCCAGTCCTGCCCAAAACTCACCAATTTTCACCATTTTCCAGGTTCCCAGCTCCCATTCCCACCTGGAACTCACTGATTTTCATCATTTTCCGCAGCTTCTCGAGGTTCCCCACACTCCCAGCTCCCGTTTCTATCAGAACTCACAGATTTTCATCATTTCCCGGAATTTCCCCACATTCCCAGCTCCCATTCCCACCCAGAACTCACCAATTTCCATCATTTCCCAGAATGTCTCCACACTCACCGATTTTCATCATTTTCCGCAGCTTCTCGAGGTTCCCAGCTCCCATCCCTGCCCAAAACTCACCAATTTTCACCGTTTTCAGGAATTTCTTCACATTCCCAACCCCCATTCCCACCTGGAACTCACCGATTTTCATCATTTCCCAGAATTCCTCCACACTCACCGATTTTCATCATTTTCAGGAATTTCCCCACACTCCCAGCTCCCGTTTCTATCAGAACTCACCGATTTCCATCATTTCCCAGAATTTCTCCACACTCACTGATTTTCATCATTTTCTGCAGCTTCTCGAGGTTCCCCACACTCCCAGCTCCTGTTTCTATCAGAGCTCACCGATTTTCATCATTTCCCAGAACTCCTCCACACTCACCGATTTCCATCATTTCCCAGAATTTCCCCACATTCCCAGCTCCCAATCCTACCCAAAACTCACCGATTTTCATCATTTTCCAGATTCTCAGCTCCCATTCCCACCCGGAACTCACCGATTTTCATCATTTTCCGCAGCTTCTTGAGGTTCCCCACATTCCCAGCTCCCATTCCCATCCAAAACTCACCGATTTCCATCATTTCCCAGAACTCCTCCACACTCACCGATTTTCATCATTTTCAGGAATTTCCCCACACTCCCAGCTCCCGTTTCTATCAGAACTCACCGATTTTCATCATTTTCCGGAATTTCCCCACATTCCTAGCTCCCATTCCCACCTGGAACTCACCGATTTTCATCATTTTCCGCAGCTTCTCGAGGTTCCCCACACTCCCAGCTCCTGTTTCCATCAGAACTCACCGATTTCCTTCATTTCCCAGAACTCCTCCACACTCACCGATTTTCATCATTTTCCAGATTCCCAGCCCCCATTCCCACCCGGAACTCACCGATTTTCATCATTTCCCCGCATTCCCAGCTCCCATTCCCACCCGGAACTCACCGATTTTCATCATTTTCCGCAGCTTCTCGAGGTTCCCGGTGAGCAGGTAGAGGAAGGAGAGGCGGTCGAAGTTCTTGGTGCGCTGGTAGCACATCTCCACCACCTGATGGTTGCCCTGCAGCAGCGCCGCCTCGCCCAGCTTCTCCCAGCAGCCCTTGGTGTCCAGCGCCTTGGCTGCCTCCAGAGCGATCTGGGAACGCCGGGAATGTCGGGATCAGGACACGGGGAGGGGAGGGTGGGAGTTTTGGGGGTGGGCGGGGCAGGGGATGGCTCAAAGCGGGATAAAAACAGGAAAAAATGGCTCAAAATGGGACAGGAATGGACAAAAATGGCTCAAAAAGGGGCAGGAATGGGCGAAAATGGCTCAAAGTGGGGCAGGAATGGGCAAAAATGGTTCAAAGTGGGATAAAAATGGGAAAAATGGCTCAAAAGGGGCAGGAATGGGCAGAAATGGCTCAAAGTGGGACAAAAATCAGCAAAAATGGCTCAAAAAGGGGCAGGAATGGACAAAAATGGCTCAAAATGGGACAGGAATGGGCAAAAATGGCTCAAAATGGGACAGAAATGGGCAAAAATGGCACAAAATGGGACAGAAATGGGCAAAAATGGCTCAAAATGGGACAGAAGTGGACAAAAATGGCTCAAAATGGGACAGAAATGGGCAAAAATGGCTCAAAATGGGACAGAAGTGGACAAAAATGGCTCAAAGTGCGACAAAAATTAGCAAAAATGGCTCAAAAAGGGGCAGGAATGGACAAAAATGGCTCAAAAGGGGACAGAAGTGAGCAAAAATGGGCCAAAAAGAACTTCCCGAGCTGTCCAAAAACGTTCCAAAATCCCAGGATTAAGAACACATCCCCAGGGGGATGAGGACACGGGAAGGGGAGGGTGGGAGTTCTGGGGGTGGGTGGGGCAGGGAATGAGGCTGAAAGTGGGATAAAAATGGGCAAAAATGGCTCAAAAATGGCCCAAAAATGGCTGAAAATGAACTTCATGAGATGTCTCAAGATGTCCCAAAATTCTGAGGTTGGGGAGGAATTCCCAGGGGGATAAGGAGATCAAAAGGGGAGAGGGAAGGGTGGGAGTTCTGGAGGTGGGTGGAGCAGAGGATGGCTCAAAGTAAGATAAAAATGGGAAAAATGGCTCAAAAATGGCTGAAAATTAACTTCCCAAGATGTCCCAACACATCCCAAAATTTTGGGATTAGGGAGGAAATCCCAAGGCGATAAGGAGATCAAAAGGGGAGAGGGAAGGATGGGAATTCTGGGGGGTGGGTGTGGCAGGGAATGGCTCAAAGTGGGATAAAAATGAGAAAAAATGGCCCAAAAAGAGGCAGGAATGGGCAAAAATGGCTGAAAAATTATTTTCTAAAATGTCCCAAAATTCTGGGATTAGGGAGAGATTCCCTGAGGGATGAGGAGATGGAAAGGGGAGAGGTCGGGATCTGCCTCGCATGGCTCAGGGTTGGTGTACGTGGCAGGGAATGGCTCCAAGTGGGACAAAAATGGCCCAAAACGAAGTTCCCGAGATGTCCCAAAACATCCCAAAACCATCCCAAAATATCCCAAAAATGCCCCCCTGGGATCCTGCCATCCCCACCTCGATGTTGCCGCACTCCAGAGCCAGCTCCAACACCCCAAAACACCCCAAAATAACCCCAAAACTCCCCAAAATAACCCCAAAAGCTCCCCACCTCGATGTTGCTGCACTCCAGGGCGAGCCCCGACACCCCAAAACATCCCAAAATAACCCCAAAATATCCCCAAAACAACCCCAGAAGATCCCCACCTTGATGTTGCTGCACTCCAGGGCGAGCCCCGACACCCCAAAATATCCCAAAACTCCCCAAAATAACCCCAAAACCACCCCCGGGACCCCCACCTCGATGTTGCCGCACTCCAGGGCCAGCACCAACACCCCAAAACTCCCCAAAATAACCCCAAAATAACCCTAAAATAACCCCAAAATAACCCCAGAAGATCCCCACCTCGATGTTGCCGCACTCCAGGGCCAGCCCGAAGCGCGTCCTCTCGTCCCTGACGAAGTGCAGAGCCACCTCGGGGTAACCTTTGCGCTGCAGGTAGGCGATGATGGACTGCCCCACCAGCTTGGCGTTCCGCACCATGTGCAGCACCTGCAAAATGTTCCCAAAAGTGTTCCCAAAAATCATCAGGAATGCTCCTGATCGGCGTTCCGCTCCATGTGCAGCACCTGGAAAAAATTCCCAAAAATATTGCCAAAAATCCTCAGGGACGTTCCTGATTTCCATCATCCCAAACGGCAAAACCAGGATCCCCCTGATCCCAATCCCATTTCCCCTGATCCCAACCCCACTTCCCCAATCCCAATCCCAACCCCATTTCCCCCATCCCGATCCCATTTCCCTGATCCTGATCCCAATCCCATTTCCCCAACCCTGTGTCCCCAGTCTCATTCCCAATCCCAACCCCAACCCCATTTCCCCAACCCCATCTCCCCGATCCTGTTTTCCCCGAACTCCATTTCCCCAATCCTAACCCTGTTTCCCCAACCCCGTTTCCCCAACCCCATTTCCCCAATCCCAACCCGGTTTCCCCAATCCCATTTTCCCGATCCTGTTTTCCCCCAACCCCATTTCCCCAATCCCATTTCCCTGATCCCAATTCCCCAATCCCAACCCCATTCCCCTCAGTCCCAACCCCAACCCCGTTTCCCCATCCCCATTTCCCCGATCCCAACCCCATTTCCCCAATGCCATCCCCATTTCCCCGATCCCAATCCCATTCCCCCATCCCCATATCCCCGATCCCAATCCCAACCCCATTTCCCTAATCCCATCCCCATTTCCCCGATCCTGTTTTCCCCCAACCCCATTTCCCCGATCCCATCCCCATTTCCCCGATCCCATCCCCATTTCCCTGACCCCAATCCCATTCCTGATCCCAATCCCAATCCCATTTCCCTAATCCCATCCCCATTTCCCCAATCCCATCCCCATTTCCCCGATCCCAATCCCAACCCCATTTCCCCAACCCCATTTCCCCAATCCCAACTCCATTCTCCTGATCCCAATCCCGATCCCATCCCCATTTCCCCAATCCCATCCCCATTTCCCTGATCCCAATCCCAACCCCATTTCCCTGATCCCAACCCCATTCTCCTGACCCCAATCCCGATCCCATTTCCCCGATCCCGTTTCCCCGACCCCAATCCCATTCCCGCTGCCGGCTGACCTCGTCGTACTTCCTGTTGATGAGCGCCAGTTTGAACTTGAACTCGGTGGGGTCGATGGTGAGCACGCGCGGGCGGCACTCGCGGTCCAGGCAGTACACGTTGTTCCCCTTCACCCGCGTCACGTAGATCGGCAGGTCCAGCGTGCGGATGATGCCGTGGTCCCTGCGGGAATTTTGGGCGATTTTTGGGATGAGGATGTGGGGTCGGCACTGCTGGTCCGGGCAGGAAAAGGTTTACAAAAAATTCCCAAAAAAATTCCTGGTCGGTGTTACACGCTACGTGTAAACGTTGCCAAAAACGTCCCCAAAATGTTCCCAAAAACATTCCCAAAAACATTCCCACAAACATTCCTGATTGGTGTTACGCACCATGCGCAGCGCCTGCGAAACATTCCTGAAACAGTCCCAAAAAATTCCCAAAAATGTTCCCAAAAACATTCCCAGAAACATTCCTGATTGGTGCTACAGACCATGTGCAGCGCCTGCGAAACATTCCTGAAACAGTCCCAAAAAATTCCCAAAAATGTTCCCAAAAAAATTCCCAAATACGTTCCCAAAAAAATTCCCAAAAGCGTTCCCAAAAGCATTCCTGATTGGTGCGACAAACCATGTGCAGCACCCGCGAAACTTTCCCAAAAACATTGCCAAAAACATTGCCAAAAACATTCTCAAAAACATTCCTGATTGGTGCTCTGCACCGCGTGTAGCACCTGCAGAACGTTCCCAAAAACAGTCCCAAAAACATTCCTAAAAATAATCAAAAAACTTGGGAAGAAGTTTGGTAAGAATTTCTGGGCCTTCACGGGAAATCTTGGGGTGCATTTTTGCGACGAAGTTCTGGACCACTCTGGGCTGTTTTGGTGCAATTCCCAGTGCAGTTCCCGGTGCAATTCCCACTTCCTGAGCCATTCCCAATCCCAGAATTCCCAATCCCGGAATTCCCAATCCCAGAATTTCCAAACCTAGGCCATTCCCAATCCCAGAATTCCCGGCTCACCCCAAGGCGACGGTGTACTTGATGTGGTTGCTGGTGGTGTAGATGAAGACGCCGCTCTCATCCCAGGCCATTCCCAATCCCGGAATTCCCAATCCCAGACCATTCCCATTCCCAATCCCAGAATTCCCAATCCCAGGCCACTCCCAATTCCGGAATTCCCGATCCCAGAATTCCCGGCTCACCCCGAGGTGACGGCGTATTTGATGTGGTTGCTGGTGGTGTAGATGAAGACGCCGCTCTCGTCCCGGGCCATTCCCAATCCCAGAATTCCCAATCCCAGAACTCCCAATCCCAGAACTCCCAATCCCAGAATTTCCGGAATTCCCAGAATTCCCGGAATCCCCGCTCACCCCGAGGTGACGGCGTATTTGATGTGGTTGCTGGTGGTGTAGATGAAGACGCCACTCTCGTCCTGGGCCATTCCCAATCCCAGAATTCCCAATCCCAGGCCATTCCCATTCCCAATCCCAGAATTCCCAATCCCAGGCCACTCCCAATCCCGGAATTCCCGATCCCAGAATTCCCGGCTCACCCCGAGGTGACGGCGTATGTGATGTGGTTGCTGGTGGTGTAGATGAAGACGCCGCTCTCGTCCCAGGCCATTCCCAATCCCAGAATTCCCAACCCCAGACCATTCCCATTCCCAATCCTGGAATTCCCAATCTCAGAATTTCCAAAGCTGGGCAATTCCCAATCCCAGAATTTCCAGAATTCCCGGAATCCCCGCTCACCCCGAGGTGACGGCGTATTTGATGTGGTTGCTGGTGGTGTAGATGAAGACACCGCTCTCATCCCGGGCCATTCCCAATCCCACCATTCCCAATCCCAGGCCATTCCCATTCCCAATCCCAGAATTCCTGGAATTCCCAATCCCAGAATTCCCGGAATCCCGGCTCACCCCGAGGTGACGGCGTATTTGATGTGGTTGCTGGTGGTGTAGATGAAGACGCCGCTCTCGTCCCAGGCGCCGCTCTTGACGCGAATGTTCTCGTGGATGTTGCACAGCGACTCCAACTTGCGGTTACAGATCATGATGGCTGCCGGGGGAGAGGAAAATCCGGGAATAACGCCGGCTGGGATTTGGGATTTGTCCCCAAAATCCCGTTAATTTCGACTCGTGGAATTCTGGGATGGGGCGGGTGGGAAGGGCCTCGAAGCTCGGCCTGTTCGGATCCATGGGCAGGGAATTCCCACTGAACCAAGCGTGCCCAGGGATGGGGAATCCATGGAATAACCAGGATCTGGGATTTATCCCTAAAATCCAGAATTTATCCCTAAAATCCCATCAAAATCAGCTCATGGGATCCTAGGATGGGGTGGGTGGGAAGGATCCCGAAGATCCCTAAAGGGCAGGGAATTCCCACTGAACCAGGGGGATCTGGAGATGAGGAATCCATGGAATAATCTGGGCCGGGATCCAGGATTTATCCCTAAAATCCCATCAAAATCAGCTCATGGGATCCTGGGATGGGTTGGGATGGAAAGGACCCCGAAGATCCTTAAAAATCCTGGGATGGGGTGGGATGGAAAGGATCCTGAGATCCTTAAAGGGCAGGGAATTCCCACTGAACCAGGGATGGAATCCATGGAATAATCTGGGCCGGGATCCAGGATTTGTCCCTAAAATCCAGAATTTATCCCTAAAATCCCATTAAAGCAGGACAGGGAATCCTGGGATGGGGTGGGATGGAAAGGATCCTGAAGATCCTTAAAGGGCAGGGAATTCCCACTGAATCAGGGGGATCTGGGGATGGAGAATCCATGAAAAACCTGGGCCAGGATCCAGGATTTATCCCTAAAATCCCATCAAAATCAGCTCATGGGATCCTGGGATGGGTTGGGATGGAAAGGATCCCGAAGATCCTTAGAGGGCAGGGAATTCCCACTGAACCAGACGTGTCCAGGGATGGGAAATCCATGGAATAACCCCGGCCGGGATCCAGGATTTATCCCCAAAACCTGAGGTTTGTCCCTAAAATCCCGTTAAATTGGACTCGCGGAATCCTGGAATGGTTTGGGATGGAAAGGACCCCGAAGATCCTTAAAAATCCTGGGATGGGGTGGGATGGAAAGGATCCTGAGATCCTTAAAGGGCAGGGAATTCCCACTGAACCAGGGATGGAATCCATAGAATAATCTGGGCCGGGATCCAGGATTTGTCCCTAAAATCCAGAATTTATCCCTAAAATCCCATTAAAGCAGGACAGGGAATCCTGGGATGGGGTGGGAGAGAAAGGATCCTGAAGATCCTTAAAGGGCAGGGAATTCCCACTGGACCAAGGAGATCTGGGGATGGAGAATCCATGAAAAACCTGGGCCAGGATCTGGGATTTATCCCTAAAATCCAGAATTTATCCCTAAAATCCCATCAAAATCAGCTCATGGGATCCTGGGATGGGGTGGGTGGGAAGGATCCCGAAGATCCCTAAAGGGCAGAGAATTCCCACTGAACCAGGGGGATCCAGGGATGGAATCCATGAAAAACCTGAGAATTCTCCCAAAATTCACCGTGCTTGGCCAGCAGGGCCACGTGGGTGGGAATTCCATAAAAAACCCCAAAATTTTCCATAAAAAAACCCCAAAAATTCCATAAAAACCCCAGAATTCCCCCAAAACTCACCGTGCTTGGCCAGCAGGGCCATGTGGGTAGGAATTCCATGAAAAACCCAGGAATTCCACCAAAAATTCCATAAAAACTCCCGAATTTTCCATAAAAACCTGGAATTTTCCCCCCGAGCTCACCGTGCTTGGCCAGCAGGGCCACATCGGTGGGAATTCCATGAAGAACCCCAAATAAGCCATAAAAAACCCCACATTTTCCATTAAAAAAACCCAAATTTTCCATAAGAAAACCCCAAATTTTCCATAAAAACCCAGAATTTTCCATAAAAAACCCAAATTTTCCATTAAAACCTCAAGTTTTCCAGGAAAGACCCGGAATTTCCCCCCCGAGCTCACCGTGCTTGGCCAGCAGCGCCACGTGGGTGGGAATTCCAAAAAACCACCAAATTTTCCATAAGAAAACCCCAAATTTTCCACAAAAAACCCCAAATTTTCCATAAGAAAACCCCAAATTTTCCATAAAACCCCCGAATTTTCCATGAAAATCCCAAATTTTCCATGAAAAACCCCAAGTTTTCCATTAAAACCTCAAGTTTTCCAGGAAAAACCTGGAATTATCCCCCCGAGCTCACCATGCTTGGCCAGCAGGGCCACGTGGGTGGGAATTCCATAAAAAACCCCAAATTTTCCATAAAAACCCCCAAATTTTCCATTAAAACCCCGAATTTTCCATAAAAACCCCGAATTTTCCATAAAAAAACCCAAATTTTCCATAAAAACCTCAAGTTTTCCAGGAAAGACCTGGAATTTCCCCCCCGAGCTCACCGTGCTTGGCCAGCAGCGCCACGTGCGTGGGAATTCCACAAAAAACACCAAATTTTCCATAAGAAAACCCCAAATTTTCCATAAAAAACCCCGAATTTTCCATTAAAAACCCCGAATTTTCCATCAAAACCCCGAATTTCCTCCCAAAACTCACCGTGCTTGGCCAGCAGCGCCACGTGGGACATGTCGGAGGACCAGATCACATATTTCACCTTGGAGATCTTCACCGAAGCCAAGGTCCTGCAATTCCATCCCCGGGGATGGAGTCAGGAACGACCCCAAAACCCCAAAATTGACCCCGGAATCGCCGCCATCCCAAAAAAACCAAACTCCCCAACCCCGGGGGGGTTAAAAAACTGGGATTTGGGGTTCGGAATTCCCTGGAAACTCCATGATTTGCGTTTTGGAATTCCCAAAAAACCAGAATTTTAGGTTCGGAATCCCCAGGAAACTCCAGGATGTGGGGTTTGGAATTCCCAGGAAATCTGGGATTTGGAATTCCTGGGAAACTCCAGGATTTGGGGTTCGGAATCCCAGGAATTCCGAGATTCAGAATTCCCAGGAACTCCGGGATTTGGGGTTGGGAATTCCCGGGGAATTCTGGGATTCAGAATCCCAGGGATTTTTGGGATTTGGGGTTGGGAATTCCAGGATTTGGGGTCAGGAATCCCGGGAATTTGGGGTTGGGAATCCCAGGAATTTAGGTTTGGGAATCCTGGGAATTTGGGGTTGGGAATCCTGGTAATTTTCGGGATTTGTAGTTGGGAATCCCGGGATTTGGGGCTGGGAATCCCAGGAATTTTCAGGATTTGGGGTTGGGAATCCCTGGGGAATTCAGGGCCACGAATTCCGTGATTTGGGGTCGGGAATTGTCAGGGATTTTTGGGAGTTGGGGTTGGGGAACACCGGGAATTCAGGGTTGGGAATCCTGGGAATTGGGGTTGGGAATTCCGGGATTTGGGGTTGGGAATTCCAGGAATTTCTGGGATTTGGGGTTGGGAATCCTGGGGATTTGGGGCTTGGAATCCCAGGAAATCTGGGATTTGGGGTTGGGAATGCCGGGAATCCTGGGATTTGGGGTGGGGAATTTTCACGATTTGGGGCTGGGAACTTCCAGGAAGTTGGGGTTCAGAATTCCCAGGAATTTCTGGGATTTGGGGTTGGGAATCCCGGGATTTGGGGTCAGGAATTCCAGGAATTTCCAGGATTTGGGGTGGGAATTTCCAGGATTTGGAGTCAGGAATTCCGGGAA
The DNA here is from genome assembly GCA_036785705.1 of Acanthornis magna. Classification (NCBI taxonomy): domain Eukaryota; kingdom Metazoa; phylum Chordata; class Aves; order Passeriformes; family Acanthizidae; genus Acanthornis; species Acanthornis magna. The sequence goes on from JAWUZG010000775.1 coordinate 579,401, forward strand.
TTTCCGGGATTTGGGGTCGGAATTCCGGGAATTTCCAGGATTTGGGGTCAGGAATTCCGGGAATTTCCGGGATTTGGGGTTGGGAATCCTGGGATTTGGGGTCAGGAATTCCGGGAATTTCCAGGATTTGGGGTCGGGAATTCCGGGATTTGGGGTCAGGAATTCCGGGAATTTCCGGGATTTGGGGTCGGAATTCCAGGAATTGCCAGGATTTGGGGTCGGGAATTACCGGGAATTTTCAGGATTTGGGGTCAGAATTCTGGGAATTTCCAGGATTTGGGGTCGGGAATTCCGGGAATTTCCGGGATTTGGGGTCAGGAATTTCCGGGATTTGGGGTCAGGAATTCCGGGAATTTCCGGGATTTGGGGTCGGAATTCCAGGAATTTCCGGGATTTGGGGTCGGAATTCCGGGAATCCAGCCCCGCACCGTTTCTGCTGCACGTCGAAGAGCGTGACGCAGTCGGAGTCGCGCAGCAGGAGGTTCCCTGTGCCGGCGTAGAAAATCTCATCGCAGTTGGGCACCTGAACCTTCTTGGTGATCTCGTTCTTCAGGTTCTTGATCAGGATCTGCCGCACAGAATTCCGGAATTATCCCGGGAATTATCCCGGGAGTTATTCCGGGAATTCGGGAATTAATCCGGGAATTATTCCAGGAATTATGCTGGAAATTCGGTAATTATTCCGGAAATTCAGGAATTATTTCAGAAATTATTCCACGAATTATTTGGGGAATTATTCTCAGAATTCAGGAATTATTTCGGGAGTTATTCCAGGAATTATTCCGGGAATTATTCCGGGAATTATGCTGGAAATTCGGTAATTATTCCGGAAATTCAGGAATTATTTCAGAAATTATTCCACGAATTATTTGGGGAATTATTCTCAGAATTCAGGAATTATTTTGGGAATTATTCCAGGAATTATTCTGGGAATTATGCTGGAAATTTGGGAATTATTCCGGGAATTATTCTGGAAATCCGGTAATTATTCCAGAATTTCAGGAATTATTTCAGAAATGATTCCATGAATTATTTGGGGAATTATTCTCAGAATTCAGGAATTATTTCGGGAATTATTCCAGGAATTATTCCGGGAATTATTCCGGGAATTATGCTGGAAATTCAGTAATTATTCCGGAAATTCAGGAATTATTTCAGAAATGATTCCATGAATTATTTGGGGAATTATTCTCAGAATTCAGGAATTATTTCGGGAATTATTCCAGGAATTATTCTGGGAATTATTCCGGGAATTATGCTGGAAATTCGGTAATTATTCCGGAAATTCAGGAATTATTTCAGAAATTATTCCACGAATTATTTGGGGAATTATTCTCAGAATTCAGGAATTATTTTGGGAATTATTCCAGGAATTATTGTGGGAATTATGCTGGAAATTCGGGAATTATTCCGGGAATTATTCTAGAAATCCGGTAATTATTCCAGAATTTCAGGAATTATTTCAGAAATGATTCCATGAATTATTTGGGGAATTATTCTCAGAATTCAGGAATTATTTCGGGAATTATTCCAGGAATTATTCCGGGAATTATTCCGGGAATTATTCTGGAAATTTAGTAATTATTCTGGAAATTCAGGAATTATTTCAGAAATTATTCCACGAATTATTTGGGGAATTATTCTCAGAATTCAGGAATTATTTCGGGAATTATTCCAGGAATTATTCTGGGAATTATTCCGGGAATTATGCTGGAAATTCAGTAATTATTCCGGAAATTCAGGAATTATTTCAGAAATGATTCCATGAATTATTTGGGGAATTATTCTCAGAATTCAGGAATTATTTCGGGAATTATTCCAGGAATTATTCTGGGAATTATTCCGGGAATTATGCTGGAAATTTAGTAATTATTCCGGAAATTCAGGAATTATTTCAGAAATTATTCCACTAATTATTTGGGGAATTATTCTCAGAATTCAGGTATTATTTCGGGAATTATTCCAGGAATTATTCTGGGAATTATTCCGGAAATTCGGGAATTATTCCGGGAATTATTGTGGGAATTCAGAAATTATTTTGGGAATTACTCTGGGAATCCGGGAATTATTCCAGGAATTATTCCGGGAATTATTCCTTGGAATTATTTTGGGAATTAATCCGGGGCTGTTCCATTTATGGGATCCATTCCCACAAATTCCCACAATTCCCAATTAATCCAGGGCCGTTTATGGAATTCATTCCCACAAACAGACCTGGGCTGGAAATCTGACCGGAATGTTCCCAAATTCCCGGATTATTTCCCGGATCCCAAATTCCCGTATTTTTTTCCAGGATCCCAAATTCCCAGATTTTCCAGGATCCCAAATTCCCAGATTTTCCCAGGATCCCAAATTCCCAGATTTTCCCAGATCCCAAATTCCTGGATTACTTCCCAGATTTTCCCAAATTCCCGGATTTTTTCCCAGATTTTCCCAAATTCCCAGATTTTTCCCAGATTTTCCCAAATTCCCGGATTTTTTCCCAGAGTTTCCCAAACTCCCGGATTTTTTCCCCGATTTTCCCAAATTCCTAGATTTCTTCCCAGATTTTCCCAAATTCCTGGATTTTTTCCCAAACTTTCCCAAATTCCAGGATTTTTTCCCGGATTTTCCCAAATTCTGGGATTTTTTCCCGGATTTTCCCAAACTCCCGGATTTTTTCCTGGATTTTCCCAAATTCCCGGATTTTCCCAAATTCCCGGAGTTTCCCAAATTCCCAGATTTTTTCCCAGATTTTCCCAAATTCCCGGATTTTTTCCCAAATTCCCAGATTTTTTCCCAGATTTTCCCAAATTCCTGGATTTTCCCAAACTCCCAGATTTTCCCCAGATTTTCCCAAATTCCCAGATTTTTTCCCGGATTTTCCCAAATTCCCGGGTTTTTTCCCGGATTTTCCCAAAATCCCGGGTTTTTTCCAGGACCTCACTCACCGAGTGCATCCTGTCGAGGACGGCGAAGCGATTCCGAGCGACCCAAACTGCCGTGAGCCCCGAGGAGCGCTTGCCCTCCGGAGCTGCCGGGACGGGAAAAACCGGATCAGAAAAACGGGAAAAACGGGAAAAACGGGATGAGAAAAACAGGAATAACGGGAAAAACGGGATGAGAAAAACGGGAAATATGGGAAAAACGGGATGAGAAAAACGGGAAATATGGGAAAAACGGGATGAGAAAAATGGGAATAACGGGAAAAACAGGATCAGAAAAACGGGAAAAATGGGAAAAACGGGATGAGAAAAACGGGAAATATGGGAAAAACGGGATGAGAAAAATGGGAATAACGGGAAAAACGGGAAAATGGGGAAATGGGGAAAATGGGGAAAATGGGAATGGGAAAAACCGGATGAGAAAAACGGGAAAAATGGGAAAAACGGGATGAAAAAGGGGAAAATGGGGAAAATGGGAATGGGAAAAACCGGATGAGAAAAATGGGAATAACGGGAAAAACGGGATGAAAAATGGAAATAATGGGACAAACGGGATGAGAAAAATGGGAATAACGGGAAAAACGGGAAAATGGGGAAATGGGAATGGGAAATATGGGAAACGGGAATGGGAAAAACCAGATGAGAAAAATGGGAATAATGGGACAAACGGGATGAGAAAAATGGGAATAACGGGGAAAATGGTAATGGGAAATATGGGAAAAACAGGATGAGAAAAATGGGAATAATGGGAAAATGGGAATGGGAAACAGGAAAATGGGGATTGGGAAATATGGGAAACGGGAATGGGAAAAATGGGAAAGGGGATGGGAATAGGAATGGAATAGGAAATGGGAATGGGAAACGGGAATGGGAAATAGGAATGGGAAAAATGGGAATGAAAAATAGGAATGGGAAACGGGAACAGGAATGGGAAACAGGAATGAAAAACCGGGAATGGGAACCAAGAATGAATCCTCCTGGATGATTCCCAAAAATTCCCGTTTAATCCAGGGATGTTTATGGGATCCATTCCCACAAACTCCCACAATTCCCATTTAATCTGGGGCTCTTTTTGGGATTGGAATGAGGTTGGGAATGGGATTGGGATGGATTTGGGATTTGGGATGGGACTGGGATAGATTTGGGATTTGGGATGGGATTGGGATGGATTCGGGATTTGAGATGGATTTGGGATTTGGATTTGGGATGGGATTCCAGATTTCGGATGGATTTGGGATGGATTTGGATTTGGGATGGATTTGGATTTGGGATGGATTTGGGATTTGGATTTGGGATGGATTTGGGATTTGGGATGGATTTGGGATTTGGATTTGGGATGGATTTGGATTTGGGATGGATTTGGGATTTGGGATGGGTTTGGGATTTGGATTCAGGATGGATTTGGGATTTGGGATGGATTTGGGATTTGGATTTGGGATGGATTTGGGATTTGGGATGGATTTGGGATTTGGATTCGGGATGGATTTGGATTTGGGATGGATTTGGGATTTGGATTCGGGATGGATTTGGATTTGGGATGGATTTGGGATTTGGATTCGGGATAGATTTGGGATTTGGGATAGGATTCCAGATTTGGATTCAGGATGGATTTGGGATTTTGCAGCCCGAGCTGCCCCTGCCCCTTTTCCCACACTTCGCAATTCCCCCTTTGCCATTCCCCAAAAAACCACAATTTCCCCCAGATCAACTGAAACCCCAGAATCCCAAAATTTTTGGGGTCGGAAGTGCCCTCAAATCCCCCCCACCCCACAGCTCAAAAATTCCCCTAAACCTCACATTTCCGAGCCTTTAAAATCCTCTTTTTTTTTTGGGTTTTCCACCCCAAATCCCCTCGGGAACACCGAAATTCCATAAAGGAATTCCCAACTGAAACCTCCCCTACCCCAGGCCGTGGATATTCCACCAAAAAATGGAATTTTTTCCCATATTTTCTACTGAAAATCTCCTTTTTTTTCCCTTCTCCCTCCTCCGGAATGGGAATTTTCCCTTTTCCCTCAATTTTCGGGGCTCAGCTGCGACCCCTCCATCAAAACCTCGGATGTGATTGATTTTCCCAATTTCCCACTGCGACAAACATCCCAAAATCTCATTTTTTTCCCTCTTTTTTTCCATCCAAATCCACCCCCGTGGGGAAATATTCCCTCCCCCGACCCCTCCGGAATCCATAAATCCCCAAAAAAAAAAAAAATCCCAAATCCGTCAGCCCCGAACGTTTCCCCGCGGCCAAAAAACGACAGAAAAATTGGATTTTTTCCTCATTAAATCACCGCTCGGAATCGTAAATCCCAAAAAAAAAAAAAAAAAAAAAGGATTTTGGGATTTGCCAAATTGAGGAAAAAACAAAATAATTCTCGGTGCTGTCGCTTTTATCGTTTCTCTGAGGGTTTTATGAAAAATCCATAAAATGCCCCAAAAATGTGTGGGTTTTTTGGGATTGCCAAGGGATGTCCTGCGGAGAGGGAAATTGGGGAGGGATTGGCAAATTTCGGGTGATAAATTATGGATTTTGTAATTTCTCATTTATCTGAATGTGGATGGGGGCGAGGATTGGGAAGAATATGAATTTTTCAAGGGGAGAGGGAAAAAGGCCAAAGCTGTGAAAAATCGGGAGAAAAAAAAGGGATTTTTGGGGAAATAAAGGGAAAAAAAAGGATTTTTGGGGAAAAAAGGGATTTTTGGGGAAATAAAGGGGAAAAAAGGGATTTTTGGGGAAATAAACAGATTTTGGGGGAAATAAAGGGGAAAAAAAAAGGGATTTTTTGGGAAAAAAGGGTTTTTGTGGAAATAAAGGGAAAAAAAGGGATTTTTGTGGAAATAAAGGGGAAAAAAGGGATTTTTGGGGAAAAAAAGGGGGTTTTTGTGGAAAATACAGGGGGAAAAAAAAGGAATTTTTGTGGAAAATAAAGGGGAAAGGAACACAGAATTTTGAGGTAAAATAAAGGGGAAAAAGGACGAAAGAAAAAGATTTTTATGGAAAACAAAGGAAAAAGAAAATGGAAAGAGGATTTTTTATGGAAGAAAAAGGGGAAAGGGATTTTTCGGTAAAAGAAATGGAAAAGGATTTTTTGGTGGAGAACGAACAGAAAAAAGGGATTTTTGTGGAAAAAAACGGGGAAAGAAAGCGGAAAAAGGATTTTTAGGTAAAAAACAGAGAAAAAGGGGATTTTCGTGGAAAATAAAGGCATAAAAGGATTTTTAAGGAAAATAAAGGGACAAAAGAACAAAGAAAAAAAGGATTTTTGTGGAAAAAAAGAAAAAACCCCAGATTTTTAGGGAAAACGAAGGGAAAAAGGGATTTTTGTGGAAAAGAAAGGATTAATTCCCGGATTTTGGGGCTCTCACCGTCAGGATTTTGGGAATCTGCGTCCTTGGGAATGGTGTAGAGGTCGTAGGTGCTGTTCTCCAGGTTGCTGGCTCGCTGCAGGGAAAAATGGGAAAAATGGGGAAAATAAGTGAAAATGAGGGATTTTTTGGGATTTAAACCCAAAAAATGAGGGATTTGGGGGGATTTTAATCCAAAAAAATGAGGGATTTTTTGGGATTTTAACCCAAAAAATGAGGGATTTTGGGGATATTAACCCAAAAAATGAGGGATTTTGAAGATTTTAACCCAAAAATGAGGGATTTTGGGGGACTTAAACCCAAAAAATGAAGGATTTTTTTGGATTTTAACCCAAAAAATGAGGAATTTGGGGGGATTTTAATCCAAAAAACGAGGAATTTCAGAGGTTTTAACCCAAAAATGACGGATTTTGGGGGATTTTAACCCAAGAAATGAGAGATTTTGGGGCTCTGAACCTAAAAATGAGGAAATTCTGGGGTTTCAACTCAAAAAATGAGGGATTTTTTTGGATTTTAACCCAAAACATGAGGATTTCCGGGGGTTTTAACCCAAAAAATGAGGAATTTGGGAGGGTTTTCCCTGAAAATGAGGAATTTCCGAGGGTTTTAACCCAAAAAATGAGAAATTTCAGGGTCTTTTTCCTCAGAAAATGAGGAATTTTGGGGATTTTTCCACAAAAATGAGGAATCGCAGGGATTTTTTCCTCAATAAATGATGAAATTTCAGGGATTTTTCCTCACAAAATGAGGAATTTCGTTTTTTTTCCCCAAAAATGATGGAATTCCAGGGGTTTTTCCTCAAAAATAACAAAATTTCATGGAGTTTTTCCTCACAAAATGAAGAAATCTCAGGGATTTTTTTCCTCAAAATTGACCAAATTTCAGGGTTTTTTTCCTCAAAAAAACCAAAATTTCAGGGATTTTTCCCCCATAAATGATGAACATTCAGGGATTTTCCCCCAAAATAAGGAAATTTCAGGTTTTTTTCCCCATAAATGACTAAATTTCAGGGATTTTTTCCCCAAGAATGAAGAATTTGCATTTTTTTTTCCCCAAAAATGCCTAATTTCAATGTTTTTCCCCCAAAATATTTAGGTTTTGGGGCACTGACGGTGCAGAGCAGCACGGCGTTCTCGGCAGGGTTGTAGGACATGCTGAACACAGGGAACTTGGAACCGCTGGAAAATAAAAATAAAACACAAAAAAACAGTGAGAAAAGGGAAAATCGGGAGGGGGGGGAATGGGGAGAATTGGGGAGAAATTGGGGAAAAAATGTGGAAAAAATTGGGTGAAATTGGGGGAAAAATGGGGAGAAATTGGGGAAAATGGGGCGAAAATTGGGGAAAAAAGGGGAAAAAAGGGGTGAAAATTGGGGGAAAAATGGGGAGAAATTGGGGAAAAATGGGGTGAAAATTGGGGGAAAAATGGGGTGAGAATTGGGGGAAAAAATGGGGTGAAAATGGGGTGAAAATTGGGGGGAAAAATAGGGAGAAATTGGGGGAAAATAGGGTGAAAATTGGGGAGAGAAAAGAGGAAAAAATGGGTGAAAATTGGGGGGAAAATGAGGAGAAATTGGGGAAAAATGGGGTGAAAATTGGGGGGAAAAAGGGGAAAAAATGGGGTGAAAATTGGGGGGAAAATGGGGTGGAAATTGGGGAAAAAAGGGAAAAATGGGGTGAAAATTGGGGGGAAAATGGGGAGAAATTGGGGAAAAATGGGGTGAAAATTGGGGGGAAAAAGGGGAAAAAATGGGGTGAAAATTGGGGGGAAAATGGGGAGAAACTGGGGGAAAAAATGGGTGAAAATTGGGAGAAAAAAAGGGGAAAAAAGGGGTGAAAATTGGGAAAAAAATGGGGTGGAAATTGGGGAGAAAGGCCCAGGGATGGACTTGGGATATTTTTGGGGTAAACTAGGGACATTTTAGGATTTTTTGGGGTAAATTCGGGGTAATTTGGGATATTTTTTGGGGTAAATTCGGGAAGGATTTGGGATATTTTTTGGGGTAAATTCGGGGTGGATTAGGGATTTTTTGGGGGATTTTTTTGGGGTAAATTCAGGATGATTTAGGATATCTTTTGGGGAGATATTTTGGGGTAAATTGGGGATATTTTGGGATACTTTTTGCGGGATTTTCTGGGGTAAATTCCAGATGGATTCAGGATATTTTTGGGGTAAATTTGGGACATTTTGGGATACTTTTTGGGGGATTTTCTGGGGTAAATTCAGGACGGATTCAGAATATTTTTGGGGTAAATTCGGGATGGATCCAGGATATTTTTGGGGTAATTTCAGGACAGATTCAGGATATTTTTGGGGTAAATTGGGGACATTTTGGGATACTTTTTCGGGGATTTTCTGGGGTAAATTCCAGATGGATTCAGGATATTTTTTGGGTGAATTTGGGACATTTTGGGGTTCCTCACCTGCGGAGCTGCATGACAGCCACGTCCTTGGAGCTGCCGAAGTCGAGCTGCCGCAGGAATCTCTCCTTGACGTAGAACAGAGAATTGCCGTGCACGGCGTGGGCAGGGCGCTCCCGCTCCAGCTTGAACACCAGCATGCCCCCGTCGTGGCCTGGATTGGGGGAAAAAACAGAAAAAATGGGAAAAAACGGGAAAAAAATGGGAAAAAATTGGGATTTTATAGAGAGGAAACACAGGAAATACAGAGAATTGCACAGAGAATTGCACAGGGAATTGGGGCAGGGCGCTCCCGCTCCAGCTTGAACAGCAGCATGCCCCCGTCGTGCCCTGGAAATGGGGGAAAAACATGAGAAAATGGGAAAAAACGGGGAAAAAATGGGAAAAAATGGGAAAAAATGGGATTTTATAGAAGGGAAACACAGGAAATACAGAGAATTGCACAGGGAATTGATTCAGAGTGTGGGCAAGGTGCTCCCGCTCCAGCTTGAACAGCAGCATGCCCCCGTCGTGGCCTGGATTGGGGGAAAAACAGAAAAAATGGGAAAAAATGGAAAATTTCTGTGAGAATTGGGGAAAGAAATGTGAATTTATAGAGAGGAAACATAGGAAATACAGAGAATTGCACAGGGAATTGATTCAGGGCATGGGCAGGGCGCTCCCGCTCCAGCTTGAACAGCAGCATGCCCCCATCATGGCCTGAAAAATGGGGAAAAAACAGAAAAAATGGGAAAAAACGGGAAAAAGCGGGAAAAAAATGGGAAAAAATTGGGATTTTATAGAGAGGAAACACAGGAAATATAGAGAATTGCACAGGGAATTGATTCAGAGCGTGGGCAGGGCGCTCCCGCTCCAGCTTGAACACCAGCATGCCCCCGTCATGGCCTGGAAAATGGGGAAAAAACAGAAAAAATGGGAAAAAACGGGGAAAAAATGGGGAAAAAATGGGATTTTATAGAAGGGAAACACAGGAAATACAGAGAATTGCACAGAGAATTGCACAGGGAATTGGGGCAGGGCGCTCCCGCTCCAGCTTGAACAGCAGCATGCCCCCATCGTGCCCTGGATTGGGGGAAAAAACAGAAAAAATGGGAAAAAACGGGAAAAAATGGGAAAAAAAGGGGAAATTTCAGTGAGAACTGGGAAAAAAAAATGTGATTTTATAGAGGGGAAACACAGGAAATACAAAGAGCTCCATAGGGAATTGGGGCATGGCGTGGGCAGGGCGCTCCTGCTCCAGCTTGAACACCAGCATGCCCCCATCATGGCCTGAAAAATGGGGGAAAAACATGAGAAAATGGGAAAAAACGGGGAAAAAATGGGAAAAAATGGGGAAAAAATGGGATTTTATAGAAGGGAAACACAGGAAATACAGAGAATTGCACAGGGAATTGATTCAGGGCATGGGCAGGGCGCTCCCGCTCCAGCTTGAACAGCAGCATGGCCCCGTCGTGGCCTGAAAAATGGGGAAAAAACAGAAAAAATGGGAAAAAATGGGAAATTTCTGTGAGAATTGGGGAAAAAAATGTGAATTTATACAGGGGAAATGTGAGGGAATATAGAGAATTGCACAGGGAATTGATTCAGGGCATGGGCAGGGCGCTCCCGCTCCAGCTTGAACAGCAGCATGCCCCCGTCGTGCCCTGGATTGGGGGAAAAAACAGAAAAAATGGGAAAAAATGGGAATTGGGTAAAAAAAAAGAGAATTCTGCAAGAAAAACAAGGGATTTGGGGTGGGAACGAGGGAAATGGGGAATTAATTCAGGGTGTGTGCAGGGTGCTCCTGCTCCAGCTTGAACACCAACTCTGTCGTGGCCTGGAAAAATGGGAATTTTGGGTGGGAATGGGGAAAAAGAACAGGAATTTTGGGTGGGAATGGGGAAAAAGAACAGGAATTTTGGGTGGGAATGGGGAAAAAGAACAGGAATTTTGGGTGGGAATGGGGAAAATCATAGGAATTTTGGGTGGGAATGGGGAAAAAGAACAGGAATTTTGGATGGGAATGACGAAAAAGAACAAGAATTTTGGGTGGGAATGGAGAAAAAGAATAGGAATTTTGGGTGGGAATGGGGAAAAAGAATAGGAATTTTGGGTGGGAATGGGGAAAAAGAACAGGAATTTTGGGTGGGAATGGGGAAAATAATAGGAATTTTGGGTGGGAATGGGGAAAATCATAGGAATTTTGGGTGGGAATGGGGAAAAAGAATAGGAATTTTGGGTGGGAATGGAGAAAAAGAACAGGAATTTTGGGTGGGAATGGGGAAAAAGAACAGGAATTTTGGGTGGGAATGGGGAAAATAATAGGAATTTTGGGTGGGAATGGAGATAAAGAATAGGAATTTTGGGTGGGAATGGGGAAAAAGAACAGGAATTTTGGGTGGGAATGGGAAACAGGAATTTTGGGTGGGAATGGGGAAAAAGAACAGGAATTTTGGGTGGGAATGGGGAAACAGGAATTTTGGGTGGGAATGGGGAAAAAGAACAGGAATTTTGGGTGGGAATGGGGAAAAAGAACAGGAATTTTGGGTGGGAATGGAGAAAAAGAATAGGAATTTTGGGTGGGAATGGGGAAAAAGAATAGGAATTTTGGGTGGGAATGGGGAAAATAATAGGAATTTTGGGTGGAAAAGGGGAAAATAATAGGAATTTTGGGTGGGAATGGGGAAAAATGGGAATTCCACCTGGGAATGGGATAAAAACATGGAATTTGGAGAGAGAATTTTGGGAATGCCAATACCTGCAGCGAAGAGGTTGAGGTTGGGGTGAGCTGCCAGAACCCAAAACCTGTCGTGGTCGCGGCGGAAAGTCTGAACTCCAGTCCTGAAAAACAGAAAAATCCCATGGAATTATTGGGGAATTTCAGGGAATTTTAGGGCTGGGATTTGGGGGATTTTGGGGCCGGGATTTGGGGTTTGGGGCTGGGAATTTGGGGATTTTGGGGCTGGGATTTGGGGGATTTTGGGGAATTTCGGGGCCAGGACTCGGAGGGATTTTGGGGCTGGGAATTGGGGGTTTCAGGCTGGGAATTCTGTGGATTTTGGGACTGGGAATTTGGGGGATTTGGAGTGGGAATTTGAGGGATTTCAGGGAATTTCAGGGCTGTGATTTGGGGATTTTGGGGCTGTGATTTTTGGGAATTTCAGGGTTGGGATTTTGTGGAACTTGGGGAATTTCAGTGCTGAGATTTGGGAAATTTTCAGGCTGGAATTTCAGAATTTTTGGGGAATTTTCGGCAGGAATTTTGAGAATTTTTGGGGATTTCAGGGCTGGAATTTTGGGAATTTTTTGGGCATTTCCTGGGCCTCACTGACCGCTTGGACATGTCCCAGACTCAAATGCTTTTATCCTTGGAAATGGAAGATTTTTGGGGAATTTTGGGGCTGGAATTTTGGGCTGGAATTTTGGGAATGTTTTGGGGATTTCAGGGCTGAAATTTGGGAATTTCTGGGCTGAAATCTGAGAATTTTTGAGGAATTTTGGGAATTTTTTGGGCTGGGATTTTGGGAATTCTTGGGCTGGGATTTTGGGAATTTTTGGGCTGGGATTTTGGGAATTTTTGGGAATTTTTGGGCTGGGATTTTCTGGAATTTTTGGGCTAGGATTTTAGGAATTTTTGGGGATTTCGGGGCCGGAACTTTGAGAATTTTTGGGCTGGGATTTTGGGAATTTTTGGGAATTTTTGGGCTGGGATTTTGAGAATTTTTGGGAATTTTTGGGCTGGGATTTTGGGAATTTTTTTGGGCTGGGATTTTGGGAATTTTTAGGAATTTTTGGGCTGGGATTTTGAGAATTTTTGGGAATTTTTGGGCTGGGATTTTGGGAATTTTTTTGGGCTGGGATTTTGGGAATTTTTAGGAATTTTTGGGCTGGGATTTTGGGAATTTTTGGGCTAGGATTTTGGGAATTTTTGGGAATTTTTGGGCTGGGATTTTGGGAATTTTTGGGAATTTTTGGGCTGGGATTTTGGGAATTTTTGGGAATTTTTGGGCTGGGATTTTAGGAATTTTTGGGAAATTTTGGCTGGGATTTTGGGAATTTTTGGGCTGGGATTTTGGGAATTTTTGGGCTGGGATTTTAGGAATTTTTGGGAAATTTTGGCTGGGATTTTGGGAATTTTTGGGCTAGGATTCTAGGAATTTTTGGGCATTTCCTGGGCCTCACTGACCGCTTGGACATGTCCCAGACTCGGATGCTTTTGTCCTCGGAGTTGCTGAGGATCAGCTCCTGGCGCGGGTGGAACACAGCGCACGAGACGTTGTTGTAGTGCCCACGGCACGTGTCCACCTCCCAGGCCTTGGACTCTGCAAATTCCAGAAAAAATCGGGAATTCCAACGGGATCGGGGCCGGGAAGGATGGGGGAAAATGGGGGGAAAAAGGGGGGGAAATGGGGGGAAATGGGGGGAAAATGGGGGGAAAATGGGGGGAAAATGGGGGGGAAAAATGGGGGGAAAATGGGGGAGAAATGGCGGGGGAAATGGGGGGGAATGGGGAAAAATGGGGGAAAAATTGGGGGAAAAGGGGGGGAAAATGGGGGGAAAACGGAAGAAATGGGGGGAAAATGGAGAGAGAAAAATAGGCAGAAAACGGGTGAAAAATGGGGAAAAAATGGGGAGAAAATGGGGGGGAAAATGGGACAAAAAGGAGGAAAAAAAGGGGGGAAATGGGAAAAAGAAACACCAGGGAAATCAGAGGAATGGGAAAAAAACCCCAAGAAATTCCCACTGGAAATTCCCAAAGTCTAAACCCTCCAGGATGAGCTCTGACCCAAATCCCGAATCCTTTTTTCCCATTTTTCTCAGGTTTTTCAGGATTCCCTCTCCTCCCGACCCTTTTTTTCCCATTTTCCCAACTTTTTTCAGGATTCTCTCTAATCCCAACCCTTCTTTCCCATTTTTCCCAAGGTTTTTTGGGATTCCCTCTGATCCCAACCCTTTTTTCCTCTTTCTTTTAGGATTCTCTTAAAATCCCAAGCCTTCTTTCCCATTTTTCCAGCTGTTTTTTCAGATTCTCTCTGCTCCCAACCCTTTTCCCTCGGATTTTCTGCAATTCTCTTTACCCCCAACCCTTTTTCCCATTTTTCCCAAGGTTTTTCAGGATTCCCTCTCCTCCTGACCCTTTTTTCCCATTTTTCCCAAGGTTTTTCGGGATTCCCACTAATCCCAACCCTTCTTTCCCATTTTTCCCAAGGTTTTTTTGGACAATTCCCTCTCCTCCCGACCCTTTTTTCCCATTTTCCCAACTTTTTTCAGGATTCTCTCTAATCCCAACCCTTTTTCCCATTTTTCCCAAGGTTTTTTGGGATTCCCTCTTCTCCTGACCCTTTTTTCTAGTTTTTCCCAACTTTTTTCAGGATTCTTTCTCCTCCCGACCCTTTTTCCCATTTTTCCCAAGGTTTTTTGGGATTCCCTCTAATCCCAATCCTTCTTTCCTGTTTCTTTCAGGATTCTCTTAAAATCCCAAGCCTTCTTTCCCATTTTTCCAGCTGTTTTTTTGGGATTCTCTCTGCTCCCAACCCTTTTCCCTCGGATTTCCTGCAATTCTCTTTACCCCCAACCCTTTTTCCCATTTTTCCCAAGGTTTTTTCAGGATTCCCTCTCCTTCCGACCCTTTTTTCCCGCTTTTCTCAAGGTTTTTTCAGGATTTCCTCTTCTCCTGACCCTTTTTTCTAGTTTTTCCCAAAGTTTTTCAGGATTCTTTCTCCTCCCGACCCCTTTTCTCATTTTTCCCAAGGTTTTTCAGGATTCCCACTAATCCCAACCCTTCTTTCCCATTTTTTCCAAGGTTTTTTTTGGACAATTCCCTCTCCTCCTGACCCTTTTTTCCCATTTTCCCAACTTTTTTCAGGATTCTCTCTAACCCCAACCCTTCTTCCCCATTTTTCCCAAGGTTTTTTGGGATTCCCTCTCCTCCCAACCCTTTTTTCCCATTTTTCCCAAGGTTTTTTGGGATTCCCACCAATCCCAACCCTTCTTCCCCATTTTTCCTGAGGTTTTTTGGGATTCCCTTTCCTCCTAACCCTTTTTTCCCATTTTTCCCAAGGATTTTCAGGATTCCCTTTTCTCCCAACCCCTTTTTCCCATTTTTCCCGAAGATTTTTTGAGACAATTCCCTCTCCTCCCGACCTTTTCTCCCGGGGTTTTTTCAGGATTCCCTCTCCTCCCAACCCTTTTTTCCATTTTCCCCAAGGATTTTTGGGATTTCTTCTCCTCCCAACCCTTTTTTCCCATTTTTTCCCCAGGAATTCTCACCGTTCATCCTCCAGATCTTCACCTGCCGATCGTCGGCGCCGGAGACGATCAGAGGCATCGAGGGGTGGAAGGCAGCCCAGTTCACCCCCCGGTCGTGGCCCTGGGCAGGAAGGGGTTAACGGGGTCACCCCTGGGGTTCCAGAATGTTCCTTCCCACCCTGCCCGGGGCTTTCCTCTTTATTCCCACATTTCTGATGGATTTTCCCTTTTATTCTGAGATTTCTGTACAATTTTCCCGTTTAAATTCTGTATTTCTGTTCAATTTTCCCATTTCAATCCCACATTTCTGTTTAATTTTCCCACTTAAATTCCATATTTCCATTCAATTTTCCCATTTCAATTCCACATTTCTGTTCAATTTTCCGTTTATTCTGAGATTTCTGTTTGATTTTCCCATTTAAATTCCCAATTTCTGTTCAATTTTCCCATTTCAATCCCACATTTCTGATGGATTTTCCCTTTAATTCTGAGATTTCTGTTTAATTTTCCCATTTAAATTCCATATTTCTGTTCAATTTTCCCATTTCAATCCCACGTTTCTGTCGTATTTTCCCTTTTACTCTGAGATTTCTGTTTATTTTTCCCATTTAAATTCTATATTTCTGTTTAATTTTCCCATTTAAATTCCAGATTTCTGTTCAATTTTCCCATTTCAATCCCACGTTTCTGTTTGATTTTCCCTTTTATTCTGAGATTTCTGTTTAATTTTCCCATTTCTTTCCCAGGTTTCTGCCCAATTCCTGCTGCGTTTTCCCATTGAAATGCAGATTTTAATCCAGGGTTTCACCTTCACATCCCTAATCAAAAATCCCAAATCCCCCTGGGAGATTCCAAATCCCCCCGGGATCAGATCCCAAATCCCCTTTGGAAAATCCCAAATCCCCTCTGGAATCAGTTCCTAAATCTCTCCTGAAAAAGCCCAAATCCCCTCTGGGATCAGATCCCAAATCCCCCCTGGAAAACCCCAAATCCCTCCAGGATCAGACCCTAAATCCCCCCTGAAATCAGATCCTAGATCCCTCTGGAATCAGATCCCAAATCCCCTTTGGAAAACCCCAAATCTCCCCAAAATCTCCTTTTTCCCATCGTCCCCAAATCTCCTGAAGTCCACCCCATCCCTCCCCCCATTCCCTGCCGTTCCCCAGGATTTTGGGAATTCCCAGAATTCCCAAATTTCCCTCTCACCCCAGGAATTTTGGGGATCCCCAGATTTCCCAAATTTCCACCTCACCTCCAGGATTTTCAGGATCCCCAGAATTCCCAAATTCCCGAATTTCCCATTTTCCCTTCACCCCCAGGATTTTGGGATCCCCAGAATTCCCGAATTTCCCTTCACCCCCAGGATTTTGAGGGTCCCCAGGATTCCCAGAATTCCCGAATTCCCCGTTTTCCCTTCACCCCCAGGATTTTCGGGATTCCCAAATTTCCTGTTTTTCCTTCACCCCCAGGATTTTGGAATCCCCAGAATTCCCGAATTTCCCTTCACCCCCAGGATTTTGGGGGGTCCCCAGGATTCCCAGAATTCCCGAATTTCCCGTTTTCTCTCACCTCCAGGATTTTCGGGATTCCTGAATTTCTGATTTCCCTCTCACCCCCAGGATTTGGGGATCCCCAGAATTCCCGAATTTCCGTTTTCTCTCATCTCCAGGATTTTCGGGATTCCTGAATTTCCCGTTTTCCCTTCACCCCCAGGATTTGGGGATCCCCAGAATTCCCGAATTTCCCGTTTTCTCTCACCTCCAGGATTTTTGGGATTCCCAAATTCCCCGTTTTCACTTCACCCCCAGGATTCTGGAATTCCCAGAATTCCCGAATTTCCCGTTTTCCCCTCACCCCCAGGATTTTGGGATCCCCAGAATTCCCGAATTTCCCGTTTTCCCCTCACCCCCAGGATTTTGGGGATCCCCAGAATCCCCAAATTTCCCATTTTCCCTTCACCCCCAGGATTTTGCAATCCCCAGAATTCCCGAATTTCCCATCTCCCCCTCACCCCCAGAATTCCTGGAATTTCCCGCTCACCCCCAGGATTTTGGGATCCCCAGAATTCCCGAATTCCCGGTTTTTTCTCACCTCCAGGACGTGTTTGACCACGGCGTCGGTGGTCCCGAAGAGATCGACGCCGGTGATGCCGCGAACGTCCGAGTCCACCGCGCCCGGGGACAGGTTCTTCTTCCTCAGCCCTGAAAAATCCAGGAATTAGGGCGGGATCGGGAAAATCCCGGAATTTTCCCCATTTTGGGATGGGAATTAGGGAGGGTTTGGGAAAAAATTCCAGGTTTTTCCCATGTTGGGTTGGGAAATGAGTGTGGCATCGGGAAAAAAATTACAGATTTTTCACATTTTGGGTTGGAAATTAGGGTGGGATCAGGAAAAATTCCAGATTTTTCCCATTTTGGGATAGGAATTAGGGTGGGATTGGGAAAAAATTCCAGGTTTTTCCCATTTTGGGTTGGTAATTAGGGTGAGATTGGGGAAAATTCCGTATTTTTCCCATTTTGGGATGGGAATTAGAGTGAGATTGGGGAAAATTCCGTATTTTTCCCATTTTGGGATGGGAATTAGGGCGGGATCGGGAAAATCCCGGAATTTTCCCCATTTTGGGATGGGAATTAGGGAGGGATCAGGGAAAAAATTCCAAATTTTTCCCATTCTGGGTTGGGAATGAGGGAAGGATTGGGAATAATTCCAGGTTTTTCCCACTTTGGGTTGGGAATTCCCTCCCAGACAAACAGAAATTTCAGGTTTTTCCTGGGATTTTTCCCAGGATTTTCCTGGGATTTTCCCGGGATTTCCCTGGGATTTTCCTAGGATTTCCCCGGGATTTATCCTAGAATTTCCCTGCGATTTTTCCCAGGATTTATTCTAGGATTTCCCAGGGATTTTTCCCGGATTTCCCCGGGATTTTTCCCAGGATTTCCCTGGGATTTATCCCACGATTTCCCTAGGATTTTTCCCGGGATTTATCCTAGGATTTCTCCGGGATTTTTCCCAGGATTTTTCCAGGATTTCTCACCAGATAGATCCCAAACTCTCACAGTCTGGTCCAGGCTCCCATCCCACATCAATCCCAAAGTTTTTCTGGGATTTTTTTGGGATTTTTTTGGGATTTTTTTCTGGCAATACCCCAGGTTCTCATCCCACCCCTTTTCCCAGATTTCCCCAGGATTTCCCCAGGATTTCCCTGTGGTTTTTCTGGGATTTCCCTGGGATTTTTCCCAGGATTTCCCTGGGATTTATCCTAGGATTTCCCCGGGATTTTTCCCAGGATTTTTCCGGGATTTCTCACCAGAGAGATCCCAAACTCTCACAGTCTGGTCCAGGATCCATCCCACCCCAATCAATCCCAAAATTTTTCTGGGATTTTTTTGGGATTTTTTCTGGCAATACCCCAGGTTCTCATCCCACCCCTTTTCCCAGATTTCCCCAGGATTTTTCCCAGGATTTCCCTGGGATTTCCCCGGGATTTTTCCCATTTCTCACCGGAGATATCCCAAACTCTGACGGTCTGGTCGAGGCTGGCAGACACCACGAGGTCCTCGGCAGGGTGGAACTGAGCACACATCACATAGTGGTTGTGGCCTGTGAGGACACTGCGAGGACAGAAAAACCCTGAAAATCCCAAATTTGGGATCCATCCCATAATGGTTGTGGCCTGTGAGGACACTGCGGGGACAGAAAAACCCGAAAATCCCAAATTTGGGATCCATCCCATAATGGTTGTGGCCTGTGAGGACACTGCGGGGACAGAAAAACCCTGAAAATCCCAAATTCTAATCCATCCCATAATGGCTGTGGCCTGCGAGGACACTGCGAGGACAGAAAAACCCGAAAATCCCAAATTTGGGATGGTCCCATAACGGTTGTGGCCTGTGAGGACACTGCAGGGACAGGAAAACCCCAAAAATCCCAAATTCGGGATCTGTCCCACCCCAAAATGAGCTGGGATTTGGGAAAAACCCTGAAAATCCCAAATTTGGGATCCATCCCATAATGGTTGTGGCCTGTGAGGACACTGCGAGGACAGAAAAACCCCAAAAATCCCAAATTTGGGATCCATCTCATAATGGTTGTGGCCTGTGAGGACACTGCGGGGACAGAAAAACCCCGAAAATCCCAAATTTGGGATATTTCCCCCCAGGATTTAGGACATTTCCCTCCAAGATTTAGGATATTTTTCCCTGAAATTTGGGACATTTCCCCCCAGGATTTATTGTATTTCCCCCCATGATTTGTGGTATTTCCCCCACGATTTAGGACATTTCCCCCTACGATTTAGGACATTTCCCCCCAGGATTTAGGATACTTTCCCCCAGGATTTAGGATATTTCCCCCCAAGACTTGGTGTATTTCCCCCCAAGTTTTAGGGTATTTTTCCCTGTGATTTAGGACATTTTCCCCCAGGTTTTAGGGTATTTTCCCCCAGGTTTTAGGACATTTCCCCCCAGGTTTTAGGGTATTTTCCCCCAGGTTTTAGGGTATTTTCCCCCAGGTTTTAGGGTCTTTCCCCCCCGGAATCTCACCAGACGCAGGTGCGGGACTGCCAGTTCCACACGCGGATGGTTTGGTCGTCGGAGGCGCTGAGGATCCACGGATACTCCTGGGAACCAAAAACCCCAAAGGATCACTCTGGGACCACAGGATTCCCTTCCCACTGAGATCCCAATTCCCTTCTCCCACCCTGACCCCAATTCCCTTCTCCCACTGTGACCCCAATTCCCTTCCCACCCTGACCCCAATTCCCTTTCCCCACCCTGACCCCAATTCCCTTTCCCACTCTGACCCCAATTCCCTTTTCCCACCCTGACCCCAATTCCCTTCCCACCGTGACCCCAATTCCCTTTTCCCATTCTGACCCCAATTCCCTTTTCCCATTCTGACCCCAATTCCCTTTTCCCACCATGATCCCAATTCCCTTTTCCCACCATGATCCCAATTCCCTTTTCCCACTCTGACCCCAATTCCCTTTTCCCACCCTGACCCCAATTCCCTTCCCACCCTGACCCCAATTCCCTTCCCACCGTGATCCCAATTCCCTTTTCCCATTCTGACCCCAATTCCCTTTTCCCACCCTGACCCCAATTCCCTTTCCCAGCCTGACCCCAATTCCCTTTTCCCAGCCTGACCCCAATTCCCTTTTCCCAGCCTGACCCCAATTCCCTTTCCCACTCTGACCCCAATTCCCTTTTCCCACCCTGACCCCAATTCCCTTTTCCCAGCCTGACCCCAATTCCCTTTTCCCAGCCTGACCCCAATTCCCTTTTCCCACCATGACCCCAATTCCCTTTCCCACCCTGACCCCAATTCCCTTCCCACCGTGATCCCAATTCCCTTTTCCCATTCTGACCCCAATTCCCTTTCCCACCCTGACCCCAATTCCCTTTCCCACCCTGACCCCAATTCCCTTTTCCCAGCCTGACCCCAATTCCCTTTTCCCACCCTGACCCCAATTCCCTTTTCCCACCCTGACCCCAATTCCCTTTCCCAGGCCTCGGAAAAATCCCTTTCCATGGGTTTTGGGATCTTTGGGATCGGGATCAGCTCCAGGGGAGGGGAGGAGGGGCCCAGGAATTGATTCCCAGAAATCGAATGATTCCCATTGGAGAATCCCAGAAATTGATTCCCATTGGAAATTCCCAGGAATTGATTAATTGATTCCAATTAGAGATTCCCAGGGATTGATTCCCATTGGAAATTCCCACTGGAGATTCCTGGGAATTGATTGATTCCCATTGAACATTCCAATTGGAAATTCCCAGAAATTAATTGCCATTGGAGATTCCCAGGAATTGATTGATTGATTCCCATTGGAAATTCCCAGGCAGAGATTTCCATTGGAGATTCCCATTGGAAATTCCTGGGAATTGATTGATTCCCATTGGACATTCCCAGGAATTGATTGATTCCCATTGAAGATTCCAATTGGAAATTCCCAGAAATTAATTGCCATTGGAGATTCCCAGGAATTGATTGATTGATTCCCATTGGAAATTCCCAGGAATTGATTGATTGATTCCCATTGACGATTCCCAGGAATTGACTGATTCCCGTTGGAGATTCCCATTGGAAATTCCTGGGAATTGATTGATTCCCATTGGAAATTTCCATTAGAAATTCCCAGGAATTGATTGATTCCCATTGGAGATTCCAATTGGAAATTCCCAGAAATTAATTGCCATTGGAAATTCCCAGGAATTGATTGATTGATTCCCATTGGAAATTCCCAGGCGGAGATTTCCATTGGAGATTCCCATTGGAAATTTCTGGAAATTGATTGATTCCCATTGAACAATCCCAGGAATTGACTGATTCCCATTGGAGATTCCCATTGGAAATTTCTCGAAATTGATTGATTCCCATTGGACATTCCCAGAAAGTGATTGATTCCCACTGAAGATTCCAATTAGAAATTCCCAGAAATTAATTGCCATTGGAGATTCCCAGGAATTGATTGATTGATTCCCATTGAAGATTCCCAGGAATTGACTGATTCCCATTGGAGATTCCCATTGGAAATTCCTGGGAATTGACTGATTCCCATTGAAGATTCCCAGACGGAGATTCCCATTGGAAATTCCTGGAAATTGATTGATTCCCATTGGAAATTTCCATTAGAAATTCCCAGGAATTGATTGATTCCCATTAAAGATTCCAATTGGAAATTCCCAGAAATTAATTGCCATTGGAGATTCCCAGGAATTGACTGACTGATTCCCATTGGAAATCCCTGGAAATTGATTGATTAACATTGGGAATTCCCAGGGATTGATTGATTCCCATTGGGAATTCCCAGGGATTGATTGATTTCCATTAAAAATTCCCATTGGAGGTTCTCAGGAATTGACTGAATCCCATTGGAGATTCCTGGGAATTGGTTGATAGATTCCCGTTGGTGATTCCCAAGAATTGATTCCCATTGGAAATTCCCAGGAATTTATTGATTTCCATCGAAAATTCCCATTGGAAGTTCCCAGGAATTGATTTCCATTGGAAATTCCCAGGGGGAGATTCCCCGGAATGGATTCCCATTGAAGACTCTCTCAGAACAGAATTCCCAGAAAAGCAAAATTCCCCAAAAAAATCAGAATTCCCAGGAGAGCAGAACTCCCCCAGGAGCAGAGAATTCCCAGAAAACATTCCCAAAAACCCCAAATTCCCACAGAACATTCCCAAAAACCCCAAATTCCCACAGAACACATTCCCAAATCCCCAAATTCCCACAGAACATTCCCAAAAAAAAACCCAAATTCCTACAGAACTTTCCCAAAAAACCCCAAATTCCCACAGAAC